>VDFB02000003.1:181541765-181802622 GCA_007258455.2 Sequoia sempervirens
GCCTTAATTGATGTTTTTTCAAATCAACGTGTACGGACAACATAATTGGACCTAAACAAAACATTTTTTGACTCTTTTTTTTTTCATTGTGTAGATAATTGTCTGAAGTTTGGGACCATATAATTTTTTTACAAGAAACTCAACCAATACAAAGTTATTAAAAAACCAAAAAAACCTTATCTTTCAAATTTAAGGCCTAGTTTTCTTAGAAATTAATTAAAAAATAACAAACGTAATCCAATTTTAACAAAAATTATATATCTAGAAAGTAGACATTGTGTTCTCTAATGGGTTTTAATTTTATAGACTAATTCAGAAAAAAAGTTCATCATCTATGTTGTCAAAGTTGGACATTCTTCTTCAGTTTGCCTTAGTTTTTTAGTTGCAGGTCAAAAGCTAAGGCTTGGATTGCCAAGTCTTTCCCAAGCCTAAAACCGAGGCTAGATTTGGTGTGGGTGATCAATTTTTAAATAACGCGTACGCATTATTTAAATAAAACGCGTACGCATTATTTAATGCATACGCATTATGTTTTGCCCGTTGGAAAATCACGACGTGTACGCGTTTAAAAAAATTAACGCGTACGCGTTTTATAACGCGTATGTGTTTCTATAATAGCTGTTTTTCCTAATTTGAAAAATACTGTTAAAAAATGATTTTCTTGCAACATTCTTTTTCTGCAGTACGGACCGAAAGTGTCATATTTTGTGTTTTTTATTGCAAATTTGTCTTGTGCAGGGCATATTCTATTCAAATTGTTGGAAGAGTAAAAGTGCAAGTTAAATTTTCTGAAGTGGAATCAAGTGCAAGAACTTTTTACAAGAAGATTTAGAAAAAGTGAATTTTTGGATGTACTCATGATGATTTTGTACTTCAGAGTTTATAGAAAAAATAATCTTCATAGTACATAGTTTTATTTGAATATTTGAAGGAGGTGGCAATTTTAAAATAGGTCTCTTGAATTATTGTTTTTGTCATCAAAGAGGGTTTGGTAACCATGGGTGATGAGAAAAGACAAAGAAAAAATGTAGGAAGGTAATGACACCCAAAGAAATTCAAGCAAATAAAGATAAGGAGGCGAAAAGACAAAGGGAAAGGAGACAAAGGATTCATCAAATGAAAGATTTGGAAGCATCTAGTTCCAAGAATGTCGAAGAGGAAGCCATGAATGATGAAATCAATGTAGATGATGCACATGTGGAGATGGTGAATATGGAAGAAAATGCAACTATGGAGACAAACCCAACTGTGCCTTCAACTTCAACTTTGAATGATATGCAAACAACTTTGGGTGTGTCTTCAAATCCACCTCCCAATGATATGGAAAATGTACCTATTCAAACAATCTATCTAGGTATGTCTTCAAACCCAAGTTTTTATAATATTGATATTGCTTGTTTAGAAGAAGCTGGATACACAATTGATGAGATTAATAATACTAGGGTTGAAACAATACAGAAACAAGAAAATGATGAAATTATATTTTATAAGAATGCAAATGAGAATGAAATCCCTTTTACATTTGAAAATAAAAATGAAACCCCTTGTGTGAATGAAAATGAAACTCCATCTATGGATGAAGGTGAAAATATTTTTTTAACAATTGAAACAAATGTGCTAAATAACCTTCGTGGTAAAGTTTCTTCAAGACAAATTAGAAATTATGGAAATAAAATATATAAAATGTTTTTTTATAGAAAGAAATTAGGATTCCAATGTCAACTCATGGTGCAATTGATGAGAATGTTTAAAATGAGAAAAATGATGAAAAAATTAGGTGTTTTTGTAAAACCAAAAAGAAAGATGATTTAGTAGAACAAGTCATATCTAGTATTGCTAATGCTATTGATGTTATTGGTAAGAAAAATTGATCAAAGATAAAGTGCAGCTCATGGAGTGCAATAACAACTGCTCTAGTTGATGAAAGCCAAATAAAGAATGTTAAGTAAGATTAGTAAATGCTTATAAACCTGGTCCTAGAGGGCTTTGATAAGGCTACTAAAGAGAAGTATTGAAAAAGATCCTATTAATCAATGTTGGAGTTTTTTGTGGTAGACTCCTAAGATCGGACATAAGAAATTAACTAATGAAATTAAATCTTTAATCAAAAATTTTTGGTATGATAATACAAAGAGTATCCTTTAACATTAGAGATGTCTTAAAAAATTAAAGATTGGGTTCAAAATTAAGTGAACCTCATCCAAAGCATCTCTTAGATATGACTCAAAATTTGAATTATATAAAAAAATTAGATGCTTCAATCTTACCATTGAATATTAGCATAAGTCAAAGATCATTTGAAAAGTGTAAACCTTGGTATGTTAGAATTAATAAGCAACGAATCTCTTGTTGTTGTAAGACTCATGTACAATTTCATTATTATTAGGATATATTTTGATATATACGATGCACTTTGCATGCTAACCAAATTATGCAGGACATTTGTGGTATTACTATGCCACCTGAAAGAATCAAAGATTTTATAGCAGGTTTGTTTTGTAATCCCTTTTTAAATGGAAACTCATTTTTTTTAAAAGGATGCATTTATGGAGAATGCGATAGATGTGGTAAATTTTCATTATTAGGAGAATGTATGCATGAAAGTAGTTTAGATGAATTTGGAAAAAAATTAGTGGATGTAAAAAAAATTAAAAATGTTGAGTATTCTTTAAATGATGGAAAAACTGGAAAACGTTGTGAGCTAATTGTGGGAAAAGTTAGTGTGCAGCTACTTTTATTCTTGAATTTAAAGATAAGTTTGTACCTAAATATGTTCAACTTACTCTCGAGAATGCTCATTGGCGATAATCAATTTTGTTTATGTAAAAACACATTTTCCAATTGGAACTATATTGTCAATTGTTGATTTTGCTGAAAATTATCTCTTGCTCCACAAGAAGGAAATTCAATCACAATATTATAATTGATGCAAGTAGCTATTTGTTCACATTGTTTATAGACATCTTTGAAGATAGTCTGAAGATAATAGAATTTTTGAAAGAGTACCATTTTTATGTAAGTGATAATCGATTACATTCATCCGAGTTTGTACAATATTGTTTTGATATATTTAATAAAAATTTAAAAGAGAGAGGAATTCAAATGCTAGAACATCTCATATGGTCAGATAATTGCACGGGTCAATTCAAAATGCTAGAATGTTTTATTGGCTATGTAGAGTTCATAAGGAAAATAATATCCAACACATATGGAGTTTTGAAGAGTTAGTCCTTGAGTAAGGAGAAATTACGATGGAGCGGTCATGTGTAAGAGCTCTTGCTAGAGCAACTAAAATTTGAGGATCTTGCAAAATTTAGAAATGCCGCGTCTTGATTGGCAGATTGTTTTTAATACCAAATTATCTACAGAACAAGTGAGAAATCAATAATTCGACACTTCTTTTGGTTAGTTGAAGAAAATGATATTTTTTCTCGACAGGATTGTGAAACAATTAATGGAAGTGCAAAATGGCATTCATTTAAGAGTTCAAATGCAAACACATGGACAATATGGACAAGGGAGTTGGCATGCTATTGTCAATTTTGGATTGTAGGTGATTGGCAGGCATGTGAAAATATGGAATGGGTCGAACAATGGCAACAAAGAGCTTTAACGCCTACATTGACACATGTTCAACATGAAATGACAATTGAAGATAATCAAGTGTTCGCATCAGATGATTATGATCGTGTTTCAGATCTTGTACAAGGAGGTACATTATTTATTGAGTTGAATTTTGTATGTATGCATGTTTATATGAGTTAAATATAAGTCACTTTTTTTTTTTTTTTGTATTTATTTTTGTAGGACATGTGTATGCTGTTGTTGCACCTCAAGGGAATGAAGAGCAGACAGAGTACTGGTTGGCTAGATGTGTTGAGAGAAAACATAAGTTGGTACATACTAGAGTGGATGGTGACAACTTTGAGTATCCAACTAGTTTAGTGGTTGTTGTTGGCACCTGGCTTCGAAAATATTTGATGAGAAAGAATGGCTTGCCTGCATTTGAAGATTATGAAAGACACAAGAAAATTATGCATTATTGACATTTGATTTTGGCAACCAATATAAAACTAGTTAGATATCAAGGGAGGCCTGCTAATAAAGTTTTATGGACAATTTCAATGGATGATCACGAGACAATCATAGATGCATTAAAAAAAGAGAGGATGCAGATGGTACAATAGAGTAAATAAATATTGGTAAGCATATCTAGTCGTATATATATTTAATTGATATATATATATATATATATATATATATTTGTCTTTAATAATTTCCTAATTAAATTTTTATATCATTTTTTGTTTCAGGTCTCCCAAAATTAGATGCTTTACAAAAAAGAGAGGAGATGCACATATATTACAATGGAATTTGAATCTAGAGACAGGTAACTATAAATAGTTCTAGATACATTTAATTGATACTTTATAATTGATTTCATATCCCCTTAAGCCATTCTCTTAAAACCCCTTAAGTCATCCTCTTATGTACCATTAATCCATCCTTTTGCAGCCCCTTAAGTCATTCTATCAACTACCATTAATCCATCCTCTTAGGACCCCGTAATCCATACCCTCATATATCTACCCTTAATTTGTCCACTTGCATCCACTTAAGTCACTCTCTCAACACCTGTTAATTCATCCTCTTAGGACCCCTCAATCATTATCATCATATATCTAGCCTTAATCCATCCACTTGCATCCCCTTAAGTCACTCTCTCAACACCCCTTGGGGTTTAAATTCATTCTCTCAACTCCCCTTAATCCACCCTCTTACATCCCTTCAACTCATTCTCTCAACTCCCCTTAATCCACCCTCTTACATCACTTTAACTCATTCTCTCAACTCCCCTTAATCCACCCTCTTACATCACTTTAACTCATTTTAGGGTTTAGGGTTTAGGGTTTAGGGTTTAACTCATTCTATCAACTCCCCTTAATCCACCCTCTTGCATCCCCTTAATCCACCCTCTTACATCACTTTAACTCATTTTAGGGTTTAGGGTTTAGGGTTTAACTCATTCTATAAATTCCCCTTAATCCACCCTCTTGCATCCCCTTAATCCACCCTCTTGCATCACTTTAACTCATTCTATCAACTCCCCTTAATCCACCCTCTTGCATCACTTTAACTCATTCTCTCAACCCCCCTTTATCCACCCTCTTACATCACTTTAAATTATATTATCAACTCCCCTTAATCCACCCTCTTACATCACTTTTACTCATTTTAGGGTTTAGGGTTTAACTCATTCTATCAACTCCCCTTAATCCGCCCTCTTACATCACTTTAACTCATTCTATCAACTCCCCTTAATCCACCCTCTTACATCCCCTTAATCCAACCTCTTACATCACTTTAACTCATTTTATGGTTTATGGTTTAGGGTTTAACTCATTCTATCAACTCCCCTTAATCCACCCTCTTGCATCCCCTTAATCCACCCTCTTGCATCACTTTAACTCATTCTATCAACTCCCCTTAATCCACCCTCTTACATCACTTTAACTCATATTATCAACTCCCCTTAATCCACCCTCTTACATCACTTTAACTTGTATTATCAACTCCCCTTAATCCACCCTCTTGCATCACTTTAACTCATTTTTAGGGTTTAGGGTTTAACTCATTCTAACTCTTTTTAATCCACCCTCTTACATCACTTTAACTCATTTTATCAACTCCCCTTAATCCACCCTCTTTCATCCCCTTAATCCATCCTATGGCTAACATCATTTGAATTTGTATGGAATTTACTATATGCAGTTCTTTTCTTGCATGAATTTTTTACTTAAATGACTCATAAAAATTAGAGTTACGATCATTAATTATTTTTGCAAGTTCTCATCAAGTCGGTCTACAATGTGATTGTTGAACTGAAAAACTATTTTATCTGGAGACTATGTAAATATCAATTTTTGGTATTCACCTAAAAGTTGATAAGCTTTAATTGTATCTACATGCACATATATGTTTCATCATGTTATATATTTGTACATTAAACTTCTTGATGTACATTATATATGTTTGTTCGATGTCACTTTTTAAATATCTTATTCAAATTCTATAGATTATACATATTTCATGTGTCTTCTATTTACCACATTTTATATAATTATTCAATTGTATAGATTATACATTAAATATACATACAAGGAGATGGTTTTTTGTTTATTGATTCAGATATTTGCTATGTAATTGGAAAATAGTTAGAATTACTTGCCCTTAATTTATTATGAATATGATTTAAGAAACTATTTAAGGAATGTTTTAATTTGTCACCTAGCCATCTGATAAGTTATATATATATGTGAAATTTGATTCTAGATAAGAATTATTATATAGTGCATGTATTACTTGAAAATTTGATAAAATATAAATATATAGATATGTATATAAATGCATATAATTATGAAAATGAACATAACATGATCTCATAATTGACTGCATATATAATCATCATATTAAAGTCAACTGATATAAATAAACACACATATATGATAATAACATGTTCAAAATAAAACTAGAGATCTACATAGTCCATAAAATTTATATGTCAAGTCCAACACATATATTGAAATGAAACTAGAGGTTTGTAGTCCATAAAATATAAAACTATCTAACTCTCAGGCTGATCGGTCAAATCAAGTCTCCTCTTTGTTCCACGTTGACTAGATGTACCTGCATCATGCTGTAAAAGAGTTCAAGAAACTCGAAATTAGATTTAAATTTATTTAGAAATTTTGATATAATTAAACATATTTAAAATTGAAAATATAAACTTTTAGATAAAAAAAACTAATTAAATATTGACTAAATATATTAAAAATGATTTCTAGTATGCATAAATTACCATATGGTCATGTGAATCAACTGGCACATTTTCTTCAACAGGTAACATAACTGTCTATTGAGAAGATGCAAATGCCTGATCCACTATATCCTACATATTCATATAAAGCAAACAATATGTGAAAACCTTGAATATATATATATATATATAATAATGTTTGTAAAAATTGTATAGGAGATTTAAAGTAAAGTTTACAACCTCGAATGATATGACCTCATGATCACGCACCTGAGATTGCCCATGAATAGATGTCAATGATGTCTCAGGTGCGCGGCCCGCCATGGTTATCTCATCAAATCCCTACATATAGATGTACAACAGTTCATATAGATCATTCACACATGTGTATGTAAATGTAAAAATTAAATTAGATCTATGATGTGTATTTAATTTAAACTTAACAAACTTTTGAAAGCACGCACCTGAGCTGATGATGTCTCAGGAGCGCTCACCACTGTAACTTGTGGCTCGTCAATACTAGGAATAGTATGACTTCCCTGCATCTAGATATAATATATCAATTCACACATGTGTACAAATTCAAATTAAATTATATATATATATATATGGACACATAAATTATTTAATATATTTTGGTTCAAGTACCTGTCGAAAAGGTGAGCCCAAATCTACAGCACTCGACATATACACACGATGATGATATTGAGTTTTGGGCATCACGTCATCATGCGTCTATACACCAAACACAAAATTATTGAATTAATATTATATTATATATATAGTTTTATGTTATTATTTACATGAATTTTTTACATTTCAAACTTGAATTAAATTTAAGTTCAAAAGATGAACATACCTATGTGGGATGATCCTCAAAATATAGTAAATTTAGGTATGATCCCGCCCCATATGCATGTGCCTCACCTGAAGTGGATGTCTGAGTATCCCTATAGCCCGAGCCTCTATGCTCTGTATTGGCCACTTCAGTGGCCGCGTGTGTAGTCTGCTGAATGAGATGTCCTGAAAGTGAACTCAATGCTCCTAGTGTAGATAACATGGTTTGCTGCTGAAATGCAGCGGGAATACCAGGAGAAGGAGGAGGAACAAGAGGCGCAACTGGAGCACGTCGCTGAGGATCGACACGTGCTCCTAGTCTATGTTGGGCATGCCACGCCCAGCTCCCTGAAATGACCTCATATCAAAATAGTTGGGTTTTTTACCCAACTCAAACTCAGCCCATAACTTTCTCAAAAAATATAAGGTCACCTCACTGTTGCCATGTGGTGGAGTATCAAACACCATCCACCATCTCTCCCAAAAATTTGCAGCGGGTGCCTACACCATAAAATTGAAATTCTTTTTTTTGTGGGTGGTATTGGTTCATTTGTTTGGGGGTTCACAAAATATTGGCACATAGCTTGTTTAGTGATTTTTAGGTCATTGATTTCTTTATATGATAGCCCATCTGCATAGAATTGTCTCCTCTCTTCTCTCCATTGATGGAACTTATCTAGGTCTGCATCGATAGATCGAACAGAATCGACAATAGTTTGCATCGTAGATGCAAACCGTGCGAGATGTGGAGGGATTCTAGTCTCATTTTTTATGAGATCTATGTTCCCTTGAATCACAACTAAGTTGGCTCGAATATTCTCTTTGAGTTGATTTTGGTCAAATGGAGGAGGGGTTGGGGGGTCAGGTTGTGGAGAATGCAGAGGTGAGTGAGGCATATCCTCATGTGGTGGGGTGGGGTGTGCACTAGGATCTATAGGAATTTCTGGATTAGGCATGAAATCCTCTAAAGTGAAAAGTGGATCCATGGACGAGAAATGATATGGCAACTGCATGTTAAACAATTAAAAAATATATATCAACAAACTAATTAAATAATGCACACAATTTCAAAGTTATTTAAAAATCACATTGAACATGCACAAATTCAAAATATATTTCATTTTTCAATTTATAACATTAAAAAATCATAGCATTAAAAATTCATATTATAAATGAGAGTTGAATAGAAACCGATAGTCACTTAAGAACTATAAATGAGAGTTGAATAAAAACAGAAGGTTAGTAGAACAAGTGATGAAAAATATTGAAAATCATTGAAGACAATTCATAAATCAATCATGAGAAATTCCATATAGGGATAGTAATTAAGATACATTGAATTATTATCCAAGTGACTCCTACAATACCTATTTTTTATAAGTTTTAAGTGTCTCTCTTGGAACCTATGGTTTGTAATTCGTGTACAAATTAGAGTTAGGGTTGGGGTTAGGGTTAGGGATAAGTTTAGGGTTAGGCTTAAGATTGGAGTTAGGGTTAGGGTTATAGATAATTAGGGTTAGGGTTAGGGTTAGGGATAAGGTGAGGGTTAGGCTTAATATTGGGGTTAAGGTTAGGGTTAGAGTTAGAATTAGGGTTAGGTTTGGGTTAAAATTAGAGTTATTTTTTGGGCATAGGTTTAGGGTTATGGTTAGGAAAAGGGTAAAAATTAGAGTTACGATTGGGGTTAAGGTTAAAACATGAGTTAGGGTTGAGGATAGGGTTCAGGTTAGGGTAAGAGTAAGAACTAGAGTTAGTTTTGGGGTTAGGATTATGGTTAAGGTTAGAGCTAGGGTTAAAATTATGGTTAGGGTTAAGGTTAGAGATAAAATTATGGTTAAGGTTAGGGTTATGATTAGAGATTGAGTTAGGTTTAGGGTTAGTGTTTGGGTTAAAATTAGATTAAGGGTTATGGATAGGGTAACAATAAGAATTAGAGTTATGGTGGGGATTAGGGTTATGCTGAAGGTTAGTGTTAGGGTGAAGATTAGGGTTTGGGTTAAGCTTAGAGATAGAATTAGGGTTAGGGTTAGGGTTATGGGGTTGAGGGTGAAGTAAGTCTCTAATTTCTCCAACTGGGCCTGAGAAAAATCTTATCACTACAATCAAACTTAGGTGCATAAATTTTTTTAGCTTAATTTTTATCTCCCTATTCTTCACTTTCTATATTCCTTGCTCATTTCTTGTAGATGGAACTTCTTACCATATTGAAACATTTTTCAAAAGATAAGGCTTCTCTCATATATTTTCATTGATTCAAATATTTTTCTATTAATCTATATTGTTTCTCCTTAATAGATTATTCCTAAGGGATGAGGGGAATGGTTTCAAATTCTTCTTCATCTTCCTATAAAACATGGGGTTTTAGGAATTCAAAAGGGTGTCACATGTTGCTCTACTATTTTTTTTTGTTGATTTTTCCCTCCTTTTGGGATTTTTTATGATTAAATATTCAACCAACTTCCTAGAATTAGCCCATTTGACTCCTTTAGCCTTGATTTAGAATTTGAAATTTCTTTTAGAAGAATTCCTCTTTTTCTCCTTACCCTTTTTTCAATAAAATTTTATTCTTGATTTCTTATTTCTCATTGGACTTACGAAAATAAAATAGGGAAATGACTATAATATTTAAGTACGTTATGAGTGCCCTAGTTATGGGGCAACTAGTGTTATATAATAAAGAATGTAATTTTAAAGTGGCATTGATAAAAAGGTTTGTACATGTAGGTTTATTTTGGAACTTGTAAAAAGGAAAGAAATTAAAAGATAGCTATTTAATTAAATCCTAAGATTGAGAGTGGTATTCTTGTTTATCCATTAATTTTACTTGAATACATTGGACACCATATTTTCCTATCACTAGAGATTAGAGGAGGGAACCCCATTTATTTCCATATATAGTTAATGGATGAAAATCCATAAATCAATCATGAGAAATTCCATATAGGGATAGTAATTAAGATACATTAAATTATTATCCAAGTGACTCCTACAATACCTATTTTTTATAAGTTTTAAGTGTCTCTCTTGCCTATGGTTTGTAATTCATGTACAAATTAGAGTTAGGGTTGGGGTTAGGGTTAGGGATAAGTTTAGGGTTAGGCTTAAGATTGGAGTTAGGGTTATGGTTATAGATAATTAGGGTTAGGGTTAGGGTTAGGGATAAGGTGAGGGTTAGGCTTAATATTGGGGTTAGGGTTAGGGTTAGAGTTAGAATTAGGGTTAGGTTTGGGTTAAAATTAGAGTTATTTTTTGGGCATAGGTTTAGGGTTATGGTTAGGAAAAGGGTAAAAATTAGAGTTACGATTGGGGTTAAGGTTAAAACATGAGTTAGGGTTGAGGATAGGGTTCAGGTTAGTGTAAGAGTAAGAACTAGAGTTAGTTTTGGGGTTAGGGTTATGGTTAAGGTTAGAGCTAGGGTTAAAATTATGGTTAGGGTTAAGGTTAGAGATAAAATTACATGGTTAAGGTTAGGGTTATGATTAGAGATTGAGTTATGGTTAAGGTTAGTGTTTGGGTTAAAATTAGATTAAGGGTTATGGATAGGGTAACAATAAGAATTGGAGTTATGGTGGGGATTAGGGTTATGGTGAAGGTTAGTGTTAGGGTTAAGATTAGGGTTTGGGTTAAGCTTAGAGATAGAATTAGGGTTAGGGTTAGGGTTATTATTAGAGATAGAATTGAACTATGAATCTAACTCTAACCCTAATCAAACCTAACCCTAACCTAACCTTAAACCTAACCCTAAAAGAAATAAAATCTTAAATATAACCCTAATTGAACCTTAACCCTAATTCAATCCTAACTATAATTGAATTATAACCCTAATTAAACCCTAGCCCTAATTGAAACCTTAGCCTAACTCTAACCCTAACCAATAATCTAACCCCAACCCTAGCCATAAACCTAATCTTAATTTAATCTTAACCCTTATCCTAATTCTAAAGATAACCCTAACTCTAACCCTAATTCTAATTTTAACCCTAATCATAATTCTAACTATATTTGTTATCCTAATTCCAATATTAACCCTAATTATAATGAAAAAACTAATTCTAAATGTAACCTATTAAATTATAATTGTAATTAAACCCTGACTCTAACCTATTCTTAAATGTGATCTAGTTGATAGAAAGAATTTAGAGGAAGATGTTATGGATTGTCTAGTTACTAATGATATAATTGGATAGGCTAATAGAATATCAAAATGACACACAAGAACTATTAAAATTGTATTAGGGTTTCTAATTTGAGCTCACCTAAGGGGAGAGAGGTCTCTAAGAGGTTTCTAGTTTTACGTTTTAGGGTTTAGATTTCTAAGTTATGTCCAATTTAGGTTTAGATAAAAGATGGTTTTCAATTTACAATTTAATGTTATTTATTTTTTAAATGCAATTTAAAACTATTAAAAATTGAAATAAAACGCATTAAACAAAAAAAAACTTAAATACTAATTAAAAAACAAAAAAACAAGATACAAAGCAAAAAAGGGCAGAAATCAACCAACCTGGAGGTCTTAGAGGTCAAGTGTGTTGACGGGAGGAGTGAGCAACAGCCTCCAAACGCGTACACGCTCTTGCTTGACTTCTCTCGATTCGCCAAAAATAATGGATAAAATGAAAAGCCAGCAGTTTATTTAAAAAAATAAATACTTTTTGAAAACGCGTACATGTTACTAACGCGTACGCGTTTCATAACGCGTATGCGTTTGTAATGTGTATGTGTTTTAGGTTCGTGTACCCGTTGCTGAGCACGTACGCGTTCGGATTTAGTTTCGGGTACCCGTTCCGTAACGCGTACACGTTTTTAAGAAATGCGTACGCATTTTATGCAAAAAAAAATTTGTTGCCCGAAATTTCCCCTCTTCGTGTACTCAACTTCTTGCTTTTACCCTCTAACACTAAGCTATCATCTTCAAATCAAAGAGGGATATTAGGAGAAGGAAAATTTTGATTGTCATGGCTATCTATGATATCATCATCTTTTGATAAAACATTCTCACAAGCAAGGGATGAATGGAGACTAGGTAAGGTGATGTTTAGAAATGTTGCTATGATCTCATCTTCTTCTTTTACAATATCTTCAAAAGTGGGAGGAGGATAGGGACAATCAAGACTATTAATGCTTGTATCTTCTCTCACCAAGATACCTTCATCACTAATAGGAGAGGTATCAGGAGAAGAACAAGTATGATTGTTATGATTTTCTACACTACCATCCTCACCAATGGGCAATGTAATGTTATAGTTTGTGTCAATTGTTTGCTCCTTTTTCTCTAAGATGTTCTCATAGCTATAAAAGATAGTAGAAGGATGAATAACATATTTCTTAATGACCTCATTGTTTTATTCTAAATTGAACTCATAAGAGGGGATGTTGTACTTATGCAATCCATTTTTAACCATATCAAAGTCATGTCTCTTGAAAGAAAACGTGCTATCATGGAAGAGTAAAGAAAGTGCAATGCAATGGTCTAAAGTGAAATGCTTAAATGCAATTTCAAATTTGAAACAAGGTAATTTGATGATTACACTGTGCAATAATCTCAAAGTGAAATGTTGTAAATGCAAATTTGGAATTGAGAAATTTGCATGAAATAAAACACTTAAAGCTATATTTAGTGAAATGCATGTAACAAAAAGTCAACCCACTGAAAAAAATAACCAATGGCAGCAAACATAAGCACAAAGAAGCAATTTCGAATCTTAGAAACTAGAATGTCAAATTCAATAGGGACTAAGATGCTATTAAGGGCATCTTTGTCCTACTAGTGAGATTTTGAAGTTCCAAAAAGTGAAACAAAAAGCAAAAAATGGAGACATGATTTTGAGCCAAAAACCCTAAGAGGGACTAAGATGCTAGGAAGGTTGTTTTTGTCCTAGTAGAGGTAATTTTTAGAAAAACAACAAATTCTGAGTTGTTAATAGTGTTCCCAGGTTGCCTACCCAGGGACTTGATGTTTAGAAATAGAAAACTAGGCAAATGAATGCAAGAAAAAGTAACTAGTGACAAGCAATTGGGTGAAAAGTTGAATGAATTTTTTTCAATTTTTAATGCAATAACAATGTTTCTAAATGCAATTAGGATGATTAACAATGAACTTTTCCATTTTTCAATGAGATACAATGATGCAATAAATAGAAAATGCAACCTATATGCACTTTCACTAATATAAATGTGAGAAACCCTAGATGCACTTTCACTAATGCATGATGTAATGCAAGAATGAATGCAACCTATATCTATGACTTTAATGGACACCAAATCAGAAAATAAATTCTCAAAAAATGTTGGGCTCGCCAAAATGAATCATAGGAAAATGGGAAATTATTTTTGGCCTAGCTCATAGAACACCCCAATTCTCCCACTATCATTGAAATATTCCCTAGGGCCCTAATTGGAGTGATTAACAACACAAAGTGGAGAGTCAATTCTCAATAAGTAAGACCTAGTGGGGAGGATCTTTAAGCTTTGATGTGTTTACCACCAAGAAAAAGCTTTGAAAAGACAAGTAAACATTCAACTCACAAAACCTAATAATGTAAGCTAAACGATGAGTGCAAATGGTGAAATATTGCCACAAAAAGTTAGGATATGTGTACTGGGAAGTCTGGAAATGTGATGAGGATTTTTGAAATGCAAAGAAGTTGTCAAAGTATGTAATGGAGGACTAAGACACCCTTATTTTCTTATTAGTACCACTGTTGTTTTATGGGGCAAATGCTGGAACCGAATATGAATTTTTTTCTAAAAAATACCTTCAAGAGGACTAAGATTCCCTAGGTGGCCAGTTATTCCCATCTAAATTTTTTGAAATATATAAATGTGGTCCTAAGGCTCAAGCTTCACAGTTCCTTCTTCTCATATCTCAAGTCGTGAAACTTCCAGATTTCACCTGTAGGTGAGTTTTTGTGAAGATGACAAATTTACAATGCAACTTTTCAACTTTTCAAATTTGCACTTCAAATGATCTTCAATTCTTCAACCTAAATCTACAATGACAAACACATAAGAGAGGAAAAACTTGTTGATTGTTAGTAAATGGGGGTTTTCCTTGGTCAAACCCCTTACTGGTAATTTAACCTTGGAATGAAACATAATAATGGAGGGAAATGATGAATGAACAAAGTGCTATGTTGCAACTCACCAAACCCTTGCTATGAAGTATAACAACTTATGTGAAGTGGCTAGCATGAATATGGATTTTGAATGAACAGAATGCTTGATAGACATGGACTTGAATTGCATTCTTGAATAAAAACCCTACATCAAAAATGCTACCTAAAAAACACACATGATGCAAGAATATCTTTGATATGATGCTTGAATCTTGATGATGGCTCCAAATAATTTATGAATTTCTCTTCAATGCTTCAGTGATTGGATGCTTAGAGTGCATAGATTTCTTAGATATGAAAATGAGAGAAGGAACCTTTTATTTATACTTATACATGCTTAATGTCCCAAAATTACATAAAAAAAAGTTGACATATGAATTCATTAATTAAAGGAGATTAAATCCTGGCAAGATTTGAAATTAAATCCTAAAAATAGATTAAGGGGGACTAAGACACCCTAGGTGGCATCTTAGTTCTAAGGCATGAAACTCAAGGCACAGACTCCAAAAAGGGGACCATTTAGGGTGCACTTGAAATCAGGGTCCCAAGACCTTTCAGGGACAAAGATGCCCTAGGTGGCGTCTTAGTCCTAACCAAAAAATTAGGGACACATAGCTAGAATCATTAAATTATCAATTCCCCTTTGATGTTTGTTGGGATTAGCTAGAAAAATATATAGTTTATTAGGATCGTGGATGCAAACTAGGACCAATTAAGACATAAATAGGGATAAATAAAGTAAGGCAGGCCCAAACAAGTGTGAAAATGCAAGGGTATGCATTTTCCTACACATAGTGGCCCCAGAGTGAGCATGCTTTAATGATGGTTAAGGCTTGATCTGACCTAGGAAAAATAGTCAAGATCATTTTTGAGGCTTGTCTTTGATGTTGTATTGTGAATCTTTGTTATTGTTGCATACATAAGAGTCTTGAATGTCTACTTTAGTACTATTTTGAAGCAATTTCATCCTCTCACTAAAGTGGTGGCTAAATATAGTGTAGGAAAATGCATACCCTTGTATTTTCACACTTGTTTAGTCCTACCTTGCTTTATTTATCCCTATTTATGTCTTAATTAGTCCTATTTTGCATCTACAAGCCTAATAAACTATATATTTTTTTGGCTAATCCCAACAAACATCAAAAGGAAAATGATAATTTACTGATTATGGTTGTGTGTCCCTAATTTTTGGGTCAAGACTAAGATGCCACCTATAGCGTCTTTGTCTCCCAAAGGTCTTGGGACCCTGATTTCAAGTGCACCCTAAATGGGCCACTTTTTGGAGTCTGTGCCCCAAGTTTCATGCCTCAGGACTATGACGCCACCTAGAGCATCTTAGTCCCCCTTAAGGAATTTTTGGGATTTAATTTCAAATATTGGCAGGATTTAGCCTCCTTTAATTAATGAATTCATATGTCAGCTTGTTGTGGTTTAAGTTTGGGATATTATGCATGGATAAGTATAATTTGATATCTAAGAAATCTAAGTTCTCTAAGCATCCAAGAATTGAAGCATTCAAGATCAATTCATCAAGCATTTGGAGACACCATCAAGATTCAAGCATCATATCAAAAATATTGCATCATGTGTGTTTTTGAGCTAGCATTTGTGATGTAGGGTTTTGATTCAATCAAGTAATTTAAGTCCATATATATCAAGCATTCCTTTGATTCAAGATCCATATTAATGCTAGCCACTTTACACAGGTTTACAAACTTCTTAACAAGGGTTTGGTGAGTTGCAACATAACACTTTGTTCATTCATCCTTTCCCTTCATTATTCTATTTTATTACAAGGATTAATTACCAACAAGGGTTTTGACCAGGGAAAAACCCCATTTACTAATAATCAACACTTCTTTTCCTCTCTTGTGTGTTTGTGATTACATATTTAGGTTGAAGAATTGAAGATCATTTGAAGTGAAAAGTTGCAAAGTTACATTGTAAAGTTGTCATCTTCCTAGAAACTCACCTATAGGCTGAATTTGAAAGTTTTAGGACCTAAGATCTAAGAAGAAGGAAGTGAAAACCTTGAGCCTCAGGACCAAATTCAAAGATTTTAGAAATTCTAGATGAGACTAAGTTTCCACCTAGGGCGTCTTAGTCCTCCTGAAGGTATTTTACAAAAAATCTTTTAGACCCGGTTCTAGCATTTGAAGATTCTACATCTACCTCGAATAACAGCACCTAGACTAATAAGACAATAAGGGTGTCTTAGTCCTCCATAGCATACTTTGACCACTTATTTGTATTTCTAGAATCCTCATCACATTTCTAGACTTCCCAGGTACACATATCCTAACTTGCTTATATGGCATTATTTCATCATTTTCACTCATCATTTAGCTTACATTATTAGATTTTGTGAGTTGAATTTTTACTTGTATTTTCCAATATTTTTCTTGGTGGTGAACCCCTCAAAGCTTAAAGATTCTCCCCCTAGGCCTTCCTCATTGAGAATTGACTCTCCACTTTGCATTGTTAGTCAATCTAATTTGGCTCCTAGGGCATAATTTAATGATAGTGGGGGAATTGGGCTGTTCTATGACCTAGGCCATAAAGCATTTCCCATTTTCCTACAATTCATTATTGTATATGTCTTGGAAAATTTTCTACAAGACCTATAGGAAAATTATATAGTGTAATTGAATCCCTTTGGTGTAATATAACTAGACTAACTAGAATACGGTGTAAACCCTTAAAGTAGATGCATAGATTAATATATTTGCACCCTCTAATGTTTAAAATTCCAAACTAAGATTGGTACAATATTTTACTTCTTGTGTTTATAGCTATGGTTGAGAAAGAGACACTACAAGAGCATAGATATAGGATAATTATTCTCTTAATATACCTTTTCTTTCTCATCCTAAGGTGGTCACACAAATTTTAAAACATATGACCTACTTATAGATTATCTCATCAGTACTCCAATATTATAGGAGTTAGGGAGTGGTCTACCTAAATAGTATGCATCTATATCAAAGGCTTAGCCAAATTTTACCAATAGTACATGTAAGTGATAGATGCTAGGAGGTACCGAATTTTCTAGGGTTTAGGTAGGATTTCACTAATGGCATGCACATGATGGATTCCAAGATATACCCATATTGGGAGTATAGCATTGGTATTGGTGTATGAAAATATATTTTTGTTTCCATTTATTTTGATTCAATTTTATAATTTTTAGAAATTAAAAATCCTTCAACACCCCAAAATCTATATCACAAGACTATGTGGAGATAATTGTTACTAAAGATAAAGAAAAACCTAACATTCTTTAAACTTCTCCATATATTCCTAGAACTCCTTGAGAGACAAAAGAAACATACTAGGTCAAACTAAAACCTAAAAATATTGAAAACTACTAGAATGCAACTAGTTCACATCAAATACCCTTTTGTATATAGTCATAAAATTGCACCCCTCACAATTTCACATACATTCTTGCATCTTCTTTAGTGTCCACTCCATTAGAATTTTGTATAGGCTCATTTTAGCCCCTACATCAGCCATTTTCCCTTCTCAGGATGCTCTAGCATTCCTTTTCAATAGCTACCCTTGTGTGTCAGCTTTGCTTCAAAATGTTTTCTTTTCCCATTATCATCATTTTGTAGTGAGATGTGTATGCACACTAGCACATTGTCTGGACATCTGTGAACTACGCTAGCATCCTGTGATATTTCAATGCGAAATAGTTGTCTCCAAGCATTCTTGCCACTTCTCCTCACCTTTTGTCAATGGTAACGACTAGGAACACCTTGTAATGGCTAGAGAAGCTTCTTTTCCCTCCTTTTAATTCATCCTTTCAATCCATTTAGTATTATAACTTCTTCTACTCTATCTTCTTCTAGCTCATTGCTCTTCTACTTCTAGATTCTCTCTTTCTTCTTAGCGTCTCTCTTAAGCATTCTCCCCTCTTTCTCTTACTTGCACAACTCTCCTTGCTACAGTAGCCTCACACTCTCAAACCCTCTTAGCAACACTCTTTATAGCCCTCTTGGATCTCACATCCATCTCTCTTGTCTTGTGCCCTTGAGCATCTTTGGATTCCATATCCCCCAGCTATTGTATCTCATACTTCATGATACAGGTTCTCCTCCTTGAGTGGGGATTTCTTTTCTCACCTCTTTTGTGATACATGTCCTCCTCCTTGAGCAGGGATTTCTTTTATCAGTCATACTTGGTGGTGCAAGTGCTACTCCTAAGTGGGTTTTTCTTTCACCACACGCTTTGTTTATTTCTCTCTTTCTCTATCCATTTGGCTATCTGTGGAGGTGGGAACACCAAAATGGGGGTTTGACTGAGGAAAACCCCTATACATCCCCAACATTCTCTCCACATATCACTCATGCAAGTATTGTAAACATTCATGTGCTGGAGGATTCATTAATTACATGATTGTTTGAATCTTCTTTCCTTTCTTCTTCTTATCCTTATCAGTTCTACTCCACTTTATTTTGTTACTTTCCTGCATTCTAATATTTCTTAGCAATTAGAATAGAAGTGTCCACTTTGTCATTTTTTGTGATAAACTCGTACGAGAGGCCAGCACTTCGTGTTGTCATCCTTTGGCCAAGAGCTTGATAGCTTATCCAAAAAACCTTTGTGACCTACTCTTTCCAATTCTAAAACTCTCGCCATTGTTCCTTAAGGTAGTTAAGGGTAGTTCACCTTGTGAGGCTCTTTGAATGAAGAGAAATCATGAGTAGTGAATCCCCCTTCTCTACACCTTCATAGAATAATTAGAATCTAATATTTCTCATATATATTCAATCAATGGATAGAAAAACATATGGTCTGATCATAGGGAGAACACATGGTAATTGTATTCTACAAAATTATCATATAAATATGAGAAAAAATAAAATATGATTTTTGTGCATTATTTAATGATCCATGAAAGAATGGACCCTAGCATTGAAGTTGAAAGAGATTCATTATCTATTTGTTCCAACACCAAGGAATAAGAGAAAAATATCAGGATAAGTGGAGTTTTATTTTTCACATTTCATGATCTAATAATAATAAGGTAACACTTGATAAAAAAGAAGAAGAGATTAATATGAGGATGGAGGACCACACTTTTTGTAGTGCGACTAAGCATTCTAATGGGATTATTTAAAAAAAAATCAAGTTTATTTGTGCATCCGATGGGGCAATGATTTTTTCCCTGGTAGGAGCTCATTCTCAGAGGTTGTTCATTATTCAATCTTTAGATCTCCCCCTTAGTTTTCAAGAAACTCTTTTTCTTCAAAGAATCAAGGGATTTTCAAGAATGGGGTTTTCCTTCTCAGAAGTAGGGGACATTCAATAATGGGGGTTTTCAGTGATCTAATTATTCCATTGGGAACTCCTTCCATCCCAGGAAATCACTCGGCCAGGCAATACAACTGTCTTTTGACATTTATAGGTCAAAGTCGAAGTCTTATGTAGGATTTCATTTAGTTTCTTCTCGTTCCTTTGATCGGTATGAGGAATTTGTAGTATCTAGAGTTCCCTTCAATCCAAAGGTTGATGATGTCAAATAGCTGGATATTGTTGTACCCCTGGTTACTTTTTTGAATAGCATTATTAGGAAAGAGAAAGATTGCTACAAGATTCTATAGTTATAGCTACAAAATGAAAAACAAAGTAGATCCATGCCTTTATTTTTATCTGATTCACCTTGTAATGAGAGAAACGATGATGGAGTTGTTGACATCTATGGTTTGGAAGGAGGTGCTTGGGACCCATCAAAATTTCCAAATAATCTCCCTCTTAAAGCTCCTTCTCCTGCTACTTTTCGTAATAATGTGGATATGGGGAAGAGGGCTTCAAATGAGAAGTACTGGAAAAGGTAGGTACAATACTGTGAACCTTTTCAACAAGGAGAGTGGTATTCAAATATGCAACAATGGAAAGTGAAGAAAAATAGAAATCACTCCAATGGCGGTCCAAGGATATTCCAACTGTCAAGATTGCAGAGGCTCTTATCAATGATCAATCATAGAATCTTCGAGAATTGACATTAATTTGTAAGTTTTGGAAATATCCCCTTTGATTGCTGAGTTGAAAGATCTAATCTATCAATATTGGGAAGGAGCAAATAAAGTTTTCTATATAGACAAGTAAATGGATTTTTTACTATTTTCTTTTCTTCTAAGCATGCTAGGGATGTTATGTATAGGATTAAGTCTTGGGTGTATGGGGGTTTTGGTTTGCATGTTTAGCCCTAGGTACCTAAATTTAACTGTAGAAAGGAAAAAAATAGATTTATCCCTTTCTGGTTACAATTGCAATCTCTACCTTTAGAGTACAAGGAGCCAAACATTGTGGAAATTCTAGTCAATCAGATTGCTATTTTCCTAAATCATGATTTAGAATTATTTAGAAAACTAGAGCTTCTAGTTAGGATTTTTTCTTTACTAGATATGTCAAGAGATCTCCCCAAAAGTATTAAAATATTTTCTCACTTTGGAGCTCACATACAAGTGAATTTTTATGAATTTTTTTCAAAAGTTTGTAAGGAATGACATATCTTGGGCCATAAAACTTCATCTTGCAAAGTTAAAAAGGGCCAGGATGACAATATTAAGATTGTTAATTTTGCTTCTAGCTCTCAATCACTAAATTTGGCACAAGATACAATCCAAGGGTCTCAAGAAGTTAGCTATGATAACATAGATTTGATGGGGATTGTTTCAAATGGGAGTTATAAGGCAAATGGTAAATTGTTTGGTCCCAATGCCAATTGTGATATTGCTGAGGTTTTCCTTTTAAGCTCTTGCTCGTATTTGTTTTCACCATAGCATATTCATGTTGAGAAAAGTTGTGTAAGGGAGCAAATTCCTTTGCTTCTCAAAGGCGAAAATAGACTCGACATAGAATTTGGAGTTTTCCATGAGGATCAACCAATTGTTTGGTTGTCATTGCAAAGATGTGATCAACCAATTTTTCATCCATTGTTTAGGAATTATGAGCATTTGAGAAGCTCTTTGGATAGTGTTAGAGATCTTAGATCCGGGCTACTAGTAAAGTCAAAAGGATTTTATGTAGATTTACAGTGTTTTTTAAAAGCAAAAACTTTGCTTATATATGTTCCTTTGGTTTTTCATATCTCAATCCAACAATTTTACAATATTTCTTCTACTTTGCTATGGGAAAGTTCTGCTTCAAGGCTTATTCTAGTAAGTTATTTAGAAAAATAGATAAATAAGATAAATCCAAAAGTGAACTTTCCTTGGGAGGAAAATAAGTATGATAGATCTAAGTCTATGGACTTTTAGTCTTTTTAGACATGGGTAATTTAGAGGGTCTAGCTAAGAATATTCTAACTATGGCAGGTTCCTCTATCATTGATGAAATAGTTGAGGATCCGGTAACACCAAAGTCTACATAAAACTTGGAAATCGAAGAAGCTAAGTCATCAAGAGTAGAAGATACAAAAGTTACTATGGAATATGAAGAGGGGAGTAAGGATTTTCATTTTTCACAAAATTTTTCAATTAGACAAACTCCATCTTTGATTCCATCTGCTCAAAATTTACCTAGTAAACATGGGATAAAAAAAAATGTATTAAAGTTACTGGATGAAATAGCATCATGCATGCAATAAACTTTAGATGGGAGTATCAAAAAATGACAGAGGGGAGCATCTAGCTATCCAAATATGAAATGAGGATAATATCTTGGAATGTTAGGGGCATTAATGCCCCTAACAAATGAGCCCACATTAAATACCAAATTGATGTGTTTGGGGTAGATATTATTCTTTTACAAGAAATAAAGTTGTCTCAACAATCTTTTGACAATGTCATTGGTAAGTGAGGTGGATGGAAATCGACACAATAAGATGCACAAGGGGCCTATGGGGGTATGCTCATTCTATTGAAATCCCAAAATATGATAGTGGAAACTTTAAAAACTAATCATTGTTGGAAATTTTAATGAAGGTAATCGAGTTTGAACTTTAGTTTTTTCTTTTCAATATGTATGCCCCTAATGCAACAGGTGGGAAGAAGCTCCCGTGGGATGAGTTGTCTCACATTTTCAAGCAATTTAGAGCAGAAAAAGTGATATTAATGGGAGATTTTAATACAATTTTATGCATGAAAGATAAGAAGGGTGGGATGATTCCTCCTCAAAAAATAGTCAAGGACTTTAGCTCTTTCATCCTTAATAATGCACTTGTGGATGTACAACCAAGAAATGGGAATTACACATGGACAAATATGCACAAATATTTTTTGCAAATTTTTGTTAGGTTGGATAGAGTTTTGGTATCCTCGAATTGGATCACTCAAAAAATTATCTTAATGTTATAAATTCTACCTTGGATAGGTTCAGATCATTTTCCATTGTATCTTTCTATCAAAAAGAAAAAGGTGGATTTCATTGCAATTTAGAATCTTTCAAATTTGAAAAGATTTGGTTTCGCCATCCTCATTTGCTAGGTGTTTTACATCAATGGTGGTGTCAGGATCCAATAGTGGAAGGGACTTTTATGTATAGATTTTGTTGCAAATTAAAACATGTAAAGGGAAAAATAAAGCATTGGAACAATTTTGTTTTTAAGAATAGTTTTTAGAAAAAGGAAGAAGTATTCAAACAATTATTCCAGGTAAATTCAAAAATTATAGTATAAGGTCTAACACCATAATCATATGAGTTGCAAAAAAGTTTGAAAGAAGAATTCAGTTTTTTCAATTGAGCACAACATTACTAGTGAAAGGTTAACAAAAGAGGCGTACATGCAAAAAGAATGTGTTAAGTTTTTAACAAATCTACTTTCAACACTAGGAGATGCATCAGATCAACAATTAGTGGTGAGGGAAGAATTGTTCCAAAACATTCCAACATTGGTTTCATCAGAAGATAATGTCCATTTACTAAAGCCGTTCACTTTAGAAGAACTGAGAAAAGTAGTGTTCTCAATGTTTGCAAATAAAGCTCCAGGTCTAGATGGTTTCACCTCCATCTTCTTTCAAAAATGTTAGGAGTTTATTGGGGTAGACTTGTTGAAAGCATTGGAGGAGTCTAGAAGTTTAGGGACTATGCTAAAACAATTTAATGTAACTCATATTGCATTGATCCCAAAGGTAAATAATCCTTCTTCTTTCTCAGAGTTTAGACCCATATCACTCTGCAATACTATCTACAAAATTTTCACAAAAGAAATCTATTTGAGGTTGATTAAGACTATCCTTTGTATAATTTCCAAGGAGTAGGGTGGATTTGTTCCGAGAAGAGAAACAATAGAAGGAGATTTAGTAGCTCATAAAGTTTTACATTTAGTATCAATATTTTCTATGCCAACTTTTATCATCAACTTGGATTTGATGAAAGTGTATGATAGAGTGGATTGGTCCTTCTTGCTGTAGATATTGAAAAAGTTTGGTTTTCATGAAAATTTGTTTAAATGGATTTATTCTTGTTTGTATGGTGCAATGTTCTTTGTTTTAATAAATGGAACCCCTTCAAGTTCTTTTAAGTCTTCTCAAGGGGTGAGACAAGGAGATCCTTTATCTCATTTCCTATTTATCATACTAGGAAAGGCCTTAAGTAGATTAGTTAAGAAGGCTCATTTGGAAGGTTAATGGAAATGCATAAATTTTTGAACCACAAATTTAACATTAACTCATTCATTATTTGTTGATGATACCATTTTTTTTGGTACGTCAATCATTGCAAAAGCAAGGAAAATTAAGGAATATTTGTAAAGGTACTCTAGCTTTTGGAAAAAAGGTGAATTCAAGCAAGTCAAAATTTTATATATTCCACATAGATGCAGTGGTGAAGAACAATATTGTTCAAATAAAGGGGTTTCAAGTTGCAAAATTTCCTTGTAAATACTTAGATATTCCATTATTTTCTTGTCAAAATAGAGTGCCTTATAGGGATAAGATAATTTAGAATATTAAATCAAGAATAACAAGCTTTAAGGGGAGATGGCTATCTATAGTTGGCTGAATTTTATTGATTAAATTGGTTTTGTGATCAATCCCAAATTATTATATGGTAGTTCTAAAAGCCCCAAGGAATGTCATTACAAAGATAGAAAAGCTAATTAGATCTTTTATATCAAAAGGTAATATGGACTAAAAAATGAAAATTCCTTTAGTTTCACTGGTATGACATTTGTATACAAGACCACAAGGTAAATGGTGTAGAATTATGCAATGTAAGTATCTTGATATTGATGATCCAACACATATTCTCACCATATCTAACCCTCCTCAAGTGTACGTGATGTAGAATTTCTTGTTCGGTTGTAGAAAGGTAATAGTATGATACCTGACTTGGGAAATTCACAATGGAGAGAGTGCAATGTTATGGAAAGATTCATGGAATGGATTTCCTCCATTGGAAAAGGAGTATGATTTTTAGATTACAATTTTTTATACAACAAAAAACTAGGGGGTAAAACTTAAAGATTATATCCAAGATTTATATGAGAAAACAGGGGAAATGTAACATGGAAAGTTTTTCCTTCTTCAATTTTTCCACAAGCTCAACAAACAGAATTGATCAAGGTTTTAAGTTATAGAACAATTGTTATTGGGAAAGGGGTTGATAAACTAATTTGGGCCCCTTCAAAAATAGGTAACTATATAATAAAAATGGGGTACAAGGCTGTTATGTTTGATCAAGAGCAGGGGAGTAGAAAAAGAGCTTTGACATTTTGTTGGAACCCAATGGTTCTTCCCAAGGAAGGATTTTTTTCATGGTTAGCATTAAATAATAGGGAATTAACAAGTGAGAGGTTGGTAAAACTTGGAATTACAACACCATTCAAATGTGTGCTTTGTGAGGTAGTTACAAAAGAAGTGGATCATTTACTCTTGACTTGTCCATTTACAAATTCATGTTGGAATTTTGTTCAATCCAAGTTAGGGTGGAGTTCTACACTTCTTCATAAGCTTTAGGATATGTTCATGTCCTGGCCTACTCTATACAAATCATTTTTATTTGCAAGCATATGAAAAATAATACCTTCTTCTATACTATGGGCCATTTGGTGGGAAAGGAATAAAAGGATATTCTAGAAAGAAAAATCCAACTTAGATTCAGTGTTGGCAAAGCTAGAAAAATCTATTTGTGATGTTACTAATTCATATGTGAAAAACGCTAAACATGTAGGCTCTACATTTACTGATTGGGATGCTAAGAAATTGAAGGAATGGATGTTTCTGGCTATACCTTCCAAAGGTAGCGTAATATCAACTGTGAATGTCAAAATTCAAAAAAAAAGGTGGTATGGTTGCCTCCCCCTAATGGCTATGCCAAGCTAAAATTTAATGGTGCATTTCAAGGTAATCTTGGATTGTCATGGGCTGGTGTAGTGCTAAGGGATCATGAGGGTTCACTACTAGGCACGTAAAGTCAATTTCATTGCCAAATGGTACAAATAATCAGGTTGAAGTGCATGCTCTCCTTCATAGATTAATGTTAGCTATTCATCATAAGGCTTCCAAATTGGTAATTGAGGGGGACTCCTTGCTAGTTGTAAATGCTTGTAAAGATAAAGGATCAAGCAACTTGAAAATCAATTATGTTCTTAACTGGATTTTGGTTTTGTTAGAAAAGTTTGAGATGTTCCAGATCAACCATGCTTATATAGAAGCAAACTAAGTTGCAAATGAACCAACCAATATAGGGGGTGTTCAAGATCAAACAGTTAAAATGTATGGGGCTCAAACTGATGATTTTCCTATTAATTTAAATAACCTAATTCAACTAAAAAAATTAGCGTATATAGTGTGGGAAAAAAAGAAGTAGTGATCAAGGTTCACAAATGAAGAGAGATCCATCAAGGAAGATAAGTTCATAAATGCGTGATAAAATATTGGAACTGGTGCCTACTTGTGCATGTTTGTGCTATCTTTTGAACAAAGATTGCATTTTAATATTGTAGAAAAATAAAAAAGTTGTCTATATGCAAAAAGATGTAAAGTTGAACTCTACAAAGATGTATTCTAAAATACAATAGTATAACTGATTTAAAAGTATTAAGTAACATCGAAATGCCCACAATCCAAGTTTTTGTTTAAAGTGGGAGATGTTTCAAAAACAAGATTTTTTTTTTCAAATGATTTAATCTGCAATAGAACATTACAAGTGAAGAAAGGAAGGAAAAAATAATGGCTAATAGTGAGAGAAAACCATAGTTCAATGTATGTCATCAAATGTAGGAGTAAATAGATAATCTCATGTGGGAATCATGTGATGAAAGTTAAATTGATATAAGAAGAAAGGTCAAGCAGTGAAGGAAGATAAAATTTGAAAATAATTTAGCAGAGGGTTAGAATAGATATTGCTAACAAAGTGGTTCTTTTTTATAGGGAAGATGAGTTAGTATTGATGTTAGAAGGTATGATAGAGGATGAAGGCTTAGGGGATGTGATTTGCATAAGAAAAGTACATTGGAACTGTAAATCATCAAATTTCAGGCATATAAAATGATAGGTACACCAAAGCACATCACAAAATGTGTGATTGAAAATCATTCAAAATCATGCATCTCAAGAGGCAGGTATAAGTTGCACATCATAAAAATGTTTGAACATCCACATGCCAAATCAAAACTCAAAAGTGTGGAGTTAAATTAATAATTTCACCTCAACTTCAAGCATGAGAGGATCGAAGTTCATGTGCTAGCATCTACGAGAATTAAATGGCATTGTATTTTCATGATGGTTTATCAAATTTGTGGTACATCTATAGCTCTTTAAAACCCGTGTTTGGTCCTCCAACCAACATATTCTAGAATTGATTTGGGTTGCTAGTGCTACAGTTCTTGTAGAAGCCCAGTGATTGAATTGGGTTTCGTGTTGTTGTTCTTGTAGCATCAGAAAGGAATGGTTATGCGTACAACATTAATTTTTGAGTTTCAAGCCTCTAACTGGAGCTTGTTAATTTTAGTAAGTCACCTCATGGTTAATTCCTCTATGCTTCTTCATTTTGAGAAATTGGTTATGCCTTTTCTATAGTACATCTGAGAATTAGTGTCAAGCACCTGTGATTACCTGGTTAATTCCTTTGCTTTGGGTTACCTGTGTGGTATAGAAATAAGTGTGGTTAAATAGATGTGCATAATTTTTGTAGCATAGCTTTTGGTTCAGTGTTTGCTCTTGATGTTTTTTTGAACATAAAATCATTATCTTGACTAGAAGTTGGTAACTAGTAAGTGGTCTCATGGTTTCATCTATGTCATTCCATTGTTACAAACTAGATAATTCTTTTGCACTAAGTGCCAGTGAGGGTTGTGATTATCTGGGTAATCTCTTTTCTTAGGTTACTTTTGTGGGATGCCGAAAAGTGTGGCATAATACTTGTGTATTATCTCTTGCATCATATATTTAGCATTAACATTGTAAAATGTTGAAATTTTGAAGCTACAAGGAAAATTCTGGAATCTTTGAAGTGGGCTCGAAGGTTTTGGAAAATTGTGGGCTACTTGTAGTTTGTGAAAAAAATGGCCAGGGAGTACAATACAAAAAACTTTAGAATTCCAGTGGAGATAAAAAAGAATGAAATCCCATTCTTGGAGGAGGTAACAAAAGATGAACCAGCACAAGTCTTTCGTACTGCCTATTGTTGATTGCATTAAAACTATAATTGGTGAAGAAATAATGCGTCCAAAATCACCCATGCTGTTGTTTCCCTCAAATTTACTCTCAATATGTTTTTTCAAATGCCATGGATTTCCTTCAATCTTTTGTTGTGTTAAAAATAGTGTGTACAATATCAGTTTTACTAGATGCAATGGGGGAAAATGATCTTCTAGAGGTAGTCCAAAAGTATAATTTGGATATGGGAGAAGCACATGTAGTAGGGATCTTTCCTAAAAATTATCTCAAGGAAAAGCAAAGATCTGCAGCTGTGTATGGTGTAGTGAAATAGGGATTACGTGATGATGACCCATGGATATTTTTTTAAATGATACCAATGCACTCTAGATAATTGGGGCAAAAAATGGTTGATATGATCAAAGAAATATATTTTTCCCTATCTTATATTCTTTTTCATCAAGAGAGGCATAGAAGGAGGCATATTGCAGTGCCTAAAATTACTCCACCATGCAGGCATGTAGAAGAATGGGCAGGGGGAAAGGTGATAACTTGTTGGATTTGAATGAAAATGTCTAGAATATGAATGAGAATGTAGAAGAGATGATGGAGTGAAGATGCAAAAGTTGCAGTTGATGGAGACAATTTTGAAATGTAAAAATTGAAATGCATATGAGTGACATGTAGTTATTATAGCTGGTAATTTGTAAAAATCATCTAGGTGAAATGTTAACCAGTACTATAAAACTAGTATTTTGTAATTTTTCTAATATAATTAATATAATTAATTAGGCTTAGGCCTTTTATCAATAAAAAAAAAGGTAACACAATATTTCTTGAGGAAAATCTATTGTGAGTTTTTCCTCAATGATATTTTAAATTATTTTTACATGCAATATTTTTAGAGTAAAGGAAAAGGCTTTGCATTGGATATGGAGGGGTACATTGTTCTTAGGACCATGTACTAATAATGTTAGGTAGGCTATACATTTAACATATGACAATCACTACCACTATGAAGGAGAGTGTTGAGGTAGAGATTTTATAGTCAATTAGTCCCCTCACACAAACATTATTATAACTTAATAGTTCATTCTCACAAGATTTTGAGCATGAGACTTCTAAGAGTCAATTTTCACTTCACCTTCACCACATCTATAGATTATTTTTTATGATTATGGTTCCAAGAATGCTAATGATACACACATTGTAAATAATCAACCATTATGAAACTTTAGGAGTAAGTTAGATAGGACCATATTAAGGAGGATATATCCATATTATATTATACTATAGTGATGGATGAGTTACTTGATAAAATGTTTGACATTATTCATCAATACATAATTTATAATAAGGTTCTACCATTTATCACATTTTATTTTGAAAATTATTGTAAGGAATTATATGTAATGAAATGATAGGGTCAAAGTATTCATCCCATATTTTTCAAATCTTTAGCTCTTAATTATGTAGCCATGTTGAGTTCATATGTGTGTAATTTGTAACAATAACTAGTAAGCATAATACGTGTAATTTTTTTACCTCATATCAATTTTTATCTTAAAATTTATATTTTATGATAAATAGTTGGATGTTGGACCTTCAAAATCAACATCCATTGATGGTAGTGGTTTTATCTTAACATTCATTAAGCTAAGTTTTACTATTTTTAATCACTATGTTTTTAAATAATGCTAGGTATATATGGTAAAATAATGTTCTTATGTTTTTATTTGATGATATTAGTTTAGACTCCCCTAATATTTGTGAAACAATAGAGGTAGAAATTTTTGCAATATTTTTATCTTTAATTCCTTTGATATAGGTATGAGCTAGTAGTATATATTTTATTTTATATTTTCTTATTTTATCCCACAACATTTAGTTTAAATTCAAATGATATTCATCTAAATAGTCGATGTTTTTTTCTTTTTTCTAATCATAGGTGGAAACATTTCTTGATCATCGACCTTCCCCTTAGACTGCTAAAAAAATAAGAGAATTATTAAGGTATATTGGAGAGTAATGGTATGTGGCTATTCACTTACTTATTTTGTATTATATATATATAATTTTTTAAAATGTTTGATTGCATTAATAGGTGGTAATCGAAAAAAAATTAGAGAAAATTTCTAGTTACTAGGTTTGAAAATGATTGGCATAAATCACCTTTCCATCTTCCCAATAGATAAAGAGTCATTGATTTTTCCATACCAATCCATAGGATTTACTATATTATGGATTATACTATGAGATTGAATGTCTAGTAATAGAAAGGATAATACCACAAACAACAACAAATGAAAACATAAAAGAAAGGAGTCTCAGGCATTAGAAAATAAATAAAATTGAAATGATAAACAACAAACATGTTTCAAAATTTATATCTTCATCAATAGAGTGAGATAATTATTAGAAATGAGAGAGTGGGTGAAACCCCCATCTAAAGATTTCATTTATTTCCTTTGAAAAAACCATAGCCCAAAAGAGTTATGGGTCATCTAGAGTCAACCATATCAAAAAGGGATAAGAGAGGAAAATACTAAAGAAAACATATTAAAAAATGAAGGGTATCTCACCTAGGGGCATGTGCAGGATCGTCATGGAAAAAATAGGACCTTAAGTGGCAAAAAATTCAAAAAAATCAGAGTTAGGCAACTTGACGTAAAAATTTGAATAAGTTATCTATATTATTTCAAAAATATGTAAGAATAGAATCTATAGAAAATTGAATGTAGTTTCTAAACTACTAGGTTTATTTAAAAAATAAAAAATCTATTTGGTGAAAATTTAAAATTTCAATGAAGTATTACTTAAATTTCAGGAAAAAATAAGTAGGTGTTTGTCCTGACCACCCTAACCAAAATAAAATGATAATATTTTTAATAATATTTTATATATAAGTAGAGGACTCATGTTCGATGTGATGCATAATTTTTGTAATTTTTTCCAAGTAAATAATTAATTATGAATTTTTTATTAAAAATTTTAAAAAATATAAAAACTTGTATGTCTGACCACCTTAACTTGGTCAAAACTTCATGACATTCAATTTTATTTTATTTAATCCTATAGTATGTGAAGCATAGAATGTGACACATGTTTTGGATTCAAAAAATGTGATACTGTTTGAAAGCTATAGATGTTTTTCAATCAGCCTATCAATCAGGACTTTAGTCATAATTCAAATAGAAAATGAATAGTAATTATTTATTAAATTCAAAGTAAAGCATAATTTATATTGGTGGAAAGTTGAGAATCTCCTTTAAAAACCTTTTTCATTTCATCAATTTTGGGTAAAAAAAAGGTCATCAACCACATACCCTACACATACCCATCATATCACCACTTTTTGGCCCATCATGATCCTGCACATACCCCTAGGGTTATCTAGGTTATGGGAAAATATAATAAGAAAGATGTCACTAGATTTTTAGAGGGGATGCAAGAGGGACTTAAAAATGAGATTATATTTTTTTCTTTCCAAGGAAGATTTCTAAGGATAAATTTTTTATCCAAAATAACATATGACTAATAATATTCAATTCAGGATTTCATATTACTATTTTTCAAAGAGGTATAAGAATGTGATAACCAATTCTAAGAGGCTTTGAGAACTCATTGTTGTTCAACTTAATAACCATATAGGCATTAGAAGGAAAAAAAATAGTCTTTGAAAGAAATTTGTAGAGCAAAGAGGTCTTGTCCTCAAAGTTAACCTTCATAAAGATAGGAAGGAGAAAATATAATAGGAAACCTTGGTCAAGAAGGTGGTCATGAAAATTATGCTTAATCTCATGGAAACTTTCTTTGCAAGTTTAACGAACCAGGTACCACCTTAACTAAGAATAAAACCAATTTTTTGAGGAAGTGGGTGGTTGGACAAAGGAAAAATAATGATAAAAATTTAGAGGTTTCTTAGTAATATTTGGTATTGAACCTTGAATCTCTAAAGTATACTCTTTTAGAAGACAATATAAAAAAAAATTAACCGTAGAAGTCAAAACACAAGTAGTGATCTTGATTTTTTTGATAGATGGAAGAATATATGTAAAAAAAAATTAAGAACTATCAAAAGAACTATGGTAAGTATGAAAGGGATCATCTATAAAATTATTGTAGAAGATTCATTGATAATTCTTAATGTTGAATTATACTTATCATTAAAGAAAACAATGAAAGAGGCATACATGGACATTCATAGAGTTACTACCCATTATTTTCTCTTTGACATGTTTATATGTTTTTCCATTGAATTATAAGTAATGATCCTTAAGAGCCAAATTTGCAATGCAAAGGATAAAATTTAACTTACCATGAAGGAAAAAATCATTGATGAAGAAATTGAGATCTTGAATACTTGCATTAGTGAGGATGCTTTGATAAAGAATCTCAAAAGATCAAAACATTTTAAAGGGAAATGGAGAGTTTTGAGATCATAAATAGGGGAATATTTAGTTTAATTTATTTCTTCATACTTATGATAGTAAAAAATATAGCTTATACACCTTCCTAACATATTAATAAAAATGAGGAGAACTACTAAGGTAGATTTTCATCTTGTGATATATGACTATTCACCTATGCCATTATATATTTATTTTCTTTCTATTTTTATTTTATATTGTTTTATTTTATTAATAGGTGTAAATCCAAAAAAAAAGAGAGAGGATGTCTAGTTGTTAAGTTTGAAATAAACCACCATCAATCACCTCTCCATCATCTTGTTGGAAAAAGAGTCAACTCTTCCATCCCAATACATTAGATTGACTACATTATAAACTTGTGCTGCATCCCCTATGGATTTGTTATATATTTTTATATTTTTTTTACCAATATAATAAGTTATGTTTACATGGATTTTTTTATACATTCATTATATTCATGAGATCATCTCTTGAAATAATGGAAAAAGAAGAATATTTTAGTAAATGTGATTTAATTTGAATAAATTAATATTAAATATTTTTATAAATTTAATCAAATGAATAATTTAAGGAATGCCATTAACTATAGTTCTTTGTACATCAATAATAATTCTTGTTTTAATAAATTTATGATAACTTTTCCTATTCTTCATCACAAGATTTAATTAATATTTTAACATGAATATTACTATTTTTATAATTTCTTAAATTATTATGTGATGTGTTTGAATGTCATGATGTGATTTAACTCTTTAAGTTCTCATAAATTTCATGTAGTCTTCAAGATAGGATGGCCAACCCATTTATTATTTTTACATTTAGAATAGAATATGGATGATTTACGACTATCATATCCTTACGTTGTAATTATTTATGATTTTGGATGTAGAAATTAATATTTTTTATTCTTTTATCTCTTTGAAGATAATAATATTCACCATAGGATAAGGAAACACGAGGATCTCATGAAAAAATAACTATGTTATTGATAACCTACATGATAATGGTTATATGGCTACACAAAGGTTTATGATAGACAAAATATAATTAGAAAGTCTTATTTTTCTCATTTACGATAGCCCTATATTTGTGGTGACTCCATACACATAAATTTCATTTCATTTCATCAAATCTATAATAATTATATAGGGTTTTAATTATCCATCTCAAAGGTATTTGACACTCATAAATACATTCTTATGTAAATGATGATCATGATAGCATTGAGGGCTAATTTTTGTCCTCTTAAGTTTTATCTTTTAATATATTCTATAAGGATCGAGAGACCTAGTGAAAAAAATTGTGTCTAATAGAATTCACTCACCCACCTCGACCTTATTATGTAATAAATTTGTTTACACCACGTTCAAAAGAAAAATATACCTATTGGAACCTTTATACTACTCTCATCCAAGGCATTTTACAATAATGTATCAATTGTTGATATTGTCAAATTATTTGGAGTTGAAAAAACTTAAAATAGGGTACTATAGAGGGACTAAATATCCACTTTTAGGTAAAAATGAGACATTCAAAGGTGCCACAAGTTGAGAAAATAGGTAGGTGAAAGTTTGGAAAATTTTCTCTTAGGGATTTTAAGAGATTTCCTTGATGCAATGTAGCCTTGAAGTATCCAAAGACCTAGGGTATAAATGTATGAATCCAATAGAATTCAATCATTCACCTTGATGTGCCATTGTAGTAAATTAGTTTCATAAGTTGTAAAAGAATTAAACATGCCCATTGAAACCATTGCATAGCTCCCAAATGAGGTATTTTGCAATTGTTGGCATGTTCAAATTGTCTAGAGTTAAAAAAAATTGAGATAGTGTTTTATAGAGAGAATTACCATCCACCTATAGGTACAAATGATACATTCTTAGGTTCCATATATTGACATAAAGTGTAAGAAAATTTCTAGAAACTCTTTACTATTTTCTCTTTGGAATCTTAATAATTTTTTAGAACCTTATAGCTTAATTAGATTGAGATACCTAGGGAATAAAATGAGACCTCTCCTATCATTCAAATACCCACCCTAACATGTTGGTGTAGACAATTTTATCCCAAAGAATGTGGAAGAAAAATATATTTAATGAAACCTTTACATTGATCTTAAATTGAATATTTTGTAAAAATGAATTCATTGCGAGAACAATAAACTAATCTAGAGATGACTAGAAAATAATATACAATAGTTATTGCCTTGAGTTTTATTTTTCAAATCCTAAGCTCTTTGATGAGTTTTTCTTGAGCTATACTTTTATCTATCCTTATTATTTTAGAAAAATTATCTTTTGTGTAGATCTTAGTGAGAGTTCTTGAGACTATTTTAACCACCAACAATGGTTTCTAACCATTAAAAGACCTAGTGTAGTTTTAAAAACCTTTATGTGACATACATGATCTTTCCTAGTTTTTGTTGATGTTTAAGTTGTTTTAAGCCTAAGTTACTTTAGTTTCAAGTTTTGGCTAGGTTATTATAACTTTCTATGAACTCAATAGGGTTCTTCAATCTAACTCAATATGTAAAATGTTGTGTAATTTTCATTTAATTGGGCCATCAAAGGAATTTAAAATTATTAAAGTATTAAGGGAGGTGGAATTAAATTGTGTGATGTGTTCTTTAGAAAGAAAGAGATTTTTAAAAGTTATTTTGAGTGCCAATGAGGTTCTCACTGGAACCAAGGAAAATGGGGGATAGGTTGACCAAGTGCTATCACACCCACTTTCCAAGATATTCCACTCAAGGATAACCCTAGAGATCTCAATGAAAAATGGAAATAGACCTTGTAATAGGGATGTCCTAGAATATGAATATGATCTAATGAGTGGTTCACCACCAAGTGTAAATTTGGAAAACACAATGAAATGCAAGATATAATGCACAAAACCCTAATTGAATGAAAACTAATACTAAATGACCTAGAAAAGAAAATGAAATGCAATAGAAAATTGTAAAATAAAAAGTGTGCAATTGGGAATCCAAAGAAGGCTGAGTGGAGATCCTAAATACTAAAAAATCTACTTGATTGGGACTCATTCACCAAGCTAGGTGAATCAATCCATTTTTTTGGGAATTGTGAAGGAATAGGTTTCTACCAAAAGGGTATCCAAATCTACAAAATCTAGAAATCTGACTAGAAATGGGAATCATTCACAAGAAGTGGTGAATTAGTCTAGTTGGGATTTTCTAAAGCTTCAAAGGATGATCTTGCTCTTCTCTGTCTGCTACATCCTTCCTGACTAATTTTTGGATCCAAATCTCTGATTTGCAACTTATAGATGATCTCCAATGTTCTCCAAGGCTTGATGACAACTTTGACAACATTGATCACTTGAAAACTTTTCTCCAATATTTCTCCTTGGGAAATCAATAACCTAAACCTGTAAATCATACACAAAGGGGAAGGAATTTTTTTTTGGGATTACTGGATAGGGGTTTTCCTTGATCAAACCAATTGTTTGTAATTAAACCCTGAAATGAAAGAAAATATGAATGAAGAACTATTCATGAGTGGAAAAATAGAAATGTTGCAAATCACCAAACCCCAACAATAAGGTGTTGTGAATATGCTTGAAATGGTTGCAATGGATGTGGTTCTTGACTCTTGCTTGAATGATGTTGATCTTGCTTGAATCATAAACCATACATCACAATTGTTAGAACAATAAAAAACATGACATATGTAATCTTTGACATGATGATTGGCACTTGAATGCTGCTCTAAAATGATTGATAATCTATCCTTGAATGCTCTTGTAAATGTTCAAATGCTCTTGTGAACTCTCTTGAATGCTAGGTGTGAATAAGAGTGAAAGAACCTTGTATTTAAACTTAATTATGTGAGAATTCCCAAAATTACAACACTATAAGCTAACATCAGATCTAGTAGAATAAAATCCTACCAAAAAATTGAATTAAAATTTGATTTTGAGCCACATAAGACTCATTCACCCAAGGTGGTGAATGATTCCCATTAGAGCTAATGTATGGGACCAAAAACCAAAATTTCTTAGAAATGTGTGAAATCCAATTCGGGGCTAAATGATCTAAGTGGGACCCATTCAACCAAGGTGGTGAATGAGTCTCAGATCACTAAATATGGGCCACACAATCTAGAAACACCTTTATTATGATTGGTCAATTATTGGTGTCAGGATTATCCTCAAAAATATGTAATAAATGAGGCTTGTGCATGCAAAATAAGGCCAATTAAAGCATAAGAAAGCCCAATTATTAATGAAAATCCTAGAGAAATGTGAAAGTGTGTTACAACACTTTACAACACTCCAAAGAAGGAAAGATTAAGGTTTATTTTGATTAAAATTGGGTTTATTAAGATTGATTATTTTATAAAATCCTAGAAAAGTGTGAATGTGAATTACAACACTTTACAACATGGACCAAGACTTAATGTGAATGTTTTATCCACATTACAACACTAAATCAATCCTGCCAAAATTACAAGGAGGGTTGAAACAAGTGAGAAAAAGTAGAAGGGTTACTTTTTCAATGACTCCATCTAGCCCCCACTTTAGTGAGAGGATGAAATTGCTTCAAACTCACACTAAATTATACAAAAAATATCAAGAGGGGTCCAAGTGTAACAATGCCAATAAGATGAGAGAATGATCAAGAGGGGTGATCAAGCCCCCAAGATCAAGATCCCATAACAAACAAACATAGGCATAAAAAAAAACACTTGAAAAGTGATATAAAGAGCAACAAAAAAGAACAAGCATGCACTATCAAAGGTGAAAGAGAGAAAAGGTAAAATGATAAAGAGTTAGATCAAGCTTTGACTATTTTTCCATTGTGATATGTGGATTAGATCTAGGCTATTTTCTAAAAAATGCATACTTACTCTGAGGCAATGAGACTTTAGGCTATCTGGTGGGTGAGAAGTCCAAAAAGGTGAGGCACATACACTCATGGTTTGTATGCACTCATACGCACACAGTAGTGGGTATGGGTAAAGTCATGCCTCGGTCAAGTTTCCTACTCAAAAAATACCAAATTTATACCTCGTGATAAATTTAATAAGGCGCCATGAAAAAATAATTTTTGAGCTTCATGAGACAAGAAAAACTTCACATGCTTGGAGATCATGAACAAACAAGATGGCTCTATAGGAAATAAAGTTATATTATGCAAGGTGACCATATAATGACAAATGCAAAATTCCAAATAGGAAATTTTCAAAGGAGTCTTGCTTAGTTCATGCAAGGTCTTTTAACTTAGGGAACATTATGTCTAATGTCTCCAAGAGAGGACCAAGCAAAGAATAGAAAATTTGCAACTTATGGGATGTAGTGTGTCACATCAAGCCACTAAGAGGAATTTATTATGCTAAGATAGATCATGCTCTTGAAGGACACCATACACAATATCATCCACAAAGTGAAAAACACATCGAGTATGAAGTAAGAAAACTGAACCATGAGCCATGAAAAGGAAAAAAATTGCAAAAGAATAATGCCAACGTATGCCCCTACTTTAAATAAATTTCTAAACACCATGCTATGAGAAATTACTTTAAAGTAGAAAATGATAAATGCAAACAAGAAAGAAGACATGAGAGCCAACCTAGAAAGCCCTATGCCAAGTCATATGTTTCCAAATTAAGCTGTGTCATGTAATAGAAAAAGGAAAAGAAAGTGGTTGCCCACAAAATGAAAACACCAAACACATAAGGGATCTATGGATTTGGGGTCAATATGTTTGTTACTACAATGTTTTTAGAGAGTTCAGAACTATCATCATTCCCAAAATACACATAATGCTAGAAGAATGACATAAGGATCTAGTGAAAACAAAGAAAAACCTTTTAGGTCAACATGGAAGAGACATGAATGTCTTGATGCCTTGTATCATCCCCAAAAGGAAAACGCAAGAAAAAAATGAAAGAAAGAGAAAAGATAATGAAAAATAGTTTGGGTCAACATGGAAGAGACATAGGGTGTCTCAACACCTTGCATCATCACCAAAAGGAAAAAATAAGAAAAATGAAAAAAAAAAGAAAAAAGATAAGAGATTTATGACATAGAGAAGAATGAAGGTACAAATAGAGGAATGTCACAAAGAGAGAGAGGACATCAAATAGAACATCAGTGGCGATCACATTACACACATGCAATCACACAAAAGAAAATGTAAAACAAATAAATAATGCAAAAGACTAGTAAGGCATAGGCGAGTCAACCTATGAGTAGGTCATCTTCCTCCTAGTAATGTTCATTGTATACTAAAGGTGGCCAACTAGCTAAAGGGACAAGAGCAAGTGCCAAACTAGGGGTAGAACTAGGTTGAACACTCTTTGTAGGAGATTTTTCATTTAAGCTCATGGAAGAGGAAAACAATGTATTCAATTCATTATGCACCTCTTCATCAATTTTAGCAACTTCATCATCGCCATCCAAGTTAATCACAATAGGAGGTCGAATGATAATGTCCATGGAAGATTGCAACTCTTTTTGTGGTTGTTGTATTGGGTAATTTTGTTTCAGGGTAGGGGCCGGGTTATCCTACATTGCTTTGGTCAAGTTCGGATTTTGATTTTATTTGTTTAATTCTTTAAGTAACCTATGAGCAAGGGAACATCATCTATTCCTACACTCTCTACCACCTTTGTTTCTTTTCTTTTCAAGTTATATTTGTGTAGGAGCAGGTTGATCAACCATAGGTTCCTTTTCTTGCCTAGGAGGAGGAATCACAGGAGGTTGTTCAACCACTTTCTCTTTGGCTTTGTAAACTTGTTTTATTCTAGGAGGTGTAACAAGGTTAGTTTTAGTATCTCTTGGTCATTTGTAGGATGTAGGTGAAGGTTCTGCTTTAGGTTGGTCTTGGTTGTTTGTAAATTCTTTAGGCTCTAGCATGGTTTCATCTAGGATGGTAGGCTTGGTGGTGGATGTAGACATGTTTCAGAGGTTTAGTTCTGCTATCTTGTTTTCCTTGAAATTTTGATAGGACAAGAAAAATAAGTCTTCTCTTGGTTTTATAGGTTACATGGGCTCGGGCCAAAAGGAATCTAAGGAAATTTTTTCTTTTGATGACAAAGGGTTGAAGCCACTATGGTGGATAGTGAATATTTCATTGTTAAAGGAAAACTTTAAGCGTTTATGTACAACCAAAGGGACGAATTTCATGGAGTGAATCTATGGATGGCCTAGCTTCATAGGAAATTGTTCCAACTATGGGATGATGGAGAATGATACATCTAATATTTTTGGTCCTATTTGCAATGGTAAGGTGATTGATCCTATCGTATGGAAAATAAAACCATTATGTGTCTTGATCCATGCTTTCGGTATATCTTATATGTTTTGATAGAGCTCATGCTAAAGTAAGAATTCCTCGGTGATCACATTCTCTCCACAGGCGGGATCTATTAGTATCCCATTAGTGGGCTTGTCATAGATATGGCCGGCTCTATAGAGAGAACCATCACATGCATATTTAAGTATATCATTAGAGGAGAATGTGATTTCAAGAGTATTCTTAATTTGAACCTTACGAGGGATGACATCTATCACTCCTACCACTTCATCTATAGTATTATTATTGATAGTATCACAGTGTTGAATAGAATCATTGTTATCATCATATGTGTCAAAATTCATCACATCATTCTTTGTAGTTTGGCTAGATTTGACAAATGAAATGTTATGTTTTGACATTGGGTTGGTGAAAATTTGTAAGTTTTGGTTAGGAGGGGAAATAAACTTATTTCCTTTATCACTAACACCTCCAATGGAAAGATGACCAAAATCAATGAGGTCTTGCAAAAAATGTCTAAGATGCTTGCAATGTTCTATGTCATGTCCATTTTTTGATGATAGTGGAAATAGGAATTTTTTTTAAAGCTTTGGGCTAAAATATTATTAGGGTCGGGTGTTTTAATATGAGGTAAGGTAATCATTTGCTAGTCTAAAATTTGGATCATTGTGCTATGAAGGGTATCAGGTAAGGGAGTGAATTGTCTTTGTGGGTCTCCATAGCTAAAGGGTGTTGACGCTTTGACAACAACTAGCTACTTATTGACATTATGATTTGTTGTTGATGGGGGTTAAATTGAAGGAACCCATTATTTTTCTTCTAAAAGGTTGGGAGTTTTTTTGGTTTGCAAGCTTAGATTTCTCAATTTGGCTCTAGAAGTAGACTTTGTATCTCAAATACTAATGGAGTTTTGATAATCAATGAGGGAAGTACACGAGTGCATGGAGGATGTGAATTTTATCATGGTAAGCTTGTCTTGAATCTTACTTTGTAAATTTTTTATGAACATCTTTTGTAGGTGAGGATCGGGGATCTTGACGTCGATCTGGGAATAAAGTGATTGATAACTAGAGATGAAATCAGTTATCTTTTCTTCCTCTTTTTGCTTGCATCTCATCAAATCGGCCAAGGTCATCTTGGGAGTCATATGCACTTGGAAATGATTTAAAAATGTATCAAAAATTTCATTGAATGAATGAATTAAGTTATTGAATAAAGAATAAAACCATTCAAAGGTGGTATCTTTCAAGGACCTAGGAATTTTTTTTCCAACAGATTATCATCAAGGACAAAGTCACTACATAAGGCAATAAAGGCATTAACATGGCTATAAGGATCTCCCTTCCCTCCATATTTCTCAAATATACGCACCTCTACACCTTGTGGTATTGATTTTTGCAATATCTCCAAGGACAATGGACTGATTTTGACATAATATGTAGGTGGGCCGTTTTTATTTTCATTTATGGTGGCAACTTGCTTTTATAGGGATGAAATGGTTAGGAAGAGTTGATTAATGAGAGGGTCATTACTTGTGATGTGGGATGGAAATGAAAAAGGTGAAGGGGTATATTTGTTTGTAGGACAATTGAATGGAATGCTTATAGGTGGTAAAGTGGTAGGAGATATTTAACATGTGATGCCACATAAGAACTAGGGATGCTAGCAAGAATACCCAAGGAAGGAATCACATTACTAACTTGTTGCATTGTCGTTGTGACTCGAGGATTGTTATAGGTAGGTATTGAGGCATTTTTTGCAGGAGGGATTTGAGTTCCTCCTTGGCTTGTGACATTGTTTGTAGGAAAAGGACAACTACTTGTTGAAGCAAGGATTTTTCCAAAGATTGGAACTATGTTTTTTGCAAGGTCAAGTCCATCTTCACTTTCAACTATGCGGTGAATGTTGTCTATAGTAGGGATGGAAATAGTTGAAACGTTGTCATTTTGTACTTGATATTGTAGGTTTGCTAGGTCCTCGTGAATGTGAATATGTTTTTTGTAGGACACTATCATTTCTTGTGTCAACTTGCATACTACTTGAAGGTAAAGAGTTATTACAGGTATTTTCCATGCCTATTTTACTAATGCCAATACTAGGAGTGAAAGAGCTAGACAAACCAAGATCTACAATGATTGTGCTATCCCAGGATGACATGAGTCTCGAACTTCATCTCACTATAGTATTAGCAATAGGACACCAAACACTCATACAAAGGCTACTAAATGCAAAGTGAATGCAAATGAAACATAAGCTAAGAAGAATGAAATTCTTATAACAAAACTATGGAAACTAAAATAGAAAGATAGTAACAACAAATAGAAACACAAAAATTGAATTGTAAATGGCAGAAAATGCAGTGCAGAGTATGCAAAGGGATTGATTCGCTCAAGGTGGAGAATGAGTCCTAGTGATGATTTTTTTTGAAAATTTTGATTTTTTAAATTGAATTTTATGCTTTCTATGTTTTCTGATCTATTTCTGAGATGAAAATGCACAATTTGAATGAATTTGAATGAATTTGAATGAAAAAATGCAAGCTAAAAAGAGATTTCACTAATGAAAAGTTTGAAACCCTGGAATGCAAATTAACCAATGCAAATCCTATTACAATGTTAATGCAAGCTAAATCTTGGATGAAAATGCATTCCAAATCAAAATTATAATGTTCTAAGGGTGGGTTCACCAAAATGGAGCCAAGGAAAATGGGGGATAGGTTAACCAAGTGCTATCACACCCAATTTCCAAGATATTCCACTCAAGGATAACCTTAGAAATCTCAATGAAATAGGGAAAGAGATCTTGCAATAGGGATATCCTAGGATTTGAATATGATCTAATGAGGGGTTCACCACCAAGTGTAAACTTGGAAAACACAATGAAATGTAAGGTATAATGTAAAACCATAATTGAATGAAAACTAATACTAAATGACCTAGAATGGAAAATGAAATGAAATAGAAAACTATAAAACATAAAGTTTGCACCTAGGAATCTAGAGAAGGCTAAGTGGAGACCCTGAATACCAAAAAATATAGTTTTATTGTTGAGTAGGACTCATTTGCCAAGTTGGGCAAATCAGTCTAGTTTTTTTGAAATTGTACAGGAATAGGTTTCTACCAAAAGGGTATCCAAATCTACAAAATCCTAAAATATGACTACAAATGAGACTCATTCACCAGAAGTGGTGAATCAATCCAATGGGGATTTTTTAAAGCTTCAAAGGATAATCTTGCTCTTCTTTGTGTGTTTTGTCTTTCCTAGCTGATTTTTGGATCTGAATCTCTAATTTGCAACCTATAGATGATCTCCAATGTTGTCCAAGGCTTGATGACAACTTTGACAACTTTGATCACTTGAAAATTTTTCTCCAATATTTATCCTTAGGAAATGTACAACCTAAACCAGCAAATCACACACAAAGGAGAGGGAAAAATGTTGTGGGGTTAGTGGATAGGGGTTTTCCTTGGTCAAACCCATTGTTTCTAATTAAACCTTGAAATGAAAGAAAATATGACACTAGTACATTTTGACCCATTTTTTCATGAGTGTCCGTCAAAATTTCAACCAGATGCTAGGCCAGAATTTTGATGTTTCAAATTCCGTTGAAATTCTAACGCAATAATAGTGATGAACGATCGTCAAAATTTCGACGGATGCTCATTAAAAAATGGGTCAAAATGTACTAGTGTGAATGAAGAATGATGAATGAACAAATAGAAATGTTGCAACTCACCAAACCCTAGCAATAAGCTACTATGAATATGCTTGAAATGGTTGCAATGGATGTGGTTCTTGACTCTTGCTTGAATGATGTTGATCTTTCTTGAAACACTTGCTTCAATCATAAACCCTACATCACAATTGTTAGCATAATAACAAACATGATATATGAAATCTTTGAAAAAATCTTGATAATCTTCCCTTGAATGCTCTTGTGAGCTATCTTGAATGCTAGACATGAATATGAGTGAAAGAACCTTGTATTTATACTTAATTATGCAAGAATTCCCAAAATTACAACACTACAAGCTGACGTCAAATCTAGGAGAATAAAATCTTGCCAAAATTTTGAATTAAATTATATTTTTGTCCACATGGGACTCATTCTCTCAATGTAGTGAACAAGTCCCATCAGACATAATGTATGGGACCAAAAACCAAAAGTGCTAAGAAATGTGTGAAATCCAATTCAGGGACAAAAGATCCAAGTGAGACTCATTCACCCAAGTTGGAGAATGAGTCCTAGACCACCAAATCTGGGCCACACAAGCAAAAAATACCTGAATCATGATTGGTCAATGATTGGTGTCAAGATTGTCCTTGAAAAGATGCAATAAATGAGGCTTTTGGATGCAAAATAGGGCCAATTAAAGCATAAAAAATCCCAATTATTAATGAAAAGCCTAGAGAAATGTGAAAGTGTGTTACAAAACTTTACAAAACTCTAAATAAGGCAAGATTGAGGTTTTTTTTTTAATTAAAAATAGGTTTATTAAGTTTGATTATTTGATAAAACCCTAGAAAAGTGTGGAAGTGAATTACAACACTTTAGCAAGGTGTCGTTAAAATCCATTAGTTCATAAGGGCCCAATACTTAATGTAATGTGTTATCCACATTACAACATTAAATCAAGCCAATATTAAGCGAAAATCACAAGGAGGGCCCAAACAAGCGAGAAAAAAGTAGAAGGGTTACTTTTTGAGTGACTCCACTCACAACCCTATTAGGTATCAAAAAGGTTATTATAGCTATTTAAATATCTCAATAAAAAATGAGGAAATTTGTTAGAAGAAGATTAGAGCTCACATGTACCAATGTTTAATACACCATTAATGTTTCCTTGTGACCCAAGATCATTAAATGACAACCTACTAAATAGGATTTGATTCCTAGAGAAATTGTTTTCACAAGTAGTCTCTAAATAAATAGTGATATAAAAGAATTGAGAATTATAGTCTAAAAAGGATTTGAGACCATTCCTAAGTAGAATAGTTATAGGTAGAAAATGTACATAATTTCCTAATGTAAAAAACCGTACATGAAAATTTTGTATTTAGTGAGAAATTTAATGAGTATCTATGAGGCATATAATCAACTATTGGAAATCAAAATTCTTCCAAATATAATCAAATTTGCATTGAAATAATTTCTTAGAATATTTCATGAAAATATTTTAAATAGGATGTATTATAATTACTTTGTTTACAAACACCTCTCTAGCTTGGAAATTTCATTACCAAATATTGGGGACACAAAATTAGGACATAGATTTAAAATGTATATTGGATAGGATGAAGAAATAAGACATTTCCCTTGTTACATAAAAATTAGTAGAAAGAAGGTTATTATGAGTTGTTGGATTTCATGTTGTTGTTTATTGTCCCAATTAAGTGCTCAAATGCACTCATCATTATTCAATCTTTAAACATGGGAGGGAAACATGAATTATCTTCATAATAACAAAAATTATAGAAAATTTTAAAATAAATTATTTCCAATTGTTCCTAAGATTACCTAAAAGAGACACATAGCTAAATATTTATGTCTAAGTTACATATCAAAATTATTTAGAAAACATGAGTCATGAACAAAATATTGTAGTGAGGCAATGGTTGATCATCCCAAGAATGGGAAATTCCCAATTACCAAGAGACTTAGTTCTAGGTCTCATTTTTAAATAAAATTTATAATATTTCATCATGCAGTTGCATCCACCCAAGATAATTTCCACATAACCAAAAGAAATGAAATCTAGGCAAGAAAGCATTCAAAATCCATATGCAAAAGAATAGGAAACATACCATCAAAGATGACGCATGATATACGATAGGGAAATCCTTAAGGGGTAAAAATATCGACTCCAAAAGAATGCATCACTCATGTATTATTCAATAGTAAACAATACAATACATCTTTATAGTCCTCCATGAACACCTTTGAAACTTCAAGCCCTCGAAAAGCACTCCACATGAATATGCAAGTAACCACATATCCCATGCCATGCTTCAAGCCTCACAAATGCTAATAAGAGATGATCTTGACCCCTTAGCCAAATAGCCAAGCCAATAAGCCAACCTTAGATAACTACCTATGTGTTTTCTTTTATAGAAACAAGTTCACACAAAACCACCAAGTAGTATTACATAAAACAATGTGATGAATACCATGAGCTTACAAAATAAATTTTAACACTTCATTTATTATTTGTAGTAAGTTTTCCTAATATTAAATATTATTCCCATATGCAACCTCATATTAAATATTTAATCATAATGTTACATATAACACATACATTGAAGCCTTGAATGCTAGATCCATGTGATACATGCATCCCTAGATTCCCTAGTAGCGCCACATAATAAATAACTATTACATTTATGTAGTGTAGAAAAATGTATCCCTTGTACATTTTCACACTTTTTTGGGCCCTCCTAGTTAAATTAGACTTAACTATGCCTTAATTTAGTGTTGTAAAATGTATTTATTTACACTTTCAAACTTATTTATGGATCCTTTAATTAATTAAGCTTAGTTTTTCCTTAATTGGCCCTTTAATTCATTTACCAAGCCTATTTTAATTGTACTTTCCAAAGAGGAAACCCAACATCCATTAATTCCTTAACACTTCTCATTGAGAAATGTGTGTCCTACATTTAGGGACCTAGGACCCATTCGCCCATGGGTGAATGGGTTCTCCCTTAGACCTAGGACCTAAATTTAAATTATGTTTTTTACATTATTTTAACATATTCAAATCCATATTCCAATGTTGGCTTGTCATATTTGAATTTTGGGATATTGACGATATATACCTATAAATATAGGGTTATTTCACTATGTTTCACCTAAAATTTTTATGAGACTTCAAGAGCATTGTTGGAAAAATTCAAGGAATTCAAAGGTAGATTTATTAGAGTTTTTTTGCAACAATCAAGATCCAATTGTCATGTCAATGTCTTCTTGCATCATGCATGTTATTGGAGATAATATCATGATGTAGGTTTCATGATCCATTCAAGCATTCAAAGCACCATTTCAAAGCAAGATTCAAGGTTCAAGATCCACATCCATTGAATCCATTTCATGCAAGCTAGAGATCTACATTCCAAGGTTTATTCAAGGGTTTTTTAGTGGTAGCATTTATTTGTTCATTCTTCATTTCCTCTTGCATGTTTCATTTCATTTCAAGGTTTGATTACCAAAATGGGCTTTGACCAAGGAAAACCCCCATTCACCAAAAAAAAAACCATTTTCCCCTATTGATTTGTGATTGCATATTTAGGAGGAAGAAATATTGATGATCTTTAGAAGAGAAAATTTGAAGAAGTTTTGAAAGTTGCAAAAAGTTGTCATCTTCTCACAGAAACTCATCTACATAATTTATTTCCAGCTTTCTAAACCTAAAACATGGAGAATGTGGATGTGCAAAGATAGGACCAAAGATTCCTAAAAGTTGGAGAAAAAACATAACTCGGGACCCATTCACCCTTGGTAGAATGAGTCCTTGATCAACTTCAAAAATTGAATTTTGGTGATTGGTACACATGCTTTTTCCCTTCTCCAATCCTTTTTTTTTTTTTTTGGTTCCATCAGTATTTAGTTTGATCTTGTTGTTCCAAGTGTTAGATTGCATTTTGGTGGTAACATACTATGTTTAGTTTTTCTCCTTAAAGTGTTATTTGACCTTGACCCCTGTCCTTCAGTCATAAGGAAATATGTAGATTCACACCTAGAGTTGACTCACCTAAGGGTTGTAAGGAAATTATTTGTGTGGATCTCATTTCCTAATGAAATAGAGGAGGATAGGTCCATAATAACCCTATTTCCCTACATTTCCATTTTGATGCACCTATTTTTCTTCATTTATTTTTGGTGAGCCCATCTTTTGAGCATTATTTCTTTCTAAATTTGTAGTCCATTTTCATCCTAGATCTTGGTGAAATGAAAAATAAAATTGAGAGGGGGAGTGAATCAGTTGTAGCAAATTAAACCTTCAGAACCTTCAACATTAATCAAATCCACAAACATTCATTAAACCATTATTCTAGTAGTATGATTAAACATGAAATGAAGATAAAAAAAACTAAAATCACAACACCATACATAAGAGAACACCAGATTTATTGGAAAAAAAAAGAGGGAAAAACAACGGTGAGGACTAGCTCACAATATAAGTAACATAAAAACTAGTACAAAAGGGCTCATTGCTAGAATTGGACAGACTGTCCAAAAGGGCTCATAGCGAGGGGTTAATGCCAGAAAAAGAAATACAAGAAGATAGAAGAAGAATGTTACATAAAGAAAGCTTCTCAATGCAACAAGGAACCCACCACAATTTCTAGCACACTTTTGTAGTCTTGCATGAATTATTTTAGTTGCCTTTAGCTCACTACCTTCAAGAACCCTAACATTGCAATTCACACTACTCTACTCAAATTCACATCACACACTTCACTCATGTCAATCTCGCATCTATCTTTCTTATTAATTCTTTCATACCTCAACTTGCAACAACACAATACATATTTATATCAACCTCAACCTCAAAAACCTTCTCCAACATCGGAAACTAGCTATTATATGTACAAATTCAAAATAGGTCAGCACCTAAACATTCCCACAGTGGATAGGAATGAAGGAAACCTATAAAAATCCTTAATTAGGACCCAAATGGATCCCAACACACCTCAACACACTTTCATAAGCTCACATGTTACCTATACAAAACACCATAAAATTTAAGTACATGCTTCATTAAATCAATCTAAAACTTTCAAACATAATTCACTTGAGCACAATCTAGAATAATCTATGAACTACTTAAGATTCATCAAATACTTCATCCAAGCTCACTTCATACAAATACTTGAACTCAAAACAACTAGTAACCCTTATTTGCATACTGATAAATGAAACTCACTATGTATTGCACCAAATCAAGTAGAAACTTGAATACAAAAAGATACAATCATTATAACCAACTTACCATGTCCACACAAGTTGAATCCAAACAATGGAAAAATGTAGAGAAAATACATTTATCCTAGGCCACAAAAAATATCACTAAAAGACTGGTTCACACATTGGTGAAAATATCTCACATTGTGCAATGATCCAAAAACCCAAATTCTAAACAGAACCTCTGAAAACCTTAAATAACCTATAAGATCCACACAAAAAATACATCAACATAAAAGAAACATGAATCATAATACCGAAGGACACTATGAACACTTGCATAATATAGTTTATTCTATTTATCAAATTTTCTCAAAAGCACTTGGAAACCAAGTACCAAAGACATCATCTCAGCTCATTTCTTCATTCCAACTCATCTTTAGAAACTGCAACAAAAGAATAGCTCCATGTACTCACAACACTTCCTCAAGGTCTCAACTATACATGCACAACCTGCAATAACCTATTTTCCTCTTTCTCACAATTTTCTCAATATCCTTGACATCTTTTACATCTAGTTGGTATCAATGACAACACCAGTCAACAGTCTTCTTATTGACATCAATGACAACACCTTCATACTTGCAACAATATCCTCCTTCATCATTGATGGCAACAAAAGATGTGAAAAACCATCAAAGAAAACACAATAGTTTTGAACACACTCTCCTTTTTTGGTTTAGATAGCATGCACAACACTTTTGAATCTCTCCCTTTGACAATAATGATTAGACAACATACAAAAATTTCTCCCCTTGATACCTTGAAATTTTTCACATGATACCTTCTCCCCCTTTGACATCAATGGAAGAGGAGAAAATGTTGTGCATTGTTCTCCCCCTTTGACATATAACCAAAATACTTGCTCTGAATACTCCCCTTTAAGATTACACCCAATCAACTCTGGAAGAATGACAACACATTATACTACCTACTCCCATTGAGAGGTGGTCACTAGCATTAGTCTAGAAAAAAAGATATATCTATAGATCCATTGAATAAATGCATCTCCATATGCATCTAGTTTGAGAAAGGAGGGGCAATAAACCACAACTTCTCTCAGAGATACTAAAAAGTATCTTTATGAAGAGCCTTAGTAAAAATGCCAACAATCTAATCCTTTGTAGGTACATATTCAAGATTCACTTCATTCTCCATAACCTTCTCTCTCCAAAAGTTATACCTGATAGACATATGATTTGTTCGAGTGCATTATTGGATTCTTTGAAATGTTAATTTCACTTGTATTGTCATAGAAGATATATATAGGCTCATCATGTACAACTCTAATATCCTTCAATTTATGTCTCATCCACAAAACTAGTGTAAAACATGATGATACCACTACAATATACTCAACCTCTGTAGTAGACAAAGAAACTGAATTTTGTTTCTTACTTAACAATGACACCAATCTATATCCAAGAAAGAATGCACCACCACTTTTACTTTTCCTGTCATCAGCACAACCATCCCAATCTACATCTATATAAGCATTTAATGTGAAATCAATATCCTTAGGATACCAAAAGCCATGATCCAGAGTTTCTCTTAAATATCTAAATATCCTCTTCACTGTTGCAACATGTGTTTCTTTAGGATATTCTTGAAATCTAGCTACAAGAAAAATTGCATGAATAATATTTGGTCTAGTAGCAGTTAGATATAGCAGTCCACCAATCATAGATCTATACTTTCTCTTATTAGCCTTAGGTGAGTCATCATCTTTTCTTAGTTTACAAGAAATAGCCATAGGAGTACATACTGATTTGGAGTCTTCCATTCCAAACTTCTTCAAAATATCTTTGACATAGATTGTGAAATGAATAAATGAATATCCTTTTATTTGTTTGATTTATTTGTAGCCCAAGAAATAAATTCATCTCCCCAAACATTGACATCTCAAATTATTTCTACATTTCCTCTACAAACTTCTTACACATAGCCTCATTACCACCAAAGATAATATCATCCACATATACTACTATCAATATTTTGTCTTCCTTAATTTTAAAGTAAATATTATTATCTACGGCACCCTTACTGAATCCTTGTTGTATCGAGTACCTATTTAATCTTGCATACCAAGCTCTAGGAGATTACTTTAATCCATATAGTTACTTCTACAACTTACATACCATATTCGGTTGATATAACAACTGAATTCCTTTTGGTTTTTCCATGTAAACTTCTTCTTCCAACCCTCCATTTGGAAAAGTAGACTTCACATCCATCTAATAAACTTTGAAATATTTGTGTGTTGCAAATGCCAGAAACATTCTGATGGCTTTTGTTGATGCCAAAAATTGGCAAGGTAATAGTGTCTTATGGGAAACTCAGTTTATGGGGGACCTTTTGCACTAAACTAAGTGACCTCCAAATGTTTAAAGAAGTTGGATTCTTCTATAATGGGGTTTGCAAAGGGAAAAAGAAACAAACATATAAAAATAAATTATAATCTAAGGTGATATGCTAAGACTTAATAATAGGCACGATAAATCATAGATCTAAGGGCCTGATTGGTAATTTGTGATGTCCCAGAAAGGAAAAAACTAAAGATTAAAGTATAGATAATCCATTTATTGACATAAAATAACATTGCATACATTCCTACTGCCAAGAAGAGTCATAAAACATGATCTAGACAAGCAAAATTGCATTCAATTTATAGAACTTCTCAAATGAAATATCTAGACAATAGTAGCACAATCTAAAGTTAATTAAATAGCATAAAAGAATAGAAAGGCCAAACAATTGGCACAGTCTGAGAGTCTTTGGAATAATAAAAAAACTATAATAAGGCCTGGTGCCTTTTCTAAATCAGCGTTCTTCCAAAAATATGAGGTTTTTTTCCCTCAAAATAGAGAGAAGCATATATAGCTGAAACTCCCACCACCTTGGTGAGCAATATCAGAAAATATTTCAGGATCTCTGGCAATGATGTAGAATTGAGTATTCCTCTAGGCCATTACAACATAAAAAGATTTGAAACCAAGCATCCGATCGTTCCAAGCTCAGGTGCATCCTCTACAAATGATGGCAATGGTCCCGACGAGGTCAAGCAAGCAAGTGAATCACCCTATAAAGAGAAAAAAATTATGACACACGGTGACCAGTCACGATGTTTGGTTTGCTTCATCCATCACCCAAACACAAAACCCACCGAAGAAACATGTGGCAGTATAGTGCATCCCATGTGAGTCTTTATCTTTCACCATCAAAATATTGCACTAAGGTGACATGTGGTGTGTGGGAGGAGCTCTACTCAAAAGTGAAGGGAAGTGGTCATCAATTGTGCATAGTGATGATATGTGGTAGCATAGTGGGGCCTCTTTTAAATGCGAAGGAAGGAAAATTTTTTGGGGAGGGCAGAGTAGACACGTGGAGGAGGCAGCAGAGTTTGACAAAAAAGGTTAAGTGCCTCATTTGCGATGTGTGAGCCAATACTTAACCAAAAATATATATACCCGAAGGGAGCTTGCTGAATGTTTATTCATAGGTTTTTGTGACTACCAAGGGTGTTTCTCTTGAGAAATGGAGAACCCAAAATTTCTCTGATTTGCAAACTAGAGCACCATTCATTATAGAGTCAGAGCTTGGAAAGAGCCACCTGTAGGGGTGGCTAATTGTCCTCTGATGGCCTTGCTATGCTGCACAAATTCTCCTATTCTCCACCTAGGTCGAGTGCTTCCTTATAAGGTAGTGTCTCGAGAAAACCAACCCCTACCTTGTAATGAAAGAATAGTTGTGCAAGAGGATGAATAACCCCCTCAATGTCAGTTGTGGTGGGAGGATGGCTGAAATTTTGGAAAGCATCTAGGTCATTTTCCTTCTCTATTCTTTCTACAATCTTCTCGACTATACCAATAGATCCATCTTCAAGGAATGGAGATGTCAGACCCATCTCACTTAATGTGGAGAAACTCTCATGCATGTTATCCATTGTCTGGTTCAGAGTAGCTACGACCAACTTAGTGCGCTAGAAAACTGAGTGGAAATGGATAAACTTGTTTGTCATCTAGATGGCAACATTCTAATCTTCAATTCTTTCCTTGGTGAGGTCTTCATCAGAGACCGAATACAACTTGGTGAGTAGATTCATTGCTTTCAAAACCCTTTCTAAGATAAACTATAGGAATTGCTCAATTGTACCATGAACTTCCTATCTTAGTTTTGTTGCCTTGGAAATGAATTGGAGCATGGGCTATAGTGTTAGGAATTTTTTTTTAATATTTTCACAATGAGAAACATACAACTTCCTAACCAATGGAATAAGGTCCAGCTGGGCAGGGGAGCTCAGGACAGAGCTCTTCAAAGAGGCGATCTTCGCATCCTTTGAGTTAATGATCTCTGCCAATTTCACACCTTTTCTTTTTTCGGATGCTAGTTGCTCCACAGAGCTGCTCATTTCTCTATGCCATTTTTCCTTAGCTCGGAAGTGGTTTGGCAATTATATGTCAAGAGAGAAATTTTTCTCCTGAAGTTCTTTTTCTAATTGGGCCTTTCAACCCTCAAATTCAACATCTTTCTCTTGTAACTTTTTCTCATATTGAGCTCGTTGATGCTCTAAAGCTTCATTATTTTGTGCCATCCCTTGATCATATTCAATGTGACACCACTCCAACTCTTCATTCCTTAGCTAGAAATTTTGTTCCGCTAGAGTCAATTGGCTTTGGTATTCCTGATTCTTATTACAAAACTCATTAACAATAGTGGGGTCGATGGTATGAACCTTCGTAAGTTCCTCCTAAATTTTTTCTTCTCCTCTTCTACTATCAGCACCCTCTCTGTTAAGTGTGCAACATCCGCTTCTAGGGATTTCTCCCTTTTCTCTAAAAAACTAGCCTTTTCCTTCAATGACTTAAGTTGCCCATCCATTTTCTTCAGCTGGCAACTAGTCTTAAGGAAGTTGAAGGTTACCACCCATTGTGTTTCCTCCATCAGCTAAATCTTATCATGCAGTTAGACCACCTTCATGTCAAGCCCTACTGCATACACTTCATATTCTTTTGGATGCATCTCCCCTTATGGCTTGGTTACCGTCGCGTACATGGTTGAAAATTCTAGTGCTTGTTGGGTCTCATCATAGAGAGTTTTCATCTTTGGTTCCACAAGCCTACTATCATCTTTGGCCTTGCCCTTTTGCAGTCTATTTGCAAGTGCTTCCCTTCTAGATTCAATCTGAACCATGAATTGGGCCAACCATGAGACTAGCCCACCTATGAAAGGAGCACTGGGAGGTAGGGCATTAGCATTTTCTTTTTCTGGAGAGTGATAGTTTGTGGAGAGAAGGGAGGCACATTCCAAAGCTCGGTTTGAGAACTAGTAGAAGGGCTTGTTATTTTCCAAGGTTCAATTAGTGAACCGGCGAAAGGACTCATGGACTAAAATGGTGAAGTATTTTTCATCATGGAGTCCACCTATTGTGAGAGAAGGGGAGGATTTCCAGTGATAGTAGAAGTAGGGGTGTCAAAAAAAGTAAGCCTTTGGAAAGTGAGGTAGGGAAGGATTGAGTAGCAAAAGATAGTGTAAGGGTTCGTGGAGGAGTAAAGGAAAATGGAGTGGCCTATGAAAACTGGGAGAAACCTCTCATATTCATTGGATCAAAGTGGGAACTGAAAGGACCACACTCATGGTGGGGGTTGTTGCAGAGACAGTGGAGGATACCAAGGACCAAGAAGCAAGAGAAGAAGGAACAAAATTTACCTATTGATTGGTCGATGGTGGCTCCTGACTCGTTACGGGATCTTCCTCTCCTTTGGGTTCCTGGCTAGCTGCAAGCACTTGGCTTGTGGCAGGTTCTTGTGAACTCTCTCCAACAATGGTTTCTATATGTTGCCACTTGATGGTCGGGGTTTCCCCAACCTCGACAGTTACTGTCGACTATTGTTGTAACACTCTAGTCACCTTAGCAGCCCAAGTGAGTGTGTTCAAGGCCCTCAATACATTGAACCACACATTTGTAGCTACATAGGAGGGTTGTCTTGTAGTGTTTCTCTCTTGCGGTGCGGGGGACACAAAAGTCTCCACTTCTTCTAAACTTCTTGTTCTTCAGACCCACCTTCTAGGTCATTACCTTTAGTGGTGTTGGATTTAGAGGTTGCATGTTCATCATCCCACCATTTTTCAAATACTTTGTCATCCTTCAAGCTTCCATAAGGAGCATCCAACTATCTTGTTACTTAGCGATATTTCATAAGGCTCTTATTTTCTCATTAGTCCATTCTTCTTCTTTCTACAACTTGTTGTACATGGTGCGCTCCATTTGGACACTATCCTTAGCCTCTGCCACAATGAAGTAAAATTTGTTCCATGGCACTCTGTGGGTCCTATGTGGGTTTACACGACTAGTTCAAAAAAAAATTCATCGTTGTCCTCCCGTGGGTTGTGCCTCTTTTCCCACTAGGGTCCAAGAGTGTGAATAACCTTCATGTGTGGCTATGGTAGATCATTGAAAGGATTGTAATCCCATTTATCACATATCAAAACCAACCCTATGTGAGCTAGTTTATCATATAATAGCTAGTGCAATTATTTCTTTTCCAAGGCCATTTTTTTGAAACTCTTTAGACAAGTGAAGAATCCTTTCCTCTTGATGCTTTAGCTACTATAGAAGGTATAATAAATAATGCAAACCTACCAATGCATTTCAAGCACAAGCACTCTATTTGTGATATAGGCTGAGAATCGGGAAGGTTGATCAGTGAAGCCCCGCATCTGGAGGATTGTGAAATCCATGCCGAAGAACTAGTCACAAGCGAGAGTGAAACTCTACATAAATCTGGTTTGATCTATGTTGAGCCAGATCATGTCACCTCCTCCTTTTAAATATTGAAAAACTAAAGTGATAAAGTAATCCAAAAATGCATAGTAGTCATATTTCATGGAAAGGAAAGGTGTCCATGTGGATATTGGCTTCCTTCTTTGCTTTTCATCAAAAATAGACAATTCAAAATATTTGCTGAAAAAATCAAGATTTTGATGCAGAAACATATGAACCAGGAAAGAGAGAAATATGAACTTTCCTTCAACCATGTAATTCTCTATTTTCTTTATCATTTCCTCCATGAGGAATTCAGTGAAATTATACTAGAATAAATTGCATTGCATGTGGAATTGGAAACCCGACCATAATTGAAAGGCTTGCACCATCTTGTTGGAGTCCAGGCCACACACAAATACTAGCATTGAAAAGGAGTATTGCATGTTGTGCAATTTTCACACACGCCCCACCAGAGGCGGGGACCCTCTTTTTTATTTTGCATCTCTGCCTCTTGGCTTGGTCAACTTTTTCTTTTTCTCTTCTTGGGAGGTTATTTTGGGATTAAATCTATACTGGGTTTGATGAGGACAATATTTTGAGGCTCTAGGGGAAATTCGCCTATCTTGGAATTTGAAAATGGGGATTTTGAAGTGAATTTTCAATGTTATATGTAAATCATTTTTGTACCCATGGATAGAGGATGAAAAATTAGGCTAGGTTGCTTTTTGAACTTTTTGAAAATTCCTTCTAGAAATAAATTTATGGAGTTTAGAATATTTTGACCTTGCAGGGAATTGGGGGATTTCCGAAGTACCATGGGCTCCAAAAGTAAATGTAACTATTGGATGCTTCTAGAGGCATAATTTGTTCCATTGGATTGGTTTAATCTTGGCTTTTGATTCAAAATGTAATTTTGTATAAAAGGCGAGTGCCTTCTCATTTGTAAGAGGCTAGACTAGATTAGAAGAGCTGATTAGAAGATGTAAACATCATAATTGGCCAAGTTAGGAGAAGTTAGTAGCTTTTGGAGAGGAGAGACTTGAAATTGTTACATAATACTAGAGAAGTAATGGAATGGGTTGTTGATTTGGAAAAATTTGTATTTATTTTTAGCAGTTTTATGGTTTCTTGTTCTCAATTCTCAATGTTAGATGTTAGATTTTAGTTCTTTTGCAATAATGGTGAAATGTTTAAGATGTTGATCAATCTTCGGTCCATACTTTTAGCAATTTTCTAATTGTAAGTTGTGTAAAGTTAGTTTGGGCCTTATTTTGTGCTAAAGTTCAACTGTGGATGCTTGTTTACATTGCGCCAGTTAGTGGGTATGTGGATGAATATTCATAGTCTGAAAATCTTCAGTTTCCTTAGAAGATTGCACCATTTCTGCAGAGTTGTGGGCTTGTCCTTGATCAAGTAAAGATTGGTTTTATTGGAGATCTATCAATTTATAGCTTTCATCATTGTGGTGATTGATCTTGGGAGTTAGTTTAGAATATAATCGCTCTCAACCCTTATCCCTTTTGTTGTTTATTTTGAATTTGGGTTAGTTTTTGGATTAAAAGCATCACCATATTGTTGCATCTGATGAAAGCACGCTTCCAACATTGTTAATTTGTAAGGCTTGTTGTGATTACTAGAATTTTCACATTTATCACTGAGTTGTTTATGCATTGTCAAGACTTGACATTAGAGACCTTGGGGTTATCTCTTGAGGCTTGTTGATAGAGATTTACCTTTCAAGAGAGATAGGATATCATATTCTGTCTAAGTTGTTACTGTGCAGAAAACACCATCAACACATGTCTTCAACAAACGAACCGTGCGGAAATGAGATACTTCACAGCTGAGCACCTGGGATTCCCTTCTTTCCAATCTCCTCAATTAGGATATTTGGGTTCTTTTTCATCCCCTTCCATCTATTTTATCCTCTAGTAGGAGTGGACTCAATTTGATTCTTTCTGGAACTTGGGTTTAGGATACATAGCATGTTCCAAATGGTTGGTGGGTTGATATGGCTCCTTTTTGGCCTTCAATGGTATGGGTGCTCAAGTTATAACACTGAATGGTCACATCAACTAGCTCCAGACAATAATGTACCAGTGAGAGGGTAAGTGCAAGAAGTTGAGTCCATGAAACGTGGAATTTTTTCCCTTAGCCAAAAAAAATGAAATCGACATTGCAAAAATGGGATCTTTCTTTTTAAGAAATTGGATCCCATTTAGCTTCGGGATCTCAAGCCAAAATTAAAAATGGGATCTCGTTTATTAAAAAATGGGATCCTTCTTTTAAAAAAATTGAGATCCCATTTTAAAAAAAAATCATTTATGGAAAATTTTCAAAACGAGATCATTTTGAAATTTTTCAAAATAAATTTCCAAAATGGAAAGTTTTCAAAATGGGATCCTGATTAACTTTCCATTTTTGGAAAATATTCAAAATAGGATTTCGTTTCTAAAATTTCCAAAAATGGAAATTTCCTATTTTTGGCAATTTTGAAAACAGAAACCAGTTTCCTATTTTGTAGAACCATAACTTTTTTATGAAATGAGATCTCGTTTTGTAAAGGGGATCATGTTTCCAAAATTTTTAAATTGAATTTGCTTTATGGTCGAGTTTTTTCCTTATATTTTAGTTTGGGAAAAGCATTGGGAATCCAAACCTAGGCCTTCAACCTAGTTTGACCTGCAAGTTGGTCATAACAATGTCAAAGAAAAATATCAAGTTTGTACATATGGCTGATGACTTTTTTTGTAGAATATTTTTATGAAATTAAAACCCATTTTAGATGAGACAATGCAGATTCCAAATATGTAAATTATTTTACAATTGAATTATTTTTTCTATTTTTTAATTAATTTTTGATAAAATTGGTCCATAAACTTTAATTATTAGGGTTTTTAACTATTTTAATAACTTTTGATCAACATAACATTTTGATGAATAGATTGCACAAGAAAAAACTTCAGACAATTATTTTCAATTTAAAAAAAAATCAAAAAATGATAAGTTTAGGTCATCTTATGCGTGTCGTACACGACGATTTTTGAAAGCAACAGATATGCCTAATAAAAATTTAACAAAAAAAATATTCAATAAAAAATTACAAAAAAAATATCGAGAACAAGCTTCACTGAGTCACAAATATTTTCGCAAAAGGATTTAGAAAAATACGATAATTTAGGTCAAAATATGGATGTCATACACATGCATGGTATGGTAAAAAAAAAGTGACTTTTAAACAGTGGTTTTTAGAAATGCCTATTAAAACTCAATTTTTCCAATCTGGGTATTGAAATAAATTACATATTTGGAAACTAGCCTCTAAGTACTACATTTAGTGAATTTTTTGAAGATTCCATCTCTAAGTGATTCAAATTTTAAGGTCAAATGTCTCAAATTCTAAAAATCAGAAAAAACACTTCCACTTTTTGGCCAAAAAGTGGACTCAACTTCTTGTTGGCACCCGGGACCATGTATTGCGGAAACCCATTGTACCATACCTTTTTTGTTGTCGATATTGATTTTTGGGATGCTTTCATCCTTACACAGGCTGCTTCTCTCAAATACTTAGTGTTTTTCATGAGGTGTGGATCATGAATATTGTCCCATTCCTCATGGACCCATTTCTAGTTCCTATAATCCTTGGGCCTATCTAACTCCATTCTATTCACCCATTTTGACTTGCCTTGTATACCAGGTGTAGCATATGGTATATCTTCATAGACATAAATAGCCTTTGATGACTGTATAACCCTAAGAAATGGTTGGTTAGCTTCCTCCTGAATTTTCTGTGATGAACCCTCTACCATTTTTCTTCTTAGATGAAAGCTTTTGTAGGGATTGAATTCTCTGTAACTTTCACTTGGCTCTGGGTATGCCCAAAATTTTCTTCACTTGGCTTAGCATATTTCAAAAGATATTTAAGCATTAAAAAATTTGTATGTGATATTTAGCTATCTTTCCTAAAGGTGGTAGAAGAAAGTGGTCTTTTGCATTTAATTCAACATGTACTGCCAACTCCTTGCTTTGTATGAAAAAGAATTACTTGTCATTTCAGAGTGACAAGAATTCATTATTGCATTTGGTAACCGTGTGATATGATGTGATTTTCTTGGAACTTGAGCCAACGATTTTCCTTCTAACCTTGTATTCATATGCACTAGCAATTAATATCTAGGATGGAATGATTAAGCCAAAGCAAGCGATCATCACCTGAAAAGATATGAAATGCCTGTGAGGTGACACAATAGCCTATAGACCATGCAACTCACCACCAATGAGCGCCACCATTTTTGGGCTAATTAATTAGCTCTCGTTAACTCTGCACACATTGAACCATACTTTAGTAGATGCAACTAGTGAGGAAATATGAGTAAACCCAAACACGCTTTTCAAGTTGGGACTTGGTTACCATCATGTTTTTGAGAAGCGGATTAGCATGATTTTCCTTATTTTTTCTATAAATAGGCCTCTATGTAGTGAGAAAATAACACTTAGCAATTGAGCAATTTTTAGCAATAGGTCATTGGCTTAGTATTTGGTTTTTTTACTGGCAAGGTTCTCATAGCCTAGGCTATAGGTAAGTTTTAGAAATAGTTAGTAGGGAATAAAAACTTGTCGGTACCATGGATACTCCTATTAGGATAGTGTCATATAAATCGTAGACAACTCTCCTCAGTGATATTTATACTAGGTGTTTAAAGAGGATGACAAAAAAAAAACTCCCTGGCTTTGATATCCATGAAGTGGGTTCTGGTTCGAGACTGTCTCAAGTATGAAGAAAAATATCATGTCAATACCGACATTTTCTCATTCTTTTTTTGCATCTATGTTGGATATTGGTATCCCCAGGCCCTTGGTTCTAAAATTAGTTAAAGAAATATTTCCCAAAAAATACCTAAATGGTCTAAGTGAGGTCATTGCTCATGCTGCATATGGGTTGGGCCTGCCAATAGCTAGTGACCTCAGGCACTACAATTAGGGAGAAGCAGTTATATCATGGTTGTTATTTCCCAGCGGATTCCACCTCCAAACACACGATGAGAACCAACAGAGAGTTACCTAGGCCTTGCAATGTCTCCTCCACATCTACAACGTAGTGCCATTCTACAATATCGACTAGTACACTGACTTCAGGAACCTTATGTTTCCTCCACCAATGGTTGTTTTTCCAAATGATGTTGCTTTTGTTGTTGGTGTGTCTACTAATGAGGATGTCATAGATGCTGCCATTGATGCATCGATAGCTAATGCTCATGCAATTGGATGAAATTCCTCCTAGACTTCTTGTTTTTTTCTTTTAAGAATATGCTACCCATTGTCTAGTTTTTGTATATATTCTTAAAAAGGAATTACATAGAATATATATGAAAATAAAACCACATATAATCATATTCTTTTTGAATTATGGCTCTCGAGCCATTTTTTCCATGTAAAAATGAAATCATATATATATATAATGAAATATAGCTTTATAAAATTTGACTCTTTTTCTTTTGGCATTTTGTCATATGGATTTCTTTTTTTTCAACATATTTGTTAATTTCCTTTGCATATGGGTGTCTTTTTAATTATTCCTGCAAAGCATTTTTACTACCCTGTTCTCTGCAATGATGGTTTGCTTTTCCACCAAAGAATGAATTAATTCTAAAAAATACCAGCCAACAAAACAAAAAGGGAAAGAAAATAAAAGCATTATTAACATATGTACAATAATAAAATTTGCCACTCAATGGGACAGCTTAAGATGAATCCTGTTGACCAGAATTCCCAAGGCTTCTTGTTCCATGCTTTCCAATTCGAAAGCATTATGCTCTTTGCACTTGATGATTTTAAATGGACCCTCCCAAAGGCTATCAAATTTTCCATGTTGACCTGGCTTCACAACCCTTTCATTGAATTTCAACACTCAGTCTTTGCACTTTAGGCCTTGGTCGAACACCCTCTTGTCAAGCCATCTGTAACACCCTATCGCGCACACCCCAAAGGAACAACTAAAAGCACAACAATTTTTTTTTAAAGAACATAAGAATGTACTTAAGTATTCCAACATAACAGTGTTCTAAGTTTCACAACTAAATCCCTTGGGGTACATGAGGTGACATTACTAAACTAACCCATAACAAAGATAGTAGATTAAACATTAAATATACAATTACATATCCATTCATTCACATATCACCATTTAAAACATCCATTATTGATAACCACATTAATAATAGTAATTCATATTAAACCATACATGTAACTCACAAATAAATTAATCATAAAGATATTAAGTATATATATTTCCATAGATACAACATAACATGAACAATAATTCCAAATGGTAGTTCAAGAATGATTACATGGTATAAATATAAATTACATTATTCTGATAGTACATCACAATGAACACATATACAAACATACATCAAAGGCTTCCCAACATACGTGGGAGTGATACATCAATAAATAAAATACATCTGTAGTGCAAATACACATTTAGAAACATATGAATCCTAGATCAACAACATCTGCAAAACCCTACACTAAATAGTACAACTCCATCCAAAGGGGACCCAATGGGGTGCATAGCACATTCCACCCAACCACCCCCATGCTCGGAGTAAACAAGGAAGGATCCCTGACCAAGCACATCTAATAGTAGCACAAGAATAACTCCAGAAAAGATAACATAATATCAAAAGACCACTCACAAAACTAAACAACGATAAATCACCAAAAGACAAAACAATAGACCACTTCCAGAGGAGTTCAATAAAAACAACTTAAATGGAATGATAGAGGAGAGTGTCATCACATGGCTTTACATGGATTATCTAGACAACCTATCACAAGGTGCCGCCTCCATCTATACATGGATTATCTAGACAACCTAGTTCAAGGTGTCGCCTCTATCTATGGTTCTCCTGAAATCCTATCTCAAGGAGCCACTCCATAGGGTTACTCATGTGGAATCATTAACCCCTCATGCAGATGAGGCAATGATCTTGCCAACCACGGCCTTCTCGGGTCACCTTTAGTCTATGATAGCACTAACAAGCAGACGAGGCATCCATAATTATCCTTATTATTGTTTAACTACCCAACCCCTAATTAATTACTTAGGTTATCACTGATTACTCTAACTCTACGTGGGTTACCTTGATAGCCCCTTTATGCGTCAGCCCCGACTTAGAGCCACTCTCTCTAGACACCAAAAACATAAAATCTAACACTAAGGGATTGTACCACAAGAACACTGAACTAACAAATGGAACATCCATAAGGTAAAACCATCTCACCAAAGTCATATGAAACACATCCAAAAAATGGTATAATCCAAGTGTAAACTAAAATCACAACCATAGTCAAAACATAGGCCAAATATCAAATTGCAAGATCAAATACAACATCAGTATCCCCACCTCTTGAATTTCCTAATCAACAACTTAAGTTCCTATAATAGGATAAACTAACTCTAGGGTTTTCCCACATGACACCGAAAAAACCAATGAAGAGAAAACCATAATAGACTTAACGAATAATCTCAAAAATAACAATTATTTTTAAACAACACCATATAAAAAATTTCTAATACATAATAATACCAACAAATAAATAAATAAATTACTAAAGAAAAACTCCATTTTATTTAAAACACAATTTATCTCTAACTTTCTTGATTACATTCTAGCATTGCAGCTTGTAAAATTATCAATAACCTCATATTCACAACATTTAAAGCCACCTCTATATATATATATATATATACACATGCACACATATATATACAATTTTTATGTGTATATACATATATACATATATATAAAATACGAAAAACAACCCAACACACCATATTGGTTTTTTTTTTTAAATAACTAGAAAAAAATATAAAATATATATATATTTATCAAGAGACTCGAACAAGTATATAAATAAATTGGTTTTTTCATCAATCAAATATAAATATGGGCATGTAAATTCAATTCATAATAAAAATGATTTTCATTTCCAAAACAATATTTTCTCAACTAAATTTTATTGAAGAACTTCAAAATGTTTCACTATAGTTTTTTACAGAAAAATTCAAAGGTTTAACAACACAAATTTTCAATCACAGAAAACCTTTTTCAAAACATAGAGAAATCAATTTTCAAACATGGCAGACAAGATTTTGTTCACAAAATGTTAAATCTAAAGAAATAATAATTTAAAAGAACCTAGAGTCCTTCGTTCGATGTAGAATCCAAACACAGTAGCCTTCTTTTTTCGAAAGTAGAATCCCCTCTACAACTTCTTCTCAATTTCCTTTCTTCAGCTTACTTCTAAACCAATCCTTCCTTTTTTTCTTACAGAACAATTTGTTTTTCACCAAGAAGCACAAAAAAAAAACTATTTTTCTTTACTTTTTCAGACAAAAACTAGAAAAATCCATTGTGTGTCCAAAAACTCTTTCAAAATAAAAATAAATAATAATCAATAAAGCTCTTCATATTTTTCCTCAAAAATCCTCAACATTCATTGGTTCTTTTCTTTCTTTTCAAAGCTCACACTTATCTCACAATTTTAATTAAAAATTAATTATTTTCTTATGATATTATCATCACAAGATATTCCCTTTTGATTTTCTAACTTAATATCAGGAAAAAGATAATATATAATTATCATCATCATTATTTATTTAAATTAATTACTTGAACTTTTAATTAATTAAATAACTTTTTAATTTACAATATATTTAAAATTCAACATTTTACTAACTTACAATTAATCAAAGCAACAAAATAACATTAATTAATCTTATAAAATAAAGATTAATTAAATAACCACTAACCATAAATAAAATAATTAATCACAATCAAACAATACAAAGACAAGGATAGAACCTAAATCATGACACAACAAAACTCACAACGAGATGACAAACTTGGGCCAGGGACACTTCCTTATCAACTCCTTTTTTCAACATTTTACCCGTTGGGTTAATTTAATGCTCACCCTATCCTGTCGAAATAGGTGGAATCAAGACTTGATTCCTACAATTCTTGCATACAAATAAACATCAAGTAACATGCAAATATCCATTGCAAACACACCGTGAAAGGAAATTGTGGGGTAGCAGGGCACTAGCAAGTGAGTGATGCTACTCCATCCTTTCACCAAGACTCACTAACAACTACATCAGAAAACATAGCATCATAGAATCACAACATCGACATATATAATATTAAAGAAAAACCATAGCATAATCAAATAATCTAACCACCACATAAAGTATCATAAATCATCATAATAATGTCAAGTGCAAAAACCAACTAAACTATGAATCCACACACAACCAAGTCGGTGAACTAATCACCATCACAAACTAGTATCAAACCAACACATAAGAGTATCAAAGAGTATCAAAGAGTATCAACAACATTGGGGTATTACACCATCGCTTGACCACTTGCTAGCAGTTTCTCATGGCTATTAGGGACTTCCCCCTTTTTTCTTTTACTTCTAATATTTCGGCAAGTTGAACCTCCATGGCGCCATTTTGTTCTATCTCAAGGGATTTTAGCAATTGAAGTGCTGAAATCTCCATGGATATAGGCAATAGTGCCTCTTTTATGTATACCAACTCATAAGGTGAAATCATAAGGACTTGCTTAGGAGTTATGTGGTTTTCCCAAAGCACCACTCAAAGTTTTTTGTGCCATTCTCTCTGGTTCTTCGAACCAATTCTTTTAAGGATTCAGACTAGGTTCTTGTTTGTCGACTCAGCTAGGTTGTTTCCCTATGGGTAATAATTTGATGATGTCTTAAGAAATATGTCATTTGTTAATGCAAAGTGACATAACTTTGTGCCTAGGAAATCTCTGGAATTATTGAAAATGATAGTCTTCTAAGGGTTGAACCTTTTCACCAACTCTTTGAGGAAATCCACTATCTCTACCTCTATTGTGTTTTTAAGCGAAGCAGCTTCTTTCCACCTTGTGAAGTAATATGTAGTCATCAGAATCCACTTGTGTCTGGCACTAGAAGTGAGATTGATCATCTTGATGAAGTCTAGGTCCCATTGTGTGAATGGTTCATCCGTCACAATAGGCTTGAGAGGCATTGTGGAATTCTTCCTTCCACTTGTAAAGAACTGACATTCCTTGCAATATTTCACCAAGGAGTATGAGTCATTGAAAAGTGTGGGCCAATAGTGACCTACACACATGATTTTGATGGTGGTGGTCTTAGCAAACAAGTGTCTACCCACAACATTGTTGTGGAAAGTGTCGAGTATTATCTTCGCTTGCTCTACAGTAATGCATTGCAGGAGGAGACCATTGAAATTATTTTTGAAAAGGACCCCTTCGACTAGCACATATCCACAATTCTCCTGCTAATAGTATCTCCGCTTTTCGGATGAAAGACCTAGTAGATAATTTCTTGTTTGCATAAACCTTACTCTATCCATTAGCCAACAACCCTTGGACTTTGGCTCATTCGTTAGAAGAAGCTCTGGTTTCTCTTCTTTGGTGGGTATCTCTTTGTCATGTTCCATGTATTCGCACAATCCTCTTCCACAGACAATTTTGATGGGTTTGACCTCAATGTCATATTCAAAGATCTTGTTGATCCAATTAACTCTTTTTTCTGTGATTTCTCCCTCCATGATATATTCGTGGACACTAGAATGTGTGACATAGACAGTCACTTTGTTGTAGGAAATTAGATGATTTTTTTTAAAGTCCCTTTACTATTGCAAAGGCTTGTCTTTCGATGAAATTATAGTTCGTCTCATATTCCTTCAGGGTTCGGGAGTACAACTCCACCGAATTCTCTCCCTTTCCTTCATAATCCTTTTGAGTGAAGACAATAGAAATATTGGACTTACTATTGAATACACACATTATAAAGTCCTTGGACAAGTCTAGATTAACAAGTATAGGAGTTGAGATAATAGCATCCTTAACTTTCTCAAAGGCTTCCCTGGCTTCCTTTGTCCACTTAAATGCTTGATCCTTTTTTAGCATTAGGGTGATTGGCTTAATTATTCCCATGAAGTCAAAAATTAACTTGCTAACAAAATTTACCTTTCCCAGGAAGGACTGAATTCCTTTCTTGTTAACCGGAAGGGAAAGTTCTTTGGTGGCTTTCACTTGCTCGGGGTCAATTGAAACTCCTTCTTTGGACACCACGTGTCCCAATAACTTGCCTTGCGGCACTCCAAATACACATTTTTTTGGATTTAGGGAAACCCCAAATTCCTGTCATTTCTGAAAAACTATTTCTAAGTGATCAAAATGATCATCCTTAGACTTAGAAAACATAGTGATATCATCCAAATAAATGGGGATAATCTTGTTGATCAGCTCACTGAAAGTGATATCCATTTCTCATTGAAATTTTGCCCCTGTGTTGGATAAACCAAAAGGAATTTTAGAATATGTGAATGTTCCCCACTTTGTAGTGAACGTAGTCTTGTGTTGATCCTCTTCTTTAACTCAAATCTGATTATAACCGAAGAAGCCATCAAGTAGGGAAAACATTTTTGATCATGCTACTATTTGTAGGATTGACTCCATAGAAGGCAATGAATAATGATCCTTTAGGGATGCTCTATTCAGGTCTCGAAAGTCCACACACAAGTGAATATCTCCATTCTTCTTTCATACTAGGACTAGATTGGATAACCATGTGCTATGCTTGATTGAGAAGACAATATGCGACTGGATTAGCTTTGTTAGCTCCTGCACCATTATTGCTTCAATTTTAAGGTTCACTAGCCTCTACTTTTGTCAAAATAGTTTTTCACCCTCCGCTAGCTTGATTATGTGTTGGATGATGTTAGGATAATATCCCTTCAAGTCATCATAGGACTAGGCCACTAATCCTTCATATTTCTCACAGAAATTGATGAGCCTTTCTTTATCATGATGCGAGACATCTTTCTCGACTCGAAGGTTTCTAACATCTGAGACCTAAAGGTCTATATAGTTTCTTTTTTCTACCAAAAAATTCCTTTTATCATTCCTTGCATCATCACAATCAAAAGGTTTTTTGAGAATAACATTTCCTTTCGGAAGCTTGTTAGATTTGAGCTTCATGGTTTGTCCTTTGTAAGCATCGATGATCTTTGGTTGGAGTTGATCGGTGAATTCCCCCAACTATTGGATGAATGAGGAAATGTGTTCATCACTTTCAAACACCTACCAACTTTGATTATTATCAAGAATGACTGGTCAAACTATTACTCGTACAAAGTGTTTGTTATGTATAAGGTCAGAGGCAGGATCAAACTAGGATCTAAATGCTGCGATGTGATCTGTGTCACCATTTTGTTCTCGGCGAACTGTCTGGATGTTGAAGGATTCAATACCCTCAACTAGGTCCTAGAATCAATGCCAATAGGATCCCATGTGGACATTCCTTGACACGGAAATTCCTTGGACTTTTTTGACCACCAGTTTGGAATCTCTGAACACCATTAATTAATTGATGCCCATTCACTCCACAAGGCTTAAACCTTGTACTAGTCCTTCGTATTCAGCTTCATTATTTGAAAAATTGAACTCAAAGTGGAAAGACCTTAGTATTTTTACATTTTGTGGGAATACCAAAGATATCCTCGCTCGAATGCCTACTTTGCATCTTGCTCTGTCGAAATACAATGTCCACAACTCAGAGGCTACACTATTTACAGGTTCCTCTATGACCTACAGAATCTCTTGATCATCATCATAAATGACATATGTGCCTAGCCCAGTGGCATGGTAATTACCAAAAGCATCCATGTTGATGAACTCATTTAGAAGAGCCTTATCCTTTTCACTTTGATCCCTAGTCACCTCCTCATCCTCTATCAAATCAGCATAATACATGTCATCTTTAGTAATGGAGGTATGGGTGGATTCAAAGTTGATCATAGCCTCATCTACAACATGGTGCACATGTAGTGGTTTAGACAATAACTTAAGCTTAGCCCTGTGCTTGGTTTGGACAATCAAGTGTGTCCAATCTAGTGATATGTATCCCCCTATTTTAGCAGTAAATTCCCAAGACAAGCAAAGACCAAACATAGGAGGGACATCAATGATGATAGTGTCCTAAGGTACAGTGATGTTAGGAAAACCAAAAAGAGTTAAGGGAAGATCCTTAATGATCCCCATTGTTTCAACCATGTTCCCATTAAGCTGTATAACTTCCTTCTTCATGGGTTCATATCTAAGTCCCAAGGCTTCAACTATTTGTTTGGGCATGACTATGGTGTTAGCACCTAAATCGATCATCAAATTATGCAACAGTTTATCACACATGATAAGGGTTAGGAAGAATGGTTTTGACTTACATTTAACTTTTGCAGGGGGTTCCTCTTAATTATTTGTGAGAACTTTGGCTTGAGGCATTAGATCTACGACCTTTTCTTTTAGAAATTGCTACATCAGATTAGAGCTAGCATCTTCCTTGAGATCCTTTTGTAGCAATGTTTTCTACTCTGGGATTGCTAGGATGTCCCACAAGGACACATTGGTAGAGGATTTCTTGAATTGTTTCACCACATTAAATGGTGAAAAATTCAAGCATTTTTGCTCCTTGGTTTTTGTTATCACAATTTCTCTCTATGGTTGAAATGGTGGTGTGACTGCGGTGATGCTAGAAGATTGATCAAAGGTGCTCCTATTTTGCAATGTTACTGGATCACCCGTAAACCTTCACTTAGAGTGAGTGTTATAATCAAACTGAACTTGTGGTGCCTTTGATGTAGAAGGATAATCTGTGAACACCGCCTCTTCCTCTTCCATCCATGAGAAGAGCATGTGATCAAGAGTGATATTGGATTCTCATTCTAAGGACATCCCTTGCATTTGTGTGGTAATAACTGCACTCTCCATTTGTGGTGAGGCATATACATAACCTTTGTGGTTTGAAGTCACACCTTGGTTGTGCTAGTCCACCACCTTTTGTTGCAAGTTTCCACATAGATAGTTCTGAGGCATGTGTGCATCACTACAAGGGAAGCACCATGGATTGATATAATAAATGAGGTTTTTTTGTCCCATAGTCAATTCCCTACTCGATCTTGGTGAAGCACTTATCAGTGGAATATGTATCGACACCATTTGGTTGGTTGTCAAAGCTGATGGATTAGTGCAAGGACGGCCTTGGTACTGATTTTGTTGATATGAAGACTATCTACTTTGATAATTCTGATAGGTAGGCTTTAGAGGCATTGATTGGTTTCACTTGAGGGTGGTTATGTCATTTACCATAGTCTGTAACATTTCTTTAAGATCACTCATTTCATCCTTGGAAGAATTGGATGTAGAGGCAACATTTTGTGGTGTTACCGCATACGTGTACATTGACTAGGGAGGTGCAAGTGCACTAGTTGATACAACTTCTTGGGTGTGCACCGAGATTTCAGGAAATATTGGCATGATAGGCCAAGGAGGAACCTTTCTAAAATATATCAAATGAATCTTTGTTTTAACAGTGATGTTGTAAGCATCTATTAGAGTGGCCCCTCCCAAAGACTTGATCATCATAGAAATGTTGGGGTTGATAGACTTTAGGTAGAATATGAACACCAACTCAGGAGTCGGGCAGATAGCAAGCTAAGTCCTCTGCTAGTTTGTGTGGAATCGAGCATTGAAGTTTGTCATAGCCTCTTGGGGAGCCTATTTTATCATAGATAGTTGATAGTAAAATGAGGAGTGATCTTCGTCATTTGAAAACCTCTCATAGAATGGGTCTCTAAGCTCATCAAAGGTATAGATATTGCTAGTTGGAAATGTTTGGTACCAATCCAGTGCCTTTCCTTTGAAAGAAGTAGCAAGGAGCCTCAGTGCTACATTCTGAGTAGTTATTCCATGCACCAAACACACATCTTCCACATCTTGCAGATGTTATGTGGGTGTTCTTGAGCCATCTCTAGTAAACTTGGGTATAGCTTTCATAGCTGAGACCAGGATAGCAACCCAGACAATGGGTGCTACTGGTGCTACTAGGGGACTTCTGATGTCTCATGTAATGTGATTTCTATTGGCACCTGACAACATGGTTAGAGGAATGGGTGAAGGAAGAGGAATTGTTACCAACTGGTTTGTGACCTATATTGTTCCTAGTGGTAGTATTAATAAAATGGAGTTTTTTGCGGTTTTTGATCTAGTTATAGGCCAATGGATCATACATCCTTCTCAAGCACAAATTCATTTAAGCTCTATCCCACTGGGCATTCCAAAAAAGGAACAAATTGTTGATGCCAAAAATTGACAAGGTAATAATGTCTTATGGGAAACTCAGTTTATGGGGACCTTTTGCACTAAACTAAGTGACCTTCAGATGTTTAAAGAAATTGGCTTCTTCTATAATGGGGTTTAGAAAGGGAAAAGGAAACATACATATAAAAATAAATTCTAATCTAAGGCAATGCACCAAGAATTAATAATAGGCATGATAAATAATAGATCTAAGGGCCTAATTGGTAATTTGTGATGTCCCAGAAAGGAAAAAACTAAAGATTAAACTATAGATAATCCATTCATTGACATAAAATAAAATTTCATACATTCCTACTACCAAGAAGAGTCATAAGACATGATCTAGACTAGCAAACTTGCATTCAATTTACAGAAGTTCTCAAATGAAATATCCAGACAATAGCAGCACAGTCTAAAGTTAATCAAATAGCATAAAAGAATAGAAAGGTTGTACAATTGGCACAGTCTAAGAGTCTTTGCAATAATAAAAAACAATAATAAGGTCTGGTACCTTTTCTAAAATTAGTGTTCTAAAAATCTAGGGGTTTTTTCGCTCAAAATAGAGAGAAGTATATATAGTTGAAACTCCCACTACCTTGGTGAGAAATAACATAAAATATTTTAGGATCGCTAGAAATGATGCAAATTTGAGGATTCCTCCAGGCCGTTACAATAGAAAAAGATTTGAAACCAAGCATCTGGTCATTCCAAGCTCAGGTGCATCCTCTGCATATGATGGCAGTGGTCCCAATGAGGTCAAGCAAGCAAGTTTCATCACCTTGTAAAGAGAAAGCAATTATGACATGTGGAGGCCAGTCATAGTGTTTGGTTCACTTCATCCATCACCCAAACAAAAAACCCACCAAAGAAACATGTGGCAATATAGTACAACCCATGTGATTTTTTATCTTTCACTATCGAAACCTTGCTCTAAGGTGACATGTGGCGTGTGGGCGAAGCTCTACTCAAAATTGAAGGGAAGCGGTCATCAATTGTGCATAGTGATGATGCGTGGTAGTATAGCGAAGCCTCTTTTAAATTCAAAGGAAGGAAAAACTTTAGGGAGCGTAGAGCAGACACATAGAGAAGGCAGTGGAGTTTGAAAAAAAAGGCCGAGTGGCTCATTTATGATTTGTGGGCCAATACTTTACCAAAAAAATATATACCCGAAGGGAACTTGCTAAATATTTATTCACAACTTCCATCTAAGCCACAAGAGAAAAATTCTCCTCAAATTCTATGTGTTCCACTTGCGAGTAGCCCTTACACACAAGTTTTGCCTTATTTCTTACTACTTCTCCATTCTCATTTAGCTTGTTCCTAAATACCCATTTAGTTCCAATTATGTTATTTTTTTCTGGTCAAGGAACCAATTCCCAAGTCACATTCTCCTCTATCTACATAAGTTACTCTATTTCCTTCATCCAATGTTTAGCTTTGCATGCTTCACTCACTATTTTAGGTTCAAATTTAGAAAGTAAACATAGATTTACCTCAACTTCAGAAACTTTGCTTCTTGTCAATACACCTTTCCTCTTATCTTCAATGATTTGATCTTTAGAATGATTCTTTTGCACATACTTGTGGGTTTTAGGGATTTTCTCTAGAGCTTCTTAATCTTCATTTTGTACTTCTTATACATCAAGTTTCTCTTCTTCTTCTTTACAATCAGTTTCATCTGACACAAATCCATCTACTTCTATTGAATTCTGTAAATTTTCATCAACTTTAACATTTTTGCTTTCAATTATATTTTTGAGCCTTTTGTTGTAACATCTATAATCTTTGATTCTAGTATAATATCTAATGAAGATACCTTCATCAAACCTTGCATCAAATTTTCCTAAGTTTTCTTCTTCTCTTTTTATGTAACATTTGCTTCCAAACACTCTAAAGTACATCATGGTAGGAATCCTTCCATACCATAGCTCAAAGGGGATAAAGAACTCTGTTAAGTATGTAAACAACAGTACAAATAGCTTCTCTATAGTCAACTTCCAATAGATTTTCCTCTTTCATCATATTCCTTGTGGCTTCTTGAACAATTTTTTTTTCCCTTTCAACAACTCCATTCTTTTGAGGAGTACTAGGGAAATACAAATGCCTCTTTATTCCATGAACTTCACAAAACATGTTAAACTAATTGGAGGTGAATTCACCACCTCTATTAGACCTAAATAATTTTATTTTCAAATGCATTTCATTCTCAACCATAGATTTAAATGCCTTAAATTTATGTAATGCCTCATATTTCTCTCCAAGAAATGTAACCCATGTCATTCTAGAATAATCATCAATCAAAAGAATAATGTACCCATCACCTTGTAGAATTCTCACCCTTGTAGGACCACAAAGATTTGTATGCACTAATTCCAGTAGTTTGGTAGCAGATTGTTCCTTTGCCTTAAAGCTACTCTTTGTTTGTTTTCTAAATTGACAACTCTCACAAACAAAATTGATAGGATTTGTGATTCCAGGTAGGTCTCTCCCTACATGAGTTGAACTAATTATTACCGAGTTATCAAAATTCATGTGACACATCATCTAGTGCCATAACATACTATAATTAATCTAAGACATAAATAAATTTCCATTAGCACCCTTAAGATGATAGATGTTTCCATTTTTTCTGTACCAGAAGCAATCATAGTTTTGGACCCTTTGTATATCTCACATGTTTCATCCTTAAACACAAGATTATATCCTTTGCTAAAGGGTATGTTCAGGATCATCATGGAAAAAACAAGCCCTTAAGTGGCAAAAAAATCAGAAAAATCAGAGTTAGGCAGCTTGATGTAAAAATTTGAATAAGTTATCTATATTACTTTTAAAATATGTAAGAATAGAATCTGTAAAAAATTTAATGTAGTTTCTAAAATACTAGGTTTGTTTAAAGAAAAATAAAATCTATTTGGTGAAAATTTAAAATTTCAATGCAATAGTACTTAAATTTTAGGAAAAATAACAAGTAGGTGTCTATCTTACCACCCTAACCACAATAAAATGATAATATTTTTTTATAATATTTTATATATAAGTAGAAGACTCATATCCCAATGTGATGGATATTTTTTTGTAATTTTTTTTGAAGTAAATAATTAATTATGAATTTTTTATTACAAATTTTTAAAAATATAAAAAACTCGTATGTCTGACCACCTTAACTTGGTAAAAACTTCATGAAATTCATTTTTTTCTTTTTTTAATCCTATAGTATGTGAATCATAGAAGGTGATGCATTTCTTAGATTCAAAAAATGTGATACCATTTGAAAGCTATACATGTTTATCAATCAGTCTATAAATTAGGACTTTAGTCGTAATTTGAATAGAAAATGAATAATAATTACTTATTAAATTCAAAGTAAAGCATAATTTATATTGATGGAAAGCTGAGAATTTCCTTTAAAAACCCTTTTCATTTCATCAATTTTTGGTAAAAAAAAGTTGTTAGCCACATACCCACTATATTGCCACTTTTTGGCCCATCATGATCCTGCACATACCCTAAAATTTTTTCCAACACTCAAAAGGTTATGCCTTAAACCCTTAACATAGTTAACTTTGTGAGTATTATGATTTCCATAAAAAATGGTTGAACTTGTTCAACAAATATTAGCTCTTGAATCATCCCCAAATTTAACTAATCTGAGTCCATCATACTTTTCAAGTATAACAAACTTACGTTTATCTCCAGTCACGTGATTAGAGTAGCCATTGTCAACAACCCAATATATCTTATCTTCTTTGACATGAAAAGAAGATACCAAAGTACCTTCAATATTATCCTTCATCTCTAAAACATTTTCCTTCACACAAACTTTAGGGTTAGTGGAACCAAAATCTTCTTTAATAGCCAAAAAAATGCATTCATCATCATCAAAATCTCCATAATTATATTCATCATTAGAAATACAAGAATCTTCTCTAACATAGTAAGCTCTTTTAATCATATTTCCTTTGTTTTGCTCATTCTTATTTTTTATAACTCTTTTTAGACATCTTTAAGCATAATTACCTATCTTACCATAGCTAAAACATTTTAAGGGTAATTTACATTTGTACTTGTCAGTGCCCTTTTTCATCTTCCTCAAAAATTTATCTTCTAAATCTTCAAGATCTTCTCCATCTGAATCTTCAACCTTTTCTATTTTACCAACTTTGAAAGAATTCTCTACTTTTGTGCCTTTCAATCCAAACTTGCTCATTTCAAATGCATTTAGTATACCAATCAACTGATCTCTAGAATAATTTTAGAATATGTAGTTTCCTCAATAGAAAATACCTTTTCACTATAACAATCAAGAAGAGATTTGATAACTTTCTTCACTACTTTATATTCCTTAACTACTACACCAAGGCATCTCATAGAACTTACCAACCCATTAACTCTCTTTGTGTAGCCTTTAATGGTTTCTTCCTCATAAATTTGCATCATTTCATACTCTGCCTTCAATTTTTGTAACTTTTCTTGTTTTACCTTTAGATCTCCTTCATAAATGCTTTCTAGCTCCCAAACATATTTAGCAGTCTTCAAACTCATAACTATTACTAACTCGGTATTAGAAAGAAAATTCATAATAATAAATTTTTCCTTAGCATTGATCTGATGAATCTTTATTTTTACACTTGTACTTAGACAATTTGGAGGTGGAGTATATGTAGTCTAATAATCCTTCTCAATCTCATATCCTTGAGCAGCTGTTTACCCTTCCACTTTTGTCTTCTAGAATGCATAATCTATGCCATCGAATCTAGGACATTTCAAAGAAAACTTATTCGCCATCCTAGATCTACCTTAAGCTGTTAAGGTCTTCTTCAAGGATCATATTGGTGAATTTTAGAGAACCAAGAGGATCCCACCAAGTATCTATAAATTTTCTAGATTCAATTCTCAAATACTTAGGAGATGATTGGAAAATAAATGAGAGGAAGCTAGAATGCTTCTTCTCCTGCACTTTGGGATTTGAAAAACCTGGGAGGGTGATCTCAAAATGTGTATACTAAAATTCTTCTAGACATTTTTTCACACATTGTAAATCAAAGAAGATGTATTCCCATTAGAGAATAAATAGAGGAGATCCTTCAAGAAATTGGTAATTCCTTAAAAAGAATTTAACACCTAGAGCAGAGAATACCATACAACACTAAATTTTAACAAAGGTAGATCAATTAATAATTTATTTATAAAATTTGTTCTCAAATTGAAAGACTAGAACCATAAGAAATAAATTCTACACCTTAAGATTAGTGCCTTATCTTAGGGCAGGGAGTCATAACAAAATAAACTAAACTATGAGGTAATTTTAATTCTAAACATTTGTGATCCTTGTGAAATTGCATTAAAATTCACATATCATATTCTTAGATTTTACAAATACTTATCAGATCCACTCAACACTTATATGAATTCATGTTCTAATAATTTTTTTTTTAATAAATTCATTAAACTAGAGCCAGAATCAAAACATACTTCACTGCAAAGTAACAATGAACATTAATGGAAGGATCATTGATTGAATTCTAATTAATAACTCATATGAATGTTATAAATGTAGAGAAAATAGAATAAAAATATTGTCATTATTAGTTTAGAGATGCTTGGAAACTAGATAATTGAAAAAATTCACTTGCTTGACTCAAAACATTAAGATACACACTCAAAACATACTTTCTCTATGTTCTCAATTTTTATATTCAGCTCTATAATTCAACAAAAGACTCGTACTAATGGCCCTAAATTCCATTTTATAAGAAAAAGGGAGCAAAAAAAGCTTTAGGACAAAAATTACACATGTCACATTTTAATTTGATAGCTTTAACATATATTCCCATTAGAGTTATATTTGCACTTTCAAATGGAGGGAACATATGTGAGACAAAGATTATTCCCTTTTCTTGAAGAAGATAAACCCACCTTCCAAAAGGAACTTTGTTGAAAAAAATAATATTCTAACTATTGTAGCATATTCATTCCTTTGAGAAAAATGACAAAAAACTGCAAAAGGAAGTAAGAGGTGGAAAAAAATCCAAGTTAGCATCCAAGTCACTAGTAATTGGTATTTACCTATGGTGTTTCAATTGGGATACACATATATTTTATGCATAATAATCTCTAAGGCCATGCCTGTACTATACTTGACTATGTATATGTTGGAATGTGTTGATATGATGTTGATTGCTTCTTGTCATTAATGGTTGTCATTGATGTCAACATATCTTGGTTGTTTGAATGAAGTTATTTTTTGGTGCCTTGGTGATTTGGATTTGGCGTGGTTTTGGATATCATGCTATGAAGATCTATTTTTTGGTTGTATATGTCATGGTCCCATTCCTCTTGTAACACACTAAGATACATTCTTTTGGGTCCAGACCGATCTGTCAATTGGTTAACATACTCTGGAAAATTATTTGCATTGTAACATGTATATCTTACTCTTTGGTTCCTGATATCATGTAGCATGTTGATTTGAGTGAAAATGCTATGTTTTGTCCATGCTTCATTGCTCTCCACCGCAAGAATGTTTTTGTGGTGACCTATTTCAAATTGTTTTTGGCTAACAAGGAAGATCATGAAATTATCTTTGGCCAACTTGAGAGATTATGGAAGCATGGAATGATATAAGTAAGAGTTGATTTTGTTTGAGGATACCAAGTGTGGTGAATGTGAATATGAATATCCAAAAATTGCAAAGAGTGCAAAAGTGTATGACTGGATGCAACATACAATGAGATTCTATGTGGTGTTGTTGGTGATAGTTCTTTTAGTGGTGGATTCCCTTTCATCATTCTTTTGTTGGAAGTGAGCCATTTTCTATTGGCGGTGAGTCATTGTCTATAGGCTGAGCCTTTCTCTAATAATAGTTGAGCAATGAGCCCAACTATTTTTTGTATCATTAGCTATAGTAGCCAAGTAGTAAGCCCAACTAGTTTTTTTATCATTAGCTATAATAGCTGAGCAGTGAGCCCAACTGATAAAGAGCCATCCTGCAATGAGCAACTTGACAGTGAACCCTTGTAAAAATCACCTTAACCAGTGTCACCTTAACCAATGTTTTAGAATTGAGAATTATTATGCTCCATGGTTTTTCCCTTCTTGGGTTTCCACATAAATTCTGGTGTTCATTGTGCATGGTTTTGTGTAGTGATTTTATATTCATTAATCTCTGATTGATTTAAGTTTGATATGGATTAATTAAAGTCAAGAAATTTTTTGTATAATAATTGATTCACCCCCCTCTTAGTTATTTAGACTATTCAATGATTGGTATCAAAGCTTTGGTTCCTTGAAGAAGAGCTTAACCACTTGGGGTAGATTTGATGTCACACAAATTCACAATCCCCATGTTTGATGTATCTAACTATAGTTTTTGGAAAGTGGAGATGAGAGGTTATTTGATCTCTCTGGGGTACAAGACTTGGAAAATTGTTGAGAAAAATAATGTTGAACTGACAGTTGGATACAATTCTGCAGATGAAATTTTAGCCTATGAAGAGAATGGAAAAACAAGGTATGCAATCTTTACTGGACTGTCTAATACTGATCTAACCAAATTTATTTCATTGGGCCTTATGAAGTTTGGGAAAATTTGAAAGAAATCTATGAAGGAAATGATAGAGTCAAATTATCAAAGAAGCTAACAAAAAAGCAAGGATACAAGAACTTGAGGATGGAAGAAGGTGAGGACATATTAGCAAGCTACTTTTAGAGGGTTTACAATGCATTAAATGAATTCAAAAATCAAGGAGGCACTCTAAAAAATGAGGATGCAATGGAAAAGATTTTGATGACCTTACCAGAGAGTTACAGTTATAAGATCTGAACTATTGAGGAAGTTTATGATCCAAATAAATTCACTAGAGAGCAACAATTTGGCACTTCAACTACATTTGAGATGAGGAAATTTGGAAAAGAAAAGGAGAAATCTGAAACAACCTTCAAATCCATAAAAATATAAGAGGATCCAGATGATGAAAGTTCAGAAGAGTTTGAAGAAAACTTCACAAGGAAAATGAAGAGAGGTACTGGAAAGTAAAAAGGTATGTTACCTCTTAAATGTTTTAGATGTGGAAATATTGTTCATATAGAAACAAAGTGTCTGGGAAAAGGAACAAGGAAAAGGTTCAAAAATATCAATAAAAGGGCCTACTATGTTAATGAGAATGCCAATATTTTAGATGATGAATCAAATCACGAGGAATGTTTTTTTTGGTGGGAAAGGATGAACCTAGATTTGATATCTATAAGATTTGCACTAAAGTTGCATTATTTGTTAAAAGAAATAGAGATGAATGGTTGATTGATAGTGGATGTTCGAATCATATGATTGGTGATAAAAGAAAGTTTGTGAAGCTTGAGAAATATGATGGAGAATCTGTTTGATTTGGTGATGATAAAACAACATAAATTGCTGGAATTGGTTCTATTACCTTTGATGGAAAACATAACATTGATAATATTTACTATGTGAAGGGTTTATATCATAATCTTTTGAGTGTTGGACATATGTGCGAAATGGCTATAATGTGGTGTTTCAGGATGATAGTTGTGAGATCTGGAAGAGATCCAAAGCTATTATTGTAGATGGAAAAAGAACATGTGGGAATATGTATCAGCTGGAAAGAACTACAAAATAAGCTTAGTATCTTAATCCAATGATAGTTATCTTTGGCACTAGAGGATGTTTCGATAATTTGGTAAGGATAAGTTCATCAAAAGTAGTTAGAGATTTTCCAAGATTGACCAAACTAGATAGCACTATCTACAAAGGATGTTAAGAAGAAAAGAAAACCATAGAAATATTCTAAAGAAAAGAAGAATCATCTACTAATTTTTTGGACCTTGTACACACTGACCTATGTGGTCTGACCAGAAAAAGAAGCTTACAAGATGAGAGACATTTCATTCTTTCAATAGATGATTATTCTAGACTCACTTGGGTTGCATTTTTAAGAGAGAAAATAGAAGCTCTAGAAAAAATCAATATTTTCAAGGAAAGAGCTAAGAAAGAATTTGACAAGAGTTTAATCAAGTGTTTAAGATATATGACAAAGGAGGAGAGTTTACCTTTGATGAATTTGATAAATTCTGTGAAAAAAATGGAATGAAAAGACAACTATCTACCCCTAGAACACCTCAATAGAATGGTGTACTAGAAATAATGAACCAAACAATTCAAGAAGCAACTAGAACAATGATCATGGAAGCAAGCTTACCACAGGTCTATTGGAGAGAGGCGTTACACACAAAAGTGAACACTCTTAACAAAGTATTGCTTTGGAGGAAGTATGAAAATACATCATATGAGTTGTGGCATGGAAGAGATCCCATAGTAAAATACTTCAACATTTTTGGAAGCAAATGCTACATCAGGAGAGATGAGGACAATATTGGAAAGTTTGATAGCAAAGCTGATGAAGTCATATTTTTGGGTTACTCTACAAGAAGAAAAGCGTATTGGTGTTACAACAAGAGACTGAATAAGATGGTTGAAAGTGCAAATGTGAAAGTAGATGAGGATATTCAAAGAATTCATGAAAGACATATTGAATATGAATCAAATGACTTGGATGAGAAAGGAGAAAAGGACAAGAAAGAAGTAGAAGAAGAAGAAACAAAGGAGGCTTCGACAACTATAACTAAGAGTCCAAGGTATGTACAAAAAAACCACTCAGAAAAATAGATTATTGGAGATAAGAATAAGGGAATCATTACAAGAATCAAAGTAACTAAAGAGAAAGTATTATTGTGTTTAATCTCAAAAAATGATCCAAAGACTGTGGAGGAAGCATCCATTGATTAGAATTGGGTGAAGGCAATGAAAGAAGAACTTGATCAAAGAGAGAAAAACTAGACTTGGGAATTTGTGCCTAAATTGACAAAGAAAAATCTAATTGAAACTAAGTGGGTGTTATAGAATAAGTTGGATGAAAATCAAAAGGTAATGAGAAACAAGGCAATAATGGTTTGTAAAGGTTACACTTAAATTGAAGGTATTGACTTTCAAGAGACCTATCCTCCTGTTGCTCGGATGGAAGCAATCTAGATATTTTTGGCTTTTGCAGCTTTTATGGATTTCAAAGTCTATCAAATGGATGTAAAATCAACATTTTTGAATGAAGAACTAAATGAAGAAGTCTACATTGAGCAACCAGAGGGATTCAAGTCTGGAAATGTCTCAGATGCTATTTGTAGGTTGAAAAAGCTTTATACAAATTGAAGTAGGCATCCAGAGCCTAGTATGGAAAATTAGACAAGTACTTGATTGAACAAGGATTTCAAAAAGGATCTATTGAGAGTAATTTATACTACATAACTCACTCAAATCAGATGTTGATTGTTGTGGTTTATGTTGATAACATAATTTTTGGAGGAAATGACGATATGTGAAGAAAATTTGCAGATGAAATGTAGAAGGAATTCAAAATGTACATGATAGGTGAGCTAAATTTCTTCCTTGGATTGCAAGTAGATTAGAACAACAAAGGAATCTTCATATCTCAATCCAAGTATACCAAAGATTTGTTGAAGAAGTTTGGGTTGGAGAATTCTAAACCGGTTTGTCCACCTATTGTTACCGAATGCAAGTTGAAAAAAGAAGATGAATCACCTAAAGTTGATACAAACATGTATAGATCAGTGATTGGAGGATTGTTATATTTGACTTCCACTAGACTAGACATTATGTATGTTGTTTATTTAGTAGCTAGATTTTAACAAGAACCAAAGGAATCACATGTAGTTGCAGTAAAAATGATCTTCAGATATTTGAAGGGTACAAATTTTTTTAGGTTGTGGTATCCAAAGGACTCAAAGTTCACTTTAACAACCAATATTGATGTTGATTGGGCTGGATGTGTTGATGACATATGAAGTACAAGTGATGAAGCTTATTTCCTTGGCTCTTTGTTGGTTGCTTAGTCAAGTAAGAAACAAGATTATATATCTTTATCTATAGTTGAAGTTGAATAAATTCTTGTGTCCTCATGTTGCACTCAGATATTGTGGATGAAACAAACGCTGAAGCATTTTGGCATATCATTTGATGAATCAATCTCAATTACATGTGATATACCAGTGCAATAAAAATTTCCATGAATCTAGTAAAACACTCAAGAACGAAGCATATATCCATAAGATATCATTTTCTGAGAGAGAAGTTGTTGGACAATGAAGTAAAACTTGAATATGTACCTACAAAAGAGTATATTGTAGATATTTTGCAAAACCATTGAGCAAAGATACTTTTTAGTATCTTCAAAAAAAGTTAGGGGTTCTACCCCCTCCTAGTCTATAATAACATGCACCGGGGTGTGCATTGGTCTAGGGTATTAAATGCTCATTTTATCTGGATCAATGTTTGGTGACTTCCTCATAGGGGGAGCAGAGTAAGTTTTTTAGGGGGATTTTTTCCCTTTGTATTTGATGTTAAAGGGGGAGAAGAAAAGAAGATGAGATGGTTCTTGATGTTGACATTAAGTTGTTTGGTTTGTTATTGATGAATGTTGCCATGAATGACAAATGGAGAGATTGTTGGAATGTGTTGAGATGATGTTAATTGATTCTTAATGGTTGTCATTGATGTCAACATATCTTGGTTGTTTGAACAAAGTTCTATTTTGGTGACTTGGTGATCCAAATTTGGCCTGGTTTCAAATATCATGCTATAAAGATCTATTTTTTGATTTTATGTGTCTTAGCCCCATTCCTCTTGTAACACACTAAGATACATTCTATTGGGTCGCGACCAATCTGGTAGTTGGTTTATGTGCTCTAGAACATGATTTGCATTGTAACGTGTATATCTTACTCTTTGGTTCCAGATATCATGCAGCATGTTTATTTGAGTGAAGAAGCTATGTTTGGTCCATGTTTCATTCCTCTCCACTGTGGGAATGTCTTTTTGGTGACCTATTTTAAATTGTATTTAGTAAACAAGGCAGATCATGAAATTATGTTTGGCTGACTTGAGAGATTATGGAAGCACTGAAAGATATAAGAGTTGATTTTTTTTGAGGAAAGAAAGTGTGGTGAATGTGAATCTAAATATTGAGACATTGGGAAGAGTGAAAAAGTGTATGACTAGAGGCAGCAAACATTGAGATTCTATCTAGTGTTGTTGGTGATAGTTCTTTCAGTTGTGGATTCCTTTTCATTATTTTTCTATTGGTAGTGAGCCATTTTTTATAGGCAATAATCCTTTCTCTTTTGGCAGTGATACTTTTTGTATCTTTGGATATAATAGCCTAGAAGTGATCCCAACTGGTAGTGAGCCACGGTGCAGTGAGCAACTTGGAAGTGATCCCTTGTAAAAATCACCTTAATTGGTGTCACCTTAACTAGTGTTTTATAATTGAGAATTATTATTCTCTGTGGTTTTTCCTTTCCTGGTTTTCCATGTAACTTATTCTCTTCATTATGCATGGTATTCTTTAGTGCTTTTATGTTCATCAAGATCTGATTGATTTAAGTTTGATCCAAATTAATTAAATTCAAGAAAATTGTTTTATAATCCCATCAACAAAACCAATTCTACTTCATCGAACTTTGACTTCAATTACTTAATTCTCTACTCCAAAGGAGCAACATACCCTGAAACTTCTACTCTCTAATCCCATCAACAAATTTATAAACTGGGCTAATCCTTGGATATGTATCCTTTTGATGGGCAACCCCAACTGCCATAAGCTTCAAGTCACCAACCCTAGGAATCCACTTTTTTAGGATTGGGGTAGCTAGATCCTTATCTCTTTGGGATAACCTTATTTCTTGTAGCATCAAAGAATAATTTGAATGAATACTATTTAATTTGCTCTAAATTCTCTCATTCATATGTTCTACAACTGTATGAACAATAATGGAATTATTCTCATACATGGAGTTTTGAACCTATTCAAGAAAATTATTATACACATCAATTTGTAAAAATAATTGTGCTTTGGTAGGCTCATATAATGGAGTTGCACCTAATGTGCTTGGCTCCTAAACTGCAAGTGGCTCTTTCTCCAATTTATATGGCACTACTGCCAAGGACTACTCTGGTGGAGGAGATTGAGGATGTGCCATTTGAGAAGTAGGTGCAACATGACTTGAGCTAGCTAGGCCTTGATTCCTCAAAGTTTCTATCTGCTACTTGTATAATGATAACTCAATTTCTAGTACAACCACCCTTTGTTGACTCCCATTATATTCATCAACTAGTTCATTATACTTACTCCTATACCTATCCCTCTACATAGTAAGGCTCTCTGCTATTGATTTAGAAAATTTTGAAACATTTAGTACCATATCAACCACTTCGAAGGTTGGAGTGTCAAAGACCCTCTTTATCACCAATTGTACACTAAAGTCAGCTAGTTCAACAAATACTAGCTTCCTATATCCCAAAGATAATAACTAGACTACCAATACATACCACTCTTCACTGAATGTTGATCCTTGAAGTGCCAATTTGGCTGCTTCTTTATTTTGAAATAGGGGCTTTTCAAACCTCCTTATGGTTTCTAGCACCACTGCATTAGTGATATCCCACTGAGGTAACAACACACCACATTTTTGTAGAAGTGCTCTGCTCTCCTCACCTGTCATGTCCTAGAATTCCTTCCTCATAGATTTCCTTACATTTTCTTGGACAACACTTTCTAGAAGCTCTAGATGTAAGATCCTTTCATTAGCCACATTTTTTGCATACTCTGAGGCCCTTTTTCTATAAACAAAATCTTTAAATTCCTTTTTTTATTAAAATAATCATCATGAATGCTTTGTAGGCTTCCTACCTCAAATCATCTGCATTGTTTAAACCACTAAGATCAACCTTTCCAAGCCTAAGGATACTTTCACTTGAACTTGAGGCAACATCCCTTATGGGAGAAGGTATTTCTTTCTACATTTCTTCAGGATTAATAATAATATCATCCTCCTCTATATCAGAGTAATTAACTACCCCTCTTTCCTCAATCTTTTGCTTCTTGGCAGGTGGCTAATCTAATGGAGGATGACCTCTTGGAGGTGAATCAACATCAATCACAATTGGTGGGGTTCCTTGTGGAGGTGATGACACTGACCTCACATGAGAAATTTCCCTTAACCCCTCTGATGTAGTAGGGGTTGGAAGTGTTTTTTGTTTCTGTATTGTCTCCTTCTTCTTGGAGTAGAATATTATTTTTGATGGTGGCTAGTAAGAGGGTCTCTCCTCAAATATTATAGTTTAATCTTCCTCAACTTCCACATATTTCCCCTTGTTTTTTACTACACACTCTTCCCTCAAGACACCCACTATGCTCTCAAAATTTTACATAACATACATAATCCTATTGAATTCGCCCCTAATATTGGGCATAGGGTCATAATTGAGATTATATCTTTTAACTTTATCCACCATCTTATTGAAAGAAAGATATTTTTCTTTCCTCTCTTCTTGTTCTTGCAAGTCAAAGATATTCTTGATTACATCCTCAAGATAATAGAAATTGTGCACAAAAGAACCACTCCTATGTTTCACCTTCATTGTAGCAATAAAACCCTCATGGTCATGGTTCCTTGGGTGCACAGGACTCAATTTGTAAGGTGTAAGAAGCTACCACAAATCCTTCCATCCTCCCTTCACCATTGAAAAATATACAAACATTGTTCATTCTTGGAAGAATGAGCCCTTTTTTAGTGTCTCAAGTAGGTGTACCATTTGAGGTCCTCCCAATTGTCTCATAGTTTCCAAGAATCGAACCCTCAATGGTACATCTCTTGGTAATACATATGGATTCAAATTTGTGTGATACACTCTAAAGATTGTTGTGTTGAGATATGGTATTATATCCCCCCAATTATGGTTCAAATTCAAATATGTCCTTTTTTCCTGGGCCTCAAGAAATAATGGATCTCTTTTCGGATCTTCAGTGGGCAATGAATTAGGATTCTCCTTAGTTTTGATGCAAAGGCATTGTGAAACACCACATAATCAAATTTCTGGTCATATTCATCAAGAATTTGGGTCCAACATTGGACAGGTAGATAAATACTATCTTCCTTTTTGTTCAATTTCATATCCTTCCCAAAATTATTCTCTCATTTATATAAGAACATATCCATTAAGATAAAATACCACTAGGACTTTACCTAGTACTTTCCACCTTTTAATTCAATCAAATCCTTGTGGATATGTTCTACCAAATACGTGGGATAGTCATAAACTAAATTAAAGCATAGTTGTTGTAAATGTGTTACCATATAACTATACTCCCTTGGCAGAGTGTCTGGTGGATTAAAGCCAATAATCTGGCATAAGGAATACACTATTTTCTTGAAGTAGTTAGCAAAATACTTCACGGGGAAGGGTTATAATTCATTTCTACCAATCTTGATTTGTTTCCTATTCTTCCCTACCCCAGTTCTTGCAGTGTGCATAGGTAACAATGTTTTTTTCAGAAACACCCTAGTATTCCCATATTCTTTTCTAAAGACATCCATATCAATGGGAATCATATCCTTGTTCCACTCATCCAATTGGAAGATATCTAGAATTTCCTCTCTAGTTATCCTCAACATTTCAACACCATCAAATTCCTTGACCACCCTAGAAACAGGGTCATACCTTGCAGCAAAATCCTTTAGTAGGTCTATATCCATGTATACATTGGGAACTACTAGCTTTCCCATGTCCAATCTCCAAGGGTTGCAAACGGGAATGCCCATATTTCTATTCATGAACCAATTTTGGAACAATTTCCATCCAATGAATGGTAATTTGACATCCCTGATGAAACATTGTTTATCCATTAACCCTTCTTTAATTCTAATGCCATAAAATAGAGCTCTTCCCTCAACCTTTTTTGTTAGTGGAGGGTTTCAATTGATCAACCATGTCTTTGGAGACAAATCTAGATGTTGTTGCAGAGATGGTGGTTTGTTTTTTGGGGGCCTTTGGAAATAGTGTGGATTCAAAGAAATATTTGGTTTCGGCTCAAATGTTTAAACCTTTCTTTTCAATTCAAACCTAGGGCTTGGATCAAAGGTGCAATTTCAAAGGGTTTGACAAAAAAAAGACTCTCTAAAGAAAATTTGAACCACAATAAAGTAATAAAATAGTACAAAAGCCAATTTGACTAAAAAAATAGTGAATATTAACCCTAATTCTAGATAGTTTGAATAAAGTAGAAAATATTGTGTTTGTTAAGATTCTTCATGCTATGTAAAGTAGACCACTAGGGGCATGTTTGATTATTTCTTTTTGTGAGAAAGAAATATCAAGGGGAATTTTGGTTTGTCCCATATGAGGTTTAGCTTCAATAAAGGACACCACTTTAATTGCTTTGTCCATATTTTCATCTTTTTTGGTCTCATCATCTATGTCAAAATTCATCACATCATTCTTTGTTTCACTAGATTTGACAAATGCAATAGTGTGTTTCAGCATTGGGATTTGTAAATATTTGTAATTTTTGGTTAGGAAGAGCTACATAATCATTACCTTGATTATTCACACCTCCAATTAGAAGATGATTAGAATCAATGAGGTCTTTCACAAGATGTTTAGGATGCTTACAATATTCGGTATCATTTCTATTTTGTTGGTGGTAATGGCAATAAGAGTTTGATCTAAAGTTTGAGGGTAATGGTTTATTAGGATTAGGAACTTTGACAAGAGGTAAGGAAATCATGTTCTTTTCCATGAGATGAAACATGATATTATGAAGGGTATCATATAGGGGGGTAAATTTTTTTATTCCTATTGCTAAAGGAAAAATGATTTTTCATCTTTATACCAACCACTTGTTTATGAACTTGTTGATTTGGTTGAGGGAAATTAAGTTGTAGAAATACACTATTATGTTTCTTCAAAGGTTGGTAACTATTTTGAGGTGTGGGCTTAGAATTTTTAGGATGAGTGGGTGGATTTTTCACATCACGACTACTAATTGAATTCTGATAGTCATGAAGGGCTATGCATAACTATGTGAAGGAGGGAAATCTCATCATCTCAAGATTTATTTGAATATTTTATTTAAAGCTGGAAATAAAAATTCTTTGAAGGTTGGCATCAAGAATCTTAATGTTTACTTGTGAATAAATCATTTGATATCATGCTATGAAATTAGTGACTTTCTCATCATCCTTTTATTTACATTTCATTAGGTCAGTAGAGTCATCTTGGGACCCATATAATGAATTTGGAAGTGGTTTTAAAAGGAATCAATAAGTTCATTGAATGAATGAATTGAATTATTCGGTAAGGATAAAAATCACTCTAAAGTAGTATCCTTCAAAGAACTAGGGAAGAGTTTGTAGCCAAAAGATTATCTTCAATGATGAAATCACTACATAGGGTTGTATAAGTGGAAACATGGCTAAAATTATCTCCTTTCCCACCACATTTCTCAGAAATATAGGAACCTCTATACCTTGTAGAATTTGTGTTCTTAGTATCTCCAAGGATAGCAGCTTGGTTTTGATGTAGTGTAAAGGTTGGCCATTATTGTTTTGATTTAGGGTTGTATTTTTTTGTTGGAGGCAAACCATGTTTTGCAAAAGTGTGTTAATGAAGGGATCATTGTTGGTATTATAAGATGGAGGGGAATAAGGTGGAGTTGTGTATTTTTGTGGAGGGAAAGTGAATTGAAGGTTTGTAAGGGGAGATAGTTTGAGGAGATATGATATTTGAATGTAAAAAACTAGAAGGATTCCTAGTGGAGATACTTAAGGAAGTGTTGACATTGTTGGTAGGTTGAATGGTTGTGGTAATATGAGTAGTAGTGTATGTAGGGTTGGAGATAGGGATCATGGAAGGATGAATTTAATTTCCACCCTGGCTTTGATTATACCCCAAAGCTTGAGCACAACTAGTTACAATAGAAATATTATCATTGATAAGATGACCTAGAAATCGCATAACCTTCATTCCCTTTTTAGTTTCAATCAGTATCCTTAGGCTGTCCAAAGTAGAAATGAGACTAGTATCCATATTTTCATTATGCACAAGGTTGTAAATTTTCTACATCTTCATCCATTCTCGTTATGTTTTCTTACGACACATGAACAAAATCATGCACATTGGTTGTAGGTAAGGAAGTCATTGGAAATGAGGTATGGATGCTATGATCCATACGGGGTTGATTATCAACACTATTTGAAAGAGAGTTAGAAAACCCAAGATCCACAGTGAATGGTGTATCACCGGATGACATGAATCTCTAACTATGTCTCACAATAATATTGCTAATATTACACCAAGTTGTAAAGCTCATACAAGTCTTATATACTCAATGCCAACCCAAAATGGAAAGAGGGTAAAATGCAATGCAATGACCTCAAATGAAATTTTTAGATTCTAAACAAGGTAATTTACTAATTACACTATGCAAAAATATAAAAATGAAGTCTTGTAAATACAATTTTGAAATCACAAAAATGCACTAAATTTAATAAATTAAGCTAGATATGATCAAATTTATGAAACAAAAACTCTGCAAAAACTAAAAAAAATATGAAAGAAACAAACAAGAATACAAAAATGAATATTTTAATGCCTAGAAAATTAGATTATGGCCTAATCAAGGACTCATTCACACTAGGAAAAATGGGTTTTAGATGAGGGTTTTGAAACAAGCTTTTACAGATTTTTAAGTGATTCTTAGTGGTTTTCAGATTCTAGATTTTTAAAAGTTTCAGTTTGATTTGTTTGCAAATTCAATGTGGAATGCAAGTGAAAAATGTGACAAACTGATAACCTAGAAAATATATTTTGATATGCGATTTTTATTTCAATTTTCAAATGCAAGTTGACATGATGTAATGATATGTAAATTACATGCAATATGACTGATATTTTTGTATTTTTCATATTTATAGAATGCAAAATATACAATCCTTAAACCTTAGATGTAATGCAAAGCTGAATGCAAACTAGAAAACCTAAATGATACCCAATTTAATGCAAAGAGATGCAAATGAATGCAAGATCTAAATCTACAATGAAAGAGGACTTCCAAAATTAGAAAATGCAATGATCAAAAGGTTAGGTTTCCCATAATGAACATGGAAAAATAGGTTCACCAAAATGAGTTGGATATGATGCACCTATTTCTCTAATTTCATTCAAAATATGTGTTATAGAAGATAGATCTATAAACTAACAGAACTAACTATCAAAATGTAGAACTAGAAAGGGTAAATGTTGTGTACCTATCACCGAAGATTATTTTTCAGACCTTGGTGATGACTCATTTTCCCTATGGCGAATGGGTCTTGGCTAGGGCTTCTGAAAATTAGTTTTTGGGTTCAGTTGTGATCATTCTGAACTCCCAAATTCTAGTTGGTCACTATCAAAAAGCCAAAAATAAAACTTGTAGATAAGTTTTTTTGATTTGACAACTTTTCTTCCAACTTTGACAACCTTGCAACTTTCTTCATTTTTTCTCTCTAATTGATCTTGAACCTAAAATATGCTATCACACATCAAAGAGAGAAAAATGTTGTTTTGTTAGGGAATGGGGATTTTCCTTCCAGTCAAACCTCATTTTGGTAATTAAACCTTGAAATCAATTAAAGCATGAAGGAATGATGAATGAACAACAATATGTAACAACACACCAAACCTTAGTTGAAACCTTGGAGTACAAATCTATAAACTTGCATGATTTGGTCTCAATGAATGTAGATCTTGATCATGAAACTTGATGTGAAACAATTCCTTTGAATATGCTTGAATTTATCTTGAACACTACATCAACATATGAACTCAAACAACATGCATGATGCAATACATCTTTGACATGACAATGGAATCTTGATTGCTGCAATAATATTCAATAATTCTACCTTTGAATGCCTTATAAATTTCTCTTGAATGCTTCCTTGATCATAAGTTTTCTATTAGGACTTCAACACTTGAAAATCTAGGATGAACTAAGTGAAATAACTTTGTATTTATACATATCTTAAGATCAATTCTCAAAATTCAAATATCACAAGCTGACATTGAATTATAGATTTAAAATCATTAAAATACCACCAAAAACATATTTCAATGAGGGGTCCTAGGTCTAAGTGAGGACCCATTCACCATAAGGTGAATGGATCCTAGGCCACTTACCTAAGACACACATCAGACAAGGTGAATTTTTTGCAAAATTAGGGTCATAGGACTAAGTGAAGACCCATTCGCCCTATGGAAAATGGGTCCTAGGTCACTTACCTAGGACACACATCTTCCAAAATTTAGTGTTATGAAATGGAATTTATGAATTTTAGGAGTTATCCCTTATAATTTTCATTCAATTAGGCTTGGATTTGAATTAAAGGGGCCACTTAAGGCCAATTAACCTCAATCAATTAATAAATCCCTAGATTAATGTGAAATTTTTATGCATAGTAGGGTGGGTGAATACTAACACTCAAAAATAACTCAACTAATCAAGATTTGCAAACTTAGAACCCTAATTTGATGGGTTTCTCTCACAATCTTCCCTTTCTCCTTATAACACTCCTAAAATGGTTTTTCCCACTTAATTTTCTAACCAGACCCCATACCCAAAAAATAATTGTAGATTTAGATACCCATTATGGCATTTGAAAACATACCAAAATTTTTAGGTGTGGTTGTTTTGAAACATAAAGGTCAAAAAATTGTTGCTATTCTCAAAACTAGGCCCATTTAGGCTTATTCCACTAGGTCAAAATAAAGTTTTCACACTATAGGCCTCAAAATTTCATAAAAATGGCTCAAATATGTCCTAAATTGTTTGAAAAAACATATCCAACCATGAAAAATCATTTCCCAAGATATTTTCTACAAAACCTAACTCCTATGCATCTTATTTTCTTAAAATAAGAGGTTTTATGGGCTAGGGCATCACCTAACTTGTACAAAACACCATCCCCTACTCCTGAAAAGTTATGAGCACTAAACCTACCATATTCCCATCCATTCCACTAATTTTAAGGCCTACTAATTAGAGGAATGGAGAGAAATCCATTATTTCTTGTCAAGGCACACCTTAGTGAGGGTTTCAAATGGTTTTTAGTAAATCTACTCTAACTTTCACCAATCTTGATGAAATCAAATGAAAAAAATGGAAAAATAACATGGATTCAGAGCATCATGAAATCCAAACAATATTAGAGAACTACCAAGTCGTACAAGGCTATACTATTTTGTGTAGCAACAAATTGTGCCTCTAAAAAGAAGAAAATAGTGTTTCTTTACTGCTCAATCTTCAAAATGCACACTATAACCTTGTCTTCGACTCCACAAGGATTATTTGAGCCATTAAAAACAAAAAATAGTTATTTACAACTATCTTCTAAAAATCTAACCATTCAACTTCCCTAAAAATCCAAACATGCAAAAATGCAAAAGTTGTTTGACAATTTTTTGCAACTTTTTGCAACTTTTACAAACTTCATCAACTTGACTCCAAAATGACTCAAGACACCCTAAAACATGAAACATAGTCTAAATGGACCTTTTTAAAACCCAAAAAAATGACTCAACCAAAAATACCTAACATTTAACCTCATTTTACATCATGAATACTAAGTGCTCGCACCATACTCCCTAGGCAAAATTGAACTCAAGTCCCCTTGAGGAAAATGTTGCACAATAGATTTAGGTTTGATCAAGTTATTCTTTGACCTTGAAGTGACATTATCATATGGAAACCCCTTCCAACTACATATACTTACTTGATGGATGATCTTTATCTTTGGCTTCATCTAAGATTGTTGTGGAACCAACATCATTACCTACTACCATATCTTGATCCTTCTTCTTAGCTTTATGTGTGTGCTTAGACTTGTCCATATTTGTTTTCAATTAATCCTTAACCTTATCATTGTTTCTTCCCATATCTTCCACTTGTCATTGTGCCCTTGCAACTACAACTTGATCAGGTGTACTAACCTCTTCCATGAAAAAAATTGAATGGCCAACATCCCTTTGTGCAAGCAATGAATGGAACACCTCTTCTATCCTCATAGATACATACTCCTTAAGCCAACCTTGGATATCCAAAATCAAATCATTCTTCATGTCTACTATCACATTGTCTTTAGATTTAGGAGTGGCTACAATGTTCATGTTCTTCTCTTCTTCTACTTTGATGAATTCCTACCTACCATCATCACATTAGGTTTCATGGTTTGTCCCTTTTCCTCCTCCTTCAATGTTGTCAAAGTATAGGAAACTCCATCTTTGTCTATCTCATAGGTATTCCTCCTTCTATCATACATAGCATTCCTATCAAATTGCCAAGGCCTCCCTAGCAACAAATACATACATCCATAGGCAATATGTCACATAAAATTTTGTCCTTATACCCTCCTATATTGAACTGCAGCCAACTTTGTTCATTTACCAAAACATATTGACCCTCATTCAACCAAGAAAATTTATAAGGAGTATCATGTGGTATCCTAGGAAACTTAAATTTTTCAACTATCTCAACTAAAACCATGTTATTTGTACTTCCTGAATCAATTAAAAATTTACATACCTTACCAAAGCACTTACAAGTTGTCTTGATGAGAGTCTTCCTTTGTGGTGGCTCCTTCTCTACTGATGTCTTGATGAGAGTTCTTACCATTAGTGATTCACCAAGCTCTTGAGCAACATGTTGTGATGGAGATTTTACATTCTTATTGTCATCTTCTTGCACCAATTGAGGTCTTCTTTCTCATTCATGTGAAGTAGAGACTTGAACTTCATTGCAATACCATGCTTGATGTTGAAAATTGTTACATTGATAGCACCTTCTTGTGAATCATCATGACCCTCTTCCTTGACATTCAAATCTTCCTCTAAACCCTAATCTAGCTCCTCTAAATCAACCTCTTGCATCAAAAACTTGGCTTGGTACTTTTCTTACATATTCTTGGTTCTCATATGGCTGCCTTGCATTAGGAAATAATCCTCTTCCTCTAGAATTGATACCTCTACACCCAGTTTGTTTTTCTTGGATTCTCTTTAGCTTTGCTTCAGCCCTAATTTCCATTTGATAGCATTCCTCAACCATTATTGGATTTTCCAAAGTTAACTCATCTTGAATGTTAAACCTTAACCCACTAAGATACCTAGCCACCTTCTCCACACCATCCTCCATGTGACCTACTCTTATACTTAGCTTGTAAAACTCATCAGTGTACGCTTTGACATTCATTTCACTTTGTTTCAAACCTTGAAGCTTCTTATACATTTGAATTGCATAATTAGCCGGTAAGAACTTACCCTTAAGCTTAGCCACCATTCTGTCCCAAGAAACAATTTTTGACTTACCTTTCTTCCTTCTTTCAATTTTCTCATAATCCCACCATAATAATGCATGGCCCTTAAAAAAATTTCTTGCAATCTTTACCTTTTGTTCCTTAGGTACATCTTCACACTCAAAATAGTTATCAAGTGATGCAATCTAATCCAAAATGTCTTCAACATTCAAATTACCTCCATACATGGGTAAATCCATCTTCACCTTATGTTTGTCTACGTTGACTGCTCTCAATAGCTTAGACATCCTCTACTCATCAAGATCCAATTCCTCTTCCTCTTCCTCTTCTTCTTCATTCTCCTCTTCCTCTTCTTCTTTAGGGTCACTCTCATCACCCATAACCATACCCCTTCTATGAATGGTTTCAATAGCATTAAGCCATGCTACCACCATGTCTTGGATTTACTTCAACCTTCTAATCTCCCTTGCAGTCTTTTCTTTCATCTCATTCATTTCCCTAGCCATATTGTTATTCTTTGGAGACATCTTGTTCACTTTTTCTTCAAACTTTCTCTCCCTTACAGACCTACCTATGATTTGACACAAATTTCATAAAGATCAAGGTGGGTGGATACAAACCAACTCAAAAATAACTCAACTAATCAAGCTTTGCAACCTTAGAACCCTAATTTGATGGGTTTCTCTCACAATCTTCTCTTTCTCCTTGTAGCACTCCTAACATGGTTTTCCCCACATAATTTTTGAAATAGACCTCATACCTAGAAACTAATTTATTATTTAGATACCCATTATTGTGTTTTACAAGATACCAAATTTGGAGGTGAGGTTGTTTTGAAACATAAAGCTCAAAAAATTACTACTATGCTTGAAACTAGGCTTATTTAGGCTTATTCCATTAGGTCAAAACAAGGTTTTCACACTCTAGGCCTCAAACTTTCATAGAATGTCTCATACATGTTCTAAATAATTTTCCCAAACATTTCCAACCACTTCAAATCATTTTCCAAGAGCTTTTCTACAAAACCTAACTCATATGCATCTTATTTGCTAAAACAAGAGGTTTTATGGGTTAGGGCATCACCCAACTTGTACAAAATTCCATCCCTTGCTTCTGAAAAATTCTTAACACTAAAACTACCCTATTCCAATCCATTCCACCAATTTTAATTCCTATTCATCAGTGGAATGGTGAGAAATCTATTATTTCTTGTTAGGCACACCCTAATGAGGGTTTCCAACATATTTTAGTAAATCTAATCTAACTTTCACTAAACTTGATGAAAACAAATGAAACCAATGGAAAAAAAACAAGGATTCAGAGCATCATCAAATCCAATCAATATTAGAGCACTCCTAGGCAATATAAGGCCATACTATGTTGTGTAGCAGCAAATTATGCCTCTAAAACATAGAAAATAGTGCTTCTTTATTGCTCAATATTCAAAAGGCACACCAAAACCTTGTCTTTGACTCCATAAGGCTTATTTAAGCCATTACAATCCAAAAATAATCATTTACAACTATATTTTGAAAATATAACTGTTTAACTTCCCTAAAAAGCCAAAAATGCAAAAAATGCAAAAGTTGTTTGACAACTTCTTGCAAGTTTTACAAACTTCACCAACTTGAATCCAAAATGACTCAAGACAACCTATAACATGAAACATGGTCTAAATAGACCTTATTACAAACCAAAAACATGACTTAACCACAAAACCCTAACATTTAACCTCTGTTTACATCATGAAGACTAGGTGCCCCTGCACCGAAGTGTAAAGGTACAACTTAGAATACCAAAAACAAGGAATAGTTAATTATAATTAATTGAAAATGGCATTAAACTTAATGTGAATATGTAAAACATATTACAACACTAAATCAAGGCACAATTATGCTCATTTTATGATTAAATATTTCCAAATTAAGTGTTTAAAAGGGATGCTTTTTCCTACACTAGAGATGCTATCCATGTAGAATTTTTTCTCACTAATTAATTAGTTGACCTTTGTTTTAAAGTTGTTTCTAATGACAGGGTATGTGTAAGATCATGATGGACTAAAAAGTGGCAATATGATGGGTATGTGGCTAACAACTTGTTTTTTACCCAAAATTGATGAAACGAAAAGGGATTTTAAAGGAGATTCTCAGCTTTCCACCAATATAAACTATGATTTACTTTGAATTTAATAAGTAATTATTATTCATTTTCTATTTGAATTACGACTAAATTCATAATTGATAGGTTGAGTGAAAAACATCTATAGATTACAAATGATATCACATTTTTTGAATCCAAAATATGCATCGCATTCTATGCTTCATAATAAAAAAATCATAATTAATTATTTACTTGGAAAAAAATTGCAAAAAAATATGCATCACATTGGGACATGAGTCCTCTACTTAAAAATAAAATATTATAAACAAATATTATCATTTTATTGTGGTTCGGGTGGTCAGAAAAACACCTACTTATTTTTTCCCTAAAATTTAAGTACTATTGCATTGCAATTTCAAATTTTCACCAAATAGATTTTTTTTTTAAAAACAAACCTAGTAGTTTAGAAACTACATTCAATTTGATATAGATTCTATTCTTACATATTTTTCAAATAATATAGATAACTTATTCAAATTATTACGTCAAGTTGCCTAACTTTGATATTTTGAATTTTGGCCACTTAAGGGCCTATTTTTTCCATGATGATCCTACACATACCCGACATTAGCATTTGTAACTTGAAGATTCAAGTGATAAACCAAAAAAAGAGATAGGAACCAAATTTAACATTGGATTTAAATTGATCAAAATATTTTGATAGATTTGTTAGTTGAAAGGGAGGAAAATTACAGAGCTCTCCTTCATCTTTAGAGGTTAGGACCTAAAAGGAGAGAGACAATCTTCACACTTCACTCAAGAAAAAAACCTTGATATTTAAACGCAAAGGAGATTGAAATCCTGTAAAGGGACTATCCTAAAGGATAAATGAAATATAATGAAGGATGTACCACCAATTTTAGACTTGGAAAAGACAATGCAATGAAAGTTGTAAGATAATACCCTAGATCACCTAGAAATATGAACAAAATGCAACATAGAGTTATGAGATAGAAAGTGTGCACTTGGGAGACTGAAGAAGGCCGAATGGAGGTCTAGAATTCTGCAAAATCTATTTTCAATTTTAACTAGGACTAATTCACCAAGTTGGGAAAATCATTTTGGAAGAATGAAGAAGGAAATATTATTATACAAATTTAATGCTATCATTGATGTCACCATGTTATATGATTTGTAACTGCAAGTTTAAGTTATAGCTTGATCTAGTATTTTGAATCAGTATTTGAACCAATATGCAATTACTATCCTCTGGCATTTTGGTCTGCAATCCTCTATTGTTGATTATTGTTGCTTGCAGTTTTGGGAAATTGTTTTTGGGTGTTGGAAGCTAGTATGTTTAGAATCTTAGGGGCATAGGTGCTCGTATGGCAAGTTTGAATTATTCTGTTGTTGCATTTTTCTATTAGGTCTATCTCTGGCTGACCTAAAGCATTGTCAATTTTGTAATGGATTAATTTTGTTGTGCAGATGTATGAGTGACCTATCTTAGGTCCATACTGACATTTTGTAACATGTTGCACATTTTAATTGTTTTTGTAAAGGTTTTGTACATGCTTGAAGCTGGTAGTTATCTGTTTGGTGAATAAGGGTTGCATCTAATTAGGGTGACGTAATTGATACTTGCATATGTTTAAGATATATATTGGATAGTTTTGATATTGTTGATGAATTGAGAATGCAAAATTGAGACAAAGAAGAAGACAAGTATGTGGAAATGATGAAGTGTGCTAAGTTAATTTACTGAGCATCAAATGAACTAAATCAGCACTTGTTATTTGTAGCTTTATCAGTTCATTTTTTGGGTATAATCCATTTTTTTATTGTATCTTGTAGGTAGTGAGTCTCCCATTTTGTATAGTGAGTCCTAACAGTGAGTCACCCTTTGTAATATCTTATAACTAGTTATACTATATTGTGAGCTAATCCTTACCTTTTTTCCCATTTTAGGTTTTCCATGTAAAAATCTTACTATTCATGTGGTATGCGTTTTTATTTTCTATTAATGCTTACTTATATTTATTGTTATATGCATTGGAGTAATTGAATGGTATTTGTTCAATAAGTTAAAGAAGATACTAATTCACCACCCCTCTCAATATCTTGGGTACTCAACAATTGGTATCAAATATTGGTTCCTCCAGAGAAGCCTAACATCTTGAGGAAGATTTTGAAGATTGAACAAATTGATGATAAAGAAGAGATTTGGGTTGGTCTTGAAGATCTTGATGAGGATGAAAGTGAAAATAGAGATTTGAAAGAAAATATTGATGAGGCAAATGTATGCATCTAGAAATTGAAAGAGAAATTGAAGAAATTCAAAGAAAGACATAGAGAGTGAGTGAGAAATTAAAACAAGAAAATGAAGAGGTTACCGGATTAAAGGTCCAAGTGGATGAAAATAAGATAATTGAAGATTGTTTGAATACGTGGTGCAAAGCAAGACTGATGAATGCACAAGGCTTGAACAAGAAGTGGTAAACCTAAAAGTAGATATGGAAAAAGAAAAACTTTGTGAAGATAATTTGAAGACAAGCTCCACCAAGCTTGATGAGTTGATTATAGGGAAGAAACCTTCTAAAGACAAAGGTTGCTTTGGAATAGAAGCTGGTGAAAGCTCAAAATTTGTGTAGACCTCAAACATAGTGAATAATCAAAAGACTCAAGATAAAGGGAAGCAAAAAATAAATCCAAGACACTTTGCTAGAAGACTACTTATCAAATAGCCAAGTGATCAATGGTGTTTGATTTTCATGTAATAAATTTGGTCACAAGGAAACAAAGTGTAGAAGTGGAACAAATTAGTTTTTGGGTTCCTTCTCTAGACAATGTTTTGCATGCAAGAAAGTTGGACATAGAGCTAGTGAATGTAGAACTCAGATGATGAAATTGTTTAATGGAGGAAGAATGAATCAATATTTTGTTCGCTACTGATATACATGTAACAAGTTTGGACACAAAGAAAATCAATTTAGATCAAGGGTTAATGGAGGTCAAACAAATCTAATAAATGTTGTTTTCTACAACTACAACAAACCCAGACACATTTTAATAGTTTGCAAAAGTAAAAAGGGAAAGCAATCTGATCCAATAAAGAAGAATGAACTAGTGAAGAAAATTGAAAAGAATGAGGTTAAACAAGAAATGAGCAAGGTCTATTGAAGAAGAAAGAAGAGCCAAAAACATCAGATGTGTTTGTGCCCCCATCCAGTATAGACAATTCCTCTGGTAATTAGAGCCAACATGGTCTTAGGGGGAGCTTTAACAAAAAAATATTTTAACCCCCTAGATATTTGGTGTGTCAGTCTTTAGAACACGAATATTTTGTAAGGAATGCATAAAAGGAGGTTATGCAAAAGGAACCGGAAGAAAAAGTGCAGGCAAGATCATTTGTGGAGAATATTAGGGTTTTTTAGTGCAAAAAAGAGGGATTTTATTAGATTTTTGAAATTTGTCGCATTTAATGTGAATTAGGGTAGATTGTTGGTTTATAAAGTGAATTATTAAGGAATTTTTATCACTTGTTCATTTTAAGAAAGTGGAGAGAAATTTGGAATGTGAGTCATGCAAAACCTAGTTCTAGTTCTCGTGAGGAAAAATGTATTTTTCTTTTCTATGCTATTTTGGGTTTGTGAGAATAATCTTTTTGAAATAATTTCAGCTCGAATTGTGAAAAATGGAAACCCCTGTAGTTGTAAATGTGTCAGAAAGACCTAGAACATCCTATAAGAAATACTCTATGAAGGTTTTTGAAGTCAACCCTATAGGCGCCTTCTCACTTATTCCTCATAGGGTTATGCCTACCGAAGAAACTAGGATGTATATTAGAGTTAAGAATGAGGAATATAATCACAAAAATTTGATAGAAATATGGCATAATGAGCTCACTAGAGATGACTTCTTGGTACAACTTTAGTATTCAAACAAGGTTGCAAAGAAGTTGGATCAATGGAATTACTTTCCTAATTTCAGCTCCACAATTGATGACAAGTATGTAAAACCAACTCTCAATAGAATGCATGATATGTTCTTGTGGACTGATATACCTCATCTTATAACCAATGAAGCAATTAAGGTTGTTACCAAAATCTGTGACATTGGACGAGTACCTATGTTGAAATTTGTAAAGAATGAAGTAATGATGGAACTCACCAAAGGTACATATGACAAAAGGGATCTTACTACAAATCCTATTACCAATCCTACTGTGAAGTACGCTACAATAATGATCAGACACAAAATATACTTCACAAATAGGGACAATTATGTATTTTCTACAACAATTTACACTGGTTATGACATGGCAGCTAATGGTGTAGTTTATGATTTGTGTGAGCTTCTCTAGTAATAGTTGTTTGAGAACCCAAAGATGACAAGGGAGAAGAAGATTTTGAGGAGGTAAAGGAAGAAATTCCTTCTAGCCCAAGTGATACAAGCATTCCTCTAGAAGAAAATGATACAAATATCCCCTGGGCAGATATAGGTGTTGTAAATGATCCTCCAGAGATAGAGTAGCAAAATGTTGAAAAATTTGAGTGAGAGAAGCATGATGTTGTCCCTTAGGAGCATGATGAAGGTGAAAAAGATAATGCCGAAGGAGAACAAGATAAAGATGAAGGTGAAGGGAATGAAGAAGAAGGAAACAAAGATGAAGTAGAAAAAGAAGAAGATAGAAACAAAGAAGAAGAGAAAGTAGAAGAAGAGAAGATAGAGGAAAAAGAAAGAGTAGAGGAAGAAGGGAAAAATGGGGAATCTTTGAGGAAGAATGAAAAAGATAAAAAGTAGGTTGTCAAATCTCAAAAGTCCCCTAGAGAATCCTCCTCTAGTGATGATGTATTGAAATGCTTGTTATCGAATAAAATTAGGTTCCAATCAGTTATTCCTCCAAAACTTCTACAACTCCCCATGATTCAAGGTAGTGTGGACTTGGATAGAATTTCTTCTATTCATAAGTTGGTGTTAGGGGATGCATTGCATGCATTCAGAAGGAGACAAATTATGGAAACACACCAGAAGGGAACATAACTTATTGATGATGCTCTTAAAGCTTTCTAGGATTCTATACTTGGTACATCAGTGGATACATCTCTTACAATTATAGAAAAATTTAAACTTCTATTGGACTCCTTTAAGGAGTATGCCTCTAGACTTGGTGAGAAGACAAGGAAAGAGATTGAAGAAATATTGGCACAAAAAAAACTTTTGGAACTTCATGATAAGTGTGGTTTGGCACACACCAATGTTAAAAAGAATCTGTAAGTTGTGCAGGCATGTGAATCTAAAGAAAATTTTGTCTTTGCTTACTGCATAAAGTGGTTGGATGCCACTAAGAACATCAGAGATCTCATGGAATCCATTGAGTCCCAGTTGACAACTATCTCTAGTACCTATAGTTCATCCAAAGATAGAGATAGGACAACCTGGAATGTTATCTCTACTCACAGAGACATTCTTTATTCTACAAAAGTAGAAGGAAGATATCATCAGAAGATTTGGTCAACTAGGTGACCTTGTAAGAATGGAGTTTACTCCAATTCCCAATGCTTTGGAAAATGAATAGAAAGTGGAAAAGATCAATTTGACTCTAGGTACTCTAAATGATGCAAGAGAAAGTCTAGTGGAATTGGAATCTATGAACAAAATGTTGATAGCTGCTAAAAAGAGTTGGGAGAATGGTAAGGAAACTTGGCAAGGCATTCTTAAGGAGCTTGAAGGCTCTCCATCATCCAGGTAATGTTTTTTTAGTTTTTTCATATTTTTGTGCTTCCCTTTGTCCTTGATGTCAAAGGGGGAGAGAATTTTGTGATGAGGAAAGGGGGGTTGAAGGACATGAAGAGAAAAGGAGAGTGTGTTGTACATAGGAATTTTTCTATAAATTTTTGCACATGCTTCCATCAATGACAAAGGGGGTGATTATTGGAAGAATGGAGAATAACATATTATTATACAAATTTAGTGTTTCCATTAATTTCACCATGTTATATGAGTTGCAACTACAAGTTTAAGTTATAGCTTGATCTAGTATTATGAACCTATATCTGAACCGATATGCAGTTACTATCTTAGGTATTTTGGTTTGCAATCATTTGTTGTTGATTATTGTTGCTTGAAGTTTTTGGAAAAAAAATTTGGATGTTGGAAGCTTCTAAGTTAAAAATATGAGGTGCATAGGTGCTCATATGGAAAGTTAGAATCATTTTGTTGTTTCATTTTGCTATTAGGTCTATCTCTGACTAACCTAATGCATTGTCAATGTTGTAATGGATTAATTTTGTTGTGAGGATGTATGAGTGACATATCTTAGGTCCATGTCGACATGTTGTAGCATGTTTCACATTTGAGTTGTTTTTGGAAAGGTTTTGTACATGCTTGAATCCAAAAATTATCTTTTTGGTGAATAAGGGTTACATCTAATTAGGTCGACCTAATTGATGCTTGTGGATGTGGGTGATCCCACAACACCGGTTTACAATTTTTGGCCAAACTGGTACTAAAATAATTTTTTCTAACTAAATCTTCCCTTTCGGGCACCTATAGCGACTAAACCTTGAAGAATTTGAAAATGATGCAAACTAGTGATTTTTCAAAAAAAAATTGTAGATTCTAAATATATTTTTTTCATTTTTTTTGGAATCAAATTGCACTTATTTTTCCATCTCCTTCGAAAACTAGTTTTTTTCAGTAAACAACATTTTTAAGTAGTGATGCTCACCGTATAATGCATAAATTTTTTTTCCATGAAGGATAAAATTATAATGTTTTTGAATTTAAATTTGTAAGTATGATATCTAGTGCTTCCAATTGGTTAGATAGTGTTTTATTGAATATTTTTTTCTTAATCAAGTTTCAAAGTCAAACCAATTACAATTCAAACATAGGTGGACCATATAATGCATAATTTTTTTTTGTATGTATTGAAATTCTTTTTTTTTTTGTTGGATCAAGGACTTCAATATCTGGTGCACTCATATTTTTCAATTTTTTTTTGATAATTTGCTAGTTTTCAACATGTGCAAAACAAAGAGCTTGAATTTTGGTGAAAAACCTATGTTTAATAAAACTAAAAAACAAATGCATAATAAAACAAAAACATATTAAAATTATATTCGTGGATAGCTTGTTCTAAGGACTACCATTATCTAGTTGGGTCTATAAATTCTCCTCCATTTTCATCCTCAACCTAAGCTTTGAAACACAAAATTATGAAATTTTTTGGTGCCAGAGGGTGAGAAGGTGGGAAAAGGGGGTTTCAGGAAAACTAGGATGGTTCAAGCGAACCCCCAGCCTGGGTTTGCTTCAACCAGGGTTCATTTGAGCCCCCATTGAAAAAATGTTTTCTTTGTATTTTTTGGTAGGAATGGTGGGACTTTACATTTAATTGGCTCACTCAAACTAGGGTTCATTTGAACCCTTTTTTGGTTCTCTTGAACCAAAGGGTTCATTTGAACCCCAAAAACCATTTTTTTTGCATGGAGTCATTTTTTGCAACTTTTCCTTCTTCACTCAAATTGTAAACCACTTTTGTGGGTTTACCCATGTATCAGATATATATATATACATATTGGATAGTTTTTAGAGTGTTGATGAATTGAGAATGTGAAGTTGAGATAGAGAAAAAGACAAGTTTGGAAAAATGATGAAGTGTGTTAAGTTAGTTTACTGAACATCACAGAAACTAAATCAACACTTGTTAGGTGTAACTTTGTTAGTTCATTTTCTAGTTGTAAGCCATTTTGTTATTGTATCTTGTAGGTAGTAAGCCTCCCATTTTGGACAGTGAGTCCTACTAGTGAGCCACCCTTCGTAATATCTTATAACTGGTTATACTATATTGTGAGCTAATCCTCACCATGGTTTTTCCCATTTTGTGTTTTCCACATAAAAATCCTAGTGTTCATGTGATGTGTGTTTTATGTTTTATTAAAGATCTTTCTTATGAATTTTTTTGGTGCTAGAGGGTGAGAAGGCAAGAAAAGGGGGTTTTAGGTGAACTAGCATGGTTCAAGGAAACCCCCAGCCTAGGTTTTCTTCAACCAGGGTTCATTCGAACCCCCATTGAAAAAATGTTTTCTTTGTATTTTTTGGCAGGAATGGTGGGACTTTACATTTAATTGGTTCACTCAAACTAGGGTTCATTCAAACCCTTTTTGGGTTCACTTGAACCAAAGGGTTCATTTGAACCCCAAAACCATTTTTTTTGCATGGGGTCATTTTTTGCAACTTTTCCTTCTTCACTCAAATTGTAAACCACTTTTGTGGGTTTACCCATGTATTAGATATATATATATATATATTGGATAGTTTTTAGATTGTTGATGAATTGAGAATGTGAAGTTGAGACAGAGAAAAAGACAAGTTTGGAAAAATGACAAAGTGTGTTAAGTTAGTTTACTGAACATCAAAGAAACTAAATCAACACTTGTTAGGTGTAACTTTGTCAGTTCATTTTCTAGTTGTAAGCCATTTTGTTATTGTATCTTGTAGGTAGTGAGCCTCCCATTTTGGATAGTGAGTCCTACTAGTGAGCCACCCTTCTTAATATCTTATAACTGGTTATACTATATTGTGAGCTAATCCTCACCATGGTTTTTCCCATTTTGGGTTTTCCACATAAAAATCCTAGTGTTCATGTGATGTGTGTTTTATGTTTTATTAAAGATCTTTCTTATCTTTATTGTTATATGAATTGGATTAATTGGATGGTATTTTGTCAATACGTTAAAGAAGATACTAATTCATCCCCCCTCTCAATATCTTCGGTACTCAACAAATCAGTCCTACTTTTGGGAAAATGTGCAGATATAGGTTTCAACCGAAAGGGTATCCAGATCTATGAAAATCTTTGTCAGACCTATACAATGGGACTCATTCACCACTAATGGTGAATTAGTCCATTTCTTCTTTTTTGAAAGTTTGGGACCTAATTATGTTCCTCTTAGTTTATTTTTCTCTTTTTGACTGGTTTTCAAATTTGAAACTGTAAATTTCCACCTGTAGGCCTTCTCCAATCTTCTCCAAGGCTTGATGATAACTTTAGGGTTTTGAAAACTTTTCTCCAACCTAGCTCTACAAATCACACACAAGAAGAGGGAAAAGTGTTGTGTGGTTAGTGAATAGGGTTTTCCTTTGTCAAACCCCTTTAATGGTAATTAAACCTTGAAATGAAAGAAAATATGAATGGAGAATGAGGAATGAACAAATATCAATGTTGCAAATCACCAAACCCTAGCAATAAGGTGTTTCAATTATGATTGAAATGGCTACAATGGATGTGGTTCTTGAGTCTTGCTTGAATGATGTTGATCTCTCTTGAAACACTTGCTTGGATCATGAACTCTACATCACAATTGTTAGCATAGTAACAAACATGAAGAATGAAATATTTGACATGGTGATTGGCAGTTGAAGAATGCTCTAAAATGCTTGATAATATGCCTTTGAAGACTTTTGAGTGCTCTTGTGATATCTCAAATACTCTTTTGAACTCTCTAGAATGCTAGGTCACTTGATTGCTTCATAGGATAAAATGAGTGATTGAACCTTGTATTTATACTTAATCATGCAAGAATTCCTAAAATTACAACACTACAAGCTAACAACAAATCTAGGAGAATAAAACCCCATTGGAAATTTGAATTAAATTTGAATTTGGGTCACATGGGACTCATTTTCCCAAGGTGGCAAATGAGTCCCATCAAGCATAATGTATGGGACCAAAAATGAAAAGTGCTTAGAAATGTGTAAAAATTGGTTCATAGCCAAAAGAACCAAGTGGGACCCATTTTCCTAAGGTGGAAAATGAGTCCCAGACACTAAATTTGGGCCACACAAGCTAGGAACACCTTAATTATGATTGGTCAATCATTGGTGTCTAGATTATCCTCAAAAAGATGCAATAAATGAGGCTTGTGGATGCAAAATAGGGCTAATTAAAGCATATGAAATACTAATTATTAATGACAAGCCTAGAGAAATGTGAAAGTGTGTTACAACACTTTACAACACTCCAAATAAGGAAATATTCAGGTTTATTTTGATTAAAATTATGTTTATTATGCTTAGTTAATTGATTAAATGTTAGAAAAGTGTGATTGTGTTACAACACTTCTCAACACTTTAGCAAGGCACCATTAAGTTGTTGGAAAAACAAGAATAGACAACTGAGAGGGGGGGGGGTGAATCAATTATCATAGAAACTCAAAATTTTCTAACTTATCTCAACTTTAATTTTAGATTTGATGAATAAGAAATTAACCACAAGAAATTAACACATCAAAGAGACAAATAACACCAAGATTTTTACGTGGAAACCCTCTTAGGGGAAAAACCATGATGGATGCTAGTCCACAAGATTATACTATATTAAAAGTATAAAGAGAAATAATAAGGGGAACACACATGCATTAAAGCACATTACCTAGAGCGCACTACTCAAATAAAAAGATGAATCACTATCCAACAATACAGAATAGGAATAAAATCCAAAGAATATGAATTGAGAAAATAGCTTATGCACAAGCTTGAATACAATTTAAACTAAGCTTAGAAAACCTTCTTCACACTTTGCTCAATCTTCTTCACTCTCTCCTCAGTAATCGAATGATAGAAACACTATTCACGCATTTACACTTTCTCTAGAATACATTCACACTCATGCACACACTAACTTCACTCAACCAATCACTTATATATATCTGCTACATGGGATTTCATCACAACTTAGTCGGCTAGAAAAATAAAACATATTTTCAATGTTGGCCCAAATTTACAAATAAATTTCCAATGCAAATCCATCAAGGTCGACCAAAACATAGTGGGGACCCAAATTAATATCTCCAACACAAAAATAATTTAATTAACTTTTCCACAAAGATCCACAATACGCTACAATCAACATGTCAGCCATGAACATGAAAAACCAAACATGCACAAGAAAGATCTTCAACCACGAGCTCTCTGAGTAATATGGGCATACCAAAAATATAGAGAATGATCTAGAGACATCCAAGAATACCAAGAAACAATAGAGAAGCATCCACAATAATTGAGATTACCATAATCACACAACCTTCATTCAAGAAGATTGACAGAGACCACATAAACACTGTCAGACCACAACATACTCAAAACTTCATGCGGACCTCTAAAACTTCCAGTATATGATCTAGAAACATTCAATAATAAACCCTTTAATCCACATCATCTAGTCTTCAATGTACAAAACAAAGCACCTTCAAGGCTTGCATAGTTCCATAGGGAACCTAGAACACTTCTATAATTTTCTCAATATCCTTGACATATACAACCTCTAGTACACAAAATGCTAATAGTGTTGACATCAATGACAACCACATATCAACAACCATGTCCACAACATCCAACATTAGTTCCATTAGTTCACAAGGTACCAAGACCTAATGTGAATGCATTATCAAGGCACATAGAAAATAAAAATCCAAACTCATCTCATGCAAGGCATGAAGTCTCTTGGCCCTCACCGCAACATAACAAGAACCTTCCAGAGACATTATCATTTGACTCCCTATTGTGATTAATTTAGATAATGACATTCATATTTCAAAGATTAATGAACAAGTTCATAATGAGTTGAATTCATTTTTCTCCTCTTCTATAAGCTTAAATGACAATTCTCCTAACAAGAGTGTTGAACTTGGTGTGTTTCCTATTTTGGCACTTGATGTTATCCCTTTGGCTAGTTTTCTACCTTCTGTATATACCAAACAAGATGGGATGCATACGAACTACTAGAGGTTGACTCACATGTACCTTTTTAATATTTTTCTTTGTTTTCCTTCTTCATGTTTCTTTATGTACTATTTCATTTGTTGTATCTCTCTCTTTTCAATGTGCATTCCTCTATATGTACCTACATTCTTTTCTATGTCATAAACATTTTATCCTTTTTCACTTGTCTTGTGTTTTCCTTTTAGGGATGATGCAAGGCATTGAGACATTTATGTCTCTTCCATGTTGACCTGAAAGGATTTTTCTTTATTTTCACTTTTTTTAAGTCATTCTTCTAGTTTTATGAGTATTTGGGGAATGGTGACATTTCCAAGCTCTATAACAACATTGTATCAAATATATAGTCCCTGAATCCATAGATCCCTTATGTATTTATAGGGGAAAAATCTCCTTCCTTTTTCATGACATAGCTTTATTTAAGAAACATATGACTTGGCATAGGGATTTCTGAGGAAGTTTCTCTCATATCTTAGGATTGAACATTCGCTACTTTAAAGAAATTTCTCATAGCAATGGTGTTAGCAACCGCTTTAAAGTGGGCGCATACATCGATAATATCTTTTGACATTTTTCATGTTTGATGGTTCAATTTTCTTCTTTCTTGTGATGTGTCCTTTTCTTGGTGGTGTCATTTGGTTTGATGTCCTCCAAGAGTGCAATATTTCTTAGCATAGAAATTTCCTATTTATGGTATGTGACACACTGCATTCCCTAAGTTGTAGATCTTTTACTTTTGACTTCTTCTCTCTTAGAGATATTAGGCACGATGTTCCCCAAGAAGAAGACCTTACACAAACTAAGAAAAATCCCTTTGAAAAACACCTTTTAATATCATTATTGTTCATAAGTGTTATCATAACATAGCTTGTTAGCCTTATAAAGCTAGAAACACTAAATTTAAGACCACCAAGCATAATGCACCTTTCTTTCCAATGGAGCCTTTCCTTGTTCATAAGTGTTTAGAATAATAAAACTTGTTAAGCTATATGAAGCTTGAACTCTAAATTTAAGACCACCTAGAAATATAACACACCTTACTTTCCTATGGAGCTTTTCCTTAGCATTGTGGTGTCTTATTGAAGTTGCAAGGAGGATAGATTTGATATGGTATGGGAGCCTAATATGATTCTCTCATTTTTCACCCTTTTAGGATACTCACCTAGTGAATAGTCTAAGGTTCCACTACCACAAAGTGAGTGTGAAATAACAAAAATTATGGCTTATTATGTTCCACATCACATTGGAAAGTCTAGGCTAGATTTTCTTGGTACTTGATAGTGTATGATGATGTATCTTTTTCATTCATGCATACATAGGTGTATTGAATGTCTACTTTAGTGTGAGTTTGACATGGGATCATCTTCTCACTAAAGTGGGGGAAAAATATAGTGTAGGAAAAAGTATCACTTTTTCACACTTAATTTGGAAATAATTAATGATAAAATGAGCCTAATTATGCCTTGATTTAGTGTTGTAATATGATTTACATATTCACATTAAGTTTAGTTCATTTTAAACTAAATGGACTTAATTGTGCCTTATTTTTGGTGTTATAAGGTGTCACTTTACACTTTAACATTAATCTAGGGATTTATTAATTTATTGAGGTTAATTAGCCTTGATTGAACCCTTTAATTCGAATATAAGCCTAATTAAATACAAATTCTGAGGGATAAAACATGATATTCATAAATTCCATTTCACAACACTCAACTTCAGAAGATGTGTGTCCTAGGTAAGTGACCTAGGACCCATTCACCATAGGGTGAATGGGTCCTCACTTAGTCCTATGACCTTAATTTTGTATAACATTTCACCTTGTCTAATGTGTGTCCTAGGTAAGTGGCCTAGGACCCACTTTCCCTATGGAAAATGGGTCCTCACTTAGACCTATGACCTCTCTTTGAAATATGTTTTTGGCAATATTTTAATGATTTCAAATTTATAATTCAATGTATGCTTGTGATTTTTGAATTTAAGGAATTAACCTTAAGATAGGTACAAATACAAGGTTATTTCACTTAGTTCATCATAGATTTTCAAGTGTTCAAGTCCTAATAGAAAACTTATGATCAAGCGAGCATTCAAGAGAAACTTATAAGGCATTCATGGGTAGAAATATTGAAGATTATTACAACAATCAAGATTCCATTGTCATGTCAAAGATGTATTACATGATGCATGTTGTTTGAGTTCATATGTTGATGTAGTGTTCAAGATCAATTCAAGAATATTCAAAGGCATTTTTTCATATCAAGTTTCATGATCAATATATACATTCCTTGAGGCCACTTCATGCAAGTTTTCGGATTTGTACTCTAAGGTTTCAATTAAGGTTTGGTGAGTTGTTACATATTGTTTTTCATTTATAATTCCTTCATGCTTTTATTCATTTCAAGGTTTAATTACCAAAACAAGGTTTGACCAAGCCAAACCCCCATTCCCTAACAAACAAAAAAATTCTCTATTTGATGTGTGATTTTAGATTTTAGGTTGAAGATCAATTAGAGAGAAAAATTGATGAAAGTTGCAAAGTTTTCAAAGTTGTATGAAAAGTTGTCAAATCATGGAAACTAATCTACATGTTTTATTTTTGGCTTTTCAACTGTGACTAATTGGAATTTGGGAGTGCAAAGTAAGTAGAAAAAAACCTAGAAACTAATTTTCAAGAGCCCTAAACATGAACCATTCACCATAGGGTGAATAAGTCCTTAGTGAGGTCTGAAAGAGCATCTTTTGTGATAGGTACACAATATTTTACCCTTTCCAGATCTGCATTTTGATAGTTAATTCTATTAGTTTTCAGATTTATCTTCTATAGCACATATTTTGAATGAAATTAGAGAAACAAGTGCATCATATCCCTGTGTTATCAATTCATTTTGGTGAACCTAATTTTCCAACATCCAAAAAATAAGCACCACAATGTGTCACTCATTCAAGGGATAATTTATTTTTTAAGTTTTCAAAAGATGTTGGAATAATATTAGTGGGAATAGAGAATTATTTAGATTACAAACTAGCAATGTCATCATTCAAAACTACAATGAGTTGGGACCTATTATTATATCATTTTGAGAATATCAAGAAAAGATCATTATTCAGATGCCTGAGTCTCCTCTAATGAATACAGATGGAACTAATATGAAAGTTGTACTACAATAATAAAAACTTTAGTTTGATAGGAAAAATGTTTTAAAATATTGTAATGATTAGAATACTCTAAATTTTATTGGGCATTTTCTAATTTTACATGACAACTATATATTTTGCATATTTAGTTATCTCATAAAGGGATGACTATTATTGAATAAACTTTGCAAAATTTTGAACACATAGAATAAAGAATCTTGGAAGTTTTTGTGTTGCTATTTTCTATGTTGTCACTTCCTATCTAGGTGATAGCTATTTTGATATATTCAAATATTCCTATATTATTTGCACTTTATATTTTGGATTTTTTTGAAGGTAGTAAGTAGTCTATTCAATTATTATCACATTGGAACTAGATATTTACCTATTATCCACCTATATTTACATATTTGTAAATAATTACCTATGAGGTAATATAATTGTATCTTTTTTCTCCTAAATTGTCCCTTTTGTTGTAAATTTTACCTAATCTTATTTTTGGTTAACATAATATCCCAATTCTTTTAAAAGTTTAAAAATATAAATTTTTATCATGTGAGGGAGTTGTACATGTAAAATTTAGAGGAAAGCTATTTTTGTTTTATAGTATAACCTATGTAAATTTTGGTGCATTTATCAATTTGAAAGGGGCAATACAACTTTAGATTAAGAAATTCAAATTGAAAAATCTATTAACCAACATATTTTTGTCATCTCTACTAGGGATAAATATACTAGTAATAAGTAAAATAATCTAAAAAATTGTATTAATTTTCCCATGAGAAGTTATGGGTCTACAAAGTGAAAAATCACTTGTAACACAATGAAGAAGAAATTGATGTAGTGGGGAATTTCAAAAATATACTATCTTAAATTTTATGTTGTTGCCTAGAGAAATAGAAGGTCCCATCAGCAATACCACAATATTGAAGTTGTTAGCGTTGAAGAAGATGAACATGGGAGATAATTGTTGAAAGAGATTAAATAATAACACAAGGGAGAAATAGTGTGGCTGAGCTTATGACTGATGGTAGAGTTCGGAGGCTTATTTTAGTGAGATATGAGAGAAGAATATTACCTTGAGGAAAGGTGGTCTATACAAGATTTTGACACAAAATCATTACTATATTCTAATGAAGAGTCATTATGTTGCATCAATGATTTGGACCAATTTGACAACCAAATATTAACTAGCTAGACATTGAAAATGAAGATATTATAATCAATATGATAACATTGTCTTTGATATACACAAAGACAAATGAGAAATATAATTGGGTTAATGAAGAACTAGACTTTAAATAAGACTTGGGTACTAAAATTGGGTACGAAGCTAGGAGGTTTTGGAAATAATCATAGACAAATTGTTGTTTTTTAGCATATATCTAAAATAAATTTACAATTTTTTTTACTACAAGTTGTACCACATAATATATATTCTACAACAAATAACTAAAAATTTGATAACCAAGTCTTTACAATATTGGAATATATAAGATATACAAGGGATGATCACAACAAAGGTTTGATAGATCCAACATTCAAAGAACTAAAAATAGTCAAAACTTTTCAACTTTTCCCTATTAAGAAGAATTCTATGTTCTAAAAGTAGAAATTATTCATAAATTATTGTCATTTCATGATCGTTTTTTTTCAGGATCTTGTTTTACATGATACTATGATAAATTTTATGGTTAAAATTGTCTAAAATATGGCTCAATAATGATCTATTCCATGGGGGCATCCATAGAACCCATATATCTTGGGAAGCAACTACATGAATTATCCAAAGGATAAATAAATATTTTCCCTATTTATAGAGGAGATGGTAAAGTTTCAACAGATGAGAATATGAATGATTTATGGGATACATGTTGATTTTAAGGCATGGAATATGAAGATATATGGGTATGCTATTTTTTGAATCATTACTAGATATTGTTGTAGATCATTTTACCATTCTCATAAATGGTTATATTCACTCAAGGGATTCTAGGAAAGTTATGTTTGAAATAATCTTAAGAGTGTTAGGTTAGTGCAAACTCACGATGGGCTAAACAAGGCCCTTAAGTGGCAATGGAAATACTTAAAAATAGACTTAGGAAACTTCACATAAGAATTTGAATAGGTTATTAAAGTAACTTAAAAAATATGTAGGAATATAATCTGTAGAAAATTGAATGTAGTTTGTAAGTTACTAGGCCATTTTGGAAGAAAGTAATTTTATTTCCAGTGAAATTTTAAAATTTCAATGCACTAGTACATTAATTTTTTTGAGAAAAAAACAAGTCTTGGTCCAACCACCCTAATGATGAGAAGAAAAAATTGTTTTGAATCTTTCAATATAAGTAGATTACACATGCACAAATGTGACACATATATTTTTGTAATTTTTTTATAATTGAATAATTAATTATGAATTTTTTAATAGGAATTTTTAAGAATATTAAAAACCATTTGTTGGAACACACTAAGTTGGTAAAAAATTTATTAAATTCAATTAAAAAAAACTTTAGTTTGTGAAGCATAAGTGATGCATCTTTCAGATTCAAAAAAAATATAACCATTTAAAAGTTATAGATTTTTTTCAATCATCCTATCAATTAGGAATTTACACATAGTGCATGTAGAAAATTAGTAATAATTACCTATTAAATTCAAAATAAAGCATATCTTGTATTGGTAGAATGTTAACAATTTGTTGAATAAACCCTTTTTATTTCATCAAAATCAAAAGAAAAGAAAGTTGTCAGCACAAAGGGTGAAGTTCAAAAAACCCTTGCAACCCCTATAAACATGTTGGGGATGTTGAATTTTTAGGTTGAACGCCGCCAAGCCAAATCCCAAAGAAATACAAAAGAAAAATGGATATCTATTATTAATGGATATCTAACAAAAACATATATCCATTTCTTTTAATAAAAAATATTAATATATAAATATCACTATAGATTGAAATTTAGCATGTTATAATATTAATATTAATAGAAATATTTATATGTTATGATATGATAAATTAATATATACTAGTAAATATCAATATTAATATACTATACATTATATTTAATATAAATATTTAATGTTATATTAAATATAAATATAATAATATATGTATATATGTATATAATAATATAATATATATATATATATATATATATATATTATAAATGATTATTTGACGAAAAGGATATATATATACTTTAATTAGAAATATTAATATATTAAAATATCAATATTAATATAAATATTTATAAATATTTAAAATATTAATATATGTAGTATAGGAAAAAGTATCCCTTTCTCACACTTAATCATTAATTAATAATAAAAAGGACTAAATTAAGCTTTAATTTAGTGTTGTAATATGTATTGTGCATATTCACATTAAGTTTAGGGACCTATTGAATAAAATGGACTTAATTGTGCCTTAATGTGTGTTGTAAAGTGTATTTATGTACATTTTCACAATCATTTAGGGCTTCATTAATTCTTTGAGGTTAGTTTTCCTTAATTAGCCCCTTTAATTTAAATCCAAGCCTAATTAATTGCAATTTTCAAAGAAGAAAACTTGACATTTATTAATTTCATAACATAACACTTATCATTGAGCAATGTGTTTCCTAGGTAAGTGACCTAGGACCCATTCGCCCATGGGGAAAATGGGTCCTCACATAGACCTAGGAACCTATTTAAATTATGTTTTTGGTATTACTTTAATAATTTCAAATCTATATTCACATGTCATCTTGTGTTATTTGAATTTCAGGAGATTAATGTTACATGTCTGTAAATATAAGTTTATTTCACTATGTTTCACCTAGAAAGTTTCATCTAAGAAATTTTTATGTGATGAAGAGAGAAAATAAATAAGATCAAGAGAATTCCAAGATCATTTCAAGGAATTCAAGAGCAGATTTAGTGAAGAATTATTGCAGCAATCAAGATCCTATTGCCATGTCAAAGTCTTCTTGAATCATGCATACTATTTGTTAATATATTGATGTAAAGTTCATGAACCATTCAAGAATTCAATGCACTATTTCAAATCAAGTTTCACGATCAAGATCCACATCCATTGAAGCTATTTCACTCTACTTGTAGATCTATATTCCAAGGTTCATACAAGGGTTTGGTGAGTTTTGGTATTTCTTTGTTCATTCATTATTCCTTTCATGCTATTTTGTTTCATTATAAGGCTTAGTTACCAAAACAGAGTTTGACCAAGGTAAACCCCCATTCACCAATGATAATACATTTTTTCCTCTTGATTTGTGTTTGCAGATTTAGGTGGAAGATCTCTTGAAGAGAAAAATTAGAGAAGTTTTCAAAGTTTCATTTTTTGTCACCATTCTTACAATTTCATGAAAACTTACCTACAAGATTTATTTCTAGCTATATGATTGTGAAAATCAAGAATCTGGGAGTGCAAACATAGGAGAAGAGAACCTAGAAATCATTTTTCTAGAGCCCTAGCCAAGACCCTTTTTCCATAGGGATAATGAGTTCTTAGATAGCTTTAGAAAAGCATTTTTGGTGACTAGTACACATCATTTACCCTTTCTCAAATCTGCAATTTGATTTCTAATTCCATGATAATTGAGCTTAATCTATTAAATGCACTTTGTATATTGTATTTTGGAGTTATTTTGTTATATTTAATCTTTCTCCCCAAAGTGTTGCTTAATCAAGACCTCATCCTTTCAAAAAAAGAGGAAATTTATAGTTTCACACTTTAACGTAACTCACCTCAAGGCTGATAGTCCTTTCATCATGTGGATCTCATTTCCTAATGAATTGAAGGAAAATAGGAACCCTAAGTAAGTTCATCAAGCCCATTTTGGTGAAATTTCTTCCCCATACCTATTTTTCTCCTTTTTCATTTTGGTGAACCTGACATGAAGCTGACATTATTAGAGAAGATAATGATAGCATGAGCCATTTAATAAATAGTTGTCTTAATAATTTTTGGAATATTTCAGATGTCCTTTTACCCATCCATACAATAACCAACAACCCCTCCCATCCCACCACATGAGATGTTTGGTATTTTTCATCTTGAAATTTAATCAAAAACTAATTCTAAATCTCCAACAATGAGTGAGCCTAACTCCTCTAATCAAGTGCATACCTATCCATCTTATGCTAACAAAGTGACCAACACACCCATCAACCTAGAAGAGACTTATGGCCAATGATTTAATATTTTAACTAAACAAGGATGTGACATAACTAATGAGCATGAAATTCACAAAATATTAGAAAAAAATCATATTGAAGACACTGAGGGACTAGGATATCAAAATCCTTATCCCTTCAAATCTTCTAAGGATAAAAATGTACTCCCTCATAATGATGAAACATTGTCTCACAAGGGTGATAGGATCATCTTAGGCCCCCATCCTTCCACAATAAAACAACATATATCTTACAAACTTAAAAAGATAAAGTTCCCTTGTCCCATGTCTCTCACTGAAAGGCACTTACACATACTTCTTAACTAGGGACTTCTAATATTACCACCCATTAGAGAAAATTAAAATCCAAAACATAAGAACAAAAACATGTCTTGGTGTCAATATCATAGAGTTCTTGGGCATAGTATTGATGAGTGTCATGCCTTAAGGAGGATCCTTGAGAAATTTGATATGATTGAAATAATCCCTTAAAGCATGATCTTTTCTCCTTGCCATGTAATAGTTGTAATACCATAACATACTCACTATTATATGCTTAACATTCATTGCAAATCATTTTATTTACTGCAAGGATCTCATTCTCATCATTCATCCTAGCTCATCCTTGTCCTACACTTAGTGGAAGAAAGATGTTAGGAAACCTTGTCCTAGTTTGGCACTTGTCATTGTCCCTTTGGCTAGTTGTCTACCTTCTATATATACTATACAAGATTGGGATGCATACAACTTGCTATAGGTTGTCTCACATGTTCCTTACTAGTATTTTACATTTTTTTTTGTATTTTCTCTGTGTGATTGCATGCATGTAATGTGGTGCCCCATACTATTCTATTTGATGTATCAATATCTTCACGTGCATTCCTCTATTTGTATTTACATTCTTCTATATGTCATAAACCTTTTATCTTTTCCTTTGTCTTGTGTTTTCCTTTCGGGGATGATGCAAGGAATCGAGACATTTAGGTCTCTTCAATCTTGACCTAAATTTTTTTTATTTGTTTTCAGTCTCTTTGTGTCATTCTTCCTGTTATTCAAGTATTTTGGGAATGATGATGTTTCTGAGCTCTATAACAATATTGTTGCAATTATATACTGAACTTGAATTCATAGATCCAATATGTGTTCACTTTGGGGGTGACCCCTTCCTCTCTTTCTCATGATGTAGTTTCACTCATGAACATATGACTTGGCATAGGGGTTTCCAAATAAGCTATCATGTATACTTAATTGGCTACTTTAAAGTAAATTTCTCACAAAAATGGTGTTAGCAATCACTTTAAAGTGGGAGAATACATAGAAACTCATTTTTCATTGTGTGATTTTATTTCTTCTTCTGATACATCCTTTTCTTGGTGGTGTCATTGGGTTTGATGTCCTTCAAGAGCATGATATTTCTTAGTGTACGAATTTCCTCTTAGTGGTGATGCAATGCATTGCATTCCCTAACTTGTGATTCTCTTATCTTGGACTTGTCCTCTCTTGGATACATTAGGCATGATGATCCCTAAGAAGAGGCCTTACATGAACTAAGAAAGATGCATTTGAATAAAACTTTATATATACTGTTCATAATGTTTAGCATAATACAACTTAACCTTGTGATGCTTGAACCCCTCCCTTTAAGGCCACCAAGCATAACACACCTTGCTTGTTAGTAGATCCTTCCCCTTGTTCATAGTTTGCTTAGCATAACACATCTTGTTAGACCTTATGAAGCCCGAAGCCTTAATGTGTGTGGTGCCCTATAAGAGTTATCAAAGGGATAGCTTTACAATGGTAAATATAGTGAGAGTCTATAGACCTAGCATGACTTTCTCACCAAGACAATTTCCTTGGGGATCACCTAGTGGATGGCCTAAGGTTCCATTAGCTTAGAGTGAGCATGCATGTTATTTTCATAGTGGACATCAAGTTTTTCTTGTGAAATTTTCCTGAAAAACAATCAAGACATGTTCCACATCACATTGGATAGTCAAAGCTTGATCCACCTCACCTTCTTGTAGGATTTGATGTCGTATGATTGAGTATCTTTGTCATTGTTAAATACATACATGTGTTGTGAATGTCTACTTTAGTGTGAGTTTGATATGGGATCATCCTCTCACTAAAGTGGGGGATAAATGTATTGTAGAAAAAATATCCCTTTTTCACACTTAATTGGGAATTAATAATAAAATGACTAAATTATGCTAAATTTAGTATTGTAATATGTATTCCACATATTCATATTAAGTTTAGGGTCCTATTAAATAAAATGGACTTAATTGTGCCTTAATGTGTTGTGGTAAAGTGCACTTATTTACATTTTCACACTCATTTAGAGCTTCATTAATTAATTGATGTTAGTTTTCCTTAATTGGACCATTTAATTAAAATCCAAGCATAACTAATTGCAATTTATAAAGAGGAAAACACAAAATTCATTTATTCCATAACATAACACTTATCATCGAGCAATGTGTGTTGTAGGAAAGTGAGCTAGGACCTATTCGCCCATGGGCGAATGGGTCGTCACTTAGACCTACGACCCTAATTTCAATTATGTTTTTAGTGGTATTTTAATGATTTCAAATTTATATTCACATGTTGGCTTGTGTTATCTAAATTTTGCAAAATTAATGTTACATACCTATAAATATAAGGTCGTTTCACTACGTTTCACCTAGCAAGTTTCATCTAAGCATTTTTAATAAGATCAAGAGAGAAATTTTATGAGATCAGGAGTGTTCCAAGAGTAGATTTAGTGAAGAATTATTGTAACAATCAAGATCCTATTATAATGTCAAAGTCTTCTTGAATCAAGCATGTTATTTTAGCTAATATGTTGATGTAGTGTTCATGATCCATTAAAGCATTCAACAAAAAATTTCAAATCAAGTTTCAAGATCAAGATCCACATCCATTGAAGTCATTTCATGCTAGATGCAAAGCTATACTCCATGGTTCATACAAGGGTTTGGTGAGTTGTGAAATTTCTTTGTTCATTCATTAATCCTTTCATGATATTTTGTTTCATTACAAGGTTTATTTACCAAAACAGGGTTTGACAAAGGAAAAACCCCATTCACCAACCAAAAAAAAAATCCCTCTTTATTTTTTTTGCTGATTTAGGTGGAAGATCTCTTGATGAGAAAAATTGGAGAAGTTGTCAAAGTTGCATTTGTTGTCACCAATCTTGCAATTTCATGAAAAATCACCTATAGGATTTATTTTTGATTTTTTGACTGTGAAAATTGGGAATTTAGGATTGTAGACATAGGAGAAGAGAGCCTCGAAACCATTTTTACAGAGCCCTAGCTAGGACCCATTCACCATATGGAAAATGAGTCCTCAAATAGCTTCCAAAAGGAACTCTTGGTGACTGGTACACATCATTTTCTCTTTCTCATATCTTCAATTTGATTTTTGATTCCATAAGAATTGAGCTTAATCTATTAGATTCACTTTGTAGATTTTATTTTAGAGTTAGTTTGTTATTTTTAATATTTCTCCCCAAAGTGTTGCTTACTCAGGACCCTCATCCTTGCAAAAAAATGGAAATTTGTAGATTCACACTTTGAGTTGACTCAACACAAGGTTGATGGTCCTTTCATTGTGTAGATCACACTTCCTTATGAATTGAAGGAAAAAAGGTCCCCTATGTAATTTCATCAATCCTACTTTGGTGAACTTTCTTCCCCACATCTATTTTTCTCCTTTTCAGTATATACTAGAAAATATCAATATTAATATAATATACATTATATTTAATATAAATTTTATGTCGTATTATATAAATATAATATTATATATTTAATAATATAATATATTATAAAAAATTATTTGATGGTTTGGTGGAAGGGAGTTTTAAATATTATATTTTTTATAATAAAACTATGAGGAGCTGAGAGTACTATATGCATCTCTATCTCTCCCTCTCTCTCACCTTCCCCTTTTACTGTTGTCTATCTCCTCTCACTCTATCCCTCTCTACTTATATTTATTTCAATTTGTCTTACCCTACCTCTCCCTCCCTCCCACCTTACCTCATATCCCTCCATCTAGGTCCAACTATAGGTCACTCTTTCAACTTATCCCTCCCTCCCTCTCTCTCTACCTCTCCCTCCCCCTTCTCTCTCTCACATACACACTAGATATCTCTCTTTGTACCTCTCCCACCCTAACTCTCTATCTAGCTTTACCTACATCTCTCTACCTACCTCTCCCTCCCTCCCTCCCACACTCTCTCATCCTCCCTCCCACTCTATGTCTCCACTAAATCTCTTACTCTATACCTACCTTCCCTTAATCCATTCTACCCTACCTCTCTTTTGCATACCTCTCCCTCATTCCCAATTTCCCCAATCTCTCTACTTCTCTCTCCACCTACCCATCCATCTCTCCATAACTCTCTCCATACCTACCTTTGATACCCTACCTCTCTCTATCTCCATCCATCCCTCCTTCTCTTTGTCCCTCATTCCCTCCCACCCTACCACTTCTAACATCCCTCTCTCCCTCACACACAAATACAACCTCTCTCTTCCTAACCCTTCCTCCCTAACTCTCTCTATACCTATCTCCCTCTTTCCCTCTTTATGTCTCCCCATCTATCCCTTCCATCCTACCACTCCATATCTCCCTTCTTCCTTCTCTTGCTCACTCCTTCCCACACCTCTCTCCACCTAACCTTCCCTCTCTCTATCTCCCTCCTTACCTATTTCTCTCTCTCCCTCTATCCCTCCCACCCTATCAATCCTTATCTACCTCATTCCCTTTGTCTCTCTCCCACTCTATCCCACCCACCTTACTACTCTATATATCCCTCACAAACACACAATATCTCTCCACCTAAACATCCATCTCTCTTTACCTATCCATCCTACCATAACACTATAAATATCCTTCACTCATTCACTCCCTCCCTCTATCCCTCCCACCCTACCAATCTGTATCTCCCTCTATCCCCCTCTCTCACTACCTCTACCCCTCCAACCCTACCACTCCCTATCATTGTCCTTCCCTCTTTCTCACTCCCTCTCTTACTCACACACACAACCTTTGTCAATCTACTCCTCTCTCTCTCGCTAACTATCTATACGTATCCTAACCTACCTCTCTCTATCTCCATCCTTGCCTCTTTCTCTCCCTCCCTCGATCCCTCCCACCCTACCACTACCTATATCCCTCTTTCCATCTCTCTCCCTCACATGCACATAACATATCTTCACCTATCCATTCCTCCATCCCTAACTCTCTTTACCTATCCCTCCCATGCTCCCTACATCTATCCCTACCACCCTACTACTCCCTATCTTCCTCATTCCCTCTGTATCCCTCTCTCTATCACAACCACCCTACCAATCCCTATCTCCTTCAATCCCTCCTACCATACTACTCACTATCTCCCTCCTTCCCTATCTCTCCCTCCCTCTCTCCCTCACAGCCACACACAACCTCTCTCCACCTACTTATCCCTCTCTCCCTAACTCTCTCTATACATAGCTCTCCTACCCTATCTCTATCTCCATCCTTTCCTCTTTATCTACCTCCCTCTATCCCAACCACCCTACCACTTCCTATCCTCCTTCTGCCCTCTCTCCCTCATGTATACATAGTGCTCTCTCCACTTACCCCTTCATACCTAACTCTCTTTACCTATCACTCCCACCCTACCACTCCATATCTCCGTCCTTCCCTCTTTCTATCCCTCCCTTTGTTCCTCCCATCCTACCACTCCCTATCTCCTTCCTTCCCCCTCTTTCCACCTACCCCTCCCTCTCTCCCTAGCTCTCTCTATACTTACTTCTCCTAGCCTACCTTTGTCTATCTCATTTATTCCCTCTTTCTCTCTCTCTATCCCACCCACTCTACCACTTCCTAACTCCCTCCTTCAATCTTTCTCTCCCTCCATCTTTCTAACTTAACGCCCCCTTTATCACTCTAACACACACACAATCTCTCTCCACCAACCGCTCCCTCTCTCCCAAACTCTCTTTATACCTATCCCTCCCACCATAACACTCCCTATCTCCCTCCTTCCCACTTTGTCGCCCTCTCTCATTCCATCCCACCTTACCACTCTTATTTCTCTCCTTCCATCTCTCCCTCCCACCCTACCACTACCTATCTCCCTCCTTCCTTCTCTCTCCCTCCCTCTCTTCCTAACACAAACCCAAAATATTTGATCTGACTCCTACCTCTCACCTTAAATATCTATATGCCTACCTCTCCTACCATACCTTTTTGTATCTACATCATTCCCTCTATCTATCCCTCCCACCCTACCACTTACTATGTCCATCCTTCCCTCTCTCTATCCATCCCTCTCCCTCTCACACACACAACCTCTCTTCACCTACCACTTCCTCCCTCCCTAACTAGATCTCTATACCTATCTCTTTCACCTACCACTCCCTATTTCCCTCCTTGATGTAACAAGGGGAGGTCCTACAACAAAAATCAACACAAAATCACCCAAAAACAACAATTCGCAATTCACAATTCTCAAAATTATTTTCTTTCACCAATTCAACACTCTTCCTTGTAGCATTGCCAACTCAAACAATCAGGTAAAACTTCACAATGGGGTTCTTTCATACCAATTCCTAAATTTTTTTAAATACCCATTAGGGCATTCAAGGAAATACTCACAAACCACTATAGGCTCTTTTGAAACAACTCTCTCAAATTAGGCTTTCTACGCCAACTAGGCCTTAAATTAGGCCACTTTAACAAAGAAACTTACCATTAAACCTTTCCAAAACCAATAAAATCACTTGGTAAGAAATTTAAATGTGTCAAAATGAAAGAATCCACAATCTATTCTTAGACATCCACCCTCCAAAGTTCCTAACTCCAAAACCCTCCTTTTTACTTAAAGAACCTAGGGATTATTGGAAATCACCCCTCCAATGCTCACAAAAACTAAAACTCTTCAAATAGGTCCAAAATATCCTACAAAAACTCAATTCAACAACAAAAAATTCTGCCCCAACCCTTTTCACACTTTGACATCACAAAACCTCATAAATTCATTAGGAAAACACAAGTTTTCACACTACAACTTCTTTCCCAACACAACTCTTGACTTCCCCTGCACTCACCCAGCATTTCCACACCTTTTAATTGATTTTTTAGACCCATTCCCCAAGTTATAGTGGCCACTATGAGAGGAATGGGTCAATACTCCATTTTAATGACTCACAAACCTTTAATTTGTGCAAACGCAGGCTGGTCTTAGAAAATTAACAATAAAATACACAAGACTTGATGAAACTTCACAAAAGTGGATTCAAAAGAAAGGTGAAACAATATAATAAACAATACAAAACAATTTTAAATCAAATATGTGATGTACAAGCCATATGATCTTCTGCAAACTCATTGTATAGTAGAAACTACAAAAAAATTGAAGGAAAACAAATTTTTATTGATTGAATTTCTTTTACAACTTCTTCAACAACCATAAAATGGGTTCTCTCACCATTTTATACCTTTTCCAATCAAAATACAACTATTTCAACTTCCTAAAATTACTTTTAAATAACTTGTCCATTTTCCTTCCCTCAAATGCAATTTTACAAATTTTGCAACAAAATGCAATTTTGTAATATCACCACAAATAATCCCCTAGTCACCTAAATATGACTCAAATATGAATAATTACATTATAAAATAGTCTCAAGACATTATTTTATGCATATTCCCCCAAAATCCTAAAGCCTACACAATTACTTCATGAATTGACAATTTTTATTCAATGGTGCCCCTGCACCATACACCCCAACTTTGAAGTTTTACAAGTTTCTTGGAAAATATACAACATATTGTACTCCTTTGTGTTCTTCATAGCTCTTACCTCCATGATTTTATTCAATAGGTTCACTTTTCCTTGATTCTTCACTGTCTTTAACATCCTTTCCATCGCCATCACTTGTACCCTGCTCCAACCGTTCACTCTGTACTGTGGGGTGCTCCTTAGATTTTTCATTATCAGATACTATTGTCACATCCTCTTTTTCATATGTAAACCATCCTTCATTGAATTCCATCACTTCCACTTCCTCTTCATGCTCATACCAATGTACACCTTCACCACTCAACTGTACCATCATTCTTAACAATCTTTGTCAGACCTACAATTGACTTTTTCTTTGTACCTACAACCTTACAATCCACTATCCTAGCAAATCCCCTTTCTCCTTTTAGGTGAAAAATCCTAGGAGGAATAAATCATTGTGAGGGGTCAAACCAAAATCATCATTTACATTTTGATGAACTTGCATCTTTTGAACATTATTCCTTTCTAATTTTAAAGTGCATCATAGGTTTCATTTGTGTTGCATCTTACATTAGTTAAAGTCCAACCTAGGGTTTCAAATTGCATTAGTGAAAAGTTTCATAATAACTTGAATTTTTGCATCACTTTTTCATTATCTCTGAAATTTTGCATGTGCATCTTAGGTTTGCATTATACAGTACAAACATCGTCAAAATCTATCAGAAAAAATTGAAAAATCTAAAAAAAAAAACCCTACTAGGACTAAATCACCATCTTGGGAAAATTATTCCCTATTCACCCCTGAATTTGCATTTTATAGAGTTCAAAACCTTGTTTTTATGCTTTTGTTTGATGCCCATACTTATCTATATCAATTGACTAAGTTTCTATGGGTATGTGCAGGATCATCATGGAAAAAACAGGCCCTTAACTGGCAAAAAATTTAGAAAAATAAGAGTTAGGAAACTTGAGATAAAAAATTGAATAAGATATCTATATTATTTTAAAAATATGTAAGAATAGAATTTGTAGAAAATTGAATGTATTTTCTAAACTACTAGGTTTCTTTTTTTTTTTAAATCTATTTGGTGAAAATTTGAATTTCAATGAAGTAGTACTTAAATTTCAGGGAAAAAATAAGAAGTAGGTGTATGTCTAACCACCCTAACCACAATAAAATGATAATATTTTTTATTAAATTTTAGATATAAGGAGAGGAATCATGTCCCAATGTGATGCATATTTTTTTGTAATTTTTTTCCATGTAAATAATTAATTATGAATTTTTTTATTGTAACTATTAAAAAATATAAAAACTCGTATGTCTGACCACCTTAACTTGGTGAAAACTTCATGAAACTCATATTTTTTTTTAATCCTATAGTATGTAAAGCATAGAATGTAATGCATATCTCAAATTCAAAAAATGTGATACCGTTTGAAAGATATAGAAGTTTTTCAATCAACCTATCAATTAGGACTTTAATCATAATTCAAATAGAAAATGAATAATAATTATTTATTAAATTCAAATTAAGGAATAATTTATATTGGTTGAAAGCTGAGAATCTCCTTTAAAAATCATTTTCATTTCATCAATTTTGGGTAAAAAAAATGTCGTCAGCCACATGGACCATCATATCATTTATATATTGCCACTTTTTGGCCCATCATCATCCTACACATACCCCTATAGCATGCATTTCATCACCTCTAGATTAAATTAGCTCATTTTATGCATGGTTTAAATTCACATCTGCATTCTCACATTGTTATATACAATAATCAATCAATTATCATAAAAAAATTGCATTTCATTCTAGCCTTTTTCATTGCATTTTGAGTTTGCATACATTGTTATTTCAAAATGATAGTGTCTATTCTTTCCAAGTTTGCAAAGAAAAAACTAGTTAATAAGCAGGTTAGTCATTAATTCAATGCATTTCCTAGCTATGAGTGTCTCTTAATGCAAGAGAGTGAAAATTCCAACACTAGCCTTCAAATTCTTCCCCCTCCTATATCTCCTATTTGTGCAGATGATGTGATAGAAAAGCATACAAACTTAGATACTCATGATAATCATATTTGTTCTTCTCCCAATACCTTTCAATTTAGTGAAGATGATATCTTGGTGAAAGAAGAAACAATCATCAAGAATCATGATGCTCTTTTTTTTCCTTCTATTCAGACTGTTTGGGAAAATATTAGACAACAAGAAGAATAGATCATAGAAACATTTCTTAATATCACCTTACCTAATCTCCATTCTACTTTGGCTTATGAGACTAATGAGATTATAAATGATGAGGGTATGTTGGTGTTAGATGATCAAATCTTTAAGGTCCACAACAACCATCTTTTGGATGATATTAAGGAACAAAGGAATGAAATTATAAATGATCATGGTACTCATACTTATTCTTCTCCTAGTATCTCTCATAACTATGACAATGATATTTTAATGAATGAAAGTCATGAGAATATTCTCCCTTGATTCCCTCATGTTCTTATATTATGGGATAATATATTTGACCACCATAATGGTCCTTCTCTTGATGCCTCCCTCACTTGTGATGAAGCTACTTTACAAATTTCAACATTGGATTAACATATTATAAGCTCTACTAGTGGGATAGATAATATGGAACAAGACAATGAGACCTTATAGAAACATGGCAATCAAATAGATTTTTCCCCATCTCTCCCCACTATAGATAAACACAAAAATACACTCATTGATCATTCCCCTATATGTGTTGAAGATCCTTTCATTCTTCACCCACCTAAGCACAATGTTTTGTACCAACCAAGTTACAATGACATTGCTTATCTATATGAAAAAGTGTATTTAATCACAACCAATATCACACCTCAAAGACTTATGAAGCAACCTGAGCAACAATGTGGTGCTAACAACCAAGGCATCCACACTCATGATCTTTGTGATTTTCCTTTTGAAGAAATCATACCATCACACAAACTTTCCCTCAACATCAATACTATCATAAACCATCCTTCTAAGATAACCTTAACAATTGTCCATCCTAAACTCCTCAACACTAGTGGTCTTGAAAGTAATCCTTTACACAACTCTTCACTTAATGTCAATATCATCTTGCAAGACACCAATGAATTGCATTTGTTAGATTTTCCCTCCTCCTATAAGAATCGGCACAAAACCTCGCAGTCTAAAGGGTCTTGTGTAGGTATGACAACTAATACTAAGAAAGATGTATCTTTGTCACAATCTGTAGGACCACCTTCTCCCATTGATCAAGAGGGTATCTTGTCAAGACTTCTCCAAGATCACTTGATCACCCTTCCTCCAAAAAATTGCAAGAAATTCTATTACAAGACTTCATTTTGTGCATACCATAGAGTTCATGGCCATTATAGTAATGAATGCAAGGCTTTGACTAGTAAAATCCAACATCTTATGGAGTTTGGTGTTCTTTCTTTTATGGTGGAATCTAATTCCTTTAATTGATATTGATTTTCACTCTAGCTTGCATCTCATTAGTCCCTTTAGCTCACCCTTGTCCTAGAATAAGTGGGGGAAATAGTTTGGGTAGTCTTGTCCTCTTGTGCCACTTGTTGTTGCCTCTTTTGGTTCATTGTTAACCTTTCATGAACATATAAGAGAAAGCTTGGGATGTGGATGACATGTCTTAAGATTCACTCACACATGACATACAACCTTGCTTCATTATTTAGCTTATCAAAAACATATGAATTATCATAGGTATTTTTTAAATAATCTCTCATCTCATCTTCTACTTTAAAACAATTGCTCATGGAATGATGTGCAACACTTTCTTTAAAGTGGGGGCATACACAGACAACATCTTTTTTGCAAATTTCATGGCATGCTTTACTTGTGGTGTGTCCTCTCCTAGGTAGTGTCATTTGGTTTAATTCCTTCCAAGAGTGTATGATCAACTAAAGTGGCCTAATGTGAACAAGGCATCCAAGGGTATGTGCAGGATCATCATGGAAAAAATAGGCCCTTAAGTTGCAAAAAAATCAGAAAAATTAGAGTTAGGAAGCTTGACGTAAAAATTTGAATAAGTTATCTATATTATTTAAAAAATATGTAACAATAGAATCTATAGAAAATTGAATGTAGTTTCTAAACTACTAGGTTTGTTTTAAAAAAATAAAAATATATTTGGTGAAAATTTGAAATTTCAATGCAATAGTACTTAAATTTCAGGGAAAAATAAGAAGTAGGTGTCTGTCTGACCACCCTAAATACAATAAAATGATAATAATTTTCTATAATATTTTAGATATAAGTAGAGGATTCATGCCCTAATGTGATGCATATTTTTTTGTAATTTTTTTCTAAGTAAATAATTAATTATGAATTTCTTATTACAACTTTTAAAAAATATTAAAAACCCATATGTCTGACCACCTTCACTTGGTCAAAACTTCACGAAATTCAATTTTTCTTTTTTTAATCCTATATTATGTGAAGCATAGAATGTGATACATGTTTTGGATTCAAAAAATGTGATACCATTTGAAATATATATATGTTTTTCAATCAGTCTATCAATTTTAGTCATAATTTGAATAGAAAATGAATAATAATTACTTATTAAATTCAAAGTAAAGCATACTTTATATTGGTGGAAAGATGTGAATCTCCTTTAGAAACCCTTTTCATTTCATCAATTTTGGGTTAAAAAAAAGTCATCAACCACATACCCATCATATTGCCACTTTTTGGCCCATCATGATCCTGCACATAACCCCAATGGATAACGATCTGACAGTGGAATAAAAATCAACTAAAGTGTCTTGATGCAAATGAGGCATCCCATGGATAAAAATATAACACCCTGATTTATCCTCTCTTGGATATGTTAGGCACAATGCTCCCTAAGAAGAAGACCTTGCATGAAAAAAATAGAAATCCCCTTTAACAAAATTTTTACATGACATGCAAAAACATTTACAAAAGCATCTTCATTGTGGTGCCTTGTCAATGTTTTCTAGAGCATAACTTTGGTATGGTTAGTATGATGGGAATCTGACACACTTACATGACTTTCTGATTATATGTTGGGAAGTTGACACACTGGCATGAATTTCTCACTAAACCACTTCTTTGGGACAAGTTACCCCACAGACGACCTTATGTTCTATGGCCCCAAAGTGAGCGCATCTTTTCCACCCCATTTTCCTTTCTTGCCATTGCATGATTGTGTATTTTTTTGGTTTGACTTAGGATCTTGGATCTTGGGGGCTTGCGAAACCTCCTTTGATCTTTTTAATTCTTTGTCAACCACATTGGTATGATTGGACTCCTCTTGAATGGCTACTTTAGCACAAGTTTGAAGCAAGTTCATCCTCTCACTAAAGAGGGGCTTAATGTGTGGCCAAAAAGTGCATACTTTTCTTGATATGGGAATGATTGATGATAAATTGGACTTAATGAGGCCTTGATTTAGTATTGTGAGGTGTTTTTCATTTCCACACTAGGTCTCAATCCTTTGCAAATTGAATAAAATGCATTTATTAATGTCTTGCAAGAGTGTTGTAACACATCTTCACACTTTTCTAGGACCATAGTGTTATAATTCACCTAAATAACCTTACCAAGACCTATTTTAAAGTTTTGTAAAGTCTTGTAACAAAATTTCACACTTTCTTAGGATTTTCATCAATATTTACACCTTTCTTATGCTTTAAAAGGCCCCTTTATACACTTACATACCTTAATTAAGTGTCTTGTTGAAGAAGAACCAGATAAAAAACATTTAATACATCTTAATATCCAACATCCACTCAAAATTTCCTAGGTGGACTAAGTCAATACCTTGGGTGACTTAGTCCCATGTGGCACAAAAATCAAAATTAATTCAAATGTATTTCAATTTTTTATTCTTTAAGACCTAAGGTTGTCCTATGATGAGGTATTTTTTAGGAATTTAGGCATAATTTTGTATAAAAAAGGGTTTTCCCCCTCTTTTTTCAATCTCATAACTCACCTAAGTCATAACTCACTATTCTTCATCATTCATCATGTTATCAAGTCTAGCAAGTTATGGTTTTATCATTACAAGACATCAAGATAGCTCCCAAGGACATTGAAAGGAAGATTATTCATGTTTTTCCACATAAAATAAAGATAACACATCATGGCAGGGTAATAAACTCCATTATTACATTTTTCAGTCCATTCTTTCATCATTTTGGTTGAATTACCTAAAAGGGTTTTGACCAAGGCAAACCCCTATGACCTAACATTCAACATTTCTTCTTCGATCTTCTTGTGTGTTTGAATATTTAAGACTTTTGGAGGCTCAAAAATAATTGGATATCAAGTTGCAAGGTTTCTCAAGTCTTATTTTCATTCAAAAAGTCACCATAACAACAAAAACTCTTTTTCAGGTTCAAAAATCAGAGTTTCAAAAGCGGACACTAGTAGGAAACTAAAGTGCAGACCTAGAATATCTGTTTCAACTTCTAAATTTTTAGAGATTTAGAAGTGGAATAAGTCACCACCTTGGGAAAATTAGTCCCATTGGACCTAATTTTTAGTGTTTTTTAAAGATCTGAACAACCATTTGGCCGAAACTTGTTTCTAGGTAGTTTTCCCAGATCTAGGACTAAGTTTCCCAAACTGGCACAAGTGTCCCAATTGACTATTGCATCAACTTTATCAGGATTTCAAACATTCATGCCATCTATTTTCAATCTCTAGGTGCACACATTTTGTTTGATAACTTTCTGTTTATTTTTATTTACATTTCTAGGTCATTTATCACATGTTTGCATATCACAATGTTTTTTTATAAATTTTACATTTTCATAGATTTACATCATTAAATCATCTTTCTTTCAATTTATTGCACTTAGGACATCATAATTAAGCATAATTCATCTCATTAACATTATTCTTGAGTGCAAAACTTTGTATTTTGGTCCCCCATCCAATCCCCTTTCTCCTTTTAGGTGAAAAACCCTAGGATGAGTAAAGAATTGTGAGGGATCAAACCAAAATCACTATTTATAGCATTGTTTTAAAGAAAATATATATTCCCTAGTGAAAGGAAGAATGAGGAAGGATGACAAGGAGGTAGTAGTATGCCCCCTTGAGAGGACATGTGGGTTCTAAGAACATGAGTGTGCTCTTGAAATGGATGAGAGGACCTAGAAGATGAAGTATAAAAATGACAGAGGGAAATTGATAAGGATGATGAAGAAAAGATGCAATGATGAAGGGAATGGATAATGATAGATGAGAAAGAGATATGAAAGAAGATGAAGGTGATGAAGCTTATTGTGATTTATCATCATCGAGCTGTAAAATATGACAAATGGACAACAAACACCATGGTATGACATAGACAAGGTGTGCAAGGTCATCCATTTGTAAAAAAGACAGTCACAAACAAGGAATGTCCTAACTCATACTTAGGGAAAAGTTTCCCTAGTCTTTTTGTCAAGACAAACTGAAGACAATAATAAAATTAAAGATGAGTCATGACACATCATCGCTTCGCTAAATCCTTCGTTGGACATCTTCGAGGTGGCTAGTAACACGACCTAAGAAAATCCAAAAGGTAAGACAAAATAAACCAACAAGATCAACAACTAATCAGATTATTTTTGAATAATTGTTTTCCAATGTGTTAAGTGAAAAAGTGAGTGATAGGTGGACTATTTTGACAAAGCCTGATTTTAGGAAAAGAAGCATGTCATATAAGACGTCAAGTCTAGTTTTGATCATGCAACTACCTATATAAGGCAAATGATGATGTGTGATAGTGACAAGGTCTAGTTTTAGGAAGGATACATCTTGTATAAGACCATTGGTTTGACTGGTTTGATTGATTTGAAAAATTTATGATTTGACTTGGAGACTTGTTGGCTTATTTGTCTTGTTAATTCAATAATTTTGTTTGGAGCATAGATGATGATGTCGTGTCTAAGTTGATAGTTTCTGATTCATTTTGATTGAATCGATGAACCCTAAAAGATTGACCTAGGGGGCCTTAGGGGCTCATTGATAGATGGCCTTGCCTATGTAGCAATGCACAAAGACCTCGTAGTTAGACATGACCCTTGACTTTTTTTCAATGACAATGGAACAAATCATGATTTTATTTGACAATATCTAAAGGACTGACCTAATGCCTTAGGGGCTCATCAACAGATGGCCTTGCCTAGGTCCAGTTGGAGAGGCAATGTAGTTCGACAATGAAAAAGACTTGCATGACTGAATTTGACTCTGTTTTTGGGGTTTTTGAAAGTTATATAAATGTTTTTAGTTTTTTTTTTGCATGTTTTGATTTTTTTGGATTTTTTGAATGTTTTAATTTTATTTTTTTAGATTTTTTTTTCAAGACATTTTATGAATTTTATCATTTTTTTAGGACATTTTATGATTTTTTTGGATTTTTGTTTTAGGAAATTTTTTTAATTTATTTTTATTCTTTGTCTTTTTGAGTATAGTGACTTCCAATGATAAGTGCATAATCTAGTGTAGGTGAAGGATATTTCCCTAGTTGGGTATAGGACAAACCAATAGGGATGGGATGGGATAAGGTTTATCATGGAAAAGAGGTGCAAGGGATGAACACAAGATATCAACCATTTGGAAGTCATGATAGAGATAAAAAGGCCAGATGATGGATGTCAGGTGGGAGATAATGGAAAGTAAAGACCTTAGTATGAACTAGGGTAGAAGACTAGTTAGAGTGATAGTAGATGACGAAGTAAAAACTGACTACTCATAGCCCTTGTTTTCTAGGTTTTTTCCATGGTACTTATCTAGGGCATCTATTTACCAGGTTTTCACCATTGGACAAAATAATTCTCTTTACTATTTTTTTGTATTTTTTTAGGGCTTTTTCTCTAGCTCTCTGAAGCAAGACAGAGAACTTGCACAAGTGCAAGCTATTGATGGGCTTGGGGAAAAGTTCTCCTTTAGGCATGGACAAGTGATAGGCATCACAACCAAAGGATCTTGTTATGACATATGGACCTAGCCATTTGGGCTCAAATTTTCCAATTTTCTAATGTTCTACTTGAATTTTTAGATTTTGCATCAACACTAAGTCACTAATGTTGAAATGTCTAGATAACCAAAACCATTTTGTTGTAACTATGGAAAATGCGGTTCTGGTATGCCTTTAAATGAGTCAAGGCCTTTTATCTAAGTTCATAAAGAAACTCTAATTCATGCAGACGAGATATACAACACTCCTCATCATCAATGAGCCCTTTCATGGAGACCCACGAGGAGGGGACTTCGACCTCTATAGGAAGGATAGCCTCAGTACCAAAGACAAGGGAAAATGGAGTGGCATAGGTGGGTGTGTAGATGCTTTTGTGGTACACCCATAGAGCAGGGTTAAGTTGAATGTTCTAGTCACGAACAGTGTCATTGACCATCTTTTTAAGAATTTTGATTATGGTTTTATTAAACACCCCAACTTGATCATTACCTTGTGGGTAATATGACATGGAAAAGTGGTGCTGTATGTGAAACTTCTCACATAAATCACAAACATCATTATTTTTGAAGGGATGACCATTTTTAGTGATGATGGATTGTGGGACACCATACTAGAATACGATGCAATTGAGGATGAACTTGGAGATTTGTTTACCAGTTATGTATATCAGGGGAATAGCTTCAATCCATTTTGTGAAATATTCAGTCACAGTGATAATAAATTTTTAGCCATTAGATGAAGTGGGATGAATTTTTCCTACAAGTTTAAGTCCCCATTGGGTGAAGGGCCATGGCGAACTGATCAACTACAATTCTTGTGCAAGTGCGAGGTTACTGTGTATCTGGAACTTTCAACATTTCTTTACAAAGTGATAGGCATATTGCTCCATTGTAGGCTAGTAATATCCTAGTCACATGATCTTTTTAGCTAGATTCAAACCACTAGAATGGGCTCCTCTATATACCCTCGTGTACTTCATGTAAGGTAGTTTGTGCTTCATTAGTGCCAAGAAATTTAAGGTATTGTTTATGCCACATCTATATAGGGTGCCACCAATGATGGCGTAGTGAGCGACTTTGTGAAGGAAGGACTTGCGTTGGTTGTTGGATAGGTAAGGGGGTAATGTATGGGAATGCAGATAGTCATAAATGGTATGATACCATGGGGAATTTGGATGGAAAATTTCACATACCATCTTAGATTCAGGGACATCAAAGGAGGGATCCAACAACTATTCAACTAAGAACTCATACTACAACATATTGTTGGGAATGTCCAAGAGAGATTTGATGGTGGCCATGGCATCAGCCACTTTGTTATGAATTTGTGGAATTTGAGAAAAAGTGATATCTAAAAAATATAGCTTAAAATTGGGTATGTGCAGGATCATCATAGAAAAAATAGGCTCTTAAGTGGCAAAAAATTCAAAAAAATCAGAGTTAGGCAACTTGATGTAAAAATTTGAATAAGTTATCTATATTATTTCAATAATATGTAGGAATAGAATCTATGTCTAATTGAATGTAGTTTCTAAAATACTAGGTTTATTTAAACAAAAAAAATCTATTTGGTGAAAATTTAAAATTTCAATGCAATAGTACTTAAATTTTAGGGAAAATATAAGAAGTAGGTGTCTGTCTAACCACCCTAACCACAACAAAATGACAATAGATTTTCATAAGATTTTAGATATAAGTAGAGGACTCATGTATGGATGTGATGCACATTTTTTTGTAATTTTTTTCTAAATAAATGATTAATTATGAATTTTTTATTACAACTTTTAGAAAATATAAAAACTCGTATGTCTGACCACCTTAACTTGGTCAAAACTTCATAAAATTCATTTTTTTCTTTTTTAATCCTACAGCATGTAATCATAGAATGTGACACATGTTTTTCATTCAAAAAATGTGATATCGTTTGAAAGCTATAGATGTTTTTCAATAAACCTATCAATCAGGACTTTAGTCATAATTCCAATAGAAAATGAATAATAATTATTTATTAAATTCAAAGTAAAGAATAATTTATATTGCTAGAAAGTTGAAAATATCCTTTAAAAGCCCTTTTGTTTACTCAGTTTTGGCTAAAAAAGTCGTCAATCATGCATACCCTACACATACTCATCATATCGCCACTTTTTGGCCCATCATGATCCTGCACATACCCAACTGTCAACCATTCTTTTATATGGGATCAATTTCTCATCTTTAGTGACATAGTCATCATTGACATGTCAGATGACCAATTGTGAATCACCAAAGACTTGCAGACTTGTAATTTTCCATTTTATAGCCATGCACAATCCTATTAGCAAGGCCTCATATTTTGCAATGTTGTTTGTACATGGGAAGGCTCTTCTAAAGGATTTGGGTATAGTGTCACCTTGGGGGGTGATGAATATTATTCATGCAACTAATCCATGACTAGTGTATGAGCCATCAAAGTATAATTTCCATGTTACTCCAGTGTCTAATTCAAATATTGATTCATCTTGGAAATTAGAAACCAGAGGGGGATTAGCTTTTGTGGGTGAATTAGAAAATTGGTCTACAATTACCTATCCTTTTATTCCTTTTCCTTCCACATATTGTATGTCATACTCACTAAGTATCATGACCCAGTTAGCCAACCATCCTGTCAATGCCAACTTGTTGAGTAGGTATTTGATGGGATCTATCTTAGCCATGAGTCTTGTCTTCTGAGTGAGCATATAATGTCTTAGTTTTTGAGTAGCAAAAACTACGTGCGAGACAATCATGTTCAATAAAGCTATAATTGAATTCATACCCAACTAGTGTGTGGCTAATGTAATAGATTTCTCATTCTTTCTTATCATGATCATTTTGTTCAAGCAATGCCTTCAGTGTAGAAGTGGTGGCTAATATGTAAAGAATTAGGGGCTTACCATCTATTCATGGCATCAAAACAGGAGGTGTCAAGAGGTACTCTTTAATCTGTTGAAAAGATGCATCACACTTGTTTGTCCATATAAAAGGAACCCCCTTGCATAAAAAATACTGAAAAGGCTAACATTTATCTACAAGTTGTGCTATAAAATATCTGATGGAATTAAGTTGGCCTTGTAATGTCCTAAGATGACTAATTCCTATTGGGGGAGGCATGTCTATATATAGCTTTTAATTTTTTTGGGTCCACTTCAATGCCTCTACGAGAAACTATGTATCCTAAGAGTTTTACTGATGTCAAACCAAAGACATTTTTTGGATTTAAGTAGAATTTATATTCTTCAAGACTTTTGTAAGTTTTTTTCAAGGCTCTTAAATGATCACCATGTGTCAAGGATTTTTCCAAAAGGTCATCAACATAGTCTTCCATCAATGTATGCATGAGATCACGAAATATGGTGGTCATAGCTCTCTAATAGGTTGCACCTACATTTTTAAGTCCAAAGGGCATGAAATTCCAATAGTATGTACCCCATGGGTAAGTGAATTTTATTTTATGATGATCTTCCAGAGTGATACATATCTGATTATACCCTGAGAAGCCATCTGTGAGGGACAACATCTTGTAGCCTATTGTTCAATCTACTATGATGTCTATATTAGGAAGTGGGAAGTATTCCTTTGGAAATGCTTTGTTTAGGTCATGGAAATATATGTAAATACATATTTTTCCATCTGGTTTGTTCACTGGTACAATATTTGAGATCCAATTTTCATAGTTAATAGGCCTTATGAAACAAACATCCAATAATTTTTTGAGTTTAGCTTTGAACAGTAGAGCTATCTGAGGATGCATTTTTATAAGATTTTGATTGATATTATTTGCATTTAGAAGAAATGCTAAATGATGCACTGACTAATATGGGGTCTGACCTAGGCATGTCAACATAAGACCATGCAAAATTGACTTGATGTTTTGTGAAAAAGTCTTGAAATTTTGGCTTTTCTTCTTCTTTTAGGGGCATTGCAAAGAGAACAATCTTAGGATTCTCTATTGTACTTATATTGACTTCCATTACTTCTTCAATGAGCATCAAGGATCTCTCTTGATTAATAGGAAGAAATTCCAACCTCCATCCTCAGTGCCTTAGAGAGGTTTTCACCTTTGGATACGTCCTTTATTTTTACTTTTTATTGGTCAAAAAATTCCTTGCAGTTTTCACCTAAAGACCTTTCATTTTCTACTTTATGTTTTTCATTTTTTATTTTATTTTATTTTTTATCATTTTTCAAACTAGAGGGTGGAATAGTCTCACCAAAATATGCCACAACAACAAGATCTATGTTGAAACTAGCCTTATCGTTCCCCTGTGGTATGCCTTCTCATATTCCAATGAATTTTGTGATGGCTTCATCAATTTTGAATATGTCTAAAGTGGGTGGATCTTGTTGGTCCCAATCAATTAATTGTGGGTAGACAAGAGAAATGCCATCATTGGGATTACTAAAGGATGGAGAGGCAATAGATAGGGTAAAGACAAATGTATTATCATGGTCCCAAATGGATTCTATCCATGCTTTTTATTTTTTGGTCTTTGGTGGGTCAGGTTTGTGAAAGGAATCAACATGGATATTAGTATCCATGAGGTTGGTAAAGGATGGGCGGGGTGTATCAGACTCATGAAAGACATAGCCGAGCTCATAGTCACTGGTGGTACAAGAATCCCACTCATATTCATTAAATTCGATGTCACTATCGTAGAGCTCGATAGGGTTTGAGATGTCTTGACATCTTTTGAAACATTCACATCCTTATTTGAAAGCACCTTATAAGTACTTGAAGCGCCAATCCTAATTAGTACAAATCCTAGCCCCAAGTTCTTTTATAATTTAAGAGGAACGAAGGGTTCTCTCATTCCATTTTTATGTACCTTGAGCCCAATGATTCCATCATATCCCTTTTGTTTCATGATTTGAAAGATGTTACCATATTATTCTATCGACAATGACTGCAAATCTTCTTCATCATTATAGATCCAATCTAAAATATCATTAATGTCTTCTTTGTTTGTGCACCATAGAAAAATGGCCCCTTATCATTTTCATGGTCTTTTAAGGCTTTTCCTCTTGATTTTTGGTCTATTTTTCTTTGATTTAATGTGGAAATATGGCTTAAACATTCACATTAGGTCCTTAAAATTCAAATTATGATATCTTGTGAAGGTGTTGTGAAATGTTGTAGAACATTTCTACAATTTTCTAGACTCTATTAATTACAATTCACCTAAAAATCACCTTTTTATTCATCATCAAGTCCTATTTTGAAGTGTTTTAAAGTCTTGTAACAAGATTTCATTCTTTTCTAGGAATAATTTTACTATTTACACCTTTCTTATGCTTTATTTGACCCCTTTATGCCCTTATTAGGCTTAATTAAGTGTGTTTTTTAATGTAAACCTAACAAACAACATTATATCCAAGATAATTCTGGACACCCATGCCTAAGGTGAGACCCATTCACCATGGGTGGCGAATGAGTCCCTCTTTGCTCAAAAATCAAAATATTTCAAATTTTCTTTTGGTTTTTAATTTAAAATCACCTTATGTCAGCCTGTGATGAGGTATCATCGGGTTACTAAGGCACAAGTGTATATAAATATGTGTTTTTCTCCTCATTTTACAACTCCTAACTCATTCAAGCAATCCAAGCATTTATTAAAGCATTTGAGAACTTTGTATCATCTAATCAGGCATCATTCAAGTATCCAAGAGCAACCATTGATACATCTTCATATTTTCTTCAACAAGAGTTTGGCAAGTTGATACCATTTGCATGTTATTTATTTATCATTCTCTTCCATTTCATCATTTTATTAAGGGTTTGATTACCAAAGTTGGATTTGACCAGGGAAAATACCTATAACCTAACCCTTAACCATTTTCCCCCTATTTCATGTGTGTTTACTAACTTGTGTATGCAGATTTGATAGGTTATTAGGTGTTGAAAAGTGTATAAAAGGTAAAAAAAGTGTTTCAAGTCATCTAAAACCTATTTCAATCTTAGAGAAGACATTTTGTCCATTTTCTATAGGATTAACTTCATTAAACCTGACAAGCAGACAACCTCAAATCTAGTGTTCCAGAATTGTCCCCTTATTTCTCAAAATTTTATGACAGGTTATTAGGTGTTGAAAAGTGTATAAAAGGTCAAAAAAGTGTTTCAAGTCATCTAAAACCTATTTCAAGCTTAGAGAAGACATTTTGTCCATTTTCTGTAGGATTAACTTCATTAACCTGACAAGCAGACAACCTCAAATTTAGTGTGCCATCTGTGGAGAATGAGTCCCATGTTAAGGATGGAAATATAGATTTTGTCAGATTCTGTATTCTGACACTCAGAAACTAGTCTCCGATAGTTTTCATTAGAAGTGAGACTGATTCACCATCAGTGGAAAATGAGTCCCACTAGTGATTTTCAGTGATCTTTGTCAGCACTTAGAATATTCTAGATTCTCCATTCTCTACCCAGGTGCACCCTGAATCAACCTCGTTCCTTTATGTTTTGCATTTGCTCATAAATTTGTTCATGCTTGCATATCACATTGTGTTTTCCAAAATTGCATTGTTCTTAGGTTTTGCATTCATAATCTCTCAAATAGTTCATTTAATTGAACTTAGATCATTCCATTTAATGTAAGTAACATCATACATTACATAATTTGAGTGAACCTAACTAGACTTTTGGCTCTTCTTTCTCCTTTTAGGTGAAAAGCCCTAGAAGTTCTAGAAAGGATTAGGGTGCCAAAAATCTATGTTTGATTTTGGTGAACTTGCATTGTGAGCACTTTAGATTTCTGATTTCGATTGCATATTGCATTCTAGACTATTTTCATCAACATTCAATTAGGGTATTGTATTATTTTTGCATCCTAGGGTTTCTCATATTGCCTTAGTGAAAGACTCATTTAGATTTCATTTTTGCATTGCATACCATTGAAAAAACTAAAAAATTGCATCAGCATTCTTCATTGGCATCTGAAAAGTAGTTAAATCATTTTAATTTTTTTGAAAAACAAAAATAAATCTCATAGTTGGACTCATTCGCCACCTTGGGCAAATCAATCCATCTGCATATTTTAGACAACATTTTGAAGCATTTTCTAGGTATTTCCTACATTTATGTTTTATGTGATTGCTTTTTGTTTTACTTTCTAGACTCTCTATGTACTTTTTCTTGCATCTTAGTTTGCTTGCATTCAATATCATCATGGCCTTTTCTTTTAACAAGTTTTTAAATTCATTGAAATCCTTAGTATACATGTCTAATTGTTTCTTTGGTTGTGATCCTAATGACCTTGAGCTTTCTCATGCTCCTTCAACTCCTCATGATTTTCCTCCTTGTGTTGTTGAAATCATTGGAGAAGATGATGCTAGCATTAAAAATTTCTTAAATGAAGCTAATGCAACCTTTTACCCATCCATGAACCCACCAAATCTTCCTATTGTTACACCTCCTGATCACTTTGGATACCTTCATCCAGAAACTCAAGAGGGACCTAAGATTCCTCCATCAAGTGGATCTAAAAATCACCCTCAACCATTTTATGATCACAAAGTCACAAACACTCCCATCAACCTTGAAAAAACATATGGAAAAGGATTTACTATTCTAATTAAACAAGGTTGTGATATAACACATGAGCATAACATCCATCAGCTTCTAGAATAAAAAAATAGCAAAAGAAAACACAACAGGACTCGGATATCAAGATCTTCCTCATACTAACAAGCCTCCTTTTGAATATTGGAGAGTCCAAAATGATGGTACCATGATCTTTGATTCTCCTCCTAACTTAAACATTCTCCTTCCCTGTGAATGCACATTACATGATTCTGATGACAAGAATGCTATGATCCCCATTGGTCATCTTCCTTCTTCCATTCATGAAAATCAAGAATCTAGCAAATGAAAAATACCTTACAAATTGAAGAAACTCAAGTTCCCTACTCATGCCCCACCTGAATGTGAAAGGAGACTTCAATTAATTTTAAACTGAGGTCTTATATTCTTACCACCTTCAAATAAGTTGTTCATTCATCCTAAAGACTCTAATATACCATATTACAACTATCATCATGTTTTGGGACATTGAACCAAAGAATTTCAAACATTTAATGAAATACTGGACAAGTATCACTTCACTAATACTGATTTCTTTCCTATCATCCCTTTAAAAACCATCCTCTCATCATGCCATAGATGTAGAATCTTTCATTCTCACTATTGCATGATCCTTCCCATCATCTACCTTGTCTCATTCATATCTTCCAATTTGTGGAAACAAGAAGTTTTTAGCATTGTCCCCACTATTGGACACTAGGGAAACTAAGAGGGGGTGTGTATCAGTGTTCGACAATATTTGATATTCAAATCAAATCTTAAAAAAATCAATGTCAATAAATAAACCCTCAATAGCATTCACATCATCTGAGCAGAAAGAAACTTGTAAACACATTAAAGAGCACCATAACACTAGGATTTTTACGTGGAAACCCTGTTAGGGGAAAAACCATGGTGGAGATTAATCCACAAAGTATACTCTGTTAAAAGTATGATAAAAGGGAATGCACTTGCATTTAGGCTCATTTCCTAGAGCTCACCGCTCAAAAGAGAAGGCTCATTGCCTTACAAAATATATTTGAGATGACAAAAAAAAATTGAAGTGAGAATATAGCATCTAGAAATTCCTGGATTTAGTTCCAATGAAGAACACAAACAAATTCTAGATCTTTTATCCCGTTCGCACTTCTACTCTACTCTGCTCTACTACAAAAACCCTTTTGTAGCCTAAACAAAATTCGCTCAACATATATTAGCCCATATAGCTATTCTACACTTTTTTGCACACATACACCCTCTTACAACTTCATCTTACATCTATCATTATCATCATCATCATCATTATCATTTTCTGATCTACTTTATATATCCATTAACAAGAAATTTATTATATCTTAGCTTCAAAACAAAGTATAATAATTTTCCTTATGTCGGCCTAAATCACTAATTTTAATTGATGTGTACCCTCACAAGTCAATTATACTATAGTAGGGACCCAAACCAGAATTCCAAACATAAGAAATAACTATACACATACTCCACATACATGTGTAACATGCCATATACACCAGGTCAGCTAGAATGAGAAAAATAAGCAGTAAATCATTCTACTAAATTTCTTAAATCGTACTCTGATTAAGGCGCCACCACAAAGCTTTCCAATAGGATATAATATGTGCTAAAAAATCTTCCCTAGGGATCCACACCACATAACAGTGATCTGGTGAAGTATTTAGATCAACTTGTCAACCAAATGTCCTATTCTTCATACATTTTGCCAGTAGATTACAAACTCTTACTTATCTTGCCAGTAGGAGCAACTTCAACACTGCAGACCATATTTCTGACTCCATTTACCATCAATGAAAACACAAGAAGCCAAAATATAGTCACTCAAAGCCATATACCAACAATCTCCCCCTTTGGAATTAATGGCAACACTTAGTGAAAAATGACTAAGTGTCAAAACTCAAAAACTCATCAAAACAAAAATTGTTGCTCCCCCTTAGGATGTCAAGGAATTTTTCACCACATTCTCTCCCCCTTTGACATCAATGATAAAGCTTCCACTACTTTCATTGCACTTCACTCCTTTTATAAGACAAAATTTTACTATTCTCTCCCACTTTGCAAGATTGACCAAAATTTGGAAAACTGTTGCATAATTCAGAAGATTCTTTTATACTTAGCTTTCATTTCTTGAAGAGATTTCTTCCAAGATTCCATTGCAATCCCAATAGCTATAATCAAGTTGTTATTCTCAGATGCCCTATTGATAATTTGAACAAGGTATTTAGGAATGGTAATGGCATTACCAAATTTTTCTCCTTGCTTTAGAATTTTTATCATTTTATCCAACCCGCATTTGATATGATATTTCACTTTCCAGAAAGCATCCATAAGAGTATTTCTGGTAGAGTTAACCTTTGCAGCTCTACCTGTAGACCATGAATCTTCTTCTTAACTTCTTTTTCCTTGTCCAAAAACATATTTGTAATCTTGACCAATTATGACAAGCTCATTTTCAATTTCCTCCAACTTGTCCTTGTACTTGCCAACCACATGGGGCCACCTAAGATAGTAATTGTATATCTTGTTTGTTGAGTCGATGCACTGTCTCAACTCATTCATTTTATTCTTTATTTTAGAAAGAGATAGTCTAAACTACATCTTTAGATGAGAGATTGTTTCTACCTCTTGTCTGTCCAAAGGCACAGAGGCTATAGCATCCCTGACACACACAATCAACTCTTCTCGAAGAACATTTTGTAGACTCTCTAATTCAATGTTGTTGTCAAAAAAGTATCTTCCTTGAGTGTTCTCAATGAAATATTTCTCATAAGATGGCCCATTCAACCATATATCAGCTATCTTTTGTATACCATCTTCATCCTAAATAATTCACAATATATTAGCTTTAAATAGAGCACCTTCATCATCACTCTCTTCTACAATTTCCACAACGTGTTCAACTAGTTTTAATTATTCTCTTGGAGTATATTCATCAGAGTCCTCATCAACTACATCCACAACCATCTTTTCTTTTCCTTTTTCCTCAAATTTTTTTGACTTGGGTGCTAGAGGGGTGACACCAGTGAATTCTCTTTTTCTCTTCTACTTTTTCGCTACCTTCCTGGAGGATGATCCAACTTTAGCTATCTTTACTGGAAGAGGAATATCATTTGCACCAAATTTTTCTATCAAATTCCTAAAGAATTTCTCATAAACTCTTTCACCATTTTCAAAGGAGTTAAAAAATGCTCAAATATTTTCCTGCAAATTGGTATATTTTCCTTCCACACTGAATTGTTATTTAGAGGCAAGTAATTTAGGAAGTACATCACAATGTATATAGCTAGGTTGCCAAACCTAAAAGGGTAGCCTATATCCTTTGAAAATTATACATTTTCCATTAATTGATCCTTTATCAAGCCACATAGGTCAAAGTCTTCACCTTCTATTATCATTTTTTGAGAAATATACACTGCAACTACCGAGGTTGATCCTTCTCAATTTCTAAAGAAGATTTTATATGAAATTCCATGTGTAATATGCGTTGTTAAAGGATCTTTGATTGTAGAAATCACCAAATCCCTCTGATATCCCATTATTCTAGTTAGGGCTTCGACCTCTACATTTTGAATTGATTTATTTTTTAGAACATCACCAACTTCGCACAAACCTGTTAAATTTATGATTACATCCTTAGAAATTTTATAGGGTTTATCTTGAGTAAGGATATCTCCATCCAATCTGTTTAGGATAAATTAAACTACTTGCTTTGATGAAATGAGGGAATTCATCCCAAATATCCAAATTCTTGTGTTTCGCTCATCCACGCCTTCACAATTCAATGGCTGACAACAAATTTCTTATATCCCTGATCCTTTGACTACTATATTCATCCAAAATTAATAATCCTTGGATTTGCTTCATTTTTTGTACTAAAAAGGGTTCTACTGATCAACAAACATATATGAATTTGATAAGAAATAGAGATACTTGGAGAATTTTATGCTTAGATTGATTTTCACTTCTTTGAATTTTACAAAAAGGTTCTTCAACTGCTCTTCCTTCGACACACAGTGACAAATTAGGGTTCCAAGTTCCCTTTATAATTTCACATACTTAACTTTCTATTGCATTAAATGTGTTTCCCTAGAAGTTCTAGTTATTCTACAAACTCAGATATCAAGTGAAGAATCCGACTTCAGACCTTCAACATTTCATCCAACTCAACAAATGATTACTAATACATTTGAAAATGAATAACACAATGGCTGATGGAATCCTACAATTTAGAGCCAACTACACACAAGGGAACAAAGTATTTTCATGAAAAACTCCCCCTAGGCCACTGGCCTGAAATTAATTGCTAGAAGAATTACTGGAGGGAGCTTCCAGTACAACCTATTGCCTTCATCAGATCCCCTTTCTTTACCCATGTTTTCTTCATCTGATCTCTTATCTCTTCCACATATTCTTTTTCCTTTCCTTTGTTGTCTTTTTGTGAGTTTCTTCCTTGATGGACCAAACCTCTTTTATACATGTTCTTGTTCCTACAAAATATTGCAATGTGACCAAATTTAATACAATTGTAACATACCGTATTTTTCTGTGTATTCCATCAATTCCACTGATTTCCTCCTAATTTGCATTGATTATCAACATGTCCAAATCTTCCATAGGTATAACATTTAATGTTACTTGCACTGACATACATACTTTTGCATTCTAATGACTTATGACCAAACTTCTTGCATTTAAAACACTAACGAGAAAATGATGGGATGTTAAAGTTTAACTTTATTCTACACTAAGAAGGCATCTTTCCAAATTTATTACAAACAAAGTAGTATCCATTAAATTTATGAGCATTGGGTTGCCTTACCAGATGTCTTCTACCTTTGTTCCTCTTTTCAAGGTTTTTTTCTTTAGATCCATAGCTCTCACCCTTCTCATAGCCAAGACCTCACTTGTCCTTAATATCCTTTTGTCCTTTAGTTATTTCATCATGCTTAGCAGAACTTATCCGGAATTTCTCTTTGAATTCATTTGCAGTAGTAGGCTCATTTTCCAGAATAACTACCTATCTCTCAAGCTCTTGTTCATTGTTTATGGATTATTGTAGTTCAATCTCCAGTTGAATGAATTCACTATTAACCCTGCTACATTCTTTAGATTTTTCTGTCAAGGACTAGACTAGATTCTATTCTTTCTTTTTTCATTCTTCAATCTCTTTAGTTAGATTCACCACTGCATATTCTCTTAGGGTTACATTGTCCTTAACAAGCTTTTCACATTCTTCCATTATTTCTCTTAGGGTTCTATTCATATAGACATCATTTGAACCTTTTCTTTCTTTCTACTTCAACTAATCACATAATTCCTTCCTCTCTTCCCTTGACTCATTTATCTTATCCTTCAGTGATTGAATGAATTTTTCTTTAGCTCCATGACCTCTACTTTAGACTGATCAAGATCATCAAGTGCCACCATAAGTTGCTATTGAATACCACCAACATCCATTGTAATTCAAGATCCACCTCAAGTTGTTAAACTTCAGAAGAGGAACCTACTTTGATACGAATTATTGGACACTAGGAACAATGAGAGCAGGGGTAAATCAATGTTCAACAATATTTGATATTTAAATAAGATCTTAAAACAATCAACAAAAATAAATAAACCCTCAATAGCATTCACATCATATAACCATAAAGAAACTAGTAAACACATTAAAGAGCACAATAACACTAGGATTTTTACGTGAAAACCCTGTTAGGGGAAAAACCATGGTGGAGATTAATCCACAAAGTATACTATGTTAAAAGTATGATAAAAGGTAATGCACTTGCATTTAGGCTCACTACCTAGACCTCACTGTTCAAAAGAGAAGGATGAAAACCTTACAAAATATATTTGAGATTACAAAAAAAAATTGAACTGAGAATATAGCATCTAAAAATTCCTAGATTCAGTTCCAATGAAGCACACAATCAAATTTTAGATATTTTATCTCATTCACACTTCTACTCTGCTCTGCTCTCCTACAAAAACCCTTTTATAGCTTAAAAAAATCTCGCTCAATAGATATTATCCCATATAGACGTTCTGCACTTTTTCGCACACATACGCCCTCTTACAACTTCATCTTACATCTATCATTATCATCATCATCATCATCATCATCATTTTTTGATCTCCTTTATATATCCATTAACAAGAAATTTATTATATGTCAGCTTAAAAAAAACTATAATACTTTTTGTTATGTTGGCCCAAATCACTAATTGTAATTGATGTGTACCCTCACAAGTTGATTAGACTATAGTAGGGACCCAAATCAAAATTCCAAACAAAGAAATAACTAAACACATACTCCACATACATCTACAACACACCATATACACCAGGTCGGCTAGAATGAGAAAAATAAGTAGTAAATCATTCTACCTAATTTCTTAATTCATACTCCGATTAATGTGACACCACAAAAACTTTCCAATAGGATATAATACATGCTAAACAACCTTCCCTTGGGATCCACACCACATAATAGTGATCCATTGAAGCATTTATATCAATTTTTCAATCAGATATCCTATTCTTCATGCATTTTTCCAATAGATTACAGACTCTTACTTATCTTTCTAGTAGGAGCAACTTCAACACTGCAGACCATATTGCTAACTCTAGTTGCCATTAATGACAACACAAGAAGCCAAAAGAAAGTCACTCAAAGCCATATGCGAACTCCCTTAACTATGTTGTTCATTTTCCGCTTATATTACTTAAGATTGAGAAACCAATAACTCCATTAACGATTGACTTACATTTGCATTACTAGCTCCTTTTACATTTCTCATTCATTTTATGTGCATATTGTGTTCCCCCGTAACATGTATTTAATGTTCTCTCTCTTTGTACACTTCTTTTATTCATACTTCTATTCTTCTCTATGTTGTTCATTGTCTTTTTCATTTTTGTTTTGTGTTTTCATTTTGTGGATGGTGCAAAGCATTGAGATGCCCTATGTCTCTTCCATGTTGACCCAAAAGGTCCTTTTTCTTTTATCTTGTGTTTTCCTTTTTGGGATGACACAAAGCGTGGAGACACCCTATGTCTCTTCCATGTTGACCCAAAAGATCCCTTTTTCCTTTCACTTTGTATTTTCTTGTGTTTTTCCTTTTGGGGATGATGCAAGGTGTTGAGACCGAAATGCACCTCCTTCATGTTGACCCAAAATATTTTCCTTTTCTTTTTCCTTCTCGTTTTCTTTTTTCTTCTATTTTCCTTTTGGGGACAATGCAAAGCATTGAGACCAAAATTTCTCTTCCATGTTGACCCAAAATGGACTTTGTTTTTCTTTTTTTTTCACTCTCTTTGTGTCATTCTTCGAGTTCTATTTGCTTTGGGGAATGACGATAGTTATGAGCTCTTTCATTAAAAATTTGCAAAAATGAACATACTAATCCAAAACCCATAGATCCCTTATGCGTTTGGTGTGTTCCTTTCTCGGGGGAAACTCCCTTTCTTTTCTTCTCTCTTTTGTTTACATGAAGCAACCTTACTTGGAAGCATATGACTTGGCATAGGGGTTTTCCAAGTTCTCTCTCATGTCTTCTTTTCTTTTTGAATTTTCTTCCCTTTGCTACTTTAAATTAATTTCTCGTAGAATGGTGTGTAGCAATTCCTTTAAAGTGGGAGGCATACATTTCATTTGCATTCTTTTTTGGTATATGGAGCCTAATCAAACTCAGAGGTTAAATTTTCCCCACTTGTACTGGCATGGTTCCCCCCAAATTATTTAATGGGGTTAAGGGGTAGTGCCCCTTATGGGGTTTAGGGGCATCAGGTGTTATTTTTCTATTGGTTGACATAAAAAAACCCTAATTTTGTAACTGACATAAGTCTTCATAAAAGGCTAAGGGTTTGGGTTTCTGTTGATATTGTATTATAGCATTTGCAGTAGTATTGAGTTGCAAAGATTATTGGTTGTAATCAGTTTAATTTATTGGATAATAATATTTGACTCTCTATTGGTTGACGTAGCCCAAGTTTGGGTGAACCATGTTAAATATTGTCTCTTGCACTTATTATTTCTATGTTTTTCATTTCTCTATTTAATATTTATTTGCATTTAATTGGAATCTTCTGCATACAATTCCTAACAAGTGGTATTAGAGTAGGTTTTGTTTGATTATCATCTACAGGAAAGTCTCACAGTCGAGTGGGAGTCTCACGGTTAAGTGGGAGCAATGGTGGACGATAGTAAATTGAAGGTAGATAAATTTAATGGGAAGAACTATCAGTTATGGAAGATGCAAATGGAGGATTATCTCTATCAGAAGGATTTATGAAGGCCGTTGGGAGGAACAGGCAAGAAACTGGCATGAATGAGTGACGAGGAATCAAATCTTTTAGACAAAAAGGAACTAGGAGCCATTCATTTATGCCTAGCACAGTCGGTGGCATTCAATATTATAATAGAAAAGACAACTCAAGAGTTGATGGAAACCCTAGCGAAGTTATATGAAAAACATTCCACTTCGAATAAGGTATTTCTTATGAAGCATTTATTTAATATGAAAATGGCAGAAGGTGGGTCAGTTGCTTATCATTTAAATGAGTTTAGTACAGTTACAAGTCAATTAACAGATGTAAATGTAAACTTTTATGAAGAATTTAGGACTCTTTTGATTTTGTGTTTTTTTCTTGAAAGCTAGAATAGCTTGGTCATGGTTGTTAGTAATTTTTTTTTTGGTTCAAATACATTGAAATTTGATGATGTTGTTGGTGTTATTTTGAGCGAGTAAATTTGTAGGAAAAGCTTAGGTGGAACATCCACATCAAGTAGTGTTTTGAATGTAGAAAGTAGGGGCAGAACAAAGGAGATAGGAAACAATTCTGGAAGTCGTGGGAAGTCACAAGGAAAATCAAAGGATAGAAGGTCTCAATCTAGAGATAAGAGGTATTGTTGGTACTATGGTAAGTCAGGTCATTTAAAGAAAGATTGTTGGTCTTAGAAAAATAAAGGAGACAAAAAGGGAGGAAATAAAGAGGAAAATGTGGTAAGTAATAAATCTAATGAGGATGCTTTGATTCTTTCCCTTAATAATGCTGATGATTCTTGGGTTTTAGATTCAGGGGCTTCATTTCATGCTACACCCCTTAGAAGTTATTTTCTTGATTACGTCTAAGGGGATTTTGGGCTAGTTTATTTGGGAGATAACGAACCCTATAAGATTGTTGGAAAGGGAAGAATTAAGATTAAGTTGTAGAATGGGAATCATTGGCTACTACAAGAGGTAAGGCATATTCCAAAGTTAAAAAGAAATTTAATTTCAGTAGGGAAACTAGATGATGAAGTTTGTGTTGTTACATTTAGTGATAAAAATTGGAAGGTTACAAAAGGTCCTGTAGTGGTAGAAAAAGGTGTGAAAGTAGGCACCTTATATATTTGTATAGATCATACTATTCCTTCTACTTTAGCTATTGTAGATAAAAATCAATGTTTAGGAATAGTTGTTGTAGTTTAGCATGTAGAAAAACAATGGTTGCTATGGATTCTAAATCATCACTATGGCATAATCGACTTGGGAATATGAGTGCAAAAGTTATAAAATTACTTCATTAAAAGAATGTTTTACCAGGTCTGAAATGTGTTAGTATGGATTTTTGTGAAAGTTGTGTGTATGGAAAACAAAAGAGAGTCAGTTTTCTCAAGGATGGGGAGCAAAAGAAAGATGAGAAATTGGAGCTTGTGCATACATATATATGGGGACTAGCTCATGTATCTTCTTTTAGTGTCTCTTGGTATTATGTCACTTTTATTGATGATGCAACAAGGAAGGTATGGATTTATTTCCTTAGGCAGAAATCTGATGTACTTGAAACTTTTAAAAAATGGAGAAGCTTGGTTGAGAATGAGACAAGTAAAAAGATAAAATGTCTCAGATGTGATAATTGTGGTGAGTATTGCAGCAAAGAGTTTGAAGATTATTTTTCCTCTAATGGTATTCATAGGAAAACAATTCCAAGGACTCCATAGGAAAATGGAGTGGCTGAGCACTTGAACAGAACAATAATGGAGCATGCACGGACTATGAGATTGCATGTTGGGCTTCCTTTAAACATGTGGGTAGAGGTTGTAAACATTATTGTTTATTTAATCAATAGAGGTCCTTGAGTTCCCTTGGTTTGTGGTATTTCTAGAGGAAGCATGGACAGGTAAGAAGGTGAATTATTTTTTTCTCAAGACCTTCAGTTGTGAAGCATTTGCACATGTAGATTCTTAAAATGGAACCAAGCTAGATGAAAAGTCAAAAAAATGTATATTTGTTGGATATGGCATTGATAAATTTGGTTATAGGCTTTACGACCTGAAAATGAAAAAAATTGTGAGAAACAAGGATGCCATATTCAATGAGAAAGTGTTGTAGAAAGATTAGTTGCAACACCATGAGTAGAAAGAAAATGATTATGTAGTGTTGGATGATACACCAAATAGTGATGTTCTAGTGGTTCCTCATGCTCTACAACAACAAAAACAACAAATACCACAAACTCCAGTGAATGTTAGACGATCTTCAAGGATAAGTAGACCTCTAGAAATATTTTCTCCCTCTTTGTATTCTATTTTGTTAACAGATGCTAGTGAACCTAAAGGGTATGATGAAGCTATGTAGGTGGATACAAAGGTTCAATGGGAGCATGCAATGGAAGAAGAAATGGACTCGCTAAAAAATCAAACTTGGGAATTATGCAAGTTGCCTACAGGTAAAAAGGCTTTACCAAACAAATGGGTGTTTAGGTTGAAAGATGAAGATGGAGGTAAGAATAGATTTAAATCTAGGTTAGTTGTCAAAGGATTTTTATAGAAAAAAGGAATTGATTGTGTTGAGATTTTTTCTCCAGTTGTTAAGATGACTTCTATTTGTATTGTTTTAAGTATTGTGGCTATTGAAGATTTACATTTGGAACAACTAGATGTGAAAAATATCTTTCTTCATGGCAATTTAGAGGATATATATATGGAAAAACCCCAAGGATTTGAGGTCAAAGGAAAGGAGAAATTGGTGTGCAGATTGAAGAAGAGTTTACATGGATTGAAACAAGCACCTCGACAATGGTACTTAAAATTTGACAGTTTTATGGTTGAGCAAGGCTACAATAGGTGTAATTTTGACCATTGTGTTTATTTTAAGAGGTTGGATAATGAAAACTACATTATTTTATGTTTATATGTTGATGACATGCTTGTAGCAGGGTCTAACATGAATCACATAAGTGAGTTAAAACATCAAGTAGAAAAATAATTTTCTATGAGGGATTTTGGGGCAGCAAAACAAATCCTTGGTATTAGAATTTGCAGAGATAGGAAGAACAAAAAATTTACTCTATCTCAGGCTAGTTATGTTGAAAAGGTTTTGTAGAGATTCCACATTGAGATTACAAAAGATGTCAACACACCTTTGCCTAGTCATTTGAAATTGACTAAGGATATGTGTCCAAAGACACAAGAGGAGGAAGAAAAAATGTCCAAGGTACCATATGCTTTAGCTGTAGGTAGTTTAATGTATGCCATGGTATGCACAAGACTAGGTATTGCACATGTTGTAGGAATTGTTAGTAGGTATATCAGTCCACTCATATTGGAGAATTGAAATGTAGTAAAATGGGTTCTCAAGTAACTGAGTGGTACATCCAATAATTTTTTACATTTTGGGGGCTCTAATATAGGTTTAGCAGGTTATGTAGACTTAGATTTGGCAGGGGATATTGATACCAGGCGGAGTACTACATGTTATGTCTTTAATGTATGTGGGATAGCAATAAGTTGGATCTCATAGTTGCAAAAGGTGGTTGCTTTATCCCCCACATAGGAAGAGTATGTAGCTGTAATAGAGGCAAGCAAGGAGATGTTATGGCTGCAATATTTCATGGAAGAATTGGGAAAACAACAGGCCAAAAATTATGTGTTACAGATAGCTAGAGTGCAATACATCTTGCAAAGAATTATGCCTTGTATTTAAAGACCAAACACATATAGTTGAGGTATCACTTCATTCAGTCAGTGTTGGATGATGGACAATTAAGGCTGGCAAAGATACATACAAAAAAAAATTGAGCGGATATGTTTCCAAAGGTAGTGCCAAGGGAGAAGTTGAGCTCCTCTTTAGCTTCGGCCGGTCTTCAAGACTAAAAACAATAAAATCAAAACAATAGGGTTCATGGTGCTTATTTCCAGTGGAAGCTACAGGGTCAGTAGTATTATGATTAGTCTCCAAGTGGGAGGTGATATGGAATGGAGTCTGATCAGTCTCTAAGGGGGAGATTGTTGGTATATGGAGCCTAATCAAACTTAGAGGTTAAATTTTCCCCACTTTTATTGGCGTGGTTTCCCCCAAAATTATTTAATGGGGCCAAGGGGCAGCACCCCTTGTGCGGTCTAGGGGCATTAGGTGTTATTTTTCTATTGGCCAACATAAAAAAAACCCTAATTTTGTAACTGACATAAGTCTTGATAAAAGGCTAGGGGTTTGGTTTTCTGTTGATATTATATTTTAGCATTTGTTTCAGTATTGAGTTGCAAGGATTACTAGTTGTAATAAGTTTGATTTACTGGATAATAATATTGGGCTCTCTATTGGTGGATGTATCCCAAGTTTGGGTGAACCATATTAAATATTCTCTTTCTGTTATTCTTTTTGTGTTTTTCATTTCTTGTTTAATCTTTATTTGCATTTAATTGGAATCTTCTGCATACAATTCCTAACATTCTTGGTTCTTAGTGTAGCTTTGTCACTTCATACATTATGTTTACTACTTTATTGATGACATTAGGTATGATCTGCTTCATAAATGTGATCTATCTTAGCATATTACATTCCTCTTGGTGGTTCGATGCGATAGACTACATCCCCTAAATTGTGAATATTATATTTTTTGATTGGTCCTCTCTTGGAGACATTAGACACAATTTTCCCTAAGAGATAGACCTTGCATGAACTTAACAATACTCCTGGGTATGTGCAAGATCATCATGGAAAGAATAGGCCCTTAAGTGGTAAAAAATTTAGAAAAATTAGAATTAGGAAACTTGACATAAAAATTTGAATAAGTTATCTATATTATTTAAAAAATATGTAAGAATAGAATCTATGGAAAATTGAATGTAGTTTCTAAACTACTAGGTTTATTTAAAAAATAAAAAAATCTATTTGGCAAAAATTTGCAATTTCAGTGCATTAGTACTTAAACTTCAGGGAAAAAAAGAGTAGGTATCTATCTAACCACCCTAACCACAATAAAAAGATAATATTTTTTTATAATATTTTAGATATAAGTAGAAGACTCATCTCCTGATATGATGTATATTTTTTTGTAATTTTCTTTCAAGTAAATAATTAATTATGAATTTTTTATTACAATTTTGAAAAAATATAAAAACATGTATGTTTGACCACCTTAACTTGGTCAAAACTTCACGAAATTCAATTTTTCTTTTTTTAATCCTATAGTATGCAAAGCATAGAATGTGATGCATGTTTCAAATTCAAAAAAAATGATACTATTTGAAAGCTATAGATTTTTTTCAATCAACCTATCAATTAGGGCTTTAGTCATAATTCAAATAGAAAATGAATGATAATTATTTATTAAATTCAAAGTAAAGCATAATTTATATTGGTGGAAAGTTGAGAATATCCTTTCAAAACCCTTTTTGTTTCATCAATTTTTGGTAAAAAAAATTCGTTAGCCACATACCCTACAAATACCCACCATATCGCCACTTTTTGGCCCATCATGATCTTACACATACCCTCCTTTGAACACTATTTACATTTTTTACATTTTCTTTTACATTTTACATCTTTTCCACCTTGCATAGCGCAACTTGCATTCCTATGGTACCTTACTCTTTGTTCATGAGTTCTAAGCATACAAAGCTTTGCCTATGTCATGAAGCACAAATCAACATTTTCCCTTGTGGTGCCTTGTTAAAGTTATCAAAAGGTATAACTTTGATATGGTTGAGTAGGAAGCCCATTCTGAGGCACGACTTTCCCCATAGCCACCTTTTTTGTTTGTGAGTGTATACCAACTAGCATATGTACTTCACCTTTTTTGGTTTTCTCACCCAGCGGACCACCATGAGTTATGTCACCCTAAAGTGAGTATGTATTCTCCTTTTCAAACAAATGGCCTAGATCTTATCCACAACTAGTTGGATGGATGATCAAAAATTTCATTCCTTTTTCATCATCTTGTGTGTTGCTTTGTTCTTATATTTAATTTTCCATGTGATCTTCATCCTGGGGGCTTGATTATCCTTATTGATCATTGTCGTTCCATCTTACTAACGTAAGTGCATTGAGACCTCCTTCTCAATATTCATGGCTACTTTGGTGTGAGTTTGAAGCAAGTTCACCCTCTCACTCAAATGGGGGATAAATGCACCATAGAAAAATGGCCCCTTGTCATTTTCATGGTCTTTTTGGCCTTTCCTCTCAATGCCTGATCTATTTTTCTTTGATTTAATGTGGAAATGTGGCTTAAAATTTCACATTAGGTCCTTAAAATTCAAATTATGATGTCTTGTGAAGGTGTTGTAAAACATTTCTACACTTTTCTAGACTCTACTCATTACAATTCATCTAAAAATCACCTTTTTATTCATCATCAAATCATATTTTGAAGTGTTGTAAAGTCTTGTAACAAGATTTCATTCTTTTCTAGGCATCATTTCAATATTTACACCTTTCTTATGCTTTATTCAACCCCTTTATGTCCTTATAAGGCTTAATTAACTATTTCTTTGCATGTAAACCTGAAAAACAACATTAAATGCAAGATAATTCTTGACAACTTTTAGGCCTAAGGTGGGACCCATTCACCATGGGTGGTAAATGAGTCCCTCTTGGCTCAAAATTCAAAATATTTCAAATTTTCTATCAATTTTTTATTTAAAATCACCTTATGCCGGCCTATGATGAGGTATCATTGGGTTACTAAGGCACAAGTGTGTATAAATATGTGTTTTTCTCCTCATTTTAAAACTCCTAACTCATTCAAGCAATCCAAGAATTTGTTAAAGCATTTGAGCACTTTGCATCATCTAATAAATCATCATTTAAGCATTCAAGAGCAACCATTGATACATCTTCAGATTTTATTGAACAAGGGTCTAGTAAGTTGATAGAATTAGCATGTTATTTGTTTATCATTCTCTTCCATTTCATCATTTTATTAAGGGTTTGATTACCAAAGTGGGATTTGACCAAGGAAAATCCTTATAACCTAACCCTTAACCATTTTTCCCCTATTGAATGTGTGATTACAGACTTGTGTATGCAGATTTGATAGGTTATTAGGTGTTAAAAAGTGGATAAAAGGTCAAAAAAGTGTTTCAAGTCAACTACAACCTATTTCAAGCTTGGAGAAGACATACTGTCTGTTTTCTGCAGGATTAACTTCATCAACCCAACAAGCATACAACCTCAAATCTGATGCTATAGAATTGTCCCATGATTTCTCAAAATTTTGGGAGAGGATTGATTTTCCATCAGTGGTGAGTGAGTCCCACCTTAAGGCTAGAAATCTAGATTTGGTTAGATTTTGGATCCCAAAACTTAGAAACCAGTCTTCGATACTTTTAATCAGAAGAAGGATTGATTCACCATCAGTGGTAAATGAGTCCCATTGGCAATTGTCAGTGATCTCAGTCAACACTCAAAATATTCCATATTCTCCATTCTCTGCCCAAGTGCAATTTGAATCAACCTCCTTCCTTTCTATTTTTCATTTGTTCATACATTTGTTCATGCTTGCATATCACATTGTGTTTTCCAACATTGCATTGTTCTTAGGTTTTGCATCCATAATTGATGAGGGCGAAACCCGAGACACAAAAAATAACCAACAAATAAGAGAATAATTTTATTATTCAGAAAATGGAGCTTCTTACATGCAGAGGATCTCAAATCCCCAAGTTCTACAAGACATGCAAGCTATAGAAAGCTTCAGAATAACCCTTTCACAATATGTGAGCTTGTCCCCAAAAGGTCACTGAAAAATTAGAAAACCCACTCATAAATAGAGCTCCTCATTAGTTTGGAGCCAAAACAACATTCAAATTGAGTTTAGGCAGTTTGGTGCTAAAAATTTACATGAAGTTAAAATTTCAAAAGAGCATTTACAATGGTATCTTCTAGAAGGTGTGCCAACTTCCCAGGGCCATAACTTTTGATCCGAGACTCTGATTCGCGAACCATTTGAACCATTGGAAAGGTTTCAAAGTCAAGAATGCGCTCAAAATTTTTTATGCCAATTTCAGAAAGTTTTGGGGCCATTCCGGAAGCTCTAAGTGCCTCAAATCCAACTCAGAAGATTTTTAGGTGCAAATCTGGGAAACTAAAACTGCAATATCTTTCAACCCAGGAATAGAAAATAAAAACCATAAATTGGGAATTTCATTATGATGAAAAGGGCATCCAAAAATGTAAAAACATCTAAAAAATGATAAACTTGAAATTTAACTATTTTTGGGTGATGCAAGATTGCCCTTACACCACTGGATGCTCCTGCATCAGACACCCAGGGTAATTTGAGAAGTGACCTCGTCACGTCTCAGATGGTTGAGGAAAACCCAACTGGTCAACCGCTGCCTTAGATAGCCAAGATGAATCTTCCACAGGCCTTCCTCTCCATTTCACCAGATATTCTTCAGATTTCCTGTTTCTGGTACTCCTTCCCACATGACTATCCAAGATTGCTTCAATCTCCTCCCTTTCTGAAGTAGGTGTTGGAATGTCATACTACCCTACTGCTGGTGCTTCCTCTGTTCCACCTTCATGATACTCTGTCAAATCTGAAATGTTGAACACAGGGGAAATGTTGATTCCATCAGGAAACTCTACTTGATATGCATTCCCTGAATCATGCTTCTTCAAAATCTTACAGGGACTGAATTTCTTCATCTTCAATTTATTATAAGTTCCCAAGGGAAACCTTTCTTTCCTCAAGTGGACCATTACTTCATCGCCAATCTGAAACTCCTTATACCTCCTCTTTTGATCTACCTTAGACTTATACTGCATATTTATCTTGTTAATATGTTCTATTACCTTCTCATGTATATTCTTGATGTGTTCTGCAAAATCTTCGGCTTCAGCACTTATTTTCTTCTCTTGGTCCATCTTCCTCAATTCTGAAGCTATTTTGGGGCTACCTCCATACACAATCTGGAATGGTGATCTACCAGTGCTTCTGTTGACATAATTGTTGTAAGAAAATTCTGCCTGGGGTAAGATCAAGTCCCATCCCTTAGGTTTATCTCCTACCAAACATCTCAGTAGGTTACCCAGACTCCTGTTAACAACCTCTATTTTCCCATCTATTTGTGGATGGTGTGTAGAAATGAACTTCAACTCTGTCTTCAGCTTCTTCCACAAGGTCCTCCAAAAGTATCCCACAAATTTGGTGTCACGATTCCGAAACAATACTCTTTGGTAGACCATGTAGCCTCACCACCTCTTTGAAGAGCAAGTCAGCAATGTGAACTGCATCATGGGTCTTCTGACATGGAATGAAATGTGCCATCTTTGAAAACTATCAACCACCATAAAGATCCACATTCCCTTAGCTGGTTCCTTGAAAACCAAGAAAGTCCATACACTATTCCTCCCATGACTCCTCTCTGGTGATAGTAAGGCTGACATAAGCCCTATTCTTACTCACCCTTTAGCATCTGACATACCTTAAACTTTGTACAAACTCTCATACATCCCCGGGACAACTGAGGCCAATAATAATACTCATCGATAATGGAAATGGTCTTATCCCACCAATATGCCCTACCATTCCTCCACTATGCTTCTCCTTTATCGTGTTCTCCTCTCAGAACTCCTTGGGATACAAATTGAATTCCTTAAATAACATGCCATCTTGGATTATGAAATCTAGCCACCTTGTCCGCTCCATCAGAATGTTCCTGCAAGCTTTCCAAGCCTCTCAAATTAGGATCTTCTCAGATATAGTGTCTTAAGTTCATTGAACCCAACCACTTCAATCAAAGATCTTTGTCAATCATGTATGCCTCCTACTTAAGGCATCTCAAACCCCATTTGACTTCCCACTCCTATGTTTCAAAACAAAGGTATAACTGCAAAAAACTCTACCCATTTCATATGCCTCTGATTTAATTTTCCTAACTCTTTTAGGTACTGCAAGGCCCGATGATCAAGATATAGAACAAATTCCTTTGGCAACAAATAATATCTCCATTTCTTTAATGCTTGAACTATTGCATAAAATTCCTAGATCATATAAAATACTTTCTCTTGGCATCATTTAACTTTTCACCTAAATACGCAATGGGCTTACCTTCTTGGCTCAACACTCCCCAATGGCACAACCACTCAAGCATCACAATCCACCAAACACCTTGTGAACTGAGAGCTAGAATAGGTTGCTCTGTCACCTTCTGCTTCAACAGTTCAAAACTTTTTGCTGCTCCAGTGCTCCACTTGAATTCTTTTCTATCCCCTCTCATTGTTTCAGTCAGGGGTCCACAAATACTACTGAAATTTCTAATGAACTTTCTATAAAAACTAGTCAAACCATGGAAATATCTCACCTTCTAGTAGTTCTTGGGGTAGGCCATTCTAGAATAGCCTTCACCTTCTCTAGGGTCCATCTTGAGACCTTCTGCTGAGACAACAAACCCCAAGTACACTAACTCCCTCTTCACAAAACTACACTTCTTCAGATTAATCAATAGTTTCTCTTCTCTTAACTTCTCAAAGGCTCTCTCAATATGCATTAGATGCTCATCCAATGTCTTACTGAAAATCAAAATATCATCTAAATACAATAACGTGCCTCTGAGTTGTATTGGTGATATCCACTCTTTAGATCAATCTTTGTGAAGTACTGAGCCCCACTCAAACAAATCCATCAGGTCATCCATCCTTGGTAGGGGAAATATGTACTTGATTTTATCTTGTTTATGGCTTAGGAATCTATACACATCCTCCACTCCCCATCCTTCTTTGGTGCTAGTACTGTAGGTACTGCACATGGACTCAAACTCTCTAGATATCAAACCCTTTCAAACAACTCTTGAACTTGTTTGTTCAACTCCTCATTTTCATCGGAGTCATTCTATGAGCTGCCTTATTTGGCAACTAGCTCAAGGAATCAAGTCCAATCTAATGACTAATCTTCCTTATTGCGGTAAACCCTTAGGTACATTATCAGAAACAATATCCTGAAACTCATCCAACATCCCAGAAACTTCTTCTGGAACCTTCTCACTATCCTCCTTACTCACTCTAGGAATCAATGCATAACACACACGCTCATGCTTCATACCTTCTAAAAATTTCTTCCATCTACATAACAAATTCTAGCACTACTGCATACCTTTTCTTCGGTCTCCTTTAGGGTTTCAACTTGTGACAACCCCATCCTTTGTCAAGGAATAAGTGTTTGCATGGCCATCATGTATAGCTCACCTATCAAACTGCCACGGCCTCCCCAACAACATGTGACATGCATCCATGGGGATGATATCATAGAGTACCTCATCATGGTAGCTCCCGAACTTGAACTTTACTAGGCACTGCTCATTGACCAAAACTTTGTGGTCTTTCTGCAACTAGGAAATCAGATATGGATGCAGGTGTCTTTCCCTCTTCAGCTTCAACTTTGTGACCATCTCCTCTAACACCAAATTATCAGTGCTCCCACCGTCAATAATGAAATTAGAACATTTTCCTTCACACTTGCACCTTGTGCAAAATAGATTCTTCCTCTGTTTTGGTTCTTTTTCTTCAGTCACTAGGGCTCTCCTAATCACTAGGGTTTCTCCCCTTTCAGCATCATCTGAATGTTCAGATTGGGCCTCCTCATCTACATGCACAACCCTTCCACGACCTTCTGGCCTTTTGTATACCCTTCCTTGGTGTTGTGGACATTCATAGGCTCGATGCCCTTCTTCACCACACTGGAAACACGTTCCTCTGAAACCACCTCTTCTAGATCCTTTTCCATATCTCCCTTGTCCTCTACTTCTTTGATCACCACTGTTTTGATCACGAGGGCAGTAGTAGTTGTCATTCCTTTGGCTTCAGCTGGTACCTGCATCTTCACTTTTCTTTTCATCATCATTTTGGCTTCCTGAAGATCTTCCATTGCCCCTTCCGCTTTCACCTTCTCGTCCTTTTTGCTTGCCATCAAATCTTTTTTTTAGTTTCTCTTCCACCTTTAGAGAAAATTGATACACATCCTTAATGGTGGTCATTCTGACTAGGCTTAACTCCTCTTGAATGCTTGGTCGTAACCCATTAAGATATTTGGCTACCTTCTCCTTATTGGCCTCTGTGTGACCCATTCTGATTATTATATTGTGAAAATCTTCAGTATATTCTTTCACAGATCTGCTTCCTTGCTTCAACCCTTGCAATTTCTTCAACAGATCTAACTCGTCCACTGGTATGAACTACTTCTTCAGTTTCTCTACCATGCGATCCCATCTGGTGATCTTGACTTTTCCTCTTCAATTTATTTCTAACTATACCTCTTTCCACCAAATACTAGCATGGCCCTTCAGCTTCATTTTTTCAAACTTAACCTGATCTGGGTCCTCTATTTCCTCATACTCAAAATATTCTTCTAGCTCATTGATCCAATCGATCAACTCTTCCAGGTTCAGACTTCCAGAATAACTGGGGACTTCTGCTCTAGGTCTTTTCCTGATCTTTGAAATGGCCCTTATTAGCCACATTTGGTCTTGATCAATTACTTCTTCTTCCTCTTCTACATCTGAACCTTCTTCTTGTCCTTCATCCTCACTTTCCTCCCTTAGGTTTAACCCTCTTCTCAACTGCTTTTGTAACGCATCAACCTATCTCTGGAGGGCTGACAGTGCATCTCTTCCACCAGCATCTCTGCCGCCTCGACCACCTCTAGCACCAACACACCTACCAGGCATCTTTCTTGACCTTGACCCACAACCACAGTCCTAGTGTGAACTGCCTCACGATCAGCGATCTATCCACATGCTCAAGAAAAACCCGCTCTAATACCACTTGATGAGGGCGAAACCCGAGACACAAAAAATAACCCACAAACAAGAGAATAATTTTATTATTCAGAAAATGGAGCTTCTTACATGCAGAGGATCTCAAATCCCCAAGTTCTACAACACATGCAAGCTACAGAAAGCTACAGAATAACCCTTTCGCAACATGCGAGCTTGTCCCCAAAAGGTCACTCAAAAATTAGAAAACCCGCTCATAAATAGAGCTCCTCATTAGTTTGGAGCCAAAACAACATTCAAATTGAGTTTAGGTGGTTTGGCACAAAAAATTTACATGAAGTTCAAATTTCAAAAGAGCATTTACAATGGTATCTTCTAGAAGGTGCGCCAACTTCCCGGGGCCATAACTTTTGATTCGGGACTCCAATTCACAGACCGTTTGAACTGTTGGAAAGGTCTTAAAGTCAAGAACATGCTTGAAAATTGCCATGACAATTTTGGCAAGTTTTGGGGCCATTATGGAAGCTCTAAGTGCCTCAAATCCAACTCAGAATATTTTTAGGTGCAAATCTGGGAAACTAAAACTACAATATCTTTCAACCCAAGAATAGAAAAAAAAACAATAAATTGGGAATTTCATTATGATGAAAAGGGTATCCAAAAATGTAAAAACATCTAAAAAATGATAAACTTGAAATTTAACTATTTTTGGGTGACGCAAGATTGCCCTTACACCACTGGATGCTCCTGCATCAATAATCTCTCAAATAGTTCATTTAATTGCACTTATATCATTCCATTTAGTCTAAATAACATCATACATTACATAATTTGAGGAACCTACCTAGCCTTTTGGCTCTTCTTTCTCCTTTTAGGTGCAAAACCATAAAAGTGCTAGAAAGGATTAGGGTGCCAAAAATCTACGATTCAGTTTAATTCTCCTGAACTTGTGAAGGTGGTGGTGGGGAGAATTTTGATAAAAACTTTAGCTTCCATCTTATTGATAGGATTTCCATAGGATTTTGGAGACTTTGGTAGCTTGGTGATGTAGTAGGAAGTAGTCATATGATATTCGACACAACCCTTGTTCTGGATTTGAATCTTGGGATTAGTGGATGGAATGGTGAATGTGGGGAATTCAGTTAGAGTGGATTGATCAATGTAATTGGCTGGAGCAGATGCTACAACTTCACGGTTTATAGGAACTTGATGTTCAAGGACCCCACTCAAATTGGTGCAATATGAAAAGAGATCAAGATCACCAATGATTGTGATTTCAGTTCCATTATAATGAAAGATTAGACATTGATGGTATGTGGATGGAATGACTTTCATGGCATGGATCCATGGTCAGATGAGGATTAGGTTGTATGGTAATTCAAGATCTAGGACTTGGAATGTGGTATCTAATTATGCAAGTCCAATCTTGATGGGAAATATGATAACTCCCTTAGAAGAATGTTCCATGTCATCATAGGCTTTGATGAAAATGCTCTTAGTTCTATCCACGCATGTTTTAGATAGGCCCAATTCGTTCACTAGTTTTAAAGTGCAAATGTTGAATCCAACTCTGCCATCTACTAAGACTCATTTGACCTCAAGGTACAATGGGTCATTATGGTTTGAATTGGATGTAAAGGAATCTTTGATAGAAAAGGAGAGATGGTGGGATTTGTCCAAGTATCAAACCATGGCCTCAAATTAGTTGACGTCCAGTTCAGTAGGGACAGAGGTTTCTTTTAGAGCCTTATCAAGACTAGCTTTGTGTTCAGGTGATATGCACAAAAGCTCATGGATGGAAATATGTGTGGGTGTCTTGCCTAATTGGTCAACAAGGTTATATTGGGATTTGGACTATGGCTACTTTAGAGGAGGACCAACTAGAGTAATCTTAGCTCTATGGATGGTAACAACAATTTCAGGTTGCTTCATAATGGTGGTTGTGTTAACATGGTTGTCAGCAGCTCAGAGGTGGTTAATAATTTTGTAGTCAAAAGAGTTGTTATAATTGGCATGGTTGTCTATCTTTTGACCCGAACTAGAGGATTTTACATGGTCTTACGATGGATTCTTAAAAAATTGTATGGTTTTTATTGGAATTTTTTTGTTGTCCCTCAACCTCTATGGTACCATTTTTTTATTATGTCTTGAATCATGTTCTTCAACTAATGGCATGATGACATCTTATGCCCTTTGATGCAGTGGTATTCACATAAAGCATTGTCATCCCATAAAGAGGGTTTGAATTGTCCTGGACCATATGGTTTGGACTCTAGGAGTTGTATGACGTTTGATTGTACTAGTTTCTTTAGGACAAATTCAATTGGTTCTGGTAAAGCAGTGTATTGTCTATGTGGGTATTGCCTTGGTTGTTTTGGGGGTCCTCATTGTTGATTATTTTATACCAGTTTAGCTGCTTGGTTGGAAGCATATGGTGTGTTATTATTCATGTTGGGTGCTTTGAGAGTCAATGTGGGACCTATTTTGTTTACTACTTTCACATCTATAATTCCATCATTTGTTATGTTCTTGTTATGGGACCAAAACTTGTTTTTATCATTTGATGTTCCTTGGGAATTTTGTGTCTTGGTATAAGTTTTAATTTCTCCTTTAGTGATAAAGGTTTTCTCAAGGATGGCCGATTTTTCAACAAGGTCAGCAAATGTGGAACAACAATGAGCCTCCAATGCATATTTTAATTTTGTATCCAGGTTTTGCGCGAACATGATAATTTTATGTTTTTTAGGAATTTCAACAAGACATCGGCTAGCTAAACTTCTCCATCTCTGGAAGAATGTTATAAAATCTTCACCCACTTCTTGTTTAGTTTGACATAAGGTAACAATAATGATTTCATTTTTGATATTGAAGGAAAAGTGGGTGATAAATTTTTTAGCAAGTTCATCCCATGATCATATGCATGTGAGTAGGTGGGAGAACCCTCATAAAGCATGTCCTGTGAGACACCTAGGAAATATTCTCATCAAATATTTTTGTTTTGAGGAAATGTCAATAAAGGTCATATGAAATTCTCTCACATGTTTAATGGGGTTTCCTCTTCCTTTATATTTGGGTAAAGTTGGCATGACATAATTTGGAGGAAAAAGAGGCATGTATAATGTCCTATCAAATGTGTAAGGACATAACTCTTGGATAGAGTAAGTTTTCTTATTTGAAAATTTCATGGTTTCCATTTGCTTTTGCAAGGCTAAAATTTGATTGGGTAGGACATCATATGCTGTGAGCGTTTTATCTACAATGTTTGCAGTTGTATTTTGGTAAGGCCAAGTGTTTGTTCTTTCCCATCTAATGTGTTGAAGGGATGGTATGTTGGTGTTGATGTGAGGTGTGAATGTTTAAGTTGTGTTTGGAATTTGGATTTAAGGAATGTGTGTGGTATGACTTGTAATTTTTGATGTGAAAGTTTTAGTTGGAGTGTAAGTATTGGATTGCATATGGAAAATATTAGAAGTATTTGGACCTTGTGAATGTTGAGTGTTGAATTCGAAAGATCCTTGATGATTTGTTTGAGGAACACTTGTGTTAGGACCTTGTGGCACATTGGTGTTTTTGTTAGTTCCATGAATATGAACTCTAGTCCTTTTAATTGTGCTAAAAATATTTGATAACGTGGTGTTCAAGGCCTTAGTTGTTCCAAATGGGTTTGACGATGTGATATTTGTGGCACTTAATGCTCCAAATGGATTTGAAGATATAGTGTTTGTGGCACTTAATGTTCCAAATGGATTTGAAGATATAGTGTTTGTCGCACTTGATGTTCCAAATATATTTGAAGATATGGTGTTTGTATTGAATAAATTAAGTGTAGAACCAAGGGATTGTGACAAGGAATGTGTTAGGTACCGTTGCATTGGTTGTGTTATGTTAAAGGTCATCTCTTGTGTTGTGCCTTGTATAATTCCTTGTGTGCCAAATAAGGAGGTGTGAATTGTTGTTACATCTTGTGTGCCTCCTCCTAATGGTATTGATGTATGAACTTGTGGGATATAGCTACTAGGGACAACTATATTGTTTTCCTGAGTTTGGTTGATGGATTTGGATGATTCTCTCAATGTATTGATGTCAAAACTGGGTGGTATTGTGGCACCTTATATCAATATTTTAGCTAGGTAACATTGAGGGTCTTGTACCAAGAATTCATCCAAAAAGAGGAAAACTCTGGATCTTAGGAAACAACTTCTAGTTCTTCTATGATAATGTTTCCATTTTGGTCTCTAGTGACAAATTTTTCCAATAGGGATTTGTAGGGTCTAGGTGTCCTATGTGATGAGTTTACAAATGGGTTAACAAATTCATTGTTCAATGGGGAAGCCATTTCTTTTCATCTTCTTTGTGACCTAGTTTCAACCATGAAAGAACTTGGAAAGATAAGGTGGATGATATGAGACTAAGACTATTTTTTTGGTTTTTTTTTTGGAATAATGTATGCCTAAATGTAATGCAACTATTTTTTTTTATATATTTTTGGTATTTTGAGGATTCCTAAATGAGGGTAATGACAATGTCACTAGAATATAAAGTATGACTAGGTGTAAAAGGGGAATGATGCTAATGCAAAAAAAAAAAAAAATGATATGCAGTTGAGATGACTATGGTATGAACTATGCACCTTTGTTGTGAAAGTTAAGGAAGGAGTTATTAGCCAATCTAAGATAGTCCAATCTTTCCAAATGAAATTATCAATGACCTCAAGTAGAGAGGATGACAAGTGACAAGTTTGACAAGGTGATCCTTAAACTAGACTGATTAGTTTAAGGATTACACAAAAATGACAAGGACTAATGTGGAAAATGATAAGGTTAATGATAAATTTTCTTTGTAGCAATGGGCCTATGTCAAGATATGGTAAGTTTCCCTTTTCCAAAGTTTTCAAAAAGGTGTATGTATCCTAATATTTTTTTATGTGATACAAGTAAGCTAAATGAATGTGATGGAATAATGAGAAATGAAGTGATCAAATCTTTGGTTGAAAGAGCTTGTTTGGAAAATGTTGGCTCAGTTTGTATCAGAGTTGAAATGTTATCATATTTTGGTGTGATGTTTGATTTGTTTTGACAATTTTTTGAATACACAAATGCAAGAAACCATAGATAAAAAAGGTTTTTGAGTTTTTTTTTTTATTGTGAATACTGTTTGATTTTAGCAATACAAGCACAAATCCTAGGTTGGAAAGGACAATATTTTTTGGATCCCACTTGGATTACTCTAGTTGTGTGTACTCTTAGCAGATGACTTAGAAGCTTGGCCAAATTGGCTCCCCTCCACGACACTCACTTCTCTAGGTCAATCAAGCTTCGAGTTCTCATGAATCTCCCATGCCGAACTCTTCATATCTACTAAGAGTTGCAACAATTTGGGACGACATGAGAGGTGGTGCCTCTTGTATCAAAAAATAGAAGGTTTTTGGCTACTAAAACAATGTTTCTTAGTGAATACTCAGGGACATGGCACCTCACGAGAATCCAACAAGCCACTTAAGGTTTCAATCACTCTACTATGGGCTCTTATACCTTTAAAAGAAAAGGTAGGTACCCTATTTCGAATGACACTGCATGGCTAAGGCCTACATACCATGAGGACATGATAGTTTATTCTTATCCATTTATATACAGGCCTAAGTGAAAAACTAATTGGAGTCATTCCCTCTTTCGAGGAAGGCCCTCTAAGGGATTAACATAGAAAAAGATGGGTTTGGCTTTCTAATCACTAAGTTTGCACAAGGTGAGATCATAATATCTACCATCTTTACAAGCACAACAAATAATTTTTGTTACCCCCTAGTTAAATCAATATGAAAGAAGAAAATTGTTCTTTATAAGCACCAAATGAAATGTTTTCTAAGCTATGTAGACAATGAGTTTCAAAATCAATTCTTCGATGAATGTCCTGCATCAAAATCTCATTAGTAATTTCATGCCCCTTTTCTTTGACAAGCATATGTTTTTATTTCATGTCTCTGTGAAATGATCCTGCAAGAAACTAAACTAAACCAAATTAGCCTTGAAATTAAAAATGAACAGAAAAAGAAATTAATCTAAAAATTAATTAATCTAATAAAAATCTAATCTAAATAAAGCTAAATCTAAATCTAAATTAAAAAAAAAGCTAATCTAAAATGAAAAACTAATTAATTTAATTTAAAAGTTAATGTAATTTAAAAATTAATCTAGAATCTAAAATTAAAAGTTAACCTAAATTATAAATTAATCTAGAATTATAAATTAAAAACTAATTTAACTAAAAGCTAATTTGAATTTAAAAATAATAATCTAAATTAAAAATTAGCCTAAATTCAAAGTTAAAGACTAAATCTAAATTCTAATATCTAACTTAAAAACTAAATCTAAGTTAAACCTAAATTAAAAAAATTAAACTAAATTAATCTAAAATCTAAATTTATTTAAATTTAAACTAAAATTTAAACTAAAATCAAAACTGAGAAACCAAATTCCAAACTACAACTAACAAAATAAAAACTAAAATTAAGACTACAAATTAATCTAAATTTCAGCACATAGTTGTTATCAAATAAAAATGCCCACAGTCATAAAATGAAACACCATAATTGTAGGACATATTTCAAATTGCCATGATTGCAGGATACAGTTAGGAAGATTGCAAAATGAGTGACGTAATTATAGGATGTTGAAAATGGAATGATTATAGAATATGCTTAAAATGGATTATTCTAGAAAGGTAGTCAAAAATACCATGATTGCAGGATATTGTCAAAATGGGAGGCTAGGATTACAGGATTGCATGATACGTTTCAAAAAGGAAATGATATGATTGTAGGAAATGTTAAGAATGATTTCTTCTTCTTTTTTATCGGTAAAGATTAGTATTTTATTTATAATAATAAAGAGTTACAAAATAAAGCAGCGCTCAAAAGACAGAGCCAACCAGTATGTTCCTTCTATAGCTCAACCCAGTAAACCAGAGAGATCTACCCTGAACCCAACCAGAAATTACATCATTCCATAATTGATTCATTTAAACTTTTCACCCTTCGATATAGCAACAACCCAAAAACTTCATTCACACTTGAAGGCTAAGCGGAAAAAAAAATTACATTTGAGAGTTTTTCCTTCTGCACACCAAAAACACCACCATCAACCTGCACTGTTCGCTTTCCTGCTAAACATCCACTCACCACTTTCCCTAAATCCTTTCCCTACCCTCCCCCGCATTTTCATTCCACTATGAGCCATCTTTCACCCAAAAATATTTTGTCCCACCTTCAAAAAACAAACACCTTGATTAATTACACACCATTTCTGCCAGACCTCACACCCCTAGCGCTTCCCCTGTGCACAAATAACATTTTCCTTGGTATCTAATGAGGCTAGCTTGCACCCTCCCTCCACTCTACAGCTTCTTGTTGACGCAACACAAGCTTTAAGTTCTCCCATGCTATTAAAATTCCCAATTTGTAGACTTCTCGGTCCACTCTCCTCCGCCACCTCACAACAGGAATTAGGCATTCTTCTATGGCCTCATCCACATCCTCGATGCCTTCCAAGATATCATTTCCTTTACTTGGTACAACCCATTCTAATAGGGAATCTATTTTACTGAGTAATTCCTCCACAAATAGTGATCTCATCACCCATTTTACCACCTTAATGTCTTCATTTAGTTCAAGACCCCATGCAAACAACATAGAAGTTGTGTCAATGGCCATTCATCCTCTATGAGTGGCCTCCATGAAATGTGATCTCAAAGTCTCCAACACTACCTCTATCACCTCTTCATGTGGATTTTTTAACAAATACTTCAACCTAAATACAGACATTGGCCCAAAGAAACCTTGTTGTTGCAGTTTGGTCAAAAATCCATACATCACTTCCATTTCCTCTGCTTTCAAAAATTCTAGACTAAATAGCCTTCACCCGCACCAAACCCTTCACTAGGAATTGATAGAAAAAAAGTTGTTACAATTTCTTGCTTTAAAGACTCCCACCACCTCAACAATTTGGCAACTCGTCTGCCCCATCCTTCCCTTGAAAAACCAATTTAAAACTGTGCCACCACCACCTCCTGTGTGGACCCAAAGTTAATTAAAAATTAGTACTTCATCTGTTCATCCACAAATTGTTTCATCCAGCCTCCTCGAAAAAAGGTGAGAAAAGCTTGATGGTCATTTCCATCTTGCACCAACATCCTTAAAAATAAATAGACCCACCTGCCCTTTCAGTTACCATTTGTACTTAAACTATACCCATCTTCTTTCGCTTGAAATACAATCGGTCCTCATCTGCCATCAAACGTCATCCCCTAGTACCAAACCTCATGCTAAAACATTATGGCCAAACCACTGGAAAATCTACCTGGCAAAAATCCTCCACCCTGGTTTCACCTATTAACTCAAAAGTGGTCACCCACTTAGAAAGGTAATCTGCTTCACCATTGCCAGCTCGATGAATATGAAGAACTTAAAATTTTTCAAATTAGCTTAAAACATTTAAAATTGTGTGGATAAAAGCTTGCAAATGCCATGCCGAAACTCCAACGTTAATAATTGCTTGAATTATAATCAAAGAGTCACCTTCCAAGAGCAAATTTTTAATCCCCAAAGATTTTGCTAAACCTACAGCCAAAAGGGATGCCTTACCTTCCACAACATTAGTTGTGCCATCCTTCAGTTTTTGAGTTCCAAATGCTACCAAATTGCCTTGACTGTCATGAATAATAGCCCCTGCTCCTGAGGGCCCTGGGTTACCCTTTGCAGCCCCATCAAAATTTTCCTTGAGCCATCCTTCCTTCAGCTTTTCCCATGCTACCTCCTTCGAAGAAAGCTGCACCCCATTTAAAACCCCCTCTAGATGTCCATGCTTTACCTTTAGCCTTGGCCACAACCTTTGAAACCTACTATCCTCCACTGAAAAAAGACACTTTTGAAGTTGGAGTTGTGCAGCGGTAGCATTCACAACTTTCGTGATTGCTTGATCAATTCTATTTTTGATTCTACGAACTGTTTCTTTTTTATCCTCAAAAATTCTTTTGTTCCACTCCTTCCATAATTCCCAAATCACAAGTGGCGGGCTTACCATCTAGACACTTGAGAAGAGGGATGAACCAAAGAGGTGTGGCCACCCCTCAAAAACACCCTTCACTGAGTTTTTCCAATGACCCTGCCAAGCAAGTTTTTGCCTAAGGGAATCCTAGCAAGCAGCAAAAACTATGCATTGTAGAAGTAAATGATATGTTGATTCCTCTGCCACCTCACATAAAACACACTTTTTCGGTCCAACAAATCCCAACCTCTTCCTCATTTCTCCTAAAAGAATTCGCCCCTTCACTGCAAACCAAGCAAAAGCACCAGCCTTGGGCAAGCATTCCTTACTCCAACATAATATTTTTTCCCAAAAAACCTCCCCCTCAATAGAGTCTAGAATCTGGTACCCAACCTTGACCAAGTAGTTCCCATTAACTAACCCACACCAGACCATTTTATCAGTAGTGTTATTTGGAAGTACTTGTCACCCCTTAAAAATCTCCTTCATTTTTTGAATTTGGAGACCTGAAATCTCTTCAAAAAAAAATTCTTTCCACCCCCACTCCTGGCCTAAAGGACTCCATTTTAGTTCTAAATAGTTTCTAACTTTATCACCCCATCTTTGGATAAAAAACTTCCTTAGATCCTGTGAACCTTCATCCTCCTTTATAATTAGATACCCATTCCATGAGTCATCCAAAAACTTTGCATTTAACCCATCCCCAATCTTCCAAGTAATGTGATTAGTTATTACCGGCCTACAAGAAACTATAAAGTTCTAGATAGTAGAACCCTTCATCGGATTTCTAACAGTGAAGATTCGATTATCTGTCATCAAATCCAAATATTTTTCTTTTAGGATTTCGACCCATAGGAGTTCAGGGTTTGTATAGATACTCCACACCAGCTTTACACCCATAGCTTCATTCATCAAATGTCAATCTCTCAAGCCCGCCCCCCCTTTCCTTTGGTTCTACAAATTTTCTCCCATGCTAACAAAGGGATTTTATCTTGATCATTTGCACCATTCCAAAAAAAATTCCACATTCGCTGCCCTATAGACTTCACCACCTTCTTTGAAATTTTCAAACACATCATGGAGAATACTAGAATAGCCGAGATCACACTTTTTAACATGAGTAAATAACCAGCAGCCATTAGCCATTTACTTTTCCAACTGTCCATCCTGCTTAAGTAGCTATCCACCAAGTCTTTCCATTTACCAGCTTTATTAGCTCCCCCAAAGAGTGGAATACCTAAAAACTTACTCAAAAGTGAACCAACCCGCATACCTAAAATCCTACAAATTTCAAGTTGTTTAGCTATGGGAACCTAAAAGAAGAAAATCTCATACTTCCGCCAATTGATAGATTGACTAGAAGCCTCCCCATACTCATCTAGAGATTCTTTCATCACCTGAGCTTCTCTAATGGTTGCATCCCCCATAAGAAAAGTGTCATTAGCAAATTGCAAATGTGAAATCGGCTCAATCCCTTTAGCAACAACAATGCCTTTCCACATCCCACTACACCTTTTCTTAGCAATCAACCTCCCTAATGATTCAGCCAGTATAATAACAAGGAAAGGGGAGATGGGGTCTCCTTGCCTGATCCCCTTACTAGTTTCAAAAAAAACCTTGTGGGATGCCATTTAACAACACTGAAAAATTAGGGGTGCTAATACAACTTCGAATCCATGCCACCCACTCTCTACAAAAACCAAACTTCTCAAGGACCTTTAGGAGAAAAATCCTATTAACTTCATCATAAGCCCATTTAATGTCTAATTTCACCATCAACTTCTCCACTTTTTCCAATCTTATCAAATGAATATCTTCATGAACAACAATTACCCCTTCAAAAATAGACCTGTTTGGAGAGAAACCACTTTGCTCTACCGAGATCACAGAAGGTAAGACTTTTTTAAGTCTATTTGCAACCACCTTAGAGATAACTTTGTAAATTGTGTTACATAAAGAAATTGGACGATAGTCTTCAAACGAAACTATCTCAGATATTTTTGGTACCAAAGAAACGAAAGTATTATTCAAATCCTTCAAAACAAAACCACTATCCCTTGGTTCTTCCACCACTTCCCAAATATCTTGTGCTAATATACTCCATAATTTCTTGAAGAAAAAGGCTGGGAAGCCATCTAGCCCAGGAGCCTTATCTCCTCCCAGCCCAAAAATAGCCTTTTTCACTTCTTTTAAAGAGACTTTTTCCATTAACATGGCATTTTGTGCATCAAAAACCACACTAGGAATGTTCTCCAAGATCTTCCATTCTTCATTTTCATCCCTCCTATTCTCCTTGCATAAACCAGAGAAAAAATTAATAGCTTCTTTGGTTAGAAGAGCATTATTTGATAGCACAATCCCATCCCTATCTTTGATTGAGAAAACCTTGTTACTACCTCTGTGGACTTTCATGGAGTTGTGAAAAAACTTTGTATTTTTGTCCCCCACTTTTAACCAGCATTCTCTTGATTTCTACTTCCAAAAAACTTCCTCACAGGCTAAACTTTCAGAATAAGCTTTGTTGAAAAAAATTTCCTGCTCAAAATCTTCTTCAAAAATCCCTTTCTCAATAATTTTTGAATGAAGGAGCTCTAACTCCTCTTCCAGTCTTAACTTCTTAGTGAAAATGTTTTTAAAGGATTCCCTGTTCCACCTTTTTAGTTGTTCTTTTAGAAATTGTAACTTCTTAAAAAAATATAGGCTTTAATTCCATATCTTTCAGGGGTATTTCTCCACCAATCTACCACTAGCTCCTGGAAGCCTTCTGCCTGCAACCACATTGCCTCAAACTTGAAAGGGCACCTTGTCAATGTTAACTCCTCTTGAATTCTCAATCCTATCAGATAATGATATGATCCAGTTATGGGAGTTACCTTCGCTTCACACAACCATTGTTGCACCACCCAATGTTGTTAAGAATGATTTCTATTGTTATATTATGCTCATGTAAACTGATAGCCAAAAATAGAAACATCTATTGAAATATTTTAATGCAAAAAATGTATTATCCAAATACAACGGGGATTGAGATAGGTTCAAAGAAAGCTTAATCCCCTTGCTCAACTATCTAAAAAATAAATATCTCCACTACAGAAAGCTGTAGTAGATCGTTGACTCCAACTCTTTACGGTGTAGGGAAATCAAAATGTTATCTAGATAACATAATTCTGCAATCCAAAATAAGATAGAAGCAAAGTGGGTGGTAGATAGAAGTAAAGTGGGTGGTAGATAGAAGTAGTCACCAGAGGGATGCCAACACCATAGAAACCGCTGCCTAAAAGGAGTTTTCAATTTTTGAAGAAAATTGCAATTTAGTGAAAATTATAACAATATCATGATCAGTGTGTTGTCAAATTTATTCCATGAGAAAACCTCAACATTGAATCTAGCATGATAAAATTTCCTAGGTCAATTAAACCAAAATTCATGTGTAGTTCAAAATTCATAGCAGATCAAAAGTATATTTAGATTTCATGCATACTAACGATTAACAACATGCTGAAAAGATGAAAGCAATAAAGTAAACGTATGAAGGATTGATATTAGGTAGATTTGGAATGTGCTTAAAATATGTCTTTACCATAATGGTATGGGTGTGGTTGATGACTACAAATAACATATGATGAAGACAAATGAATAACTGAATAGTCAGAATGCCTTCATTGTAGGTTCATCATTATGTGAATACTGAAAAATTGAAAGAGACAAATGATTAAATATATAAACCAAATCAACCTTTCAACATGACTTCAATGAATTTTCTCTAAAATGAAATCATATGTAATAACAAAACTAGACTATGAAAAATCCATATGTATTTACAATAAATTCACTCCATTGTTATCCTCTTCCATAATATCTTGCATTTGCTCTTATATTTTATAAGAAAAAGCATAAGAAACTCTCCAAAATTGGATGAGATCAGAATAAGATTGCAATTCGTGTCTTGAAATGTGTGAAGGAAGCTTGCTTTTACTAAAAAATTCAAGAGGCGATTCCACGTTTTGGGAAGGATGTGGGATAAAATATTAGGTGGGATTTTTATGACTCTTTATAAATGCATAGAAAATATGAAATTTTTAATGATTGTGAATAAAATTAGTGAAAATGACTATGCAAATGGTGCTTATAAATGATTATTTAATTATTTTGTAAACACCTATGAAATGAATATTTAATGAATTTTTAAATATATTTAAATGAAATGGATTGATGAGATATGAAAATGGTTTTAAGAGTATGGTGATATGCAAATAATTACATGAAGCCTGCAATGAGAGATATAATTATGTAGATAATGTAATGAGTCATGCAATAGATGAAAATGATTATGAAGGCATTTTTATGCATCTACGCATACATAACCTCTCTCCAGCTATCCCTTCCTCTCTCCAAAACTTCTAAATTACTCTCCCCCCTTGACATTAAGGGTAAAGGGTGTGCACATATGTTTTTATCTTTATTCCCCCCTTTGAAAAAACTATTTATTTGATTGCATGCACACTCTCCCTGACTGATATATACATGTATGAATAACAGTAACAAAGATTTCAAAATTGTGACCAACTCCCCCTAATAGTGTTATCCATCAAAATGGACCAAGATTGGAACTGATATACTATCTTCTAACTTTTGCACATATACAATGAAATTTGAATATGGAAATTGAAGTCTATAAAATGGAAGAAATATACATAGATTAACTAGAAGAAGTGTTTGACACCTAGAATTTTGCAAGGTTTGCTTGCGAAACTTTCTTACCTTCTTCCCATTCCTTCTTGGTTATGCAAATCCTATATATTTGAGCTTCAAACTCCATAACGAGTTCTTCTCCATCATCCAAAGTTTTGAGCACTAGATTTAACTTCATTTATTTTTATGCACTTATTGCGGAACTATAAGTAGATGTAAACTTTGCATTTACTAGTTCCCTAAGATGTCCAAACTAAGCTATTATATTTTCTCTTTTTTCCTACAACTAAAAGAATTTTTTCATGTAGGATTTCAATTACTAACCTTCTACTTCCATCTGCATCAACAATTGAATCATACGCATTGGATTCCTTATCAATATAGGACTCAATGGATTCCATCTCATCCTTAATACTCTCCTTAAAATTGGGAAATTTCATGCAAAATTAGAACAATATATTGGCTTCCACAATGCAATTTTGTACATATCTAGGACTGTTCCAAAATTTATCATGTGCAATGATACATTTCTCTATTATATCCATTAATAATTTATCATTCATCTTTTTATCTATATCCTTCTCTAGTTTCTCCTTCAAACCACTAGAATATTCTTTGAATTAATTAAGTAAAAGCTTTAAATTTCCCATAGTAGATAATGAATTATCAATGTGTGCACTTGCTATGCTCTCCTATAGCACCTTCATTACTTCATCAATAAGCTCTACACTCTTTTAATGTGTTTGTAGGATTTATTTCTAGGAAGAGGCATGGAATGCATTACCAAACTATAATTTGTGCAAAGGAGATACCTTATCCATATCAACCTACCCTTATTACATTGGAAGTTGTAATAGCTAGGAAGACACAATAGGTTGGAATTGGAGCTACATATTCAAAAAATTCTTCAACGAATCTCTGAAGGTAATAGAATATTCTCCAACTATCTTCACATTCTCTTCTACATCCTATTATGCCTTGCATAACCACCCCACTTTGATCTGGATCAAAATGGGTCCCCCTTATCTTTTTGGTTTCTTTGTTTTGGGTCATTTTCCTTGCTCTTGGGTTGCTTCTAACTTCTGCCTGGGTTTCTCTTCTAGTTTTGTTAAATTTGGTTCTATTTTAGCCTAATTTGGTTCCCTTCATGCTAAGTATTCAATGAAGTAATCACAAGCCAAAGTGTATGATACGATAATGTATCTTATGTCCTTCTGATGACTAATGGAAGCATTTGTTTTACAGGAACAGGCCACACACACGATGATATTTCTCAAGTGAGTCCACTTGGGCTTTCCTCAAAGCGGTTGGTCATAATTCTCCTTAAAGATGAAAGTCGGCGAGACCTTGCGGATGTCTTGTTGACTACCAGTGCATTATGTTGATATGCATATGTGTTGCCTATCTGCAAGACCTTGAGATTGTCATGGCGAGGGGAATTTACATGTGGGCTCTTTCAGCAAGACAAGGGTCATCATCTCAGCAACATGGGTCCACCTATTGGCATGAGGGGTTTCTTTCGAAAAAGGTCTCGGCGAGATCTTTGGGTCTCAACAATCAACAAAAAGGATCCAAGACATTTTGGCGGGAGTTGTTCTCTTCAGTATGTGCTCTCATTGAATACTGGGAGGCTTGCCGACATGGAAGGGAGTCACCAGGAGTCTTGCCAGCTAACAGTAAAAATTCCGCTTTGGTGAGAAATCTTTCATCGGTATGGGGTCTCAGCGAACCCACAAGGTCTTGCCGACTACCAACAAAGAAAACATACTTTGGCAAGACTCAATTGCTTCGGGTGGCATCTCACCGAGTGGCTCTAGTCATAGTGACATGGTGTGAGGGGATTCCATTAATATGTCTTTGGTAGGAGAATCAACATGTCTCACCCACATTAAAGGGGCCTTCGCCCAAGGATTCTAGATTGGGCATAGTCTCTAACTGAATGTTCAAAGTCTCACAGATGGGAAGGGTCCGCCTATCAGCAAAGCAGGATAGTGTTGCCAAGAAGTCTCTGTGAATGAGAGAGGTCTCGGTGACACAAGGAAAGCTCACCAAGAGGTATGAAGTTGGCGGAAGGTCTCGCAGAACAGTGGATGTCTCACTGAAAAATGAAAGACTTCACTATGAAGTCTCGGTGATGAAGGAATGTCATGCCGACATAGCGCTAGCAGACTCCATTGGTGGTCTTCGGTGAGAGAACTGGTATTTCATAGCAACAATAGGATGAACTAGTAAAGCTTTCTCCAGGAGGTGAGGTATCTATTGGACGTCTCCCCGATGAAGGGATGTTACAGCGAAGTGCCTGCAACGAAAGAATTCATGTCGGTGTGACTACATCAATGTCTCCCCGAAATGAAAATCTCCTAATGATAATGCTTTCGGAAAGATGTCTGGCCGAAATGGAAAGGTCTTACCAAAGGGTCAATCTTGAGTATGACATAAGGAGCTCGATCAAAGGTCTCAGTGAAACGTAGGAGTCTCGGTGACACATGTGGAGAAAAGAAAACATATCAATATGACTACAAAGAGGTTTCCCTGAAATAAAAGATCGAAAAAAGGTTGTGATATCGGTATAAGGTCCTAGTGAAGAAAATAGGTCTCGCCGATAAAGTATGAAGCGGTATCGACAAAGGTTCATGCTTTCACCACGAGGTCTTGGAGATGAGCGAAGGTCACACCGAAAGAACGAAGTGAGCCCAATGAGAGTAAAAGGAACTCATGGATACTTCAACTGAATGAAAGACTTCACTGTAAGGTCATGACGATGAGTGAGGGTCTCGCCGATGGCAAGGAGGGCTCGGTAAGAGGATAGGAGTTCGGGATAAGGTGTCCCCAACCTAGCAGAGTTTCATCGACACAAGGAAGCTCGCCCAAAGATTTGGCCATCGGCGAAAGATCTCGCCAACTTACCAGTGTCACATCGAAAGAATGTAGTCAACCTGCTGTAGGATAAGGAGGATGTTGGGGAGACACCAAAGGAAAATGAGGACTTCACCATGTGGTCTTGTTGATATGCTAAAGTCTTACCGATAGTGGTAGGTTCACAAATGAAAAATAGATATCGGTATAACCATGGGGGATCACCATGACCTTGGGCCGATTAAGGGGTCTCGTCAAAAGGAAAATGAACTCTGAGCTAGAATAGGGATACCATCGCTGTGACTTCTTGCCAATGAAATGAGGTCTCAGTGATAGGGAAATGAGCTCGATGTGACTTCTAAGCCATCCGAGTGTCTCACCGATTGACTGATGCTATCCCAATGCCTATTGTAAGATGAAATCACATCAAGGAGACACCGAGGGTGTCTCACTGACCTCTGATTTAGGTTAGACCTCTCTTGACTGCTTGGAATCTAGTGTGGTAGCTAATCATCCAATCAGAGGGAGTTGAGAGGGACCTTTGACTAATTGATCACCCTTGTCTAAGAAGACCAATAGAGTGCAACTGGATGGATTCTTTCTGAAATAGTTGAAAATGAATCTGCTCGGGGGACCACGTTCAGATCTATAGGAGGCTCAATGGCATTTCTGAAAGACAGTCAACGAGCAGAGGACTCTAGAATAGAAGGGAGGCTAAAGAAGGAAGAAGCCATGAATCAGAGAAACACCTGTGGTGACCAATGACAGAGGTAGATCAATACTAATGCAGATATCCTAGAGCATTCAAGATGACCCCAATAGAGTTCGAAGGTGGACATGAAGACACTAGAGTTAATGCTGCAGCAGCAAAAGATCTACAGATCTTTCCCATAAACCTTTTATCAACATGGACAACATAGCTTCACATTGAATGCAGCATTGATTCTTTTCAAAAGATTTGAGAGTCGAATCTCTGACAGCTGACAGATATTTTGTAAACCCTAGTGTTGGGGATAGCACATTCTTTTTGATGCATTCTATATATAAGGTATTCTTGCCTCTTTGTAAAGGTTAGAACCTATGGAGACCTAGTAGAGTTAGAACTTCTAATTTCTAGTTAGTAGCCAGTAGAATAGGAATAGAGGGGATAAAAGTTGATCTTGATTCTTTGTAATAGGAGCTTCTTTTGTCTTCTTGAAGTATGAGTTAGATTCAAAATAGTCTAGTGTATCTTTCAGTTTTCTTAGTATAAATGGAAAAGTTTTGAAATCACAAATTTTCTGAACACTGGTGATTGTGCCAGATTTTTAAATACTTCTTTATCTATTTTATGGGCAGTAGAAGCAACCAGATTTAAATCTATTTCATGTTAAGTTTCATAACGGTGTTTGTTTTGATTTAATCATCTGATTTTAGAAGCTTTCAAGGAATGAAGTTTTATTTAATGTTTTTTTTATATAGTAATTTTAAATTTGTTGTTAAAATCAACACTATGAATGGATGAAGCTATGTGTTAGTCACAAGTTAATTTCGTTCTATAGTTTTAGTTAATAATTCCTTGGAAGGTGATAGGTCTAGTTAATTTGGATGAAGTATCATTCTTTTCTATTCCAAAGCCTTGATCTATCTTTTGTTGTTTCTTTTAAAACCCTGGTTAGAGTAGGTTTTGAATTCTTGTTTAACTCTAGAATAGTCCAAAAAGCTCAACACGAGTAGGCCCCTTGAACATTACTATTAAATTAACCACTGAGGGACATCAACACAATTGAGAACAAACTACAAAGACCTTGGGAGCTAAGATATCCATGTGATCATCTTTCTGTTTCAGGAGAAATAGAGTAGCAATGCTCTGTTTGCATGTTGTTGTGCCAAAAAAGACATCAACAGAGACTAGTGCTAGAAGGAGGGCCGACTTGAGAAAATTTGGATCGTTGTGAGTTGGATTGGGTCAGGTCTTGGAAAACCCAGCTCTAATGGGTAGCCCTTTGTATACACCAAGATTTTTCCATCGAATCCCTGATCATTTGTATGATAGGCTTCCATTATTTTTCCCTAACAATGGGAAAAATGCTTTTGAACATGTCAAAACTTGCAGGCATATACTTACTTTTCTCCAAGTTCAGCATCAAGATATCAACTACTAGTTATTTGTCCAAACACTTCAAGGTACAACCAGGCAATGGTATGATAATCTATCCCCAGAATCTATTTATTCATGGATATAACTAGAAATCTTATTCTTATATCAATTCGATCCTCATACATTACACCCATTACATGAATTTGCAACTACAAAAATGATACCCTTAGAGAAAATTCATCATTTGAATCACAGATTTTTGTTCATGTATCAAGGGGTTCAATTTTTGGATTTGGTTGTGAATGATTATATACTGATAGAACATTATTATTTGGTTTTAAACCCCTCATTTGCAACCAAAGTCAGAAGTTGTGGTAAGGCTACATCTTTGCATGAGGTATTTAGAAAATCTCTCTTATTGGCACAATTTGGATGCGACACTAGAAATTCAGAGAACCAAACTCAGGGTTACAATCCTCTTGTGCTTGCAAATTTCCATCATATGCAGCCTTATGCCATTCCTACCCAGATGCAATCATTCTCACCAAGCAGCTATGACCTTCCTAAGGTTCCAAATACCACATTCCCCGACACCCCACATCAGGTCAATTGCACACAAGACCACTAGGAGAACTCTTCTAATCAAGATGAAAGTCGGGGTGATGAGGGATTGACAAAGGAACATGGCTCATGTTGGCTAGATATCCCATGTGCACAAAATCGAATAAGGGAGAAACTAGAAGAGTTGGGAGGTCTGAAACTGTCAGAACTAGTTGGGCCAAGTGGATGTAGGATACATTGAACAAAGCAACACTCTCACATGGATTTCCATGTCTTCCTGGGAAGCATGGAGTTGTACTTCAAGCAACTGATCTCTATTGAAGGGATACTTATGGAGGATCCTTGGAGTACATATCCCATCGATCTGGAAGATGAAAAAGTTAGCTTACATGAAAATGTTGATCAGTCCATCCAAAATGATGAGAGTGACTGTGTGGAGAGGTTTAATGCTTCCTCATCTTTTGATGATGTTGATCATTGCATGGAGATGGATTCAACAACTGATGAAACTCCTCTATCTAGTGAGGACTTGATAGAAATGGAGAATGGATTCATCGATGCAATCATAGATTCTTTCATAATGGTGGATGAGGAAGAAACAAACCTTAATGGGTTAACACGAGGGGATGACTCTGCTAATCTAAGTAGTGAATGGATTGAGACAAATATCATGCTTCAAGATGAGATTGCCAATGAATCTTGTGGTCAAGGACAAGGACTTAAATGCCAAAATGAAATTCTAAGGGGAGAAGTTCAAGTAGATTTTTAGATCAGTCAAGTGCTCCCTGAGGAAATTCATGATGGAGTACATTTGGATATAGCAGAGGAATGCCAAGAAAGCAACCAAGAGGAATTTGAATTGAGAAGGTGTTTCCTTGGCTCTGACCCCATGCACTCAAGTGAGTTTGAAGGAAGTCCTTGTTCACTATGTGCCATTATCCCTGACATTAATGGTGATGAGCTAGAGGTAGATTCTCAAACCCTTGGCGATGACACATTTCAAGAGAATGTTGAAAGGAAGGATTCATCTCAAGAAATTCTAAATTTTTTTGACTCTGTGCCTGAGATGAATATAGAGATGTTGGTGAGTCAATACCCTGAATACAAGATGAACCTTGATCCAGTGGTGTTCCATGAGCTGAGACCTTGTGAAGAGGAGATCATATGACACAATCCTGCATTGGTAACTGGAAATCTTTCGAATCAGGTGTTGTCCTTTCATTATCCTCTATGTTTTAATAATTTCTAGTATGATTATGACATTGGGGATAGTAAAACATGTTTGTGGGTAAATCATGATATAACTGAGAACCCACAACTGATAATATTTCAAGCTTTATGCCCTTAGAATGAGCTTATTGCCTATAAACTTTATATCTCTGAGTATAAAGATAAATTTTCTAGGTTTAGAACTATGCCTAGTAGGTTAAGATTGTTGCACATAATAAAAAATCAGTCAAGTCAATGTACAAATTTTTACATTCTTGTGATTTCAAGGCTTAGCTTTGGGGTTAGTTTAGGATTAGGATTAGTTAGTTTTATTTTTTTTTTATCTTTAGTTATTTTTCTTTCGTTTTGTTATTTTCCTTTTCCTGTTCCTTTTGTTTTGTTTGTAGATAGTTTGTTTCTTTGTTTGTAAATGTTCTATCTGTTTGTAAATAATTTTCATTTATGTGAATAGCTTATGTTATTTTGTGTGTAAAATTTGTTTCCCTTTATGTGAATAATCCACTGCTCTTTGTGTAAGTAATTCTCTCTTTGTTTGTTTATAGTTTGTTGTTCATTTCTTTTCCTTCCCTTTTCTTTTTTGTTTTCTTTGCTTTTGTTTTCTATTTATTCTGTTCTCTGGGGGTTGATCTATTCTTTCCATCTGAAACTGTGGGTTGTTATCTGAAGCATACTGTGGTCATTAGGAGAGAAGTGGTTTAGATATTTTTAGGTTTTCTACTTTGATGAGTTTTTCCTCAATTCATTGTTTCATGCTTATTGTCAATAAAAGCTGTGGAAAGTTTTGAAAACAAGGTTCCAAGTAAGATATCCTTCATCATCTCCCCTGAATCTGTCACATATCATTAAAATCATCTCCTCTTGTAATGATATATTTTTCCTAGAGTGGTAGTGTTGTGAGGTTTGAGTGAAAATTTTGATTTTACAAGTGTTGTTATGAGGTCCATTTTCATTTTCAACCTAGATCAGATATTAAACATCTAACATATTGAAAAGAAAAAGAAAAATTAAATGAAGTATCTAAAACTCCAAAAGAAAAAGAAAAGAATTATCAAAATAAAAAGAGGATTCAATATGAATGGGTGATTCCAGTATCTCTACCAGGGTTATGGACGCCTGACTGGTAGTAGAGAAATGTTGTGAGAGAACTAGAGGTATCTCCGTCAGGGCTATGATGCCTGACTAGCAGCGGACCAATGCTTAGGATATCATTGCATGAAGGAAATCAACTCATGTAGCTCAAATCTTACACATTGTTGTTCAAAAGATGAAAAAGCTTTATGAAGGAATGATGCACAATCAAGCACACACATTCATTCGAGGGGTACCATTGATTGACTTACATTTGAGATTCTAGCTCTACCTTGCTTGTTATAACTGACCCAATTAGAATTGTGATGTTCATGAACTAGGAGTTATAGGTAGCTCAATCTTTCAGATTCATGAAAATGGTTAAACCATTTTCCTAACCGAGTTGTCATTTTTTATGCCTTGCATAACCACCCCACTTTGATCTGGATCAAAATGGGTCCCCCTTCTCTTTTTGGTTTCTTTTTTTTAGGTCATTTGCCTTGCTCTTGGGTTGCTTTTGACTTCTTCTTGGGTTTCTCTTCTGGTTTTGTTAACTTTGGTTCTATTTCAGCTTAATTTGGTTCCCTTCTTGCTAAGTATTCAGTGAAGTAATCACAAGCCAAAGTGTATCTTATGTCCTTCTGATGACTAATGGAAGCATCTGTTTTATAGGAACATGCCACACACACGATGATATTTATCAAGTGAGTCCACTTGGAAGGCTTTCCTCATAGTGGTTGGTCATAATTCTCCTTCAAGATGAAAGTCAGCAAGACCTTGTAGATGTCTTGCCGACTACCAGTGCATTATATCAATATGCATCTGTGTTGCCTATCGGAAAGACCTCCAGATTTTCATGGCGAGTGGAATTTACATGTAGGCTCTTTCGGCAAGACAAGGGCCATCATCTCGATGACACAGGTCTACCTATCGACATGAGGGGTTTCTTTTGAAAAAGGTCTCGGTGAGATCTTCGGGTCTCACCGATCAGCAAAAAGGATCTAGGATGTTTCAACGAGAGTTTTTCTCTTTGGTATGTGCTCTCATCAAACACCGGGAGTCTTGCCAACACAAAAGGGAGTCGCTAGGAGTCTTGCTGACTGACAGTGAAAATTTTGCTTTAGTGAGAAATCTTTCATCGATATGGGGTCTCAGCAAACCCACAAGGTCTCGTTGACTGTCAAGAAGCAAACATACTTCGGAAAGACTCAATTGCTTTGAGGTGGCATCTCACCAAGCGGATTTGGTCACAATGACATGGCGCAAGGGGATTCCATCAATATGTCTTCATTAGGAGAATTAGCATGTCTCGCTAACACCAAAGGGGCCCAAGGATTCTAGATTCAGCATAATTTCTCACCGAATTTTTGGAGTCTTGCCGATGGGAAGGGTCCGCCTATCGAAAAAGTAGGATAGCATCGCCGAGAAGTCTCAACGACATAAGGAAAGCTTGCCAAGACGTATGAAGCCGGTAGAAGGTCTCGCCGAATAGTGGATGTCTCATCAAAAAATGAAAGACTTCGCTAAGAAGTCTCGGTGAAGAAGGAATGTCACACTGACACAGCGCTAGGGGACTCCATTGGTGGTCTTTGGTGAGAGAACCGGTATGTCATAGCGACAACAAGATAAACTAGTAAAGCTTTCACCAGGAGGTGAGGTATCTGGAAGACATCTCCCCAATGAATGGATGTTACAGCGAAGCACCTGCAATGAAAGAATTCATGTCGGTGTGACTACATCAATGTTTCCCCAAACTTAAAATCTCCTAAGGATGATGCTTTCGGCAAGATTTCTGGCTGAAATGAAAAGGTCTTTGTAGACACCTAAAAATGACCTAGGCCTGCAAGCTCCATTTTTAACCACTTTCGTCCTAGCATAGTTGTGACATTTAATTATGTCCTTGGTCCACATTCGACTATTAATTAAATAATTCATAATTATTTAATTAATTCATGTCCTTCCATTCTTCATGATTATTTATTTATTAAATACATAATTAATTGTCTAAGTCTTCCTCTAATTAAATAAATTTCTAAATTTGTTTAATTATCTTTATTCATTAATTCTTTCTGATTATTAAATAAAATGAATTTTATTTATTTATTTAATATGTCACTAATTGTGACAATTAAATAAATTGATTAATTTATTTAATTATTAGTCATTATCTTCTAAATTAAATAATTATATTTAATTATTTAATTGTCAAAATTAATATTCCTCTCATTTTAAATAAATTAAATTATTTAAAATGTCATCACATTCTTAACTGTCAGTTCATTTTGTTAAATAATCTTAAAATTGATTATTTATTATCTCATAAAATCCATATTTTGAATTAATTTAATTAAAAATAGTAACTAATCATCTAAAAATCAAGTAATTGAGCAGATTCTTGATTTTCCAAATCTGATCTTCAGTTCAACTCTTATCTTCTTGATTTTTTGAATCTCACAAATCAGGCAGTCTTTATCCTCTTGATTTTCAAAAATCTTTATTTTCTAAATTAATTATTTCATTTATTCTCCACTGCCAATTCGATATTCTTAGATGAAATCTTGACCACTCACTTAAGGATTTTTCCCTAACCTTGATTAGGGATTATCAAATTTAATCTGGACCTCTGATTTTAGGTCTCTGTCAAAGATCAATCTCATCCGTCTGTTCAAAATGATATTTTCTATTAAATGCCATTTTCCTCTCATTTTTGCATTAGGAAAAATTTTAGATACACAGATGCACGTAGATTACAATATTTTGACACATTAATACTTAGATTAATTTGGCATTTTAGGATCATTTTGTCATAGAAATATGCATAGGCACTTAGATTCAAATCCTTCAAATCTTGTATAGGTCTTTGTCAAGGATTGCTCACACATCGAATCTAAGGGCAATATGCCAACCAACAAGTTAGAAGGTGTTACAAAAGTGAAGCATGGAGGTCTCAATGATTTTCTGGTATAATCGTTCTTTGTATTTCCATTGTGTTTTGTGATTACTTTTGGTTTTATTATCATTCATTGATTTGCTAACACTGATAATCTGATCCAAAAATTTTCCCTTAGTTACATTGGTGAACCTGACATATTGTAGAAAAAAAATTGTGTTTTCTTGTTTGTTTTCACTATTTTATAGGTTACAGCCAAGAAGTCATATAGAATCTCATCACCTTCTTTTGAGTACAGAAAAATGAACGAATAAAATATTTTAAAATATTTTCTTTCTTTTTTAGATCTCTTTCTCAACTTTCCATAACTTCAAACGGTTTCAAATTTTGTTAAGATTTGAGAAAGTTATGGCCATTTTAGTGATTGCAGTTTTTTAAACTTTAGTGGTTAAAACCCGAGTCTTCTTTTGTTTATAACACTTTTTTCTTGCAGGATTTTACAAAATTTGTTTTGGGTTTTGAAGGTCTATTATTTATCTTTCCATAGATATATACGCTTTAAAATTTTGTTAAGTTTTGAGAAAGTTATAGCTGTTTTAATTTTCTATTGCCATTAATTTTTTTTTATTTTTATTACTAATCTTTGTTGGCACCATGTGGCATTGGAGTTTTTTGTGGATCAAAGGAAAAAATTCAAACTTCTAACTCATGGTCTTGCAGGTTCGAATGTCAAAGAATAAACACTAAAATATTGTACTTATCTTTTTCTTAGATTAGTACACACTTACTTTTAGTGCAATTAAAAAGAACAATGTCTTCTTTGCATGACTATGTTTGCAAAATGGTAGGCGAGTATGCTCTCACCTTGTGAAAACTCGGTGATCAAAAAACCAGACCCATTCTTTCTTTTTTTTATTACCCTCATGATTTGGTATATCGGAGTATCCTTTCCCCTTGTGCTCTCGGGCGATCTTGGGTGTAAGAGAAACGGTTACTAACTCTAGAACTTGGGCCTATTCTGGTGGGAAAAAGTACTCACCCCAGGATGGCTCAAACCGGTAGCACCCTGACACCAAGGGACTTCCAGCTGGTATATAAAAGTGGATTCTTGGGGAAAGCCCAAGAATCACGCGTATGGTTCCGATGAGATGGATCTGAAAGGGGACTCTCGCCGCATAGATCACGCCCCACGAACAGAATGCCTGAATTAAATACCTCTTATTTTAGTGTCCAACCATTGTTTGGCCATTGCTTGGTATAGTGCAAGGTATAGTATCATGCCCGAAGAAACTCACTACTGATCCCCTTGAGTAGAGATAGCAATTCTTGGGAAGTCATTACACAAAGAATCTAAATTTGGTGTGCTCGAATGACATTAATGAGCCGTGGAGGGGAGCCAATGCCACCAAAATTCTAAGCTATCTACTCTCGAGAAGGAAAGGTGTTTATCACCGATCCAGGGTATATCGGTGGGCTATACCAAGTATACAAACCCTTGGCCTATTGGCCTTTTAGGATTGTCCTTGTCTTATGTGTGGTTGCTTACACTAAAACATCGTGCTGGTCAAGTGTTTTTTGTATTTTCAAACATTATACACAACATTCACAAATCTGGACACAAACAATCGACCTTAGACAACTTAGAATTTTCAACAAAACATCAAAAAAACCAATCTCAATCCTCATTTTGAACTTAGACTTTGCATTGTCCATCATAGTCCTCATTTGGCATCTAGACTTGGCATTGGTCATTTCCCTTGGTCAACAATCACTTTTTGCATTTAGATGACATCATGGCATCCACCACTTTGTCTTCCCTTCAACAAAATATGGATAGGCTTGCTAGTAAAGTTGAATATGAATTACTCTGTAGAGGTCAATACCAAGAAACCTTTGACTTTAGGAGATAATTTATTGAAACCAAAAATCAATACCCTTTGTACCAGCAATCCATTAGTCCAAGTCCTCCATCTGTCTATCCTCACCATCAATAGTCACTTAACACAAATCCTGCCATGAATTCCCAACAAACGTCCAGTTATCACCCTTATCCTAACTTTGACAAGGGAAGCCAACTATCCAGTAGTCCATTTCAAGTCTCCACGTCATATGACAGTCCTTCACCTATTAATCCCATCCAATTCTACATGCCTTATCAACCATCTACCAACTCATATCAACTCCTCACATCATACCATATTGATCCCGTCCAAGTCCCCACATCTTCTCCTAATCCTTTTCAAGTCATCCCATCACAAGCCACATCTAGTCATGAAAATTCTATCATTACTCAAAGTCAAATCCTATTGTGTAAACCTGAGAATACATGTCAAAATGAAAGCCCAAATCATAACCTTATAATGTCACCCTCATGTCAAGAACAAGGTAGTCCATCCGATGACCTATCTTAAACTCCATTCAAGGATTCCTTCAAGACAATCATGGCATCAATAGTACACCTACCATTGACCAAGAATTCCAAATCCATGACAACCCCATCTTCAACCAAGACCCTACCATTGACCAAGAAATCCAAAACAATCCACTCCTTGACCTTTATGCCATTCATGATCAAACACTTGCTGACCCTATAAAGGCCTCGACTATTGACACTTCCCACGATGAGACACTTGCCTTCATGAGACACATAGACAATATTCCTCTAGAACAAGAATCTCCCACTAGGGACATGCTTGCATATGATCAAGTTATAGCTAAAATCATTGGACTCTATGACACTAAACATAATGATGGCTTCGACATTGCCTTGGAAGGACCAACAGAATCATCTGAACCTAACATGTCACACGATCAGACCAGAGATATCATTCAGGAATATGTCCAACATGACAATGAAGCTAAGACACTTTATCAACTAGGGTCATCTATCTTTGTCAGAGCAGGCTTTCTTGCAGATGGAAATATTACAAGTGACAGTATCCACATACCTAATGATAGGTTAGCATCTTGCTTTCAAAACAACAAATACCCCATCACAAATAGAATCTATCAAAGAATGCAATATCAAGGTAAAGGACTAGGCATACACGAGCAAGGCATTCTAGAACCAATACAACTTCAAGAAAATTACACACATCAAGGTCTTGGGTATTCTTTAGCCAGCAAATCAAATGATGTTAGTGGTACCTCCTCGATACTGGGGGCAACTTTGTCAGATACAAACATCAAAATGGAGTCCATGAGAAATCCTTGTCATAAGATTACTGCCAACACCCCCTCCACCCACACCATGAACCGTCATTCCATCATAAATAAAATTTCCCTTTGGAACCAACAAAAACAAAATTCTTACAAATCAAAAGATCAAAATCAAATGTAAAAGACCATTGAATCAAACAAAAGGACAAGTGGAAAAATGAAATTAAAATGGATCCCAAAGAAAGATGGATCAAACAAAGACACCAAGTCAAATACAAAATTCAATCACAATGTGGAGCCACAAGACAAGAGAACTCCCACATATAACACATGTCCACCTCCTTCAAAATGGTCATCAATCAAGGCATATAAAAGTGTTGGTTCCAAACACCATCCCTCCAAAATCCATCATCCACCATACCAAGTTTGGAGAATAAAAAGTGATTAATCCAAACGTCCAAACAACCTTTCCACATCCACCATCATTCATCATAATCCTACATCTCGTCTAAAGTCCAAAAATCCCATGTCACACATCTGTCACATCTTGGCAGCAACTCTTTAGCATAAGGACTCTCATGGCACTCTATTACGATGTGTGTATTCTAATAAGGCCAACTGTGGTATCAGAAAGGATCAAAATGACATCAATCAGTTATACACAAGCGCTATGATCCTGACAAGACAACTTCTTCAGCAAGGTCAATATTGGTATATCATGGCACAAGTCTCTACATTCGCACCATCAGTGGATTCAGAATATTCAGTGGTCATCTAAAGCATCCAGACATATAAGAAATACAAAAAAATTGAAAAATGATGAAAAACTGTCACCTTGATGAAAACCTGGCAAACAGGTGTCTTGGTGACACCAAAAAAATCAAAAAGTCAAGAAAATAGTAAAGAGAAAAATTTTATCCAATGGTGAAAACCTAACAAACAGGGGCCTTGGATAAGTACCATGATGAAAACCTAGCAAACAGGTGTCATGTGTAAAATAAATTATCTATGTGGACTTTTACACTTGGGGGCAAGTCGTCTCATTTCCCATACCTTCCTCATGACATTTACATCCATCTAAGCCCTATCATTTCTTTTCTTTTTTTTTATCTCAGTCTTGACATAAAACTAGCACACATAAATCATGCTTTGGGAAAAATCTTGACATGTCTATCCTTCGGTGATACATGATTCATGAAACATCATGTCATTGACTGTCATAGTCTTATTGTCCTTATACGACATAGTCCTTGAAAATCATATGACAATTCCATTAGTCTCATGTCTCTCATCTTTTACCAAGCCCACCTTTTGTCCTTTCATGTCTGTCACCTATCTTAGCTTTCCCTTGTCAAACGGTCTAAGGATAATCATCATCCCATTTATTCCTAACCAAGTCATTCCAAATGCAACAAGTCTAATCCATACAAGCACATTATCCAAAATTTTACTTAACTGCATTCCTGACTTAGCTGTAGACCTCCATACTTTCACCACATTATCATCATCGTCCTCACGTTGTTTCAGGATGCATCATTCCCATGTCAAGCAATGTTGTCATCACCTGTCAATTGGTATTCAACTTGACTAGGGGCACAATCATGTTTGTCCATGGATTCTCATCTGTAGGAACCAGTCACATGCATTTGTCATGATCCTCTTAAATGTCAAAATCCAAAAAAAATCATAAAACGACAAAAAGATAAAAACATCATAAAAGTCCTGAAAAAAAGACAAAAACATCATAAAATGTCCTAAAAAAGACAAACATCATAAAATGTCCTGAAGAAAGAGAAAAACATCATAAAATGTCCTAAAGAAAGACCTAAAAATTATAAAATGTCCTAAAAAAAACACAAAAACATCCAAATCAATGTCAAAATCCTAAAAATGGAGTCAAAGTTAGTCATGTCAGTCATTCCATGTCATTGTCAAACTACGTTGTCTCTGCGCATTTGCTACATAGGAAAGACCATTAGTCGATGAGTCCCCAAGACATTAGGTCAGTCCTTTTAGGTTGGTCCAAATAAAATCATGGCATTTGTCACAATCGTCACATTGGTCAAATAAGTCAGACATAATCAAAATTAGACACAAGACAGACATTCAAAACATCAATGTCAAAATTAGTCAAAATTAGACAGCACAGTCCAATCAATCATATAGTCAACATCAATCAACTTGCCAAAACATATTAGTCAAAACAATGTCAGTCTCATCACTCTTTGGTCCTCTTCAAGATGTGTCCTTCTCAGATTTGGACCTCGTCAAAATTTCCTTTGCCTTTTTCAGGATGTGTCCTTCCTTACAATAAGCCTGTCACATTGTCAACATTGCCAAAATTGGAAAAACCCTTAAACTGTCAAAACTGTCAAATCGGCAAGAAATCAATCTTGGGAAAACAAACATTGGCAAACAAAATAAAATGGTTGTTAATATTTTTGGTCTATCTTGTCTTATCTTTTGACTATTTTATATATTTTTGTCTTATCTTTTTACTGTCTTTTCTTTGTGGTCATGTTACTAGCTACCTCGAGGATGTCCCATGAAATATTTAGAGGTGCGATGACATCTCCTAGCCTATTTTATTTTTCTTTGACTGTTGTATGTGGATTGTCTCGACAAAAATACTGGGGCAATATGACCCTTAGTATGATTTAGGACATTCCTTGTCTGTGACTGTCTTTTTTTCAAGTGGATGACCTTGCACACTTTGGTCTATGTCATACCATTGTCTTTGTTGTCTATTTGTTTCATTATACCACCCAATGATGATTAAGAGAAATAAATATTAAAGTCATATGACAATGTTTTGAAGGATTTGGTCTAGGAACTAACATGCATCTCTTTTAGTCTTGTCATCTTCTCTCACCCATCTCATATAGGCATTGCATCCATATCATCATCAATATCTTTTGCACTAGCATTTCTTTGTCTCTTCATATTCTAGTCTTCTCATTAATTTTGAGAGCACACCCATGTTCTTGGAACCTGTCTATCCTCTCGAGGGGGCATACCATAACCCTCCTTGTTAGTCTTCCTCATCTTATATTGCACTGGGGCATATTTTTGACTTATTTTATTTGTCACAACGAGAAAAGTGACATTATGATAAAGAGGGGCAAATGTAGACACCTAAAAATGACCTAGGCCTACAAGCTCCATTTTTAACCACTTTCATCCTAGCATAATTGTGACATTTAATTATGTCCTTGGTCCACATTCGACTATTGATTAAATAATTCATAATTATTTAATTAATTCATGTCCTTCCATTCTTCATGATTATTGAATAAATAAATTTTATTTATTTATTAAATACGTCATTAATTGTCTAAGTCTTCCTCTAATTAAATAAATTTCTAAATTTGTTTAATTATCTTTATTCATTAATTGTTTCTGATTATTAAATAAATAAATTTTATTTATTTATTTAATATGTCACTAATTGTCACAATTAAATAAATTGATTAATTTATTTAATTATCAGTCATCATCTTCTAAATTAAATAATTATATTTAATTATTTAATTGTCAAGATTACTATTAGTCTCATTTTAAATAAATTAAATTATTTAAAATGTCATCACATTCTTAACTGTCAGTTCATTTTGGTAAATAATCTTAAAATTGATTATTTATTATCTCATAAAATCCATATTTTGAATTAATTTAATTCAAAATGGTAACTAATCTTCTAAAAATCAAGTAATCGAGCAGATTCTTGATTTTCCAAATTTGATCTTTAGTTCAACTCTTATCTTCTTGATTTTTCGAATCTCACAAATCAGGATCTTTATCCTCTTGATTTTCGAAAATCTTTATTTTCTAAATTAATTATTTCATTTATTCTCCACCGTCGATTTGATATTCCTAGATGAAATCTTGACCACTCACTTAAGGATTTTTCCCCAACCCTGATTAGGGATTATCAGATTTAATCTAGACCTCTGATTTTAGGTCTCTATTAAAGATCAATCTCATCCATCTGTTCAAAATGGAATTTTCTATAAAATGCCATTTTCCTCTCACTTTTGCATTAGGCAATATTTTAGACACATAGATGCACATAGATTACAATATTCTGGCATATTAATATTTAGATTAATTTGGCATTTTAGTGTCATTTTGTCATAGACATATGCATAGGCATTTAGATTCAAATCCTTCAAATCTTGTGTAGGTCTTCATCAAGGATTGCTCGCACATCGAATATGAGGGAAATACATCAACCAGCAAGTTAGAAGGTGTTACAAAAGTGAAGCATGGAGGTCTCGATGATTTTCTGGTATAATCGTTCTTTGTATTTCCATTTTGTTTTGTAATTACTTTGGGTTTTATTGTCATTCATTGATTTTCTAACACTTATAATCTAATCCAAAATATTACCCTCAGTTATCTAGTCTTATCGAAGGGTCAATCTTTGGTATGACATAAGGAGCTCGATCAAAGGTCTCAGGGAAACGTACAAGTCTTAGCAACACATGTGGAGAAAAGAAAACATATCGGTATGGCTATAGCTGGGTTTCCCTAAAATAAAAGATTGACAAAACATTGTGATATTGGTATAAGGTCCCAGCGAAGAAAATAGGTCTCGCTGATAAAGACTGAAGTGGCATCGTCAAAGGGTCATGCTTTCACCATGAGGTCTTGGTGATGAGAGAAAGTCACACCGAAAGAATGAAGTGAGCCCAACAAGAGTAAAATTAACTTGGGGAGACTTCAAGCGAATGAAAGAATTTGCTGTAAGTTCACGTTGATGAGTGATGGTCTCGCCGATGACAAGGAGGGCTCAGTAAGAGGATAAGAGTTTGGGATAAGGTCTCCCCAACCCAGCGGAGTCTCACTGACACAAGGAAGCTCACCCAAAGATTTGTCCTTTGGTGAAACGTCTCGAAGACTTACCAGTGTCACACTGAAAGAATGAAGTCAGCCTGCCATAGGATAAGGAGGATGTCGGGGAGACTCCAAAGGAAAATGAGGACTTCGCCATGTGGTCTTGTTGATATGCTAAAGTCTTGCCGATAGCGGTAGGTTCACAAATGAAAAATAGATATCAGTATAACCATGGGGGATCACTATGACCTTGGGCTGATTAAGGGGTCTTGCCGAAAGGAAAACGAACTCTAAGCTAGAACAGGAATACCATCACTATGACATCCTGCTAATGAAATGAGGTCTCAGCGATAGGAAAATGAGCTTGATGTGACTTCTGAGCCCACCAAGACATATCACCGATTGACCCATGATATGCTGATGCCTGTTGAAAGATGAAATCGCATTGGGGAGACACCGATGGTGTCTCACTGACTTGAGATTTAGGTCAGACCACTCTTGATTGCTCAAAATATGGCATGGCAGCTGATCGTCCAATTAGAGGGAGTTGAGAGGGACCTTTGACTAATTGACTACCCCTATCTATGAAGACCAATAGAGTGCAAGCAAATGGATTCTTTTTGAAAACAATTGATGACAAATCTTCTTGGGTGACCACGTTCAGATCTACAAGAGGCTCAATGGCATTTCTGGAAGATAGTCAATGAGCAGAGGACTCCAGAACATAAGGGAGGCCAAAGAAGGAAGAAGCCATGACTCAGAGGGACACCTATGGTGACCACTAACATAGGAAAATCCATATTAATGCAGTTATCTTGGAGCATTCAAGACGGCCCCAACAGAGTTCGAAGGTGGACACAAAGATGCTAGAGTTAATGTTGAAGCAGCAAAAATATCTACAGATCTTTCCCAGAAACCTTTCATCAGCATGGACAATGTGGCTTCACATTGAATGCAGCATTGATTCTTTTCAAAAGATCTGAGAGATGACTCTCTGATAGTCAGAAGATATCTTGTAAACCCTAGTGCTAGGGACAACACATTCTTTTTGATGTATTCTATATATAAGGTATTCTTACCTCTTTGTAAAGGTTAGAACCTATAGAGACCTGGTAGAGTTAGAACTTCTTATTTCTAGTTAGTATCCAGTAGAATAGGAATAGAGGGGATAGAAGTTGATCCTGATTCTTTGTAATAGGACCTTCTTTTGTCTTCTTGGAGTATGAGTTATATTCATAATAGTCTAGTGTATCTTTCAGTTTTCTTAGTATAAATGGAAACAATTTGAAATCATAGATTTTCTGTACACTAGTGATTGTGCTAGATTTGTAAATGTTTCTTATCTATTTGATGGGTAGTAGAAGCAACCAGATTAAAATCTATTTCATGTTGTGTTTCAGAATGGTGTTTGTTTTGAGTTAATCATCCGATTTTAGAAGCTTTCAAGGAATGAAGTTTGATTTGATGTTTTTTTTAGATAGTAATTTGCAATCTACTAGTGAAATCAGCACTGCGAATGGATGAAGCTGTGTGTTAGTCATAAGTTAATTTCGTTCTGCAGTTTTAGTTATGAATTCCTTGGAAGGTGACAGGTCTAGTTAATTCGGATGAAGTATCATTCTTTTCTGTTCCAAAGCCCTGATCTATCTTTTGTTGTTTCTTTTAAAACCCTTGTTAGAGTAGGTTTTAAATTTGTGTTTAACTCTAGAACAATCCAAAAATCTCAACACTAGCAGGCCCCTTGAACATTACTATTACATTGACCACTAAGGGATATCGGCATAGTTGAGAACCAACTACAAAGACCTTGGAAGCTAAGATATCCATGTGATCATCTTTCTCTTTTAGGAGAAACAGAGTAGCAATGCTTTGTTTGCATGTTGTTGTGCCAAAAGGGATGTCAACACATCATTCATTTCCAAAGCCTCTTCCTTGTCACCAATGTTTCTTTTCTAGAGTAGACTTTTATTTTACACAAGGATTGGTCTATTTTCTAGGAGTACTTGGATCCTTTCTCTTTGTTCCACTAGCTAATGGAATAGTTCTAGAGGATTTGGGAGCCACTAGAGAGGTGGTAGATGTCCTACCAGAGGCCATGCATGCTCTTGGATTTCTCTACTTGTTGCTTTGTGAGGTCCATTGAATTCAAAAAATTTACAATCATCTGCTCAACTATTTTGAATATCTATTGTTCCTTTGACCTATATTCACCTTCATAGGTGTCATACCTCTCCTTAGAGGAATCATTGGGTTTTCTCAGCATAAAATATATTGAGACAATACTTTCTTCCTCTATAATCTCATATCCCATCTTAGGGATCCAAATGGTCCTAGGATGAACATCTTGTATGATGCAACTATCCTTTGTCACCAAAAATATGACGTCATTCTTGTAATTTTTTACCATGCTCTAGGGAATCCTTTCTTTGGCTTGCATGTTCTTCTGAAAGGTTTTGAAAAATCCCCATTATGCTTCTTCTTGTACATTTGCATCACCTAATCTCCTTAGGTGGTCTCTAATATGTTGTATTCTAGGTCTATCCTTCAATCAAACTATGTTCCTTCCTCTAAGAACCTCATTTAGAAAGTAAAACAATAAACAAATGATCAAAGTACCAAACTTGAAAAGGTACTTTAATTCATTGGTATTATATAGGTTTTCAATCAATTATTCCCTCAAAAACTCAGACAAATCATAATCTTCACCCTTCACAATCATCTCATATGCTATAATAATTATAGTTGTTGATACTAAATTATCCTTGTTAGTGAAGTATATCTTATATCTAATCACTATCGAGGCATAATTAACTGCCATATTTCTAATATCTTTGATTTTTAGGGAACTTATGTCATATTTTGTACTAGTTAAACCCATCACAACTTAATTCTTCACTTACTTGAGCACCAAAGATGGTTTCATTGAACATAATCCCATAGTAACCCTAATCACCTCTTTATTAATCAATTGAGGTATACCAAGCCAAATGAATCTATCATGGATTTTTCTTATGGCGTACCTCACCCACACATCATCATGGAAAAAGTTAGGGAAATAATTCCACATATCATTTTTTTCCAAGATCTTGAATACCACTTTCAAATCAAAGTCATATCTGATAAGTTCTTTAGCCCAAAAATTACCCAATTTAGAGTGATCATATTCTTCTAACATCACATGAATGTATACCCTTACATATTTTTTCTGGAAAACCCCATATGGAATGTGCAAAAATTCTCAATCTAGATCATCCACTAGGGATTTATCAAGATGCCATTTGAATTTAGGTCAGGGATGATCCACTACCTCAACTACTTGTGGTGTATACATTTTTCAACACTTTAAAACAATTGTAAAAACTTCAAGTAGGATAGAAGTCTATAAATACCTTTTGATCACTTTTTGGCTAGGTTTTGTGTGCAAGAACTTCTGAAATGCTTCACCTCACTCTTCATTGTTTTTATCCTCAAATTCTCATTTTAAAATGAATGAGATTGAATATGAAATCACTTTTAAACCCTTTTTAACTGACCTAATTCACATTGAATGCACATTTTTAAAAGCTAGTAAAAATGCTAACTATATGCACAATTAACTTCAAATACTTCATAAACTTCTATAACTCAATATTTTTCACCAATTATTTCTCTAATAGGTTAACTATGTCAACCTACACCTTATTTTAATGTGTTGAAGCATCAACACCATTTCTCTGGTAGGGGATACATGATCTTTTGTTAGTGATCCTCCTAAGCCAAAGCTTTCTACTTATTTTTTAGAGGAAACATCTACACCAGAGGCTAGTATAGACATAGGCTTAGTCTCACTATCTTCCTTCTTTCTCCAAATCGTATCCATATCTTTCTTCATCTCTACTATATCAAGCTTTTTGATTGAATTTATTCTTAACATTCTTGCTTCTCCAAAATTTGGAAATATGTCTTGGTCTATTGCAATTGTAACAAGTGAAAACATTTTGAAAAAGCTTACTTCCACCCATTTTGGATCTGCATTGATTAGCTTTATGCCCAAATCCATTGCATGCATAATAGTAGCCATTGAAATATTGTAACATCATACTATTATTATAGCAATTCATCATTTGATTTCTACATCCACTAGCCTTATGACCAAATATTTTGCATATGAAATGTTGACTAAAAAAGGATGGATCATTATAATTCATTCTACTTCTACATTCCATAGCCTTATGTCCAAATTTATTTCTGGAATAATACTAACCATTAAGATATAAGTACCTTTGTGCATTCTGCTGTCTAATAAGTGGTCTTTCAAAGTTTTCCCTTTGATTTTAGACTTGCTTGCCATTACTCTCCTTTTCCTCAATATCCTTTTGTTTATTGTTCTTCTTTTCAACCTGATTTGGGGCTTGGTTATTCTTTGAGATTTTACCTTTCTCAAACCCTAATCCTTCTTTCTCCTTAGATCCTTTCTTATTTGCAATCATTTCATTAAGCATAGATGTACTCTTCTTCAATTTTCCTTCATGACTCTTTGCTTTCTCAATATATAATCTCAAGGTCACAAATTCTTCTTCAAGTTTTGAACATTCTTTATATTTTATTTTCATCTTAGTATTCAATAATTCTTCAACTCTTTTTCCTTCTTAAACTTGCACTTTCAAACATTTAATTGTTTCATTTTCCTACTTCAATTGCTCATTAACCTCCTTATGTCTTTCTTAGAATTTCTTGATTTTTTCTCTCAATTTTTTGAAGCATTCATCTGCTTCCTTGGCATTTTCTTTTAGATCTATGTTCCCACTTTCTGTCCTTTCCATATCTTCATGGGATATTCTAAGTTCTCCATTCATTTCAACCATGCAATATTCTTCAATAAATCCAATAGTAATAATTTATTCCAAAGGAGTAGAATATCTTATAACAGCCATGTGTTCAATCTCCAAGACCTTTCTTAAGTAGTTCAGCTTCTTCTAAGGAACCAAGATCTAATAAAAATTGTTGAACACTCAAAATATTGAGAGGGAGTGAATCAATATTCCCTGAAACCACTTAAACATTTAAATATTCATTCCACATAACATATTCAATTTGTAGTATGAAAGGAAAGCATGGAAACAACATTCAAAAGCACATAACATATGAACACCATATTTTTACATGGAATAACTTAAAAGGGAAAAAATGCGGTGAGGATTAGCTCACATTATACTATAACCAGTTACAACATATTATAGAAATGCTCACTATAGGTGGACTCACTATTCTAGTGGAGTCACTACCCATAAAATAAAAGGTAGATAGAAGAAAAAGGGTGGCTCACTTCCAAGATTTGAATTGATACAATTACATCTACAATATTTTTGAATTATAGTTCCACTGAAGCTCAATATATAGATTTTACATAATTCATATCATTCTATTGTAAAACTCTACTATACTCTGTATTTTCATTACATTCACACAACTCACATCAGCCCTTGCATATTCATTATTATCTTACTACCACCTTCCTCCAACACAAAAAAAATATACTTATACCCATTACATCCACAAAATATTGCAACATCAATTAGGTCATCCCAATTAGATGTATCATGTGCACGATAATAACTTTCCAACCCAAAACATATTTCACACCACAACAACTTATTAAAAAACCAAATAGGTCAGTATGGACCTATATATCAACCACATAATGCATCAACACTTATTTAAACTCTTAAATATATTAGGTTAGCATTGCAAGAGATCTAATATCAAAATAAGCCAACTGATCATCCTCAAACCAACACGTAAACCGCCAACATTACACCACTTGAAAATTAGATTTTACTAACACCTAAAAACTCCTTCACAAATCTATAAGACCAAATATTATTCCATTGAGAAGTTCAGATTGAACAAAACATGTACTTTGCATTAGAAAACACTATTACTAGAAAATCAATATTCTATCATTCATAACTTCTACACCAGAAGAAAAGAAAAAAAAGTTAAAATATGGATTTAGACTGCTCTACATTTCAAAAAATTTCCATAGAACCATAGATTGAAATCTTCAAGTCGAACAAATGTGAACCCAAAATTGGATGTCCTATATATTGAAAACTACATTTTGACACTTATTCAATTCTTCCTCTCAAGTTTCCACACCGACCCACAACTTATTGCATCTATGCATTAGATTATCATTCTCATACAAACTCATGGTTCATCAATTGGTTTGCAGGTCAATCTTCATACCAACTCACAATATTGACATCAATGACAACACTATATCAGCACACTGCACATGAATGCTCATGTTACCAACAAGTATATAAATGAAAAAATTCCAAAAAAAATTGTATGTAATTTTACATGCAAGAAGAAAAATTTATGTGCCACAAGCTCTGAGAACCACTCCATAATAGTTTGGTAATTTTTTGTTCTTAGGGAACTTAAGAAACTATGTCAGAATAGTGCACACCGAAATGGTTGGGTAACTTGGAGAACATCGCACACATCTCTTCCCTAGAATTTATTCTCCCACTAGGACATGTTGGAATAATCAATTTTTGGTCTAGGATGCATAAAGCGGAAAATATTATTGCCAAATTTGCATTGCTCTCTAGTAACACTTTTTGCAAGTTTTCATTCTAAGTTGGCATGGCCAAAAAATGTTGAGTTGACCAAAAATAAGAGAGGTTCAAGTGGAGGGATTCTATATGTACTTGTAAATGCAAATGAAACATTGTTACTTGAAATGAGATTCAAGAACCACTCTGTCATATTTTGGCAATTTTTTTCTCTCAGGGCTCTTAATAGACCATATCGAAATAGTGCACTCAAAAATGATCAAGTGAATTGGAGAACAAATAGATCCCTTTCCTAACATTTCACTATCCAATTAAATGTGTTGGAATAGTCAATTTTGGTCTAGGATGCATGAAGCAAAAAAATTCTTATTACCAAATTTACATTATTTTGTATAGACACTTTTTTGAATTCTAGTGAAGTCTTACATTCACTAGGTGAGCCCCACAAGAAACAAAAAAATATAAAGAAATTTGATATTCACTAGGTGAGTTTCATGAATATGTGAAAGCACCATAGACCTGTCAAGTTCGATATTTACTATCTCACAAGTAGAAATTGAAATCAACACATGCTAATGAAGTCCAATATTCACTAAGTGAGTTTTATGTTAAATCTATCATAAATTATAGGCTAATAAAATGTGTTGTTTGCTAGGTAGGTTTGATAAAATACAATAAATTTATTCAAGGAATGTTATCATGGAAGCATCAAGTCCACAAAGTGCGTATATTATGTAATTTGATTAAGACACTAGGTTATTTGAATACATTATTACTTATATTTACTCATTATATGTTTAAATTTTTAAAATAAAGCATCGTGCTTCATTCACCAAAGAATAAGTATTTTGGTGAACCCAATTTTGATTATATTTTTATTTTTTTATTTTAATTATATACTTTTAGATCTTATTTATTTAACTAAGGAATTATATTCATTGAATATCTCATTTTCATATGCAAACATCATCTATCTACATTATAAAGAAAAGTATTTGAATGCTTTTTCTCTTTTGTTATTGAAAAACATAAACCTAAAAAAATTTCTTCTAACATATAATCATTGTATCTATCTTATCATCACCTTCTTCCAATTTTTTTAAAAAAATATATTTTATTCAATCATTTATAGATGTTTCTTTCATTCCTTTGGTATCCTTTGCTCAAATGATTAGGAGGTTCATGCTTGGTCCTCTCCAAACACCTTACCTACTTGTGAAGATATCTTTGTACAAAAGGATACAATCACTCATACATTTTTTAACACCAATTCACCCACTATTCATTCAATTTCCCTTTGTCTTGGAAACATGTCAAGCATAGATGCATAATTCAAATGAACATCTAGTCACCAAATCTTAGATATAAATCAAAAATTTCCTAACACAATTTACATTTCCAATTCCATCAAAGAGAATATAAAACCTACAATACCATTAATAAAAAATAGTGTTCCATCCTCTTGCAATAATAAGATCTCTTTATATTTCATCAATAATAGGGCCTCCTCTCCATTTTATTTGGACACACATTGTGGGATTGGTTTCAAAATTCTTTCCCAACTTTGGTATAATGGAAATAACTTATAGTGTATAAAACAAGGAGTTAAGGTTCATGTGGATCCTACACCACACTTTTCTAAAGTGGGTTTAGGTTACTAGCTACCTCCTTTATCTACATTCCCTCCTCCCTTGTTTAAAACATTTATATCTTCCTCTTGTGCACAATAAAAATTTCCTTCATAGGAAAAAAATTACATCTTGCTCCTCATCCTCTATCTAAGAAAGATAATTTTTATAGAGTTCTTAAATCCCACTTGATTAATCTACCACTCCAACATATAATAAATTCCATAAACACATTCAACATAATTCTTCTTTCTACACATAGCACCAAGTGCATGGGCATTCAACTAATGAATGTCATGCCTACTTATATGAGTTTAAGCAATCATTTTCTTTAATTATTAAGATAAACCAACAAATAAATTTAAAATATTAAACATACTAATGATGAAAATAAGATTTAAAATTTAAGGCCTCATTAGATGGGATAGGAGCATTGGCTTCTCTAGTCTAGGAAGTTTAAGCTATGTCAAAGCTTGTTAAATAAGGATTAATTAAATTTCTCAAAAATGATAATTAATTAGATAAAACATTAAAATAGTTAGGCATAGTCACTTAAGAGGATACCAAAGCTAGTGTGAAATTATCAAAGGTGACAATTTATGACACTAAATTAGTAAATGATATTATTTCCTTGAAAATCAAAATTCCAAAGAACCCGTCCCAACAATTTTATCAGTATATTTTCATGAAAGGATATGTACCACCCAAAAATAACAACTAAACACTTAAGTTACCCTCTTCTACATAGAAACTTGGAATTGAATGACCATCTAATGGGATAAATAATAACATGTGCAACTTTTATCTTACCATAGATCACTATGGTTCTTGTTGTTAACAAATGAACCACATTATACAAATGACTACTAACAAAGGGATCACTAAAAAAAACCAACTACAGAAGAAATTCCATGCAATATGGTGACTCTATTGTGAGTAATTTCTTAAACTATGAATCATATTAAAAAATAGTGACTGATATATAGTATTCTAGATGATCAATCTATTGTAAGTATGAAGGTGTTGTCATTCATGTCAAAAAGCATGTATTTTTATTAGTGTCAATAGTGTAGTAGTTGAGAGAGATATTGTTGGTTTGATTATTTTCATTACATTTTCATCAGTTAAGTTATTGGTGTTAAACTCTAGTGTTTTTTTGATAAGCTTCTGGTTATGGTTGTGGTAGTGATAAAGATGTTGAGGATATTGAGAAAATTGATAAAAATAGGAACCAAGGTGTTACAGAGGTGTTTTGGTTTTTCTCTACATTTTTTTGGGTTGAAGATCTTCTTGTGTGGTTTGGATATGTTGGTTAGAGGTGTTTATAGTTTATATATCCAGAATTTGGACTTCTAGATCAATGTGCATAAGAAGTTACATTAACTAGTGTGTGGACTAGATTTACAGTGTTGCTTATAGAAGTGTCTAGGAGAAATATTTGTGCTCCATGTTTCTCTATAGTTCTGCTTCAAGACTTGTGATTATGAAGGTATGTTGATGGTTTTGATCTCTTGACAATGTCAAGAGGATTTATGATTTGGTGTTCTGAAAGTTTCTTTTTAGAGTTATAGTGATTGATAGTGTAGTTTGAGTGTACTAGGCTTGTACATTCTTCAGGTGCAAATTGGCACAAAGGATTTGTGGATCTCAAGTGATTTGTGGATTATTCTAAATTGTCTAAAAGTGTGGTTTGTGGTTCTCAATTCATCCTTGGATTTGAGGAATCATGTGGTTCAAAGTTTAATGATGTTTGCATGAGCAACAACCAACCTAGTGTTTATAGTACATTCAAAGATGTTCAAATATTAATGAATAAAAAGCATGGCATGTAAGAGTTGATTTGGGTGCCAATTATTTTTTTTATTTGTCCACTTTTCATTCCTATCTTCCTTGGGAATGCTTAGTGCAAACCTATTTTGAATTCATAAAGTGTAAGGTGAGTGTAGCCGACTTGAAGATGTTTTTCAAGTTGTGGATGGTATAACTACAAGTATAATTGATGTGAGATGGATAACATAATATAATTGAGTGTGTTGTGATGTGAAATTAAGTGTAGAGTTTTGAAATGTAGTGCAAGCTATAATGCAAGATTGTTGAATAAAGTGACTTGACATATCTTGATCTATTGAAGGCTATGAGTTTTATTGGAGATATAGTGGTGGATTCTTTGTTGCTTTAAGATTGTGTTCTCTTTGTAACATTATATCTTATTTCTTCTTTTTATGTGGGTAGTGAGGCTTGGTTGTGAGCCTTTCTAGACAATTCATCTTATTCTAGCAGTGAGCCTCTTTGTATCGGTTTTGCAATAACTTATATTGTGAGCTAATCCTCATTTGTGGTTTCTCACTTATAGGGTTTTCCATGTAAAAATAGTGTGTATTGTGTTGGTTGTTTCAATTTCGTTATCTTCTTTTCATGTTGAAACATTCTAATTGATTAAGGGTTTAATGAATGCATGTGGATCTGATTACTGTAAAGGGTTTTGATGTTTTAATTTGATACAAATTATTCACCCTCCTCTCATTTATCTTTCTCATTCAACAATTTGTATTAGAGTGGGGTTCCTTGGATAAAATCTTAATCACTTGAGGTATATACAAGATGGTGAGAATGAAGGAAATCCCTATGTTTGATGGCACAAACTATAAATTCTTGAAGGTTAATATGGAAGGGGGTATGTGCAGGATCATCATGGAAAAAACAAGCCCCTAAGTGGCAAAAAAATCAGAAAAATCAGAGTTAGGAAACTTGATGTAAAAATCTGAATAAGTTATCTATATTGTTTCAGAAATATGTAAGAATAGAATTTGTAGCAAATTGAATGTAGTTTCTAAACTACTAGGTTTGTTTAAAAAAAAAAGAAATCTATTTGGTGAAAATTTGAAATTTCAATGCAATAGTACTTAAATTTCAGGGAAACAATAAGAAGTAGGTTTTTGTCTGACCACCCTAACCACAATAAAATGATAATATTGTTTTATAAGATTTTAGATATAAGTAGAGGACTCATGTCCCAATGTGATGCATAGTTTTTTGTAATTTTCTTCCAAGTAAACAATTAATTATTAATTTTTTATTACAACTTTTTAAAAATATTAAAAACTTGTGTGTCTGACCACCATAACTTGGTCAAAACTTCATGAAATTCAAATTTTATTTTTTTAATCTTATAGTATGTGAAACATAGAATGTGATACATGTGTTGGATTCAAAAAATGTGATACCGTTTGAAAGCTATAGATGTTTTTCAATCATTCTATCAATCAAGACTTTAGTCGTAATTTGAATAGAAAATGAGTAATAATTACTTATTAAATTCAAAGTAAATAATAATTTATATTGGTGGAAATTTGAGAATCTCCTTTAAAAACCATTTTCCTTTCATGAATTTTGGGTTAAAAAAAAGTCGTCATCCACATACCCATCATATTGCCACTTTTTGGCCCATCATGATCCTACACATACCCAAGGATATCTTGTTTACATTGGATATGGTGTCTCTTAGGTAGTGAAGATTGTATATAACATTCCTACAAATGGACTTTGCAAAAGTGATGAGATCAATGCCTATGGAACAAATGGCAAGGCAAGGTTTGTTATTTTGAGTGGTCTTGCAAATTATGAATTAGTGAAAGTTATGGATTTGAAAACTACTAATGAAGTTTGGGATAACCTAGAAAGTATTTATGAAGGAGATGATAAGGTTAAACAAGCTACGATGAAGAATCTGAACACACAATTTGAGAAATGCAAATGCCTGAAGATGAAACAATTGCATGTTACATGCAAAGGGTTGATGAAATTGTCAATGCAATGAGAGTTCTTGGTGCGAAAGTCAAAGAACCTAAAGTGGTAAAGAAATTTCTTCAAACTCTTCTTGATTCTTATGGTGAAAAGGTTTCTTCTATTTAGGAAGTTGCAAATTTTAATACTTACACTAGAGATCAGTTGTGTCTTACACTAACTACATTTGAAATGAGATAAAATAGTCTAAAAAATGGTGCAAATGTGGAGACTATTTTCAAGGCTAGAAAATTAGAAAAAATTAAAGATTCAGATGGAGATGATCTTGATGATGTGGAAGCTAACTTTGTAAGAAGGATGAAAAAGGGCACTGATAAGTATAATGGTAAATTACGTTTCAAATCTTTTAGTTGTGGAAAAATATGTCACTATGCTTCAAGATGTCCAAACAGAGTTGTGAACGATAAGAATATGGAAAATAATGAAAATATGTTAAATAAAAGCTATTATGTTAGTGAAGATGTTGGTATTTCTAATGATGAATTTGATTATTGATATTTTACTGATAATTAATGTATTTTCTTGGCTTTAAAAGATGAATCTATTTTTGATAACTCTAAAATTTCTTTGAAGGAAAAGGATATAGAGAATAAGGATAATACTGGAGGTACTTTGGTATCTATTGTTCATGTTAGATAGGATAAGAACTATTGGGTTATTGATAGTGGTTTGTTAGATCATATGACCAAAAACAACAATAATTTTGTTAAAATTGAAAAATATTATGGAGGACTTGTTAAATTTGGAGATGATTCAGGTGCTAAGATTTGTGGAATAGGTTCAATCAGTTTTGATGGTAGGAATAATACTAAAGATGTTTATTATGTTAAATGTTTAATTCATAAGCTCTTGAGTGTTGGAAAAATGTGTAGCAAAGGGTATAATATTATGTTTCAAGATGAGGGATGTGAGATCAGAAAAGGGTCTAGAACTATGATTTTTTTTGGAAAGAGGACAAATGGAAATATCTATTAGGTCAAGGGTGTTTATGGTCATTGTTTTTTGACTTAGATTAATGATATATGGTTATGGAACATGATGGTGTGTCACATCAATTTTTATAACTTGGTTAGAATCACTTAATTTCAAGTAGTGAGAGATCTTCCAAGGATTATAAATCCTATCAATGCTATTTGTAGCCTTTGTCAATTTGGAAAACAAACAAGTAGTTTCAAGGGAAAATAAAAATCTTCTATTGGATTGTTGGAATTGGTGCATACAGACCTTTGTGGTCCTACAAGAGTGAGAAGTCTTCAAGGTGATGGGTATTTCATTATTTTGATTGATGATTATTATAGAATGGCATGGGTTACTTTTCTTAGAGAGAAATATGAATCCCTAGATAGATTCAAATAATTTAAAGTTATGATTAAAAATGAAATGGATTTGAATATCAAATGTTTGAGGTTTGAAAGAGGTGGAGAGTTCACCTCTAGTGAATTTAACATGTTTTGTGAGAATCATGGAATAAAAATGCACTTTCCTACCCCTAGGACTGCTCAACAAAATGGAGTGGTTGAAAGGAAAAATGGGATTTTTCAAGAAGCTACAAGGACTATGATGAAACAAACTAACCTATCAGAAATCTATTGTAGAGAAGAAATTGATACTTATGTTTACATATAGAGTTTAGGAAAATTCTAATTGCATAGAGACTCCCTATGAGTTGTGGTATGTAAGGATCACTAATTGTCAAGTGCTTTAGAGTGTTTGGAAGAAAATGCTATATTAGAAGAGATGGTGAAAACTTAGGAAATTTTGATGAAATGTCTAATGAAGTTGTCTTCCTTGGATATTCTACAAAAAGAAAATATTGTAGATGTTACAATAAAAGGCTAAGAAGGATTGTTGAAAGTGAAAATTTCAAGGTTGATGAAGAATTGATAAATTAAGTGGTGATAGATGGATATGAATCAGAAAAACCTACTTGTGGAGAAGAAGAATAAGCTAAGGAAAAGGAAGTACAAATAAAGAGGAAGAAGATCTAAAAAGACACCTAAAACCCCCAAGTATTTGTAGAGAAATCATTCTGAAGAACAGATCATTGGAGATAAAAGCAAAGGTGTGTTGACAAGAAGAAGAGTTGTTGAAGTAAAAGTAGATCCATGTTTACTTTCCAAAGTTGAACCTAAAATAGTGATTGAGGAATGCAATAATGAATATTGGATTAACGAAACAAAAAGAAGAACTTATACAGATTAAGAAGAATCAAACTTGGGAACTTGGTCCTAGACCTGAAAATATGAACATAATTTGTACTAAGTGGGTATTCATAAATAAGTTGAATGAGAATGGAGAAGTGGTAAGAAATAAGGAAAGGCTTGTGTGTAAGGGTTACTCACAAGTTGAAGGAATAGACTTTGAGGATACATTTTCTCTAGTGACTAGAATGGAAGCAATCAATATGTTTATGGAATTTACAGCACATAAGGAATTTAATGTTTATCAAATGGATGCAAAGTATGCTTTCCTGAATGGATAATTGGAAGAAGTTTACATGGAACAAATGGAAGGATTTCAATTATCAAATAAATCTAATATGGTCTACAGATTGAAGAAGGAATTGTATGAATTGAGGTAAGATCCTAGATCTTGGTAAGCAAGGTTGGACAAGTAATTGATGCAACAATGATTCAATATAGGAACCACAGACTGTAACCTTTATTTTAAGGTTGAGAAAGATCAAATATTGATAGTGGTTTTGTATGTTGATGAAATTTTTTTTGGAGGAAATGAAGATATGTGTAATAAATTTATAGAAGATATGTAGAAAGATTTTAAAATTTCTATGTTTGGTGAGATGAATTTCTTCCTTGGGATATAAATAAATCAAAGAGATAAAGGAATATTCATTTCAAAATCAAGGTATGCTGAATAAAATTTGAAGAATTTTGGAATGGAAGACTCAAAACCATATTGTACTCCTAAGGTTATTAGTTGCAAACTGAGTAAGGATGATGAATCCCCTAAGGCTAATCAAAAAAATTATAGATCTATGATTGGTCGGATGCTACACCAAACTGCTACTAGATAAGATATCATGCATGTAGTTTGTCTTATGCCTAGATTTTAGGATGATCCTTAAAGGACACATGTTGTAGTTATGAAGAGGATATTAAAATATTTGAACGGCACTCCATATTATGGCTTGTGGTATCCTAAGGATATTTATTTCACATTGAATGCTTACACAGATGTAGATTGGGTTGGTTGTGTGGATGACAAGAAAAGTACAAGTGGTGGTGCATTCTCTTTTGGATGTAGATTGGTATTATGGTTAAGGAACAATATTTAGTTTTGTTATTGATAGTAGAGGCTGAGTATATTGCAATAGCATCTTGCTACACACAAGTGTTGTAGATGAGGAAAATATTGAAGGATATTAGAGTGGTGTATTATGAGCTTATTTCTATATTTTATGATAATACAAGTGCAATCAATATTTCAAAGAACCCAATCATGCACTAAGAGAAAAAGCATATTTCAATTAGATATTACTTTCTAAGAGAGAAGGTTGTGGAGAATAAAGTGAAGCTTAAATATATACTTACAACAGATTGGATTGTTGACATATTTACTAAGGCTCTTCCTAAGGATACTTTTGATTATCTCTAGGAGAAGTTGGGATTTATTTCCCCTTCTTATTTGAACTAGATACATATGGAGATGAATTAGTCCTATAGATCTATGGATTAATTCTCTATCTAGACTAATGTTGGTGGCTATCTCTTAGGGGGAGTAGGTAGTGAAATTATTGTAGTATGGAGTGAGTTTTGTCAATTTGCAAAGGTTGGTGATTTAGTTGGTGTATACTCCTAAAATGGAGTACTCAGAGAAATAACAAGTATCTTTGTTCAATGTCAAAGGGGGAGAGCAATGAAAAACATTTTATCCTTTTCTATTGATGTCAAAAGGAGAGAGAGAGAGTCATTTGAAAAATTATATCTATATAGGAGGAGAGTGAAACATGTGAAAAAGAAAAAGTTGAAAGAGGGAGAGATTCTTATAAGGAGGAGAGAGTGCAAGAATGTCAAGTAGGTTGTATAATTCAAAAAAAGGAGAGTGTGTGTGTTTTCTTTGATGATATTTCACATCTTGTGTTGCCATAAATGACAAAGGGGGAGATTTTTGTAAGTATGAAGGTGTTATCATTGATGTCAACAAGCTTGCATTTTCATTGGTATCAATAGTGTAAAGGTTGAGAGAGAGATTGTTGCTTTGATTATTTGCATTATGTTGTCATAATTTATGTTATTGGTGTTAACCAATGGTGTTTCTTTGATAGGATTCTGATTATGGTTATGGTAGTGATAAAGATGTTGAGGATATTAAGAAAGATTTTTAAAATAGGAAATAAGGTGTTGCATAGGTGCTCTAGTTTTTGTCCACATTTCTTTTGGGTTGAATATCTTCTTGTGTGGTTTGGATATGTTGATTAGAGATGTTTAGAGTTTCTTTGTCTAGAATTTTGGCTTCTAGATTGATGTGCAAAAAAGGTTATCTTCACTCATGTGTAAACTGGATTTATAGTGTTGGTTACACAAGTGTCTTGGAGAAATGTTTTGTCTCCACGTTTCTCCATAGTTCTACTTTAGGTCTTTCTATTTTGAAGGCATGTTGATGGTGTTGATATTTTTCTTTTTTCAAGAGGATTTATGGATTGGTGTTCTGAAAGTTGATTTTTAGAGTTATGGGTATGTACAGGATCATGATGGGCCAAAAAGTGGCAATATGATGGGTATGTGGCTGATGACTATTTTTTTATCCAAAATTGATGAAACGAAAAGGGTTTTTAAAGGAGATCCTCAACTTTCCACCAATATAAATTATGCTTTATTTTGAATTTAATAGGTAATTATTATTCATTTTCTATTCAAATTATGACTAAACTCCTGATTCATAGGTTGGTTGAAAAACATCTATAGCTTTCCAATGATATCACAGTTTTTGAATCCAAAAAATGCATCACATTCTATGATTTGCATACTATAGGATTAGAAAAAGAAAAAATGAATTTCATGAAGTTTTGACCAAGTTAAGGTGGTTAGACATACGAGCTTTTATATTTTTAAAAAAATTGAAATAAAAAATTCATAATTAATTATTTACTTGGACACAAATTACAAAAAAATATGCATCACATTGGGGAATGAGTACTATACTTATATCTAAAATATTATAAAAAATATTATCATTTTATTGTGGTTAGGGTGGTCAGATAGACACCTACTTATTTTTTCACTGAAATTTAAATACCACTGCATTGAAATTTCAAATTTTCACCAAATAATTTTTTTTTTTAAAACATACCTAGTAGTTTAGAAACTACATTCAGTTTTCTATAGATTCTATTCTTACACATTTTTGAAATAATATAGATAACTTATTCAAATTTTTACGTCAAGTTGCCTAACTCTGACTTTTCTAAATTTTTTGCCACTTAAGGGAATGTTTTTTCCATGATGATCCTGCACATAACGTTATAGTGTTTAACACTACACTTTTAGTGTATGAGGCTTGCATATTACTCATCTATGAATTGGTACAAAGAATTTGTTGCATCTCAGGTTATTTTTTTTATTATTCTATAATTTTTGGAAGTGTGGTATGCGATTCTCAAGTCATCCTTGGATTTGATGAATCATGTCCTTGAATATTAATGGTGTTTACACTACAATTGAATATGTTTAAGTAATGATGCTAGTGTAGCATGGTAGGTGAGTGTTGATTTGGGTCCCAATTAAGTTTTTTATTGGTCCACTTTCATTCCTATTCATTGTGGGAATGCTTAGTGCTGACCTATTTTGAATTTGTAAAGTGTAAGGCATGTGTAGTTGACTTGAACATGTTTTTCAAGTTTTGGATGGTATAATTGCAAGATGAGATGATGTGAGATGGAGTGTGGAATAGTTTTGAGTGTTGTGACACAAAATTAAGTGTAGAGATGTGAAATGAAATGCAAGCTATAATGCAAGATTACTGAATACAATGAGCTAAAGGTATCTTGATCTCTTGGAAGCTACGAGTGTTGTTGGATCTATTGTAGTGGATTCTCTATTACATTGAGATCATGTTATTTGTGTAACATTTTATCTTGTATCTTCTTTCTATTCCAACAATGAACTTGGGCTGTTAGCCTTTCTAGACAATGTGTCCTATTTTGATAGTGTACCTCTTTGTATTTGTTTTTCAATTACTTATATTTTGAGTTTATCCTCATCATGGTTTTTCCCTCTTATGTTTCTCCACATAAATCCCATGTTCTCTTGTGTATGTTGTTTTAATTTTTGTTATCTGCATGTTTAAAAATTATAATAGATTAAGGGTTTAATGAATACATGTGGATTTGATTATTGTCAAGGGTTTTTTATGTTTTAATTGGACACAATTGATTCACCCCCTATCTCAGTTGTCTTGTTCATTCAACATAGTCATTTATATTTCTTACTAGAGGTTGGTAGTACCATAGCCAAAGGTGCCCACAAAATACTCCAAAGTTTCTATTGACTATTTTAATACTTCTTTAAAAGGATGAACAATAGAAATTAACTCATGAAAGGAATCAAGAACTCAAATAACCTAAATTTATTCCAAATATGTTGATATTAATTTACATTCATTCAATATGTTTTATTTTTACAAAAAATGAATGTTTATATTTCTCTAGAAGAATGTTTAAAATTGGACACTACTAAACAAGACCATTTGGTGTAATATTTCAAAATTGAAAATACTAAATTTAACTTAGTATCAAATGACCAATTCATATGTTAAAATCCATTTTTCGATCCTTCCTCAAGGACCAAAGATCATAATCCTTTGAGCCTCGATCCAAAGTCTAACCCATTTTACATTTGTTTATACATAGCTATACATAGACTAAGAAATAATACAATAAAATCTAGAGCCTCTGATAATGTAATTCTTTCCCAGGTTGGTCAAGGTTTAGGTCTATCACTGACCATGAATTTTTTTAATTTTATTCAATGTAGTCTAATCAAGACCCTTTGATTAGCCAAATAAAAGATTCTCAAGTTACTCTAGAGCTACTTATACCAATAAAACAACCAAACTAACAATCCTAGTGGTTGACATCCTTGTAACATAGTGGAGCTTGTAAAATTTCATGGTTATAGCATGGTTCTAGCATTTTTATTTTTTTCAAATTCCTCAACTGTATCAATTAGGGTTTTTGTGTCTACAAGTTAGGGCCTTCTAAAACCCTCATTTGCTAAAACCCTACTATCCTTCTATTTTTTTGTTGACATGCTACACCATTTCACTTGGTCTTTAAGTTATAACTTGAGGGTTTAGGTGTTGTATGTTACTGAGTCCTATTCTTTGATAGGAAATGGCCCTTATAACTTTATTTAACATAATTATTCAGCATCCTAAAGTTTCGTGTTCCCTTGGGTGGCCCAAACATGTGTCACAATATTGCATTGTCTCTATGGTTCATAGAGGCTTTGGTTTTGTCATTTTCCATCCTCACAAAATCTCAAAAAGATGTGTTTCAAAATATTTTTATGGGCTAATAATATTTGTAAATGTTTTAATATTAATATGTTGAGCCCTATTGTCTCATTTGCAGTTGGTCCCCTCTTACCTAATCGCTTTAAGTTGTTGAAATAAGCACATACATTTCAGAGGGGCTCTTCCCTTTGCAAAGCTTTGACATTCTAACATATTGCTACCTGGGAAGTAGAGAAATATTGACACATCATATGGCATGTGTTAATTCCTATTGTGGAGGCTTAGGCCTCCAAAGATCCATGGTGGGTCAACAAAAATTCTCCTATGAAATTATGAGATAGTGATAAGTGTTAACATCACAACACTTCGTGTGGAGCTCTTCATTCACAAAGGCCTTATTTTATTGATATTATCTCATTGTGAGTTCATGAAATGGTGATTTACTTATCTAGATAATGAAAAAGGAGGTTGTAACTTTACATAAGAAAATTAAAACTTATGTGATGTTCATTGATCTTGAGATTGATAGTCCACATTCAAAACTTGCCAACATCTCTTACTAGTCGCATTTTCAAGTATGTGAATGAGTAATGACAGATGGGATCCATATCTCCCGAATTCAAGATGGCTAGGATAAAATAATTCTCTCAAATTCATTTAAATTATAAATGATAAGGGGATCAAATAGAAGACTACAAATTTCTAGAGTGAATGAGGGTTTTCTACTATGAAATTAGGGTTTTTAACATTGATCTAGACAAGAAAGTAATTTGAACTCTAGACTATGAATTCAAAGAAATTTTTGAGTAAGGAATGGTTACAGTCAATACAAAGAGGAATAAAACTAAGGTACAGTGGGAATATGCTACCAATTTTTTTGTAGAATTCTTTCCTACATAGAATTTTTTTGAAACCCTAGTTTTTGTAAACCCTACACCCAAAAAGGCCAAAACATCAATAGGAAATAGAAGGCCTTTGGATGAGGATATAATTACATTAAACCTAGGGTCAAAAAATATTTGAAAGGTTGGTCCAAGGTTGAGGGGTTTGATAGATAAGATCTTTGATATGAATAGTGGGTGTAAAGACGCCATTATCACTAAACATGGGTATGCATTGTTTAAGAATGATTATAGGAAAGCCTACTTGGAGAGACCAATTTTTAACATATGGAATTCAGGTTTGGGAAAATTGGTGGTGCCTAATGTATTTGTGAATGGGGAATTGGTTAGATAGCTCACCATGACATACAACCCTAACATCAGGTCTTTGTTCACAATGGGTTGACAGAGCTTGCTACCACTAGATATAGATGAAATTTTTATAGCCTTCTAGTTGGACCCCAATACACAACTACCAATTGACCAAGGTGCATTGAGTAAAGAGTATGAAAGAAATTTGGATACCTGTAGAGTAGGGTGGCTACCATGATTTAGGCAAAGAGGGAAAAGAAGAGAGTTATAGAGGTCTTTCAAGGGTGATTTGGAGCCCTTTTCCTATGATATTTTTTAATCATACTTCCATAAGACATATTTTCCCTACTGTAGGTCCTTGGAATGGATAAAAAGATTCCTATCCATGTCAACTTGATGGTGTTGGTAGAATATATTCAAAGAAGGGATGTAAATAGGCCTTGTAATTTTGTAGGATATGTGGAAAAAAAATTACACAAGTCCCTTTGTGCAATTAAAAAAGATCACTTAGGGGCTAGGCACTTTAGACACTATTTCATCCTTTTCCATTTGATTTTATAAGCTATATTATAGGTATGGCCACCTCAACTCAAGTTAGGCCTATGGGAGAGAAAGACATGATGCTATTAGTCCAAGAATGGATCTAAATTTGGGATAAGAACTATAATTAGTCTAATTAATCTAAATTCGAAGATTTTTTGTAAATCCTTTAAGAAAAATACTTGGGCTCCCCATAGATTGGGGATTATCAGAGGAGATAAGAAGATTTTTGAGGCAAGAAGACCTCACCCTTTAAAGGGGAATTGATCATAATTGTGGTGAGTGGTTCTTCTACTCAAATTCCATAGTAATCAAAGTATATGCAACTCTAGTGGCACCCCATATTCTCGCTCAGGATGTCTCAGACATGACAACATTCTTGGAGTTTATGTGGCAATTAAATAAGTCTAATAAGACTCATTTTTAAAGAAATATAAAATATGCCCTCTTCCTTGGCTCAGTTGCATTCTCTGATTTTATTTCCTTGTCAAGGGATGGTATGAAGTTGATCAAGGAGAATTTTCTCCCTTATAATTTGAAGGTTGACAAGGTTAGGATTTTTTGAGCTAGAGTGATTCATTAATAAGGAAAGTGGAATTTACAAGTTATCTTCATACCCTCATTAGCTAGACAATGTTGAGAACTTGATCAAAAATTTATCTTTAGAGAGTTAGTCTTCTAGAAGGAGAGAATTGTGGGTTAAAATTTAGATTGTAGAAAACAAGAGGAAAAGACTAGGTCAATCTTTCTAGGGATCATTTCTGCACATAAGGGATACCATATTCAAAATGATGATTATGTTGGATAATTCTAATCAATTGTTGGCTAATGTTCTATATGTAACTCAAAGCACACAAGGTGCTTCTTCTTCCAGAGCAGTGGTACCTCCAAGTCTACAATTTGTTACCCCTTTGCAATAAATTTCTACAATGGTTGGATCTTTAGAGGATTATCTTCTTGATCGAGAGGATACAAATGGGAATTACATCATAGTACAATAGATAACCCCCCATCCAAGGATGTTGATTGAGAGGTCCACTGATGATAGGTTAGTCATCAATTTTGAAACTAATTGGAAGGTGGTCAATGATGTTAGGGCTAACACCTATGAGAAGTTTCTACAAGATGAATAATTCATCAACACCTATGAGTTTAAAGACTTGGTCCTTAAAAATAAATGAGAGGAGTTAAGATTAATTTTCATAACAAGTAGCTTCTCTAAAATGGAGAAGACCATTGACAAATTTTAGAAAAAGGTTGAGGATATGGATACTATGACCCTTGATAGGGGTATATAATTGAAAAAAAGGGTAGGATATTTATTATCTCTTGGTTGGGAAATCTCCTCAAGAATTGCATTTGACGCCATAAGATGGAATCAAGGTGAGAATCCAATTTTGGGATTAGAAGAGAAAGAATAGGACTTAATTTTTTTTTTGGGATTCTACCCTAGGTGTGGGTATGTGCAGGATCATCATGGAAAAAATAGTCCCTTAAGTGGCAAAAAATTCAAAAAAATCACAATTAGGAAACTTGATGTAAAAATTTGAATAAGTTATCTATGTTATTTCAAAAATATGTAAGAATAGAATTTGTAGAAAATTGAATGTAGTTTCTAAACTAATAGGTTTATTGAAAATAAAAACTATTTGGTGAAAATTTGAAATTTCAATGCAATAGTACTTAAAATTTAGGGAAAAAATAAGAAGTGGGTGTCTGTCTAACCACCCTAACCACAATAAATTGATAATATTTTTTTATAAGATTTTCGATATAAGTAGAGGACTCATATCCTGATGTGATGCATATGTTTTTGTAAATTTTTTCCAACTAAATAATTAATTATGAATTTTTTATTACAACTTTTAAAAAGTATAAAAACTCATATGTCTGGCCACCTTAACTTGGTTAAAACTTCATGAAATTAATTTTTTTTTTTCAATCTTATAGTATATGAAGCATATAATGTGACACATGTTTCAAATTCAAAAAAGGTGATAATATTTTTTCATAAGATTTTAGATGTAAGTAGAGGACTCATCTCCTGATGTGATGCATATTTTTTTGTAATTTTTTTCCAAATAAATAATTAATTACAATTTTTTTATTACAACTTTTAAAAAGTATAAAAACTCATATGTCTAACCACCTTAACTTGGTTAAAACTTCATGATTTTTTTTTTTTCAATCTTATAGTATATGAAGCATATAATGTGACGCATGTTTCAGATTCAAAAAAGGTGATACTGTTTGAAAGCTATATATGTTTTTCAATCATCCTATCAATCAAGACTTTAGTCATAATTCAAATAGAAAATGAATAATAATTATTTACTAAATTAAAATTAAAGAATAATTTATATTGGTGGAAAGCTTTGAATCTCCTTTAAAAACCCTTTTCATTTCATCAATTTTGGGTAAAAAAAGTTGTCAGCCACATACCCTACACATACCCATCATATTGCCACTTTTTGGCCCATCATGATTTTGCACATACCCATATGAGACTCTAGATATTTGGTCAACTTCATTGGAGACCAATAAGGCCCAAGTAATAAACAACCTAAATGAGCTTATAAACCATCTCATTATTAGGAAGGTTCAAGATATAAGTGCAAATGAAGTAGCCTCCTTAATAGTTAGTGTATCCCTTTTCATAGAAACAACTATTAAGAATTTGTAAGAAGAGCTTGATAAGGAAAATTCCTCAAAATAGAGACTTGATTAAAGGATCAATACATTACAGGGGTTGTTGCTCCCTCCACAGTAGGAAAGTGAGTCTCAAGCCTCATTTGTTAAGAATAAACTAGAGGTTGAAATAAAGGAATTGAGAGACAGGTTAAATTAGAGCACTACATAGGTTACGGTAGAAAACCAAGTATCAGTTAATAAGGTCTCTCATTTGGTGGAAAAAATTTTGGGGTACAAGTTATCCAAGATCCTCTCTCAATTAAAAAAAGTGTTGGGTAGTTATAGAAATTTAAAGGATGAGTCATCTAACCATAATGAAATATGCATAAGGTTGAGATGCATGTAGATTAGGTGGTCCCAGTGAATTGAGGTTCCAAAATTGCTTATCAAAAATTCAAATTTTGATGGTAGGTAGACCTGTATCTAACATTTTGCATAGGTCAGATCTATTGGGTGACATAATTAGTCATCATATTAAATAAAGAGATATGAATAGGATGGATCTCAATAATTTTGAGGGATTTGAGGAGTTCTACATGTCTCCAATTTTAACTAAATATATTTGGAGTGGAAGGAAACATTTGTAGATATTCTCACTCCTATGTATAGTAGGATAAATAAAGAAGGATAATTTTATGATAATCATCTCAACGCTAGTATCGATACACTAACCTAATTGGAATATAGTTTTTTAGGTTTACCTGACCTAGTGCAAATTTTTATGAGAAAAATCTAAGTCACATATGGAGACACTCAACAAGTTTTTCCACCTAGGACTAATAATTTAGTATCTAATAGGTAGATCACATGGAGGAGTAGGATGATGCAACTTGAATTACATTTGAATCGGTCTCTAATAAGCAGGTATAACTGCTACATGGGTTTATCAAGTGAGGATGTCAGAGGTATCCTCTTTGTTGCAAGGAGGAATTTTGGGAAGATCTTTTGCCATAATTTGACTTTAATGTTACAAAATATCTCCAACTACCTTTTGGGGTAGCTGTCAGCTATTGAAATAAAAATTTTCCTTTGCAAGTATTGCACCACTTAGATTTTTGTTTTTTAGTGTCTACGTGATTGAATGAGGTTTGTTGCTTTTTTCTTCCCTTATGTCTATAAAAGGGAATTTTGGGCCTTATTCAAAGGGTTTTGCTTCTTTTAGTTCATAAATATTTGTATAGGTTCTAGGTTGAATAGGTAATTCCTTTTAAATTAAGGGAGGAAATGTTGTAAATTTTCTGTATAATAACAATAGATGACTTCAATACTCATTGTATTGAACCACATGTTAAATATGAGTTTATCATTATCTCCACTATTGTACACACTACCTTTGAATCAATATAACCATGGATTATCTCTTTCTTCTAATTTCACATTTTCTATTATGGATGTGTGAATTGTTAGCTTCTATTGAAGGAATAGAATAATTTTTATTTTAGTTCATCTATCTAAGGTTGTGTTGTTATAATATGGATTTGTACATAGTTTGATAGTATTGTTTATTTATTGGTTTCTTACTGCAAGGTAGTGATATTATTAGAAGCCAAAGGTTGATCTATTGTAGGAGTTTTGTTTATTTCTAGACTTTGTGTGGATAAGGCACTATTCAATCTAATTCTCAAATTTTAATTCTAAGATAAAATCAGACATAAAATCTAAAGAGTTTTTCTTTATTGTAATTTCCATTATGTTATGTTCTATCCCACACTCTAAATCATAATAGTTCATATAGAGGATTCTAAATAAGATTTATCCCATCAAGTTGAACTAAATATTTTTGTGTGGGGGTCTCCCTTACACTTCTAGGGTTTTCAACCTAAAAGGAGAGAGGTATAAAAAAACTTAATGGTTCACTCAAGAACAAACCCTTGAGACTCCAATGCAAAGGAGATTGAAATTTTTCAAAGGGGATTGTTATCAAGGCTTAAAACTAATGAAGGAGATTAACTACCAAATGTAAACTTAGAAAATGCAAGATGTTTGAAAACACAATGTGATATGCAACAAGACCTATAAATCACATACAAAGAGAGGGAAAAATTGTTCTAGGGTTAGTGAATAGGGGTTTTCCTTGGTCAAACCCCATCTTGGTAATTAAACCCTTGAAAATGAAATAGAAATATGGAAAGAGAATGATGAATGAACAAAGAAAATGCTACAACTCACCAAACCCTTGAAGTAGAATTTTGCAAACATGCAAGTAATAGCTCCAAAATGTTTGAATGCTCTTGTGAAAAATGTTTGAAATTATTAGAATGCTCGAGTGATTTATTGCTAAATTGGTTTGGGGTGAAATGAGTAGAGAAACCCTATATGTATACTTAATTATGCAATAATTCCCAAAAATACATCACAAGCGACCCTTAGATCTTAGAAAATAAAAACCTACCAAAAATTTGAATTGATTTTGAATTTTGTACCAAAGGGGACTCATTCGCCCCTAATGGAAAATGGGTCCCACCTAAGGCTTTTAAAGTGCGTTTTAGAATTTAAATAATTTAAATGATGTTTATTGGGATTATTTTCAAAAATACACTTAAGTAAGGCCTGTAAATGTAAAATGGGGCCAATTAAAGCATAAGAAAGGTCCAATTTTTAATGACAAGCCTAGAAAAGTATGATATTTTGTTACAAAACTTTACAACGCTTTGAAATAAGGCTTGGTGAATGATAAAAATGGGTTATTTAGGTGAAGTATATTAATAAGATCCTAGAAAAGTGTGAAGGTGTGTTACAAAACTTCACAACACTTTTGCAAGGCATAATAAAATTCTTATTAGTTCACAAGGTCCCAAGACCTAATGTGAATGTGTTAAGCACATTAAAACACTAAATCAAGGAAAAACTAAGCCAACTTCAACAAGAAGGACCCAAATGAGTGTGAAAATGTCTAAATATCCATTTTTCTATGCTACACAAGTATACCTCTTGCAAATTAGATTGAATAATTCATTAGTAGAGGAATCAATGCAAGTTACTATTGTTGCATGATGTTATAGAGGAACCCACCTTGGTTTTTTAGAGCCTAAAGTGTTGAGGAGAAACTATGAATATTTATCTTGCTCATTGGTCACTGACCTGGGTTTTCTAAGTATAAAAGTTAGCTAATCTTTAGGAGAACCTAGAAAATCAATTGGAAACACCAATAAATTGGTGACTTTGTTGGGGATAAAATTATTTTTTTGTCTATTAGTCTACATCCAAAATGATTGATTCTAAATTTATTTGACGTCATGTATTCAGATAAGTCCTAAGAAAGTTGTCAAGTTTAGAGCTTCTGGTAAAGTGTATTGAAAAGGAAATAATATTCCTATTAAGTTGGGTGGTGAATCTACTCCTTGCTACATTTAAAATACTAGTTGAAAGAAAGAATACTTGAATAGGTTGTCATCATGCATGATAGATGATCTCTCCATAAGGTGGATCCTATAAGGAAACTTGAAGGAGAATTCACAAGAGGAAAGGAAACACAGAGAAACAAGGGTATAAGACACCACAATACAAGTATGACCTTACTTTTGAAAAAAATATTGGTTATATCTTGCATAGTTAGGATAGTTATGATCATTCTTAAGATAGATACAATCTCTTTGGTGATGAATATATTGAGGATACACCATTATTGGGAGGATCAGGATAACAAAGAAAAACTAGACTTGTGAATGATGTAGTACCGACCTAGAGTATGGTTGATCCTACACAAGAACTTTAATATCAAAATCCTCCCCTAGGAAGTGTTTTGATACAACTCTATGGTAATCATTCAGCTTCAAAATCTTATACCTTTTCATTTGAAAATAATTTCAACCCCCATCATAACATAGGATACCAACTCTCATATCCACTTAAGCCCCTCTAACATTTTCAAAAGTTCATATTCCTAATAATGCACCCTTGACTGAAGAACAATTGAACAAGGAAATGAAATATTTTGAAATTGAGATGAATATGAAAAGAAGAAAGGATTGGAGAAGCAATAAGAAAAATAGATGACATGAAAATAATGCTTAAAAACATAAGAGTTGTACAAAATGGCTAGAACCTCCATACTCACATATCAAAATTAAGTTGGGATTAGCCATCAAATAATTCTTGATTTGAATACTTCTCATGTGAGTACATGGAGTACCCCCTAGCTGAATGTTACCTCACAAAATTATTGAATGCACAAGATGACTGAGAGTGGGGGTGAATCAGTTGTATCTTAAAAATTCAAAACCCTCACAAACATTCAAATCCATATTAATACACTTAACCCTTAATCTATTAGAAAGACTTATCATGAAATAAAATAATAGAAACAAAACAAAATCAATACCATACATAAGGAAATATTAGATTTACATGAAAAACCAAAGATGGGAAAAAACCTGGTGAGGGTTAACTCACAGTATAAAGTAATATCAACACTGAATACAATAGGGTTCACTATTGAAGGACTCACTTCCCAAAATAAAGAAAGTCTCACTGCCAAAGACTCATTGCTAGAACATAAAAGAAGATAGAGAAGGGATATGTGCAGGATCATGATGGGCCAAAGAGTGGCGATATGATGGGTATGTGTAGGGTATATGGCTGACAAGTTTTTTCTTACCCAAAATTGATCAAATGAAAATGATTTTTAATGGAGATTCTCAAATTTCCACCAATATAAATTATGATTTACTTTGAATTTAATAACTAATTTTTATTCATTTTCTATTTGAATTATGACTAAAATCCTACTTGGTAGGCTGATTGAAAAACATTTATAGCTTTCAAACGGTATCACATTTTTTTGAATCTGAAACATGCATCACATTCTATGCTTTGCATACTAGAGGATTTAAAAAAACTAAATTTCATGAAGTTTTGGCCAAGTTAAGGTGGTCAAACATATGAATTTTTTATATTTTTAAAAAGTTGTAATAAAAATTTTATAATTAATTATTTACTTGGAAAAAAATTACAAAAAAATATGGATCACATTGGGACGTCCTCTACTTATATCTAAAATCTTATATAAAAAAGTAACATTTTATTATGGTTAGGGTGGTCAGACAGACACCTACTTCTTATTTTTTCCCTAAAATTTAAGTACTACTGTATTGAAATTTCAAATTTTCACCAAATACATTTTTTTGTTAAATAAACCTAGTAGTTTAGAAACTATATTCAATTTTCTACGGATTCTATTGTTACATATTTTTTAAATAATATAGATAACTTATTCAAATTTTTATGTCAAGTTTCCTAGCTCTGATTTTTCTAATTTTTTTGCCACTTAAGGGACTATTTTTTCCATGATGATCCTACACATACCAAAAGAATGTTACAATGAGCAATCTATCTTAATGCAATAAAAAAATCTACAACATCACTAGAACCTTTGTAGTATTTCTGGAGAATTGTAGACACCTCATTGGATTTAGTAATCTAACACATGAAAGCTTGCATTAAACTACACAAATTTGCACCCTACAACTCTTCACTTCATATCATTCACATATCTGACATATATCTTATCATCCCTCAAAAACTCAAGTCATATTTATACCATCTTCAACCTTAGAATATTCTCCAAGTTTTGCTATGCACTTCAACCATGCGAATTCAAATTAGGTCAGCACCAAAACATTCCCATGGTTGAAAGAAATGAATGTCAACCTAAAAAAACTTTATCTAGGACCTAAATCCACTCATACATTTCATGCCACACTTCCACAAATCCAAGGTTGGCTAAACCTATGTTAACACAATCAAACATTTAAGTACAGACTTCCTCAAATCTAAAGATGAATCACACACACCACATAACACTTGAACATGATCTAGAATATTGCAAAAAATCCTTGGAAACCAACAAGTTCATTTGCAACAACTTTCACTTGGATAATGTACACACCCAATACACTCAAACAAATCTTCGATAAACTATGACTCAAGAAATTGACTTATAAAGAAAAAAACCTAAAAAAATTCAGAAAAAGAAAGATGCAAACACTATCAACACCCTTCTAGATCTACAAGACTTGACACCATTCTGCAAAGAAATGTGGAGAAAAAAATTTCTCCCAAACACATTGTGGAACACACCTTCCTTTGCACAATGATCCAACACACTAAACTCTCAATCCAAATTGCAAAAGTAGATCTTCAACATAGAAGGAATGAAGAGCCAAACCAGAATGCTATTCTATAATACAAAACACCATTACAACACATTGTTTCCTCTTTTTATTCAATTTTCTCAAAAGAACTTGGAAATCAAGCACCAAAGATACATTCTCAAGATATTCAACATTTCCTCATCACCACCAAGAAAACTACAATGTAACAAATCAGCCATACATCCATACACAAAATCTAATCATTCCAAAACTAGAGGTCGGCACAAGGCTTACTAATGAGAACATAATGCAACTAATCAAAATATCATCAGAGACAACAACTCAATATCAACTGCTCACACTCTTGCAACAATCTCTTTCTCATACACTTCACACCAATGGCAACACAAGGTTGTTGACATAAATGAAAACACCAACAATAAATACTTGCGACAATCTCTCCCTTCGTCATTGATGGCAACACATGATGTGAAAAAAAACCACCATCAACAATAAAAAAACTACTCTAATCACCAACATACTACTCCATATCAACTCATTATGTATTTTCTCCCCCTTACACAACTAGCTTCTCACATGAATCTCTCAATTTGTTTTTTTCACATTTCTCTCTCTCCCCCTTTGACATCAATAGTGAGGGGAAAATATTTACATCATTCATTCCCCCCCTTTGACATAAATCATGTTATTTACCATGGCTCTACAACTTTCTTTTGTTTACTTCTTTGCATACTCCCCCTTTGGAGTATACACCAAAATGCATCAATCTTCAACCACTACATAATGACAATGCTCACTCATCCTAACTACAAAAATCAATAATTCCATTACCTAATCCCCCTGAGAGGTAGCCACTAACATCAGTCAAGACCAAAGAATGAATCTTGAGATCTACAGGACCGATGCATCACCTTATGCATCTAGTTTAGAGGAGGGTCAATAACCCCAAAATTCTCCCAAAGACACTCAAAAGTATCCTTAGGAAGAGCCTTACATAATATATCAAGAACCTAATCCCTTATAGGCACATATTCAATCTTCACTTCACTTTCTACAACCTTCTCTCAAAAAGTGATACTAAATTGAGATATGCTTTATCCTTGAATGTATTACTAGATTCTTTGATATATTGATAGAACTTGTATTATCACAAAGGATATAAAATGGTTCATCATATACCACTTTGATATCTTTGAATGTTTGGCTCATCCACAAAACCTGTGTACAACTAGATGTTGTTGCAATATATTCTACCTTTGTACTAGATAAAGAAATTGAATCTTGTTTCTTGCTCAACCAAGACACCAATCTGCATCAAAGAAAGAATGCACCACCACTTGTACTTTTCCTATAATCTACACAACTAGCCTAATCTGAACCTATGTAAGCTTTTAGATTGAATTCAGTATCCTTTGGATACCACAAACCATGATCTAGAGTGCCCTTTAAGTATCTAAATATCCTCTTTACTGCTACAACATGTGGTTGTCTAGGATCTTCTTGGAATCTAGTCATAAGATAGACTGCACACATAATATTCGGTCTAGTAGCAGTTTGATATAGTAGTCCTCTAATCATTAATCTATATTTTCTCTGACCAGCCTTAGGATATTCATCATTCTTTCATAGATTTCATCCACTAACCATACAGGTACATACCAACTTAGAATCTTCCATTCCAAAGTTCTTCAACATTTCCTTGACATACTTTGATTATGAAATGAAAATAAATTTATCTAATTTATGGATTTATATCCCAAGGAAGAAATTCATCTCTCCAATCACAAACATTTAAAACTATTTCTACATCTCTTCTACAAATTTCTTAAACATAGCTTGATTTTCTCCAATAATTATGTCATCAACATACACAACCATAATCAAGATTTGATCTTTTTCAACTTTTAAATAGAGATTTCTATTTGTTTTACCTTTATTGAATCTCTGTTGTAACAAGTACCTCTCTAAACTTGCATACCAAGCTTTGGGATATTGCTTCAATCCATATAAAGCCTTCTTCAATTTGTAGATAATATCCAGTTCATCAGATAACTGAAATCCTTCTAGTTGTTCTATGCATACTTCTTGTAATTCACCATTCAAGAAAGCAGACTTCAAATCCATTTGATAAATGTTGAAATCTATATGTTTTGCAAAAGCCAAAAACATTTTGATAGCTTCCATTCTTGCCACTAGAGAAAATTTATCCTCAAAATATATTCCTTCTACTTTTGAGTTTCCTTTACACATAGGGCTTTCCTTGTTCCTTAACATTTCTCCACTCTCATTCATTTTGTCCCTAAATACCTACTTAGTTGCAATCACATTCATTTTTGTTGGTGTTGGGACAAGTTCCCAAGTCTTATTTTTCTCAATTGACATTGGTTCTTCTTCCATACCCTTGACCTAGAATACTCATCCTTCCATATTTCAATGACTATTTTGGGTTCAACTTAAGAAAATAAACATAGATTTACCTATTCCTCAATAGATTTCCTTCTTCTCAATACACCTTTTCTCTTATCACCAATGATGACTTCTTTAGAATGATTCTTCTGTACATACATTGGAGTTTTAGGATTTTTTTGTGGAGCTTTTTCCTCATCAATATACACTTATTTTTCCTTATCTTTTTCTTCTTCTCTGTAAGAAGACTCTTCTAATTCATATATATCTATTACAATTGAATTTTTTTTTACATCTTCATCAACTTTGACACTTGCACTCTCAATAATATTTCTTAGCCTCTTGTTGTAGCAATGGTAAGATTTGCTTTTAGTAGAATATCCAAGGAAGATATCTTCATCAGATATTGCATCAAACATTCCTATGTTTTCTTTATCTCTTTTGATATAGAATTTTCTTCCAAGCACTCTAAAATATTTGATAGTAGGAATCCTTCCATACCATATCTGATAAGCAATTTTGGTGTTGTTTTCTCTTTCTTGCACTTTGTTTAGTACATATAAATAGCAGTGTGAATTGCTTCTCTCTAGTATACTTCTAGTAGATTTTCTTCTTTCATCATTGTCATTGTGTCTTCTTGAACAATCCTATTCTTTCTTTCAACTACTCCATTCTGCTAAGGATTCCTAGGGGTAGATAAATGCCTCTTTATTCCTTTTTTCTCACAAAAGATGTTAAAATCATTAGAGGTGAACTCTCCACCTCTATCAAACCTCAAATATTTGATTTTAATATATCCATTTCATTATAAAAAATAAATTTCAATGCTTTAAACTTTCCAAGAGCTTCTAATTTTTCTGTAAGAAAAGTAACCCATGTCATTCTAGAATCATCACCAATCAATAGCATGAAATACCTGTCACCTTGAAGACTTCTTCCTCTAGTAGGACCATAAAGATTCATATGCACCAACTCCAATAGTATGATATAGTATTTTTCTTTGACTTTGAAACTTCTTCTTACTTTTTTTCCTACTTGACATTCCTTACAAGGGTATGTTCAGGATCATGATGGGCCAAAAAGTGGCAATATGATGGGTATGTGGCTGACAACCTTTTTCTTACCCTAAATTGATGAAATGAAAAGGTTTTTTAAAGGAGATTCTTAGCTTTCCACCAATATAAATTATTCTTTAAGTTGAATTTAATAATTAATTATTATTCATTTTCTATTTGAATTATGACTAAAGTACTAATTCATAGGCTAATTGAAAAAAATCAATAGCTTTCAAATAGTATCAAATTTTTTAAATCCAAAACATGCGTCACATTCTATACTTCGCATACTATAGGATTAAAAAAATAAAAATTGAATTTCATGAAGTTTTGACCAAGTTAAGGTAGTCAGACATACGGGTTTTTTATATTTTCAAAAGTTGTAATAAAATATTCATAATTAATTATTTATTTCAAAAATTACAAAAAAATATGCATCACATCAAGACATGAGTACTCTACTTATATCTAAAATATTATAAAAAAATGTTATCATTTTATTGTGGTTAGAGTGGTTAGACAGACACCTACTTCTTATTTTTTCCCTCAAATTTAAGTACTACTACATTGAAGTTTCAATTTTTCACCAAATAGTTTTTTTTTTAAACAAACCTAGTAGTTTAGAAAATACATTCAATTTTTTACAGATTCTATTCTTACATATTTTTGAAATAATATAGATAATTTATTCATTTTTTTACGTCAAGTTGCCTAACTCTGATGTTTCTAATTTTTTTGTCACTTAAGGGCATGTTTTTTCCATGATGATCCTTCCCATACCCACAAACAACATTGACATGCTTTGTAATATTTGAAAGAACTCTCATATCTTGAACTAAACTCTTTTCTTCTATGATATGATAATTAATGTGATGCATTATTGTATGACATAGACAACTCTCAAGTTTCCTAACTCTAATGTTTCTAATTTTTTTGTCACTTAAGGGCATGTTTTTTCCATGATGATCCTGCCCATACCCACAAACAACATTGACATGCTTTGTAATCTTTGAAAGATCTCTCATATCTTGAACTAAACTCTTCTCTTCTATGATATCACAATTAATGTGATGAATTATTGTATGACATAGACAACTCTCATTGATCTGAGTCATGAAACAATAACCATCAACACCTTTGAGTTAATAGATATTTCCATATGTCCTTATTCCAATAATTATCACAGTTTTAGAGCCCTTTTCTAATCTTGCAATCATCATCTTCAAACATAATATTGTATTAATTACTACACATTTTTTGAATACTCAAGAGGTTATGTCTTAAACCCTTAACTTAAAGAATATCATCAGTGTTGCACTTTCTATCAAAACTGATTGAACCTTTTCCATGTATCTTAGTAGATGTATCATCACCAAACCTAACAAGTCCTCCATATTATTTAAGTTTAACAAACTTACTCTTGTCATTATTCAATATGATTAGAGTCTCCAATATGAATGATCCAATAATTATTTTCTCTATCTAGCATGAAAAGAATACACCAAAGTGCCTACAATATTAGCACTTTCATTCAAAGCCCTTTCCTTCACACATCTCTCAAAGTTAGAAAAATTAGTTTCATTTTTTAAATCCATGAAAATAATTCACCATCCTCATCATTTCCATAATTAGATTCATCATCAAATATACTTGCTTCTTTCCTAACATAATAACTTCTCCTAATCATCTTACCTTTGTTCTCCATATTTTTGTCATTCAAAACTCTATTTAGACATCCTGAAGCATAATGACCTATCTTTCCACAAATGAAAGATTTAAAAGGTAACTTACCTATTTACTTTCTAGTACCCTTTGTCATTCTTCTCAAAAAGTGAGCTTCTACATCATCAAGATCGTCCTGATTTAATTCCACTATATTCTCTGGTTTTCTAGCCTTAAAAGCAATCTCAACTTTTGCACTACTTGTACCAAATTCTCTAATTTCCAAAGAAGTTGAAGAATCATACAATTGATCTTTGGTATACTGATTCAAATTTTGTAATTCTTCAATAGCAAAAACTTCATGAATACAAGCTTTAGGAATAATTTTGAGTACCTTATTTACAACTTCTTCTTTCAATTCTCCACTAAGACCTCTAATGTTGTTGACAACTTCATCTACCTTTTGCAAGTAGCTTGTGATGTTTTAATCTTAAAAAATTCACAAGGTATTAAACATGATCTTCAAATTTTGCATCTTAGCTTGCTTGATCTTATCATATCCTTCATAAATGCTTCCTAACTTTACCAAAATTTCTCTAGCAGTTTTTAGATTCATAAATTTCACCAATTCAAAATTAGCAAGACTTCTTAAGAGAGCATACCCTACTTTACCATTTATTTCTTAGGCCTTGATCTCATCATCAGTACTTGGATATTTTTCAAGTATAGTATATCCTCTCTCAATAGACCTGGATCTTTCAAAATTCAAGAAAAACTAGAAAACCTTCCATCATTGTCTCAAAGAATGCATAAACTAATCCATCAAACATAAATACATCCTTCTTGTGTGCCATCCCAGATCTACCAATTTTCTTGATACCAATTATTGAATGAACATGAAAAGTTTAAGAGGGAATTGAATCAGTTGTATCTTAAAACTTTGGAACTCTCACAAACATTCAGATCCACATTAATCTAATTAACCCTAGCAAATAAGTGGGACTCATCATCCTTGGGACTCCAAGTCACGGGAGAGCCCCAAGGAATGGGCTACCCTAAACTACCTTGGGTTTTCTTGATGGATTGGAAAGGATAAGTTTTTGAGACAAAAAAAATGGTGGATAGATTTCTAATTTCCTTTTGCTAAAACCAAATGATCAAGGAGTCAAAAGATCCAATTTCCATGGTCTGGTCTGCTACCCAGGCAACTCACTATTTAAGGACAATAGTGTGGATCTGGAACCCCAGCAAGGCATACTAGAATTTGTATGGACAAAGGTCTAGAAAATAGACAAAAATGAAAGGAACCCACTAACTTCATGACTATGATTTTTTATGTTTTGATAGAGTATAAATAGTACCAAAATAAGAAGTACAATGAAAAGGACACTACAAAGTATTATGCTAGAAATGACAAGGAGCAGATAGAAAGTGATATTGAGCTTCCTATGGTTTGATTCCCCAATTATCTCCACTCAAACACACCTAGACACATAGAGATGGGGAAAATGTTGGGTTGTATTCAAGGTTTCCCTTAGTCAAACCCCCATTTTGGTGTTTTGACCTCCATGGATAGCCAAATAGCTAACAAAGTATTAAAATAAATAAACAAAATAGAAAGGAAGTGATAACACTAGATAGAACACAATGACAACTATAATGAACTATCTAATAAAAAATGATGAAAACAAGTAAATAAGCACAATATTACCTTCTTGAGTATGAGATCTCAAGTCCAATAGTCAGAAGAAGAGAGTGACACCAGCACGTAGAGGAGATGAAACTCAAAAATTCTTCAATAATAATGGTGTTATAGTAAAAATGTGATGTTGGAGCTAAATGAAGAGCTTACAACCAAGAACAATGGTGTAGAAGCAAGAATGGAGTGAAGGGTGTGAGCTAGAATGTGCAAAATTGCATGAAGAGACCAAGAGTGTGTAGGTAAAGTGAAGGAATGAACGTTGATAGGTTTGAATAGGAAAATAGAGGCAACAAGTTTAATTTCATTGGTTGATGGAGGCAAGGAATGTTACTCTTCACAACCGATGGAAGATGTAATATCTCTATTTGGCAGGAATCTTGTCAAGACGATAACACAAAGGATAAGACTAAAGCTACTTTCGTATCTAATTTTCATGCTAGCTAGGAGAAGAACTATCAAACCATTGATAGTGGATGCTCTAATCATATGGCTAGTGAAAAGAGTAAGTTTTTTAAACATGAAAAATATGATGGAGGATGTGTTAGATTTGTTGATGATACATCTACTAAGATATATGGAAAAGGTTCTATCAATTTTGATGGCAAGCATAATACTGATGATGTTTACTATGTTAATGGTTTAAGGCATAACCTTTTGAGTTTTGGAAAAATTTGTCACAAAGGATACAATAATATGTTTCAAGATGATGGATGTGAGATCAAAAGATGATCCAAAACTATAGTTGCTGCTAGAAAAATAACAAATGGAAATGTTTATGAGCTTAAGGGTGATAATGGTCACTACTTTATGACTTAGGTTAATGAAAGCTTGCTATACCATAGAATAATGTGTCACATCAATTTTGATAGCTTATGCACCGTAGAAAAAAGGACCTCTTTCTTTACATGGGAATAATTCATGATAAATTAGAATTAATGAGGTCTTAATCTAGTGTTGTGAGGTGTTTTTCACAACCACACTAGGTCTTGGACCCTTTCAAGTGCATTTTATGATATTTTGTAAAGGTGATGAAAGTCTTGTAATGGATTTTCACACTTTTCTAGACTTAATGAACATACTTCTCCCTAATTCAACATTTTAAAATGTTTTAATAACATTATTACATCAATCTAGAAGTTTTTTTGAAATAAACTTAATGATAAACTAGTGTTGTAATGTGTCTTGCACATTCAAATTGGTTCTTGCGCCTTCCTAGGATATGTGGACCTCATTTTAGTGTTGTAAAGTGTATTTAATTACACTTTCACATTGAAATATGTGTCCCAAGCCCTAATTGACCTTTACATCATCATTAATAGGCCCATACTAACTGATATTATGCCGACCAAGGCTTAAATTGATCAAATACTCGACAAGGTTGCAATTTAAACCTTATTTCCTTATCTCCTAGCATCTTAGCTATCAAAATGGCTCCTATGAGTCCCATTCACCATGCATGGTGAATTAGTCCCATCCAGGTGGGACCCATTCACCATGTGTAGTGAATGAGTCCAATTTGGCCCAATTTTGACATTTGAGTGGGAAAAAAGTGAAATTCAAGTTTAATATTGATTTATGTTGGCCTGTGATGAGGTATTAACAAGTAAAATAGGTGAATTTCCTATAAATATAAGTCTTTAACTCATTTTCACATTCATTCTTCATTATTCATCCACCAATCTTCCATCTCAAGTCAAGCAACTTAGGGTTTTATCATTTCAAGGCATTAAGACATCAATTTTCAGACATTCAAGGGAAGATTCTTCATGTTTTTCTATAGAATTTTAAGATCAAACATCATGGCAAGGTAATAAACTCCATTATTGCATGTTTCATCTCATTCTTTCATCATTTTGGTTTAATTACCTAAAAGGAGTTTGACCAAGGAAAACCCCCATGCCCTAACATTCAACATTTCTCTCTCTTGTCTTGTTTGTCTATATATTTAAGACTCTTGGAAGCTTGGAAATCATTAAAGATCTAGTTTCAATGTTTCTCAAGTCTTCTCCTCATTCAACAAGTCAAAATAGCAACAAAAGTCATTTTCATACCTGTAAATGAGAGTTTTGAAAGTGGACACATATAGGAAGTCAAAGTGCAAATTGGAAGCTTTAGATTCCACTTTTGAAAATCTAGAAATTCAAAAGAGGAATCATTCACCATGAGTGGAAAATGAGTCCCACTCTAGGGTCAATTTTGAGTTTTTTGCATTTTTAAGTACCATTTTGTCAGAAACAGGTTCCGACTTAGTTTTGTAGAACTGGGACTGATTCACCTAGAATGGTGAATGAGTCCCACCAAACCTAAAAATCAGCATCAAAAACATTTCTAATGTCATTTATAGTCATCATCCACATTCCAGGTACACACTTTTAGTTTGGTTCATTTCTGTTTAGTTTTGCATTCATTTCTAGGTGTTGTTGCATTACACAATGTGCTTTTAAACAATTCATATTTCTTAGATTTTGCAATCATAATAGATCTCTCAATTTCATAGTTTAGCCGCATTCATATCATTTCATTTAGTCCTAATTACATCAAACATAGCATAATTTGAGTGAACTAGCTAGATTCTTTGGCCCTTTCTTTCTCCTTTTAGGTGAAAAACCTTAGAAGTGCTAGAAAGTCCTAGAATGCCAAAAATATATGGTTCAACTTATTAATAATTAGTTTAGTTCAAGTTGTAAGAGATCTGCCAAAGATTACAAAGCCTATCAATGTTGTTTGTAAAGAATTTCAATTTGGACAAAAAGCAAGAAGAAGCTTCAAATTCAAAAAACAATAAACTACTTGACCATTGGAATAAGTGCATATAGATCTTTGTGGCCCTACAAGAGTAAGAAGTGTTCAAGTTGATAGGAATTTCATGATTTTAATTGATGATTATTCTAGAATGACATGGGTTAATTTTATCAAAGAAAAATTAGAAGTCATAGACAAGTTTAAAGCATTCAAAGTTATGTTTTAGAATCAAATGGATATGAAAATATTTTTTATCAGATTTTACAGAGATGGAGTTTTCACCTCTAATGAGTTTAACATCTTTTGTGAAGATCATGGAATAAAGAGGCACTTGTTTGCCCCTAGGACTCATCAGAAAAATAAGAGTCATTGAAAGAAATAATAGGATTGTTCATGAAGCTACAAGAATAATCATGAAAGAGGAAAATCTACTAGAAGTCCACTGGAGATAACCAATTCATAATATTATTTATATACTTAAAAAAGTTCAAGAGAAAACAACACGAGAACTCATTATGAGGTATTGTATGTAAGGATCCCTACTGTCAAGTACTTCACAGTGTTTAGAAAAAAATGTTATTTTAGAAGAGATGAAGATTACGAAAGTTTGATGCAAGGTCTAGTGAAGGTATCTTCCTTGGATAGTCTAGTAGAAGCAAAGCTTATTGATGCTACTACAAGAGATTTAGAAAGATTGTGGAGAGTGCAAGTGTGTAGGTTGATGAATATTTATAGAAGAATTCAATGATGATAGATTGATATGAATCAAAAGATTCCTCTTATAGAGAAGAATAAAAAGATAAAGAAAGAGAAGTGCATATTGAAGAGGATGAAGCTCCAAAAATGACTCCTAAAACTCTTAAATATGTGCAAAATAATCACTCTAAAATTTGGATCATTGGAGATAAGAATAAAGGTGTTTTGAAAAGAAGGAAAACTATTGAGAACAGGTAAATTTATGTTTACTTTCTGAATTTGAACCTCAAACAATGATTGAAGCATGCAATGATGAATTGGATCAAGGCTACGAACGAAGAACTATTGCAAACTGAGAAGAATTAGACTTGGGAACTTGTCCCAAGACCATAAAACAAAAATGTGATTGGAACTAAGTGGGTATTCAAAAAAAAACTAAATGAGAATAGAGAAATGGAAAGGAATAAGGAAAGTCTTATGTGTAAAGGTTACTCACAAGTCTAAGGAAGAGATTTTGAGGAGACATTTTCTTCGGTGGAAAAATGGAGGCTATCAAGATGTTTTCACCTTTTGCAGCACATAAGGATTTAAAAGTTTATAAAATGGATGTGAATTCTTATTTATTCTATATAAAATTAGAAGAAGAGTTATACATAGAACAACCGAAAGGATTTTAGTTATTAGACAAATTAGATATGGTTTGCGGTGTAGGAGCACCTTGTGAGTTTTAAGCCTCCATGAGGAAATTCTAGTTTTGGATTGAGTTTGATGTTTTAATTATGTAATAAGGTATATTTAGACCAAATTTTATGTAATTGAGTCAATTTAGGTCATAAGGAGTCATTTTATAAAAATTTCTCAAATACTATAGAAATTGTCAAAAGTTGTCATGGCAAAATTGTAAAAGTTGCAAAATAGGAAGTTGAAGGGTCAAATTAGTTTAGAAGTTTAAAATTCAATTTGAAGTGGTTATAATTGGTTATAAAAGAGATAAATAGGACCTCTTTGATCATTGTAAGGTAGGGGAGTTGGTGTATTGAAGAAAAACTTCAATAAAGAGCATTGTTTTGAGCATTTTCTAGCATTTTGCTCTGAGGTTTGGTTTGGCACATGTGTGTACCACCTGCCTAGGGCTTGGAATTGATGCATTAAGATGGTATTCTAAATCCACTCTCCATTCCTTTTTTTTCATTCAATTTTCTTAATTTTTTCTCTAGATATTTTAAATATACTCCAAGTGGCTAGATTCATATTTGAAGGTGGCAACAGACAATCAAATTTCAATAACTCTTAATTTCTCCAATGAAATATCATAAAAATTGGTGTGAAGGTATATGAGGACACACTCTTCAATATTCTCCAAGTTGCAGGGTAAGAAAATAAGTTCTTATTCCCTTTTGAGAAAGCCCTAGGCTGCCCTAGTTGTTAAAATTGCATGTTTTGAGTGAATTTGGGTGGTTGAAGGGTGGAAAAGTGAGATATTTTGGGGCAAAAATTTTTAATAAATTTTTTAGCATGTATAGACCTTATGGAGAATGTTTGATGTATTGGAAAGTTGTGTTAAAGCATGGATGTAATATTTTCAATAAACACTCATTGATTTAAGCAAAGTAAAGTAAAAATCAAGGGTCTGAGTTATGTTGCCTTTGGAAAGTTTTGAGTGATAAAAAGATTATTAATTCTGAAGTTTTATAACTTGTTACAAGACTGTTCATGGTTATTTGAGGGTTTGGAGTTGAAATATTGGTACTTCTTTTGTAATTTTTATTTATTTAGGGGCTTGTAGGAGTGGCACAGTCCATTTTAAGGCCGATTGTTTGAAAATAAAAATACATGGTTTTAATGTATGTTAGATAAGCCTGAAATGGGTTTATAAAAAAATAATTTTTCTGAGGAGTTTGAATTTTGTTTTGATGATATTCCTGATTTTGTCTATATAGACTACTACTAGTTATTTGGGTTCATTGATGCAAGCAACTGAGAATTTGGTAATGCAATGTTGTATGAGGGTGTTTCCATTTTCTTTCAATCAAAATCAAGATAATTAAAGTGTACAAAGGATTAGTAAGAGATTGAAATCCTTGTTTTGGTGTTTCGATGAATTTGTAGTCTTATGGAATCAAGTTTCATTGAAGTGAATTTGGTGAAAGTTTAAAAGGTTTGATTTTTTTGAAAGTTTTGAAACCTAGTACTGTGGCAATTGGTATCAGAGCCTAGAAGGTATGGGAAAAGAGATTTTGGAGCTTTTTTGTGTTTTTGTTTGTGCAGGTTGAAGAGAACCTAATTACCAAAAGACTAGGTAGAGGAAAAGAGAAGAGACCTAGGTGAGGTAAAGAAAAGAGGAAGCAAGGTTAAAGGGAATTGCTTGAAGAGAAGATGAATTTTTTGAGAAGGCACTTAAAGGTAGTAGGTTCAGAAAAGAAAGAAGAAAAAGAGAGGAAGATGAAAGAGAAAAATATGAGGCAAAGAGAGATTGAGAAAGAGATAAGAGAAATAAGGAAAGCTATGGAAGAGATAATAAGAAGGCATGAAGATGAGATGGAATAGTTACTCCAAAGAGCACTTAGTTAGCACTTGCCAATGAAGAAGAAAGCTATATGGCCCATTATGAAGATAGTTCAAAGGAGGAGAAAAGTTAATATCATAGAGGAAGAAGAAAAATTTGAAGATGTGGAAGAAGAATTCATGAATATGGATGAAGAAGACAAAGACATTGCAGCCATTCCCAAGCATGAAGGTGAACGTGCAATAGAGGTAAAGGATCTGATCTTAGAGGGAAATGATACTGAGTTGGTGTCAAAGTGTGATTCAAAGAAGAACAAGGATGAATTGATCTTGACGACTCAAAATGAGTTAAAGAAACATGGTTGTATTGTGGTAGAGGCAATGCATCACTTCCTTGTTTTGATAATACTTTGGGAAGGGAACAAACTAGAATTCAAGATGAAATAGATAGAAGAATGATAAAGGGAGGTTGTGACACTATGAATTCAAAATTCATCATGCTCCTTTCAGGTTTGATTTTTGGCTAAGTATTGGCCCATGCCTTTAGCAATCTCCATCAGCCCCTTTTTTAGGGCTTTCGCCATGGCTTCTCCCACATGTCTGCTCACCACAATCCAAATACATTTCCTCTTCACTTTCCTTTCGGCCTCCTGAAATGCTCCCACCTATCATCACCACATGCTACTTTGATCTCTTTCTTTTGCTACCTCATCAAACCCCACTCACATGCCACTTAGCTCCCATTCACATAAGGATTTGGTAGGCCCCACAATCGGTGTCTGTAGTAAAAAATTTTTATACATGTATTCTCTAAGTAGGCTTTCAATGAAGAAATGAAATATCAACCGCGAGTAGTGAGATGCTGCCATGCGTCTCCTCAATGCACACTTCTTCAACATGTGGGATGAGGAAAACTACAAGCTGTGGGTTGTTGCCACGTGTTCTAGCCGCCTATCCCCGAAAGGCAACACTTATCTACACAAGGCTCTATTGGACCACCACAATCATTCACGAGGGATGGACCTGAATGGAGGGTGACCAAATTTTGTCTTGAATCTTTTCTATTACAATAGCTGGAAGTGATCATTTCCTCGAAATCATTACTTAGATTCTGAATCTTTTCTGTTGCTACTAGCCAAGTAGTGGAGGGTTTTCTATAAATACAGTTGTTTGCATCGATTTTGATTCCTTGATTTAAGTGATTTTCATAGTTTTAGAGATTCAAATAATTTTAAGTTTAGTATTATGTGGTTTTGCCAACTTTTAGAATTATAAGATTGTTGGAAAGACTAGGCCTCTATATTGTTTAAGCTATCCCAAGACTCACAGACTGTGCCATTGTTCAGCCTCTCTATTTCTTATGCTATTGATAAACTTTATACTGTGCTAGTATTGTTTGAATGGTTTATTTGTCGTACTTCTATAATTTGAATGCCAATTTGATGGTTCAGATCATGTCTTTCCACTCTTCTTATTAGAAAATAGGCATGATTTTTATTTTATGTCTTTGAATGAGTTTTTCATGGTATTATCCTTCATTTCAGTTACTCTAAGAAATGGTAAAATTCTATGCAAGCCCTTAGATCTATGATTTATCATGCCTATTATCTAAGTTTTGGCACATCACCTTAGTTAGATTCTTTTATTTTATATCTATTTCCTTTTCCCTTTCCAAAGCCCAATTATAGAAGAAGTCAACTTCTTTAAAAATCTGGAGGTCACTCAGTTTAGCGCAATAGGTCCCCCATAAAATGAGTTTCCCACAAAGGGCTATTACCTTGCCAAATTTTGGCATCAACATTTTTTCCTTTTTCCTAGCATGCCCGATGGGATTGAGCATAAAGAATCAAATTTTTAGAAGGGTGTATGAGCCATTGGCCTATTACTAGGTCCAAAACAATGAATAATCCTAGTTTGTTATTACCACCATTAGGTATAGTACAACACACAAATCAATTGGTAGTCATTGTACTTCCTCCTCCATTTTCCTTAACCATGTTGCCTATTGCTAACAAAAATTATGTGGTGTGGGACATTGGAAGCCCTCTTGTTGCACCAATAGCACCTGTTGTTTGGGTTGCTATCCCAATTTTCACCCTAAAAGCTATACATAAATTTAGTAGAGATGGCTCAATAACACCTGCAAAACATCTATAAGATGTGGCAGACGTATGTCTAGTGCATGGGGTCATAGCCAAAAATGTGGCTCTAAGGTTACTTGTCACCTCTTTTAGAGGCAAGGCACTGGATTGGTATTGCACATTACAAGAAAATACTATCAAAACCTGGGATGAACTATGGGAGCCTTTCTATCAAAGGTTTTCAAATGAGGGAGACTGATCATCACTATATTATTAGTTGTTGGTTATAAAGCAAGCCCCCCAAGAGGCTATGATAGACTTCAATGCTTGATTCCACACAAATTGATAAAGAATCTAGGCCACTATCCACCACCTCCTGAGTTGGTGTTCATATTATACCTAAAGTCTATCAACCCCAACATTTCCATGATGATCTAGTCTCTCAGCGGAACCACTTTTACAAACGCATACATTGTTGTTAAAGCAAAAAAAAAATTGATAGATGTTGGAAAGTTGTTGCCTCAACCCATCATTCCTATATTTCCTAAAATATTGGTTCCTACTCAGGAGACACCTTCCACTAGGGCAACAAATCCTCCTCAATCAATGTACACATACCTGAGTGTGTCACAAAGTGTTTCCTCTACATCTAGCTCTTCAAAGGAGGAAATGAGTGAATTCAAAGAAATGTTGTGGACTATTGTAAATGAGATAATCATTATCAAGTGCAACCAAGACATACCTCCAAAACTTGCCTACCAAAATTATCAAGGCAGAAGGTCCTCTTACCAACAAAACCAATTCCAAGGAGGTACTTAGATGAATCTATAGTCACAAACAACCTATCAAATGGTACTAGTACCCACTCCATTATAGAGCACTAATTTAAGTTCGAGCATACAGCTGACTGTAGGAGAAAACAACTTAGCGGATGACACCAACCCTTGGTGCTTCCCTTGTGGCGATTCACATATGCCCCAAAACTTCCCACAAGGAAACTTACAGCAAAAGGTGGCAGAGTAATGTAGCCAAGCCACAACATTAGACCCCAGAAGCTATGTGTATGCTTCTTCGCAAATGGACAACATAGTGCTAACTACGCAACTGTAAGGGATGTCACTAGAGAAAGAAGAAAACATTGCTCCCAACCACACACTCTTCTCATGGATAGAAGAGGAAGAAGCGGTGTTTTTCAATGATGCATTTGCATCTAAAACCACACAAGTACAATCCAACTACAACACTCACTCAAAGAGGAGATTCACAAGCAAACCATTTGTCCCATAACTAGTCAGTTTGCAACTTAAAAGTGTTGCTAACCAAGTGCCCAGTGCATTGTCCACAACTCCGCCACAATGTCAGCCATAGAAGGAAATTATTATAACAAGGGAAAAGAAGCAAAGACCTCCGAATCTACTACCCTTCAATGTGGTGGAACAATTAAGGAAATCTTCTGCTAATGTGTCCCTATGGGATATTTTAGCTATTCCAAAGCAAAAGACGCTACTATAGAAGGCTCTCCATAGAAGACGTAAGTGTGGTGCTGATGGAGTAACTACCCAAAGCAAAGGTTGTTGACCAAAAATCTCCTACCAAAGTTCTTACGTTCAACACAGTGGAAGCCCCTATTGAAGTTAGAGATAAGTCAAAGCTTCAAACCTTCTTAACTCTCATTATAGGGGAGAAATTATTACATAATGCCATGATTGATTCTAGTGATAGCACCACAGTTATGCCAAAACAAATAGCTAAAGCTTTAGGACTCAGCTACAAACCCTTAAGAAGAGGACTGATGCAACTTGATTGAAATAGAGTCAAAACTGTAGGTGTCATCAAAGAACTCACCTTGAAACTATTTTCTTTCACTAGTATCACAATGCTGCAAGACACTATGATCATAGATGTTCCCCCCATGTCCAGCCTTTGTCTATGTCAAGAATTTACTTCAAAAGTGGGTAGATATTTGTCCCTAGAATGGTTGCATTTGATCCTTAGAACTAAGCATGGTGCAAAGATAAAAATAGAATCAGAAGTTTTACATTTAGAACATGTAGCCAATGAAGGCATGATCAATTTTGAAGTTGTGCATACCTCTACCACAAAGCAAGAGCTATATTGCACTGAGCTATTAGAAGATAAAAAAGTAACTAGAGATCAAGAAAATCAAAAGGATTCTCTCTTGAACACATATATAGACACTGGCCCTTTTGGAAAATACCATGCTACTAGGCTGGGCACCTATGCCATCTATGATGAAGGTTAAGTGCTCCCGAAGATTGTCAAAGAATCAAAAGGTGGTCAAGCCTCTAAGCTATGGACAATGCACTTCGACGAAGCAAGATGCAAGAATGGTGTGGGAGTTGGGATATTTTTCACATCCACACAAAATGAAAATACACTAAGATCTTTCCGCTTCCAGTTCGCTTGCTCAAACAATGAATTTTAATATGAAGGACTAGTGCAAGGTATCATCCTTGTAGAACAAATGGGTATTAAACAATTAATATTGTTTAGAGATTCCAAACTAGTAGTCAATCAATTCAAAGGGATTTTTATGGCCAAAAAAGTTCACATGTGATCTTATAGACACTGAGTTTGGGACCTAATTGAGAGTTTTGAAGCCTTTACCATTCAAATGGTGCCTCAAGAACAAAATACAAAAGCCGATCGCATGGCATCAATTGAGTCTCAATTTGATCCTACCTATGATCTCATCCACAAAAAATTCTTTGTACAAGTGATAGTTTGACCAACGATTCCAGATAATGACCAAAGCTCGCAAGTGTTTGACAATGGTGAGCACATTGCCTCATTCATCCAACACTTGAGTGAGTTTTCCAACCAACATCAACCAAAGATCGTTGATTCTTATGAAGGGAAAATCATCCAACGAAACTCCAATAAACTTCCAAAAGGGTTGGTCACACTCAAAAACCTTTTCAATTGTGATGATGCAAGAAATGAGAAGAGAAATTTTGTAGCAGAAAAAAGTGACTATGCAGACCTACAAGTCAGAGATGGGAGAAAGCTCAAAGTCATGAAGGATGTCTCACATTGCAATAAAGAAAGGATTATAAAATTTTGCAATAAATATGAAGGATTGGTGGCCTAGTCATATGACATCCTTAGGGGATATGATCCCAATGTCATTCAACACATGATAGAGTTCGTAGAGGGTGCAAAGTCAGTCCACCAAAAACAAAGACTAGTCAATCCCAAGATTGAAGTGCTAATGGAAAAGGAATTAACAAAGCTTATCTAGTCAAAAATTGTATTCTCAATCAACCATAGTACATGGGTATATAATTTGGTTCTAGTCCAAAAGAAAAATGGAGATATTCACCTTTTTGTGGACTTTGAAGACTTAAATAGAGCATCCTTGAAAGGTCATTACCCACTACCTTCAATGGAGTTAATCCTACAAATAGTGGTAGGATCATAAATGTTTTCCCTACTAGATGGTTTCTTTGACTACAATCAGATTTGGGTCAAGGACGAGCATTAGTATACGGAAACCTTCACTACTAAGTGGGGAATGTTTGAGTATACCAAATGTCATTTGGCCTCTCCAATGCAGGATTTACCTTCTAGCGAACGATGGATATTGCTTTCAGTGAATTAATCAATAATATTATCTTAGTCTATTTGGATGATCTGAAATTATTCTCCAAATCTAAAGATCACCATTTTGATCACCTTGAGATGGTTTTTCAGAAATTCTAGGAGTTTGGGATATCCCTAAATCCAAAAAAATTTGTCTTCAGAGTACCACAAGGCAAGCTACTATGTCATGTAGTGTCTAAAGAAGGAATTTCAATCGATCCAGAGTGGGTGAAAGTGATAAAAGAACCTTCTCTTCTAGTCAACAAAAATGATGTTCAATCCTTCTTGGGGAAGGTAAATTTTGTTAGCAAATTTATTTCTGATTTTGCAAGAATAAGTAGCCCAATCACCCCGATGTTGAAAAAGATCAATTATTCAAATGGAAAAAGGAATCCAATGAAGGATTTGAGAAGGTCAAGGATGCTATCTATTCTACTCATGTTCTAGTTCACCCAGACCTATCAAAGGACTTTATAATGTATGTATTCAATAGAAAATCAAGCATTGCTACTATCTTAACTAAGAAAGATAATGAGGGTAAGGGAGAGAATCTGATAGCATTTCACTCCTGGACCCTGAAGGAATATGAAACAAACTACAACTTTGTAGAGAGATAGGCGTTTTCCATAGTTAAGGGGCTCAAGAAGTTTCGAAACCTAATCACCTACAATAATGTGATTGTCTATGTTGCACATTCTAGTGTACGTGAATACATGGAAGGATAAATCATCGAGAAAAAAACCAATTGGATCACCAAGATCCTTGAGTATGACATTGAGGTCAAGCCTACCAAGATTGTTCGGGGAAGAGGACTATACAAGTATCTTTCACACCAGGAAGAAATGGCCCCTGAAGAAGAACAACCAGAGCTAGTCCTATCAAATGGTCCAAAATCTGAAGGTTGTTGGTTGGCAGATAGAGTAAGGTTCATGCATAAATGAAAATACCCGCCAGGCCTTCCTTCTTAGAAGAGGAGATTCTACTGGCTGCAAAGCAATAGATTTACACTCATGGAAGGAATCTTGTTCAAGAGAAATTTCAATGTCATCCTATTGTGATGTGTTACCATAGAACAAGAAAAGAGGATTCTCGACACTTGCCACAACAGTCCCACAGATGGACATTTCTCCACAAAGACTATCACCATCAAGATCATGTGCGAAGGGTACTTTTGGCCAATACTATTCCATGATTCCCACTTCCTAGTCAAAACTTGCAAAGAGTGTTAGTTCTTTGCTAGAAGAAAGAAGAATTCCACAATGCCCTTCAATTTGATAGTGGTTGATGAGCCATTTGCACAATGGGGTTTATACTTCATTGGAATGATTAACCTAGCTTCTAGTGTGGGACGTAAATGGATCTTAACAACCATATATTACTTCACAAGATGGATAGAGGTCGTGCCACTCAAGAATGTGACAGACGCAGAGATTGTGGATTTCCTAGAAGAATTGGTGACAAGATTTGGCCCACCTAAAACTATCATCTCCGATAATGCTAGAGCTTTCCTAGGCTCCAAGGTAAGTCAATTTACACTTATGCATGGAATATTTCTTATAAAATCGTCAAATTACTACCCATAGGGGAATAACCTAGCTGAATCAACAAACAAGAATCTGGTCTGACTCCTCAAAAGAATTAGACCAAAATATCAGGAAAGAGTGGCACAAAAATATCTGAACATCACTTTGGGTGGACCACATAACTCCAAAGCAAGTCCTCAAAACTTCACTGTATGAGCTATTTTATGGAAAAGAGGCATTATTTCATATCTCTATGAAGATTCTAGTGTTGCAATTTCTAAAATCCCTCAAAGTGGAACATAATGGTGCAATGGAGGTGTGGTTAGCTGAGTTTCTAGTTGTACAAGAGAAAAGGGAAGAGTCCATAACCACCATGACTAACTGCCAACAAGTAGTTAAAAGGTGGTTTGACAAGAAAATGTCTGACCAAGGCCTAAAGTGCAAAGACTTGGTGTTAAAATATAATGAAAGGGCCACAAAGCTGGGTCAGCATAGTAAGTTTGATAGTCTTTAGGGAGGACCATTCAGGATAATTCAGTGCATGGAGCACAATGCATACGAGTTAAAGACTATTGAAGGAGAAGCGTTGGAGATTCCGGTCAATGGAATTCATTTGAAATTATTTAATTAAGCTTGCTTTTTGTACCCATGTAAATATGTAAATATGATTTTTCCTTCTTTCCCTTTTGTTTTGTTAGCTGGTCTTTTTATTTTATCCTGTAGTTTGTGGAGAAAGGAAGTGGTGACCCATTAATGCAAAAGTGAGAGAAATAAACTCATAGCTAAACAAAGAAAAAATTAAACAACCACATGCAAAGTTGAGATTCATACATACATACTGGAAAAGGAAAATAACCCAGTTGCAGAACTAGGAGAAGACAACGAGATAATCATAATGATATATTTTCATTATATATATACTTTTATATTTAGAGTTCAAAATGGCTCATAAGGCCACGCTTTCAAAATGTATATGTATTCTTCTTTTATTATATACTATGAAAAAGCTCTTTCCAAACATGAAAACAGAAAGAAACTAATTAATATCAGTTTTCTCAAAGCAAGAAAGAGAAAGACATAGGTCTTCAATTCATAGTATGAGCAACAACAATGGATGTTTGAATGGCAGTGTCCACAATATCATCTTTGATGAGGGCATCAATAGTAGCAACATCCAATGGGACTAAGGCAGGCAGTGGAAACAACAAGTTCCAGAAGTTCATGTACTAGTTGATGTCAAAGAACGACACCACATTGTAAATGTGAAATAGGAAGTGGAAGGCTCGAGTTACCCTCTAGTGGTGCTCATCTCACATCTGGAGGTGAAAGCCACTCAAAAATGGCAGCCATGGCATGAAAAAATCCTCTTCTATGAACCTATGAAGGTCACTTGCAAATGGGATTCCCCCACCATGCACAACATTGGAAATGACCTCACTGAGACCATTCGGGTATTTCTTAGGGAAGATTTCCTTCACTAGGTGAAGAATTAATGGCTTGGGAATTCCTATATCTATCATGGAAGTGAAAAAGTGTGAGAAAATATCAGTTTTGACTCAGTATTTGTCCTCGCACTTGAGACAATCCCATCCCAAGACCCACTTTATGGCTATAATCGATAGTGCATGCTTGTTCTTCGTCATTCTCCTTAACCGCTGGTAGAAATCTCTCCTATAAAGGCAGTAACGGACATGTGTGACACTAGCCTAATTGGGGTATTCATCCTATCAGATCTTCTGCAAATACCTTAGAACTATCCCTGCAAAGCACATAAGTATGCCTATGGGAATGCTACGCACTGCAAATGCTAAACTACTACACCAATTTCCTAACACTAATTCTACTCTAATTGCTAAGTGTGCTTTCACTAATGTGAAGAGGCCCATTTCTGGAAAAATCAAGAAAAGGCATGGTAATTCACTTGCCATAAACGTGATGATAATCAAGTACCAACTTGAAACCTATGCCCGGGCTTGCTCGAATTTCCCACCTAGTTGCATCTACTAAGTACAATTTGTTGTGTGTAAAACATATGAAGGCTAATTAATTAGCCTAAGTTGGTGTTAGCAACTAGCAGTGTTAAGCATGGCCAAGGATTGAGGTGTCATCCTCTAGGTATGTTGTGTTTCCCAAGGTAGAATTCATATATTTTCAAATATTGAGTGCATCTTTAGCCTAATCATTCTTTTTAAGATATTAATTGCTAGTGCGTATGAAGGATTAAGCTTTCAGAAAAGCATTGCCTCAAGTTGCAAGAAAAATACATAGTATAGGCAGTTACTAATTATATTTATTAATTCTTGTCAAATCAAAATGGCAAGTAATTCATCCCGCCATAAGCCAAAGATCCGATAGTACATTCCGCATTAAATGGAAAAAAGGTGGTTCTTGTCTACCACCTTGAGAAAAGATTGCTAAGTATTACATGTAAAAGTCTTAAGGCACTTAAATTTTTCTTTTAAGACTGCTTCTAAAAATAGAAAGAAAAAAGTTCTAGAGCAAAGTAAAAATTCAAAGTAAAGTTGCAAAGGAATTCTAAGCAGAAAGCCCCCTTAAGATTAACAATGGTGGAAGGTTCAAGCCATGGGGTTAGGCCAGTAGCATCACAACAATTAGCTAAAGCTCTGTGAAGAGCACTACCGATTAATGTATTTAAATATTTTTCATATGTTACACTAGGTATTCCCGATAAGCTGGAATGGAAAAACACAAGGTGGTTGGACAAGCCAAAAATCTAGAGAGACCAGAGCTTGGTTCATGAACATCGGGAAAATGTCCATGATCCCTTAATTGCAGAAATCCCCAAAGGACTAAGGGAATCTACCTACACATGCATGAATGTGTCCAAGAAGCCAATGTCATCTATAAAGAAAATATGGTTCAGTGGATTTCCTCAGTATATGGCTCCATCTATGCATTACCATCTAGAGTTGGTAGATGTAGCCATTAGGCATTTCAATCCAAGTACCAACATAATTGAGGGCCATAATCTTTTAATTAACATCATTTTAGTCACCATTTGGAACATATTGTGCACTCCACACCCTTTGAAAAGGAGGAATGAAAGTGGAGACAGTCAATCCTAAAAAAGGAGATGATATATGGGGCACTAGGGACAAGGCTTTAGAGTTTTTCAACAAAGATATTGGAAGAATCATGGAAGAATGTGGGAATCTGCCAGTTATTCCTACTTTGCACAGTGCCTTCAAAGAAGACCTACAAGATTCCTTTTCAATGATGGCATTTTTTTTTGGTCTGGACACTGACCAAAAGGTGCAGTATTTTCAAATAGGCCTAAATTTCCAATTCCACTACCAAAAATCTTATTTCTGGTATGATTTTGGGGAATTCCTGTCAAAGAAGATGTTAGAGTAGATTAACAAATACCCATCTGAATGAAAGTTCAGATTTGTATCTTATCTTTCTTATATGTTTTTATATCAAAACCCTGATTTCTTTGGTGAGCATATGGAGTTGTCAATCTTTAATGAAAATAGGAGGAAAAAGCCAGTTTCTGTCTGGACTCCTCTCCTCTCTTCTACTATTGATTATTACACATTTTTAGATCATTTTTTGACTCTGATTTTGCAAGATTTATTAGGAGAGGAGTATGCTAATTGGCTCACTTTAACTCAGATTGAGTTCATGCATAATTTCATTCATAAATGTGATTATATTTTCAAAGTGGATTTTACATTCATCTGAATGTGAGGCTTCACTGAAGAACCCTTCCACCTTCTGATATGTGTGACTAATCAAGTGTTGGATCTAGAATTGTTTTGAAGAGTATGCATTATTGATATTACCTTCTGCAATAGCAAAAAGGTCAAGAGAAAGGGACTCTTCACCTATCCTTAGACTTTCAAAATGGTGGTCATGAAAAAGAATTAGATGCACCTACTTCTATAGGATAAACTAGCTCATTTGGGGTTAGTAATGATCTATGCCATATGGGATTACATTCCATTCAATAATTTATCATATGATCACCTCAAGGTAACTCACAACCCTTGACTTTACTGGGAGATGAGACACAACCCACTTGAAGATAAGGATGATCTATTGGTTGACTTGGTTCATATCCCCATGGAAGAGAGAAAGCCACCCTGGCATAGGTTCTATTTCCTGGTTGGGGATTATGATGAGAACTATAAGATGGGGAGGGCTATGCATGATAAGATGAAGAATGAGGAAGAATGGACTGATGAAAAGAACAAATCCTTCTTGATATATCACTAGGAGATAAAATTGGTTGATGAGCCTTATGAGGTCATAACATAACACAAGGAATTTGAGAGGTGGGATGAGGAAAATCCTACTTCCAACTCAAGTGATAGCATTGGTAACGACCTTGATGTAGAGGGAGAGAAGCTGGAGGAGGAAGCTGAGACATCAACATCATCTTCCTAGTAAAAGAGAAATTATACATGGAAACCTACCTATGTCGCTTCAAATGTGCAGCTGAATGTTTCGCGATCCTTGCGAACACTCACCTAGACTTCAAAAATGGCAAGAGTTCCCCAACAACAACAATTAGAGGCTATAAAAACTACAGTGATTGAATATTCCCTACCCACTAAGCAGCAATGAACTAAAGATATTTTGAGCGAGGGATCACAAAGAGCCACTATAACTCAAGTATTAGTAGCAAGCTAGGAGCCCCAAGTAAGTAAGCAATCAATGATAGGAGAAACACCTCCAATGTCCAATCAATAGGTAAATCTCATTTTTAATTTTCTAACTTCTAAATCATTGGTTTCCTCTTCCACTCCCATGACACCTAGTACTGCAAGTGTCAGCCCTAATTTTCCTACTCCTACCACATTTTTTCTAGGAGTTTTTTCCAAATTCGCCCAAACTATTCCATCTATTTTATTAATACCACAAAAATTCACGCCATCTGTCACTGCTCAAAATCTCCTTGCTGAAAGCCCAATTGCAATCTACACCCCTATTTCCTCTGCTACCCTAAGTCTAACACAACATGCCCAACATACAAACTCAATTATGAGCACCACATTGCTGCAACTAATGAGCCCTTCCATTGGTATTTCCCCCAGGGAAAATGCAAGGGGTTGTTGTATGGGTATTTCCTTTTTCCCTACCTCCCTGTGCACCTATCATTGGTGGATTGGTTTGGTCGCCATTCAAATTCATATCTCAAGGAGAAGCCACAAAGAAAATGTGAGCCTTGAGGATCCAAAAGCAGAAAGCAAAGGATGATAAGAAGGAGGCAAAGTCCAAATTATATATGGTTTACAATGAAGAGAAAGAGGTGTTTAATTTTTCCACGATGTACCCAAATGTTGTCAACCCATAGGGGGAGATGCTCCTAGGTGATAATGACATGTATGTCATGGCACTCGATCTGACTATAGCTTGACCACAAGATAAGGTAGAACTCGTGGAGGATACACAACGGGTAGTGATGACCGACTTCTTGAAGTTTGGTCATCAATTGAAGAGAAAGGAGGAGCAACTAAAGCTAATGTGGGAATGAGTCAATTTCATAGAATTGAAATAGAAATCATTAGAAGCTGAGGTTGGGCGCTTATATGAGAAGGTATGGACGGAGGAGTCAAAATGGAGTAGGCTCCAAGAGAAGCTAAATAAATCCTAGTTTTTTGACCATATACTGCTCAATGAGTTGTGGGAAAGGAACCAAAAGTATGAAAGCCAATTGAATTCAATGGAGCAAAATCCGCAACAAAATAAGGAAGAATTGGTAGCTCAAAGCGCTCTATATGAGCAAGAATTAGACAAGAACCATAAGGAATTTGAGTGTCGAAAGGCCCAGTTAGAGAAAGAACTTTAGGAAGAAAAGTCCTCTCTTAACACATTACTGGAAAACCACACCTAAGTTGAGCAAAACTAGCGTAAGGAAATGAGTAGCTCTGGGGAGAAACTAGAATATGTGAAAGGAAGGAATGTGGAATTAATAGAGTTTATTAGCTCAAAGGATGCATAAATATCTTCTCTAAAGAGCTCTCTTGAGGCTTCCTCTGCGCAACCAAACCTCATCTCATTGGTTTGAGAGATATATATTTCTTATTGGGAAAACATTAAAACCTTCTGCCTTACACTATAGCCAACATTACAGCTCATCTCAAAGGCCACCAGATTAAGCTAGGATGTCCATGGGACAATCGAGAAATTCCCACATTTTATTTGAGAAAGGGTTCTGAAAGCAAAGAATTTTCTCACCAATCTATATTTTGTCTCTAATGAGGACCTAGCCAGAGTGGGAATCGAAGATCGGGATGCTCCTACTGCTCAAATGGCCAATATATTTATCCATTTCCACTTCTCCTTATAGTGGACTAAAGTGACCACAACTGCCTTGAACCAAACTATAGATGACATGCAAGAGAATTTCTCCCAATTGAGCGAGTTGGGTTTGCCATCTTCATTCTTTGAAGATGGATCTATAGCCATGACTGAATAGATTGCAAAAAAAATTGAAGAAAAGGAGTGAGACCCAAACACTTTCCAAATTTTTAGACATCCTCTTACTGCAACATACATTGAAGGGGTCATCCATTCTCTTGCACATCTACCATTCCACTCTGAAGTAGGATCTCGTCTACCTGATACTCTGCCTCATAAAGAAATGTTTGACCTAGGTGGCATGCAAGAAAATTTGCATAAAATAGAGAAACCATCCAAGGAAAATTGGCCACCCCTATAGGCAGCCCTTTCTAAACTCTAATTTTGTCACCAATGGATGGCATTCCAGTCTATGAACTAGAGAAAATTTTGGGTTCTACGTTTCTCAATTGAAATGCCCTTGATAGTCGCCAGAAGCTATGAATTCAAAATTCATCATGCCCCCTTTAGGTTTCATTTTTTGCTAACTGATGGCCCATGCATTCAGGAATCTCCATCGGCCCCTTTTTTTTGGTTTTCATTGTAGCTTCTCCCACATGTCTAACCACTGCACTCCAAATACATTTCCTCTTCACTTTCCTTTTAGCCTCCCGAAATGCTCCCACATGTTGTCACCATAGGCTACTTTGATCTCTTTCTTTTTCTGCCTCATCGGACCTTTCTTGTGTTCCACTTATCTCCCATTCACATAAGGATTTAGTGGACCCCACAATCAACATCCGCAAAAATCATTTTTTCTACATGTCTTCTCTATGTAGGCTTTCGACGAAGGAATGAAATATTGACTGTGGGCAGGGAAATGTTGCCACATGTCTCCTCAACACACACTTCTTCAACGTAGGGGGATGAGAAAAACTACAAGTTGTGGGATGTTTCCATGTGTTCTAGCCACCTATCTCCAAAAGGAAACACTTGTCTACACAAGGCTTTGTTGGACGACTACCATCATTCATGGGGGATGCACTTGAATGGAGGGCAACCAAATGTTGTGTCTCAAATATTTTTTGTTACAACATCTAAGAGTGATCATTGTGTCGAAATAATTACTCAGATTCTAAATCTTTTTCAGTTGCTCCTAGCTAAGCGGTGGAGGGTTTGCTATAAATATGGCTCTTTGCTTTAGTTTTGGGTCCTCAATTTTAGTGATTTTCATAGTTTCAAAGATTCCAATACTTTTAAGTTTAGTATTATATGCTTTTTCCAACTTTTAGAATTATAGGATTTTTGGAAAGACAAGGCCTCTGTATTATTTAAGCTATCATGAAACTCATAGACTATGCCATTGTTTATCCTCTATGTTTCTTACGTGCTTCATAAACTTTATAGTGTGCTAGTATTGTTTGAATGGTTTATTTGTCATACTTCTATAATTTGAATGTGAATTTTTTGGTTTAGATCATGTCTTTCGACTCTTCTTGTCAGTAAATAGAAGTGATTTCTATGTTATGTCATTGAATGACTTATTCATGCTATTATCCTTGATTTCAGTTACTCTAAGAAATGGTAAAATGTTATGCAGGCCCTTAGATATATGATTTAGCATGCCTATTTTCTAAGTTCTAGTGCATCACCTTAGTTAGATTCTTTTATTTTATATATGTTTCATTTTTCTTTTCCAAACCCCAATTACAGAACAAGTTGACTTCTTAAAAAATCTAGAGTTCACTCAGTTTAGTGCAATAGGTTCCCCATGAACTGAGTTTCCCACAAAGGGTTGTTACCTTGCCAAATTTTGGCATCAACATACACATCAGAGCATGAAGGAGTAGTTTCAAGGATGCAAGATAAAGTTGAAACAAGTAGGCATAGACCAACTAAATTGAAAGGTGAAAATGAAGATGAGCTGCATCTATTTCAAGGAATATGATAGGAAGAGTATCAAAGGAATCATGGAGGGGAATCTAGGTCTGATTTCATATTGTTTCCCTCAATCCAAGAGGGCTTGGAATATTCTTTTAGTTGGGAGTATGGTGTAGGAGCACCTTATGATTTTTAAGTCTCCATGAGGAAATTCTAGTTTTGGATTGATTTTGATGTTTTAAAGATGTAATAAGGTCTATTTAGACCAAATTTTATGTAATTGAGCCACTTTAGGTCCTAGGGAGTGATTTTATAAAAGTTGCTCAAATATTGCAAAAATTGCCAAAAGTTGTCATGGTAAAATTGTAAAAGTTGCAAAATGGGAAGTTGAAGGGTCAAATTAGTTTAGAAGTTTAAAATTAAGTGAGAAGTGGTTGTAATTGGTTGGAAAATGGATAAATAAGACCTCTTTCCTCATTGTAAGGTAGGGGAGTTGGTGTATGGAAGAAAAACTTCAATAAAGAACACTGCTTTGAGCATTTTGCTCTGAGATTTGGTTTGGCACGTGTGTGTACAACCTATCTAGGGCCTGAAATTGACATGTTAAGATTTTTATTTTTGAATCCTCTCTCCATTCCATTTTGTTTCATTCAATTTTGTTGAGTTTTTCCCTAGATATTTCAAATTTACTCTAGGCGGCTAGATTTAGATTTAAAGGTGGCAGTAGGCAATCAAAATTAAATAACTCTTAATTTTTCAAATGAAATCTCATAAAAATTGGTGTGAAGGACTATTATTAAATACTCTTCAAGATTCTCCAAGTTTCAAGGTTAAAAAATAAGTTCTTATTCCCTTTTGACAAAGCCCTAGACTACCCTAGTTGTTAAAATTGCATGTTTTGGGTGAATTTGAGTGGTTCAAGGGTGGAAAAGTGTGAAATATTTTGGGGAAGAATTTTTTTATGAATTTTTGAGCATGTAAAAACCTTATGGAGCATGTTTGATGTATTGGAAAGGTGAGTTAAAGTGTGGATGTAAGATTTTCAATAAGCCCTCATTGATTTAAGCAAAGTAAAGTCAAAATCAAGGGTTTGAGTTTTGTTGCCTTTGGAAAGTTTTGAGTGATAAAAATATTATTAATTCTAAAGTTTTATAACCCGTTAAAATAATTTTCATGGTTATTTGATGGTTCGGAGTTGAAATATTGTTACTTGTTTTTAAATTTTGACCTATTTGGGGGCTTGTAGAAATGGTACAGTCCATTTTAAGGATGATCTTTTCAAAATAACAGTACATGGTTTTTAAGTATGTTAGATAAGGATGAAATTGGTTTCTAAAAATGTATTTTTTATGAGGAGTTTCAATTTATTTTTGACGATATGCCCGATTTTGTCTATATGGACTACTACTAGTTATTTTGGTTCATTGGTGCAAGCAACTGAGAATCTAGTAATATAGTGTTGTATGAGGATGTTTTTGTTTTGTTTCAGTCAAAATAAAGATGAGTAAAGTGTACAAGGGATTGGTAAGAGGTTGGAAATATTTTTTTGGTGTTTTGGTGAATTTGTGGTCTTATGTAATCAAGTTTCAATGAAGTAAATTTGGTGAAAGTTTAAAAGGTATGATTGTTTTAAAAGTTTTGAAAACCAAGTACCATGTCAGTTTGCAAATTGAAGAAGGCATTGTATGGATTGAAGAAAGTTCCTAGAGATTGGTATGCAAGGTTGGATAAGTATTTGATACAAAAAGGATTCAATATTAAAGGTACCACAAATAGCAATATTTAAATTAAAGTTGGGAAAGATAAAATCTTGATTGTGGTTGTATATGTTGATGACATAGTTTTGGAGGTAATGAAGATATGCATAATAATTTTGTGGAAGAAACACAAAAAAGAGTTTTAAATGTCTATGTTTGAGGAGATGAATATCTTCCTTGAATTATAAATAAATCAGATAGATAAAGGTAATTTCATTTCATAATCAAAATATTCCAGACAAATGTTGAAGTTGTTTTAAATGGAAGGTTATAAACTAGTGTGTACACTCCTATGGTTACTAGTTACAAGTTTAGTAAGAATGATGAATCTCCTAAGGATTATCATAGGAAGTATAGATCACTGATTGGTGGACTACTATATCTAACTGCTACTAGACTGGATATCATGCATGTAGTTTGTCTTATGGCTAGATTTCAAGAATATCCTAGAGATTCATATTTTGTAGCAGTGAAGAGGATACTCAAATACGTGAAGGGAACTCTTGATCATGGGTTGTGGTATCCAAAATGATATTGATTCTACTCTAAGTGCTTACATAGATGTCAATTGGGTTTGTTGTGTAGATGATAGGAAAAGTACAGGTGGTGGTGCATTATTTATTAGATGTAGATTGGTGTGATGTCTAAGAAAGAAACAGATTCAATGTATTTATCTACTAAAGAGGCATAATACATTAAAGCAACATCTTGTTGCATAGGTGTTATGGATGAGACAAATATTGTAGGATATCGAAGTAGTGTATAATGAACCAATTTCTATCAATATATCAAATAATCTAGTAATGCATTCAAGGAAAAAATATATCTCAATTCATTATAATTTTTTGAGAGAGAAGGTGGTATAAAATGGAGTCAAGCTTGAGGATACCCCTAAAAAGGATTAGGTTGCTTATATATTCACTAAGGAAATTTATAAGAATACATTTGAGTATCTCCAGGAGAAGTTGGGGGTTATTTCCCCTCCTTTCAACTATATGCATAAGGAGATACATCAATGCAATGGATTTAAAGATCCATTCTTTTTTTGCATTGATGATTAGAGGCTACCTCATAGGGGGAGTAGGTAGTGATATTGCTTATTGTTGCACTCAGGGGGAGTAAGTGTTGTCATTATGCAATGGTTGTTGATTGGTGTAGTATGGTGTGTTCGCCTAAGGGGGAGTATGCAGAGAAGTAAAGGAATAGAAGTTGCAGAATGGTTGTAAGAAGGTTGATTAATATTAAAAGAAGAATAAATATTTTTTCCTTTATCATTGATGTCAAAGGAGGAGAATGAGACATGTGAAAAAGATAAGATTCAAATGGGGGGAGAGTGTAATGATTTGGTTGTCCAAGGGAGATAAAAGAGAAAAGGAAATTGGTATGGAGCATATCTATTGTGTCTTTGTTTTTTTTTCACATCATGTTTTTCCATCAATGAAAAGGGATAGATTGTTGTAAGTATGAGTAGACTGGTGTTTTCATTGATATCAATAAGGTTTTGTTGTTGCCACTAATGAATAGAATGTTCTTGCAAGATTATGTTGGTATTATTCATGCTTTGATTAGTTACATTAGGTTTTCATTAGTAAGCTACTGATGTCAAACTCTAGTGTTGCTTTGATAAGATTATTTTTATGGATATATGGTTGAGTTTCTATGTTGCAGTTCACTTGGTGGTGATGAGGAAGTATTGAAGGTGATAAGGATGTTCTCTCAGTGCTTTGTTTCCAAGTGCTTTTGAGAAAATTTAATAAAAGGATGAAATAGTGCATTGCAGTGTTGTTATATGTTGCAAAGTAGTGTTATGTTGTTGCTCCACATTTTAGATATGTTGATCAGAGGTGTTCAAAGGTGTTGTATTTAGAATTCAGTGTGCTATATTTTTGTGCAAAAGAAGCTATGTCACTAGCATGTGAATAGTGTATTACAAAGGTTTTTGGGAGAAATTTGTTTTCTTCACATTTCTCCTCAATTTGGTTCAAGTCTTGTAGATTTGAGGGTGTTTTAATAGTGTTGATATATTTCTTCAATGAAATTTGTTTGAGGCTTGGTACTTCAAAAGTTATTTTATTAAGTTACAATGCATGGTAGAGTTTTTTGAGTGTACTGGGTATGTATATTTCTCAGGTGAAAGTTGTTGCAAAGGATTTTTTTTGGATTTCCAGGTGTTTAGGGAATATTCTATATTATTTTCAGGTGACATTTTTTCTGTCAGTTTTTATTGAATTAAAGGAAGTGTGTCCTTAAAATTTTAATGGTGTTTGCATGGGTAATGAATAACCTTGTTGTTTACACTAGTTGCAATGGATATTTATTATGTGTAGAAGCATGTTGTAGCATGGTGTTATATATTTTTGTCCTAGATAAGGAGTTGTGTGGTTCATCTTCACTTTTTCCACTACAAAAGTGTTTTGGTGTTGACCTAACTTAAGTTTGCATGGTTGATGTGCATAGCTGACCTTGGAGAAGGGTTTTAAGGTTGAACATGATATAAATATGAGTTGAGTTGTTGATGGATGTAAAGATAGTGAAGTAAGATGAGAATAATGCTAAGTACAGAGTTTTAGAGTGCAAATTTGAGAAGTGTAGTGTGAGATTTCATGTGTTAGATTATTGGATGCAATGAGAAAAAGGTGTTCATGGTATTTTGGTGGATTTCTCTATGTAACATTCCTCTCTATCTTGTTTTCTATTTTGGAAGTGAGCCTTTAGAAGTGAGCCTTTCCTCTTTGGGAAGTGAGTCCTCTGATAGTGAGCTCTATTGTATTTAGTGTTGATATTACTTTATAGTGTGAGCTAATCCTCACTTTGGTTTTCCCATCTCGGTTTTTCCACATAAATATAGTTTTCTCTTGTGCATGGTGTTGATTTGTTTCAATTATTGTTATTTCTTTTACATGTTAAATAATTATGATAGGTAAAAGGTTAAATAAGTTAACATGTGGATCTGATTGTGTATGAGGGTTTTAAAGTGTTAAGGTACAACTGATTCACCTCCCTCTTAGTTATCTTGTGCTTTCCAAACTATGTTGATTTGATAGAGGAGAAAAAATTATTAGAAATTCATGTCAATTAAGCTAGCTTAAGCATCGTAATAGTGAGCCAACTCGGGGTGCTAATGTGTGGAATTAATTAATTCTAGCAAGAGGTTGGAGGGAGGATTTTTTAGTATGTAATTATTTCATGAAGATAATGTAATCATGGAAAAATTTTAATTCCTAATTTTTGGCATGATTGAAATGTTTTAAAAGATTGTTTTGATGGCAGATCAGCCATTTTTTTTAGTCTTATGTGGGAATATTAATGGAAACATTGATAATATTGGTTAATTTTTTAAGGAAAATGGTCTTTCTAAAGAGTTTTAAGAATTGAGGATGAGTTCAGCATATTGGTGGAAAGAGATTTATTCATGCTCAGTGTGGTGAAGTTCATTATAGGGCCTATGATTTTAGCATCAAAGGAAAGGTATAGGGTGGACATGGACACAACTTTGATATTTGTGGTAGGGAAATTAGACCTTGAATTCCCTAAGAATGAAGTCCTATAAATTACAAGGAAGTTGATGAATCTTGAACTTCTAGGTGGTCTAAAGGAGGTGGTGGGTACTATTTAGCTAGGTGATGGAATCCCAAGGTCATGTGATATGGGTTTTCTTAATGCTTTGGGAATGATGGTCAGATTATACTAATTTCTGCTAGACGTCAAACTCGATGATTTGTTGCCACATTGAACAAGGTCTTTAGAGGGAGTAAGGTTTTTGAAGTAGTGGCTACACCTAGAGATGATCTAGGATTTTGTATGGGTTGGAGAGTTCATTAGCTTTCTTGAAGACAATGGGGTGGTATAAGTTGATGGTTTAAAATTTGAACTTTTCTCTAAATGTTTTCTTATGGTAGGGTGAAATAATTTTGTAAGTTGGGTTTTGCGGATTAGTCAGAGAGGTCATTTTGCAAGTTGGTTTGGCCTCCTTTTTTGGAAATGCTTGGAATGTGAGTACTCAGAAAGTTCTCATTTATAATTAGTATTATAATCCTCTTTTATATTAATAAAATTACTTTCTTACAAAGAAAAATAAATTAAAATCACCTAATAATAAATTAATCATTAATTAATTATTAGGTTCATTATAATTTACTCAATTAAGTTAAACTTAAGAGTATTTTTTAATATTCATAGATTAAGTTATTTATAGGTCAGGTTGTCTCATTGCATAGGATAAGGTCACTTGTCATAGTCTAATATAATCTTAAACTAGGTTTTGATCTAGGGATACTTTTTTCATTTCATAAGGATTATTCATTCATAATAATTAATAATTCAAGTTAATGCATAATATAATTTTTTAAGTTCAATAGTAAATCTATCTTGTTTTTCTCTCTATTTGTAAAAGGATAATTATTTTCAAGTGACGTTGGAAGTTTTAGGGTTTACCATCAACTCCAACATGGCATTAAAGCACCAAATCTACAACTTCTTGTTCAATTTTTGAGAAATCTATCCTTGATAAAAAAATCAGTGCATCTTTGAGAAAAATGGACCTCACCATCACACTTCCAAGATGTAAAAACCCCTTGATCCATATAAAGAAAATTATTTTAACTCAAGAGCTTCTAATTTTTTTGGAGGTTGCACAATTGTGAATAGTATCTTAGGAAATGAACAAACTTTCATGTGAACAATTTTTTTAGGTGTGAATAGTGTTTTCAGGTAGTGAACAATGTTTCAATTAACATATAGTGTTTTTAGGCAATCAATAGTGCTTTTAGTCCTTGAATAGTGTTTATAGGATTTTTTTCTTGTTAAAGAGCATTGTTTTTTTAATTATGCATAACTCGCACATATGGTGTCTAAACTGAGAAAACAAGATATCATTAGAAAGATTCTTTGAGAAAATCCTATTAATGGAGGTCACATCATTGGATTTTTATTCTTCTATAGATTATTTTTTGTTGAAGTTAGATTATTAGTGATAGATTTTGAGCTTATAAATTTCACTTGTATCTCAAATTTTCATGATTCTTATAGCATTGGAAAAGTATTTAAAAGATATTCATAATCTATATATTTTTTCCATACTTTTCTTGAAGTACATTTTCTTTAGTATTTTATGATTTCACATTTTGATTAATTAATTAGAAATTTTGACACATGGAAAGGATTTTTTTGCATGAGATTACTTCAATTAAGATACTTTACATGGATTGATGTTATTAGTCTCTATTTTTTGCATTTGATGAAGTATCATATATTTTTATCTTTTTATGGTAATCCTAGAAAAGAAAATTTATGAGTCTTAGCGAATGACATCTTGAAACATCTTGAGTGGCTTCATATTTTAACTTATTTTCATGGACTCATACATAAACCAAACACACCAAGGAGTAGATCACCATGGGGTATTTTTAGTGATCATGTTGAAAGAGTGTTTTTTCTAGTGTTCATACTAACACTATGTGTGATATCTTGGACATTGATTTTGCCCACACACTATATACTAGACTTTAGGAGATCTATGGAGACACTCATATCTCTCCATTCCTAGAGGATCCTACTTTATATTTTCTCATTCCTCTTGATGGTATAGATTGCATACTATTTGATGATGATAGTATAGAGGAAATTTAGTATATAATAGGTCTCACATGTTCTAATGGATCAAAGACTTATCTTCATGTTCCCACTCTTCATATTGAGACCTTATCACCATCTTAAATTGGTCTTGATTATCTTAGAATTTCCACATCCTTGGTCACTATTAGTTTTTTGTAGCTAGGAATTCATCATCTTCCAAACATAGCTACTTGGGAGTCATATTTTTAAACATATCATCTTTGTTTGTTTAATATCAAATTACAGTTTTGGAATATTATTTTGGGGAATTTCATCTCATAATTTTTTATAATGAAATCATCACTAATATTCATCCATCATCATCTTTAGAGATTATTCTACACTAGTCTACAAAGTATCTTAAGTTGATATCATCTTATTCAGATGTGGATATTTGAATAGTTTTAGAGGCACTCATCCATTATATTTGGATTCCATTTTCATCCATATTATACAAAGGGATTTTCCAATAACTAGTGGATCTATTTCTTCCTAAGAGGAGAAATTTTGTTTGTATAAAGTGGATTGTGTTCTATCTTGAATATTTCATCACTAGCACAAAATCTTTTTCTTTATGGTTGGATTCATATCCTCATTTTCTCTCTCCTTTTTAGGGACATTCATTATACTTATGTGGAAAAAATAGTCCTTGAGAGGTCATATTGAGTTCTCTTTCTATCATTCTCTCACTATTCATTTAATTTCCATGATTTTTTCTCCTCTTCCTTGGTTATGAGAGATTTAATTTTTTAATGCATGGGTACCTCATCAGGAATTGTAGTCAAGACCCATCCATGCATCCATCATTACATTCATCATTAGGTTTTTAGATTCTCCATAAGTTGATCTTAAGAGGAGGTGTTTGAGTATTTATAAAATCAACTAATAACTCATTAACCATTAGTTAATTATTATAACTCTTTTATGTTGTTCACTCAATCTAAATATAGGAGTTCAATTTATATTCTTAGATTAAGTTATTTATAAGTCATGTTGTCTCATTGCATAGGATGAGGACACTTGTCATAGTGTAATCTAATCTTCACTTAAGGTTTTATCTAGATTTTTTTTTAACTTTTCATAATGATTCTTCATTTATTGTAATCAATAATTCATGCTAATGTACAATACAATTTCTTAGGTTGCATATCATATCCATCTTTTTCCTCTATTTATGACAAGATAATTACTT
>VDFB02000003.1:181809869-181943938 GCA_007258455.2 Sequoia sempervirens
TTGGTGGATTGGTTTGGTCGCCATTCAAATTCATATCTCAAGGAGAAGCCACAAAGAAAATGTGAGCCTTGAGGATCCAAAAGCAGAAAGCAAAGGATGATAAGAAGGAGGCAAAGTCCAAATTATATATGGTTTACAATGAAGAGAAAGAGGTGTTTAATTTTTCCACGATGTACCCAAATGTTGTCAACCCATAGGGGGAGATGCTCCTAGGTGATAATGACATGTATGTCATGGCACTCGATCTGACTATAGCTTGACCACAAGATAAGGTAGAACTCGTGGAGGATACACAACGGGTAGTGATGACCGACTTCTTGAAGTTTGGTCATCAATTGAAGAGAAAGGAGGAGCAACTAAAGCTAATGTGGGAATGAGTCAATTTCATAGAATTGAAATAGAAATCATTAGAAGCTGAGGTTGGGCGCTTATATGAGAAGGTATGGACGGAGGAGTCAAAATGGAGTAGGCTCCAAGAGAAGCTAAATAAATCCTAGTTTTTTGACCATATACTGCTCAATGAGTTGTGGGAAAGGAACCAAAAGTATGAAAGCCAATTGAATTCAATGGAGCAAAATCCGCAACAAAATAAGGAAGAATTGGTAGCTCAAAGCGCTCTATATGAGCAAGAATTAGACAAGAACCATAAGGAATTTGAGTGTCGAAAGGCCCAGTTAGAGAAAGAACTTTAGGAAGAAAAGTCCTCTCTTAACACATTACTGGAAAACCACACCTAAGTTGAGCAAAACTAGCGTAAGGAAATGAGTAGCTCTGGGGAGAAACTAGAATATGTGAAAGGAAGGAATGTGGAATTAATAGAGTTTATTAGCTCAAAGGATGCATAAATATCTTCTCTAAAGAGCTCTCTTGAGGCTTCCTCTGCGCAACCAAACCTCATCTCATTGGTTTGAGAGATATATATTTCTTATTGGGAAAACATTAAAACCTTCTGCCTTACACTATAGCCAACATTACAGCTCATCTCAAAGGCCACCAGATTAAGCTAGGATGTCCATGGGACAATCGAGAAATTCCCACATTTTATTTGAGAAAGGGTTCTGAAAGCAAAGAATTTTCTCACCAATCTATATTTTGTCTCTAATGAGGACCTAGCCAGAGTGGGAATCGAAGATCGGGATGCTCCTACTGCTCAAATGGCCAATATATTTATCCATTTCCACTTCTCCTTATAGTGGACTAAAGTGACCACAACTGCCTTGAACCAAACTATAGATGACATGCAAGAGAATTTCTCCCAATTGAGCGAGTTGGGTTTGCCATCTTCATTCTTTGAAGATGGATCTATAGCCATGACTGAATAGATTGCAAAAAAAATTGAAGAAAAGGAGTGAGACCCAAACACTTTCCAAATTTTTAGACATCCTCTTACTGCAACATACATTGAAGGGGTCATCCATTCTCTTGCACATCTACCATTCCACTCTGAAGTAGGATCTCGTCTACCTGATACTCTGCCTCATAAAGAAATGTTTGACCTAGGTGGCATGCAAGAAAATTTGCATAAAATAGAGAAACCATCCAAGGAAAATTGGCCACCCCTATAGGCAGCCCTTTCTAAACTCTAATTTTGTCACCAATGGATGGCATTCCAGTCTATGAACTAGAGAAAATTTTGGGTTCTACGTTTCTCAATTGAAATGCCCTTGATAGTCGCCAGAAGCTATGAATTCAAAATTCATCATGCCCCCTTTAGGTTTCATTTTTTGCTAACTGATGGCCCATGCATTCAGGAATCTCCATCGGCCCCTTTTTTTTGGTTTTCATTGTAGCTTCTCCCACATGTCTAACCACTGCACTCCAAATACATTTCCTCTTCACTTTCCTTTTAGCCTCCCGAAATGCTCCCACATGTTGTCACCATAGGCTACTTTGATCTCTTTCTTTTTCTGCCTCATCGGACCTTTCTTGTGTTCCACTTATCTCCCATTCACATAAGGATTTAGTGGACCCCACAATCAACATCCGCAAAAATCATTTTTTCTACATGTCTTCTCTATGTAGGCTTTCGACGAAGGAATGAAATATTGACTGTGGGCAGGGAAATGTTGCCACATGTCTCCTCAACACACACTTCTTCAACGTAGGGGGATGAGAAAAACTACAAGTTGTGGGATGTTTCCATGTGTTCTAGCCACCTATCTCCAAAAGGAAACACTTGTCTACACAAGGCTTTGTTGGACGACTACCATCATTCATGGGGGATGCACTTGAATGGAGGGCAACCAAATGTTGTGTCTCAAATATTTTTTGTTACAACATCTAAGAGTGATCATTGTGTCGAAATAATTACTCAGATTCTAAATCTTTTTCAGTTGCTCCTAGCTAAGCGGTGGAGGGTTTGCTATAAATATGGCTCTTTGCTTTAGTTTTGGGTCCTCAATTTTAGTGATTTTCATAGTTTCAAAGATTACAATACTTTTAAGTTTAGTATTATATGCTTTTTCTAACTTTTTAGAATTATAGGATTTTTGGAAAGACAAGGCCTCTGTATTATTTAAGCTATCATGAAACTCATAGACTATGCCATTGTTTATCCTCTATGTTTCTTACGTGCTTCATAAACTTTATAGTGTGCTAGTATTGTTTGAATGGTTTATTTGTCATACTTCTATAATTTGAATGTGAATTTTTTGGTTTAGATCATGTCTTTCGACTCTTCTTGTCAGTAAATAGAAGTGATTTCTATGTTATGTCATTGAATGACTTATTCATGCTATTATCCTTGATTTCAGTTACTCTAAGAAATGGTAAAATGTTATGCAGGCCCTTAGATATATGATTTAGCATGCCTATTTTCTAAGTTCTAGTGCATCACCTTAGTTAGATTCTTTTATTTTATATATGTTTCATTTTTCTTTTCCAAACCCCAATTACAGAACAAGTTGACTTCTTAAAAAATCTAGAGTTCACTCAGTTTAGTGCAATAGGTTCCCCATGAACTGAGTTTCCCACAAAGGGTTGTTACCTTGCCAAATTTTGGCATCAACATACACATCAGAGCATGAAGGAGTAGTTTCAAGGATGCAAGATAAAGTTGAAACAAGTAGGCATAGACCAACTAAATTGAAAGGTGAAAATGAAGATGAGCTGCATCTATTTCAAGGAATATGATAGGAAGAGTATCAAAGGAATCATGGAGGGGAATCTAGGTCTGATTTCATATTGTTTCCCTCAATCCAAGAGGGCTTGGAATATTCTTTTAGTTGGGAGTATGGTGTAGGAGCACCTTATGATTTTTAAGTCTCCATGAGGAAATTCTAGTTTTGGATTGATTTTGATGTTTTAAAGATGTAATAAGGTCTATTTAGACCAAATTTTATGTAATTGAGCCACTTTAGGTCCTAGGGAGTGATTTTATAAAAGTTGCTCAAATATTGCAAAAATTGCCAAAAGTTGTCATGGTAAAATTGTAAAAGTTGCAAAATGGGAAGTTGAAGGGTCAAATTAGTTTAGAAGTTTAAAATTAAGTGAGAAGTGGTTGTAATTGGTTGGAAAATGGATAAATAAGACCTCTTTCCTCATTGTAAGGTAGGGGAGTTGGTGTATGGAAGAAAAACTTCAATAAAGAACACTGCTTTGAGCATTTTGCTCTGAGATTTGGTTTGGCACGTGTGTGTACAACCTATCTAGGGCCTGAAATTGACATGTTAAGATTTTTATTTTTGAATCCTCTCTCCATTCCATTTTGTTTCATTCAATTTTGTTGAGTTTTTCCCTAGATATTTCAAATTTACTCTAGGCGGCTAGATTTAGATTTAAAGGTGGCAGTAGGCAATCAAAATTAAATAACTCTTAATTTTTCAAATGAAATCTCATAAAAATTGGTGTGAAGGACTATTATTAAATACTCTTCAAGATTCTCCAAGTTTCAAGGTTAAAAAATAAGTTCTTATTCCCTTTTGACAAAGCCCTAGACTACCCTAGTTGTTAAAATTGCATGTTTTGGGTGAATTTGAGTGGTTCAAGGGTGGAAAAGTGTGAAATATTTTGGGGAAGAATTTTTTTATGAATTTTTGAGCATGTAAAAACCTTATGGAGCATGTTTGATGTATTGGAAAGGTGAGTTAAAGTGTGGATGTAAGATTTTCAATAAGCCCTCATTGATTTAAGCAAAGTAAAGTCAAAATCAAGGGTTTGAGTTTTGTTGCCTTTGGAAAGTTTTGAGTGATAAAAATATTATTAATTCTAAAGTTTTATAACCCGTTAAAATAATTTTCATGGTTATTTGATGGTTCGGAGTTGAAATATTGTTACTTGTTTTTAAATTTTGACCTATTTGGGGGCTTGTAGAAATGGTACAGTCCATTTTAAGGATGATCTTTTCAAAATAACAGTACATGGTTTTTAAGTATGTTAGATAAGGATGAAATTGGTTTCTAAAAATGTATTTTTTATGAGGAGTTTCAATTTATTTTTGACGATATGCCCGATTTTGTCTATATGGACTACTACTAGTTATTTTGGTTCATTGGTGCAAGCAACTGAGAATCTAGTAATATAGTGTTGTATGAGGATGTTTTTGTTTTGTTTCAGTCAAAATAAAGATGAGTAAAGTGTACAAGGGATTGGTAAGAGGTTGGAAATATTTTTTTGGTGTTTTGGTGAATTTGTGGTCTTATGTAATCAAGTTTCAATGAAGTAAATTTGGTGAAAGTTTAAAAGGTATGATTGTTTTAAAAGTTTTGAAAACCAAGTACCATGTCAGTTTGCAAATTGAAGAAGGCATTGTATGGATTGAAGAAAGTTCCTAGAGATTGGTATGCAAGGTTGGATAAGTATTTGATACAAAAAGGATTCAATATTAAAGGTACCACAAATAGCAATATTTAAATTAAAGTTGGGAAAGATAAAATCTTGATTGTGGTTGTATATGTTGATGACATAGTTTTGGAGGTAATGAAGATATGCATAATAATTTTGTGGAAGAAACACAAAAAAGAGTTTTAAATGTCTATGTTTGAGGAGATGAATATCTTCCTTGAATTATAAATAAATCAGATAGATAAAGGTAATTTCATTTCATAATCAAAATATTCCAGACAAATGTTGAAGTTGTTTTAAATGGAAGGTTATAAACTAGTGTGTACACTCCTATGGTTACTAGTTACAAGTTTAGTAAGAATGATGAATCTCCTAAGGATTATCATAGGAAGTATAGATCACTGATTGGTGGACTACTATATCTAACTGCTACTAGACTGGATATCATGCATGTAGTTTGTCTTATGGCTAGATTTCAAGAATATCCTAGAGATTCATATTTTGTAGCAGTGAAGAGGATACTCAAATACGTGAAGGGAACTCTTGATCATGGGTTGTGGTATCCAAAATGATATTGATTCTACTCTAAGTGCTTACATAGATGTCAATTGGGTTTGTTGTGTAGATGATAGGAAAAGTACAGGTGGTGGTGCATTATTTATTAGATGTAGATTGGTGTGATGTCTAAGAAAGAAACAGATTCAATGTATTTATCTACTAAAGAGGCATAATACATTAAAGCAACATCTTGTTGCATAGGTGTTATGGATGAGACAAATATTGTAGGATATCGAAGTAGTGTATAATGAACCAATTTCTATCAATATATCAAATAATCTAGTAATGCATTCAAGGAAAAAATATATCTCAATTCATTATAATTTTTTGAGAGAGAAGGTGGTATAAAATGGAGTCAAGCTTGAGGATACCCCTAAAAAGGATTAGGTTGCTTATATATTCACTAAGGAAATTTATAAGAATACATTTGAGTATCTCCAGGAGAAGTTGGGGGTTATTTCCCCTCCTTTCAACTATATGCATAAGGAGATACATCAATGCAATGGATTTAAAGATCCATTCTTTTTTTGCATTGATGATTAGAGGCTACCTCATAGGGGGAGTAGGTAGTGATATTGCTTATTGTTGCACTCAGGGGGAGTAAGTGTTGTCATTATGCAATGGTTGTTGATTGGTGTAGTATGGTGTGTTCGCCTAAGGGGGAGTATGCAGAGAAGTAAAGGAATAGAAGTTGCAGAATGGTTGTAAGAAGGTTGATTAATATTAAAAGAAGAATAAATATTTTTTCCTTTATCATTGATGTCAAAGGAGGAGAATGAGACATGTGAAAAAGATAAGATTCAAATGGGGGGAGAGTGTAATGATTTGGTTGTCCAAGGGAGATAAAAGAGAAAAGGAAATTGGTATGGAGCATATCTATTGTGTCTTTGTTTTTTTTTCACATCATGTTTTTCCATCAATGAAAAGGGATAGATTGTTGTAAGTATGAGTAGACTGGTGTTTTCATTGATATCAATAAGGTTTTGTTGTTGCCACTAATGAATAGAATGTTCTTGCAAGATTATGTTGGTATTATTCATGCTTTGATTAGTTACATTAGGTTTTCATTAGTAAGCTACTGATGTCAAACTCTAGTGTTGCTTTGATAAGATTATTTTTATGGATATATGGTTGAGTTTCTATGTTGCAGTTCACTTGGTGGTGATGAGGAAGTATTGAAGGTGATAAGGATGTTCTCTCAGTGCTTTGTTTCCAAGTGCTTTTGAGAAAATTTAATAAAAGGATGAAATAGTGCATTGCAGTGTTGTTATATGTTGCAAAGTAGTGTTATGTTGTTGCTCCACATTTTAGATATGTTGATCAGAGGTGTTCAAAGGTGTTGTATTTAGAATTCAGTGTGCTATATTTTTGTGCAAAAGAAGCTATGTCACTAGCATGTGAATAGTGTATTACAAAGGTTTTTGGGAGAAATTTGTTTTCTTCACATTTCTCCTCAATTTGGTTCAAGTCTTGTAGATTTGAGGGTGTTTTAATAGTGTTGATATATTTCTTCAATGAAATTTGTTTGAGGCTTGGTACTTCAAAAGTTATTTTATTAAGTTACAATGCATGGTAGAGTTTTTTGAGTGTACTGGGTATGTATATTTCTCAGGTGAAAGTTGTTGCAAAGGATTTTTTTTGGATTTCCAGGTGTTTAGGGAATATTCTATATTATTTTCAGGTGACATTTTTTCTGTCAGTTTTTATTGAATTAAAGGAAGTGTGTCCTTAAAATTTTAATGGTGTTTGCATGGGTAATGAATAACCTTGTTGTTTACACTAGTTGCAATGGATATTTATTATGTGTAGAAGCATGTTGTAGCATGGTGTTATATATTTTTGTCCTAGATAAGGAGTTGTGTGGTTCATCTTCACTTTTTCCACTACAAAAGTGTTTTGGTGTTGACCTAACTTAAGTTTGCATGGTTGATGTGCATAGCTGACCTTGGAGAAGGGTTTTAAGGTTGAACATGATATAAATATGAGTTGAGTTGTTGATGGATGTAAAGATAGTGAAGTAAGATGAGAATAATGCTAAGTACAGAGTTTTAGAGTGCAAATTTGAGAAGTGTAGTGTGAGATTTCATGTGTTAGATTATTGGATGCAATGAGAAAAAGGTGTTCATGGTATTTTGGTGGATTTCTCTATGTAACATTCCTCTCTATCTTGTTTTCTATTTTGGAAGTGAGCCTTTTAGATGCAGTGAGCAAAAGGTGTTCATGGTACTGTGGTGGACTTCTCTATGTAACATTCCTCTCTATCTTGTTTTCTATTTTGGAAGTGAGCCTTTAGAAGTGAGCCTTTCCTCTTTGGGAAGTGAGTCCTCTGATAGTGAGCTCTATTGTATTTAGTGTTGATATTACTTTATAGTGTGAGCTAATCCTCACTTTGGTTTTCCCATCTCGGTTTTTCCACATAAATATAGTTTTCTCTTGTGCATGGTGTTGATTTGTTTCAATTATTGTTATTTCTTTTACATGTTAAATAATTATGATAGGTAAAAGGTTAAATAAGTTAACATGTGGATCTGATTGTGTATGAGGGTTTTAAAGTGTTAAGGTACAACTGATTCACCTCCCTCTTAGTTATCTTGTGCTTTCCAAACTATGTTGATTTGATAGAGGAGAAAAAATTATTAGAAATTCATGTCAATTAAGCTAGCTTAAGCATCGTAATAGTGAGCCAACTCGGGGTGCTAATGTGTGGAATTAATTAATTCTAGCAAGAGGTTGGAGGGAGGATTTTTTAGTATGTAATTATTTCATGAAGATAATGTAATCATGGAAAAATTTTAATTCCTAATTTTTGGCATGATTGAAATGTTTTAAAAGATTGTTTTGATGGCAGATCAGCCATTTTTTTTAGTCTTATGTGGGAATATTAATGGAAACATTGATAATATTGGTTAATTTTTTAAGGAAAATGGTCTTTCTAAAGAGTTTTAAGAATTGAGGATGAGTTCAGCATATTGGTGGAAAGAGATTTATTCATGCTCAGTGTGGTGAAGTTCATTATAGGGCCTATGATTTTAGCATCAAAGGAAAGGTATAGGGTGGACATGGACACAACTTTGATATTTGTGGTAGGGAAATTAGACCTTGAATTCCCTAAGAATGAAGTCCTATAAATTACAAGGAAGTTGATGAATCTTGAACTTCTAGGTGGTCTAAAGGAGGTGGTGGGTACTATTTAGCTAGGTGATGGAATCCCAAGGTCATGTGATATGGGTTTTCTTAATGCTTTGGGAATGATGGTCAGATTATACTAATTTCTGCTAGACGTCAAACTCGATGATTTGTTGCCACATTGAACAAGGTCTTTAGAGGGAGTAAGGTTTTTGAAGTAGTGGCTACACCTAGAGATGATCTAGGATTTTGTATGGGTTGGAGAGTTCATTAGCTTTCTTGAAGACAATGGGGTGGTATAAGTTGATGGTTTAAAATTTGAACTTTTCTCTAAATGTTTTCTTATGGTAGGGTGAAATAATTTTGTAAGTTGGGTTTTGCGGATTAGTCAGAGAGGTCATTTTGCAAGTTGGTTTGGCCTCCTTTTTTGGAAATGCTTGGAATGTGAGTACTCAGAAAGTTCTCATTTATAATTAGTATTATAATCCTCTTTTATATTAATAAAATTACTTTCTTACAAAGAAAAATAAATTAAAATCACCTAATAATAAATTAATCATTAATTAATTATTAGGTTCATTATAATTTACTCAATTAAGTTAAACTTAAGAGTATTTTTTAATATTCATAGATTAAGTTATTTATAGGTCAGGTTGTCTCATTGCATAGGATAAGGTCACTTGTCATAGTCTAATATAATCTTAAACTAGGTTTTGATCTAGGGATACTTTTTTCATTTCATAAGGATTATTCATTCATAATAATTAATAATTCAAGTTAATGCATAATATAATTTTTTAAGTTCAATAGTAAATCTATCTTGTTTTTCTCTCTATTTGTAAAAGGATAATTATTTTCAAGTGACGTTGGAAGTTTTAGGGTTTACCATCAACTCCAACATGGCATTAAAGCACCAAATCTACAACTTCTTGTTCAATTTTTGAGAAATCTATCCTTGATAAAAAAATCAGTGCATCTTTGAGAAAAATGGACCTCACCATCACACTTCCAAGATGTAAAAACCCCTTGATCCATATAAAGAAAATTATTTTAACTCAAGAGCTTCTAATTTTTTTGGAGGTTGCACAATTGTGAATAGTATCTTAGGAAATGAACAAACTTTCATGTGAACAATTTTTTTAGGTGTGAATAGTGTTTTCAGGTAGTGAACAATGTTTCAATTAACATATAGTGTTTTTAGGCAATCAATAGTGCTTTTAGTCCTTGAATAGTGTTTATAGGATTTTTTTCTTGTTAAAGAGCATTGTTTTTTTAATTATGCATAACTCGCACATATGGTGTCTAAACTGAGAAAACAAGATATCATTAGAAAGATTCTTTGAGAAAATCCTATTAATGGAGGTCACATCATTGGATTTTTATTCTTCTATAGATTATTTTTTGTTGAAGTTAGATTATTAGTGATAGATTTTGAGCTTATAAATTTCACTTGTATCTCAAATTTTCATGATTCTTATAGCATTGGAAAAGTATTTAAAAGATATTGGGTATGTGCAGGATCATGATGGGCCAAAAAGTGGCAATATGATGGGTATGTGGCTGATGCCTTTTTTTTTACCCAAAATTGATGAAATGAAAAGGGTTTTTAAATAATATTCCCATCTTTCCACCAATATAAATTATGTTTTACTTTGAATTAAATAAGTAATTATTATTCATTTTCTATTCAAATTATGACTAAAGTTCTAATTGATAGATTGATTGAAAAACATCTATAGCTTTAAAGGTATCACATTTTTGAATCCAAAACATCGTACATTTCTATGCTTCACATACTATAGGATTAAAAATAGAAAAAATTGAATTTCATGAAGTTTTGACTAAGTTAAGGTGGTCGACATACAGTTTTTAATATTTTTTAAAAGTTGTAACAAAAAATTCATAATTAATTATTTACTTGGAAAAAAATTACAAAAAATATGTATCACATCGGGCATGAGTCCTCTACTTATATCTAAAATATTATAAAAAAAATAGTATCATTTTATTATGGTTAGGGTGGTCGAGACACCTACTTCTTATTTTTCCTTGAAATTTAAGTACTCTTGCATTGAAATTTCAAAATTTCACCAAATAATTTTTTAAAACAAACCTAGTAGTTTAGAAACTACATTCAATTTTCTACAGATTCTATTCTTGCATATTTTTGAAATAATATAGATAACTTATTTAAATTTTTACGTCAAGTTGCCTAACTTTGATTTTTTTGATTTTTTTGCCACTTAAGGGCTTGCTTTTTCCATGATGATCCTGCACATACCCTATTAACAATCCATATATTTTTTCCATACTTTTCTTGAAGTACATTTTCTTTAGTATTTTATGATTTCACATTTTGATTAATTAATTAGAAATTTTGACACATGGAAAGGATTTTTTTGCATGAGATTACTTCAATTAAGATACTTTACATGGATTGATGTTATTAGTCTCTATTTTTTGCATTTGATGAAGTATCATATATTTTTATCTTTTTATGGTAATCCTAGAAAAGAAAATTTATGAGTCTTAGCGAATGACATCTTGAAACATCTTGAGTGGCTTCATATTTTAACTTATTTTCATGGACTCATACATAAACCAAACACACCAAGGAGTAGATCACCATGGGGTATTTTTAGTGATCATGTTGAAAGAGTGTTTTTTCTAGTGTTCATACTAACACTATGTGTGATATCTTGGACATTGATTTTGCCCACACACTATATACTAGACTTTAGGAGATCTATGGAGACACTCATATCTCTCCATTCCTAGAGGATCCTACTTTATATTTTCTCATTCCTCTTGATGGTATAGATTGCATACTATTTGATGATGATAGTATAGAGGAAATTTAGTATATAATAGGTCTCACATGTTCTAATGGATCAAAGACTTATCTTCATGTTCCCACTCTTCATATTGAGACCTTATCACCATCTTAAATTGGTCTTGATTATCTTAGAATTTCCACATCCTTGGTCACTATTAGTTTTTTGTAGCTAGGAATTCATCATCTTCCAAACATAGCTACTTGGGAGTCATATTTTTAAACATATCATCTTTGTTTGTTTAATATCAAATTACAGTTTTGGAATATTATTTTGGGGAATTTCATCTCATAATTTTTTATAATGAAATCATCACTAATATTCATCCATCATCATCTTTAGAGATTATTCTACACTAGTCTACAAAGTATCTTAAGTTGATATCATCTTATTCAGATGTGGATATTTGAATAGTTTTAGAGGCACTCATCCATTATATTTGGATTCCATTTTCATCCATATTATACAAAGGGATTTTCCAATAACTAGTGGATCTATTTCTTCCTAAGAGGAGAAATTTTGTTTGTATAAAGTGGATTGTGTTCTATCTTGAATATTTCATCACTAGCACAAAATCTTTTTCTTTATGGTTGGATTCATATCCTCATTTTCTCTCTCCTTTTTAGGGACATTCATTATACTTATGTGGAAAAAATAGTCCTTGAGAGGTCATATTGAGTTCTCTTTCTATCATTCTCTCACTATTCATTTAATTTCCATGATTTTTTCTCCTCTTCCTTGGTTATGAGAGATTTAATTTTTTAATGCATGGGTACCTCATCAGGAATTGTAGTCAAGACCCATCCATGCATCCATCATTACATTCATCATTAGGTTTTTAGATTCTCCATAAGTTGATCTTAAGAGGAGGTGTTTGAGTATTTATAAAATCAACTAATAACTCATTAACCATTAGTTAATTATTATAACTCTTTTATGTTGTTCACTCAATCTAAATATAGGAGTTCAATTTATATTCTTAGATTAAGTTATTTATAAGTCATGTTGTCTCATTGCATAGGATGAGGACACTTGTCATAGTGTAATCTAATCTTCACTTAAGGTTTTATCTAGATTTTTTTTTAACTTTTCATAATGATTCTTCATTTATTGTAATCAATAATTCATGCTAATGTACAATACAATTTCTTAGGTTGCATATCATATCCATCTTTTTCCTCTATTTATGACAAGATAATTACTTGCAAGTATTTTTGGGAGCTATAGTGTTCACCATCAAAAGTCCAATAATTTCTTGACATTAGCATCACATATTCAACATGTATTAAAGACCAATAAATAAATAGAGAGAGTAAGATAGAGAAAGATTACCACTTATATCTTTCTTTATAAATTTCAATCCTTAGGGTTCAAATTTTCCTTGAAAATTTAACCCAAAGATTTGGACTTGCATGTTAAATTCCCAAATACATTTTTAATATAAAACATACAACACTAAGAAAATATCGAGAATACTCAATATTATTTTTATAAATTTTAAGATATGTTTCCTAATAAATTTAGTAATGATACCAAATACTCTATTACATTTTTACATATGTAATTTTATCTAAAATTGAAATATTAATATTTTTATCCTTAATTTCTTTTGTTACCATATTTATTTATTTACCTAAAGTATATGTTTATATATTTTCATGTCATTTATTAAATACTCATCTAAATTTAAATTAAATTACATTTTTCTATTTGAAACTCAATTACATACATATTAAAGAAAATTATATTTTATTATATTTATCAAAACTATGGGCATCAGACACTACTTTTTTATTTTTGAAGATGTGTGCACTTTGAAATTTAATATAAAATCATATATTGATTAAAACTTAGTACAAAGATATAGCCTAAACTCCATTATTTTATTTTATTTTTTTTGGTGAAAGTGGCAAGCCACTAATATTTTATTATATATTAAATAATTTTTATAAAAACTGGTTTAGGGGGGCATACCAATCAAGAAAGAACCAATAAGAAAACTTGTGGTTATAGCCCCGAATCAAAAAATTAGTTTCAATTTTACAAAAAGGTTGATTTATCAAATTCAGCTCCAACCCAATTTGAGCAAAAACACTACCTAATATGACCTTCTCGATAAACTACCAGTGACCCAAATATTTTCGACAACATGAAGAAAACATTAACCCTAACAAAATTCTTCTACAAAATCCATTATGTTAGTTAACTTCCCACTAAAGGGATTTGTGAAATATTTAAAAGGTTAGCATTTTAGGAGGAAAAATATTGATACTATACTATATTTTTCTAACAAAATTAACTACACTTTGTGTGGTCCCATTATTTGACCCTCTTAATCTCCACCATTTTAAAAATGTCATTTAAAAACTTTTTTTTGTTCTTCTCATGGACCAACTACAACTTGAACCTTAAACCTTTCATTTTCTATTGGACTACACTTTCAATTGAGTTACTAGCCCTTATAGAACTAGCCCATAAACAATTAAGCTATGGTTTATTTCTAGAAAAAAACCTTAAGCAATATTAGATGCTTGAGGCTTTAGCCTTACCTATCTCTAATACCATGTTGATATTTTTATGGACCAAGTAAGACTTGAACCTAGGAACTTCCAATTGTTTTTGGATTTATCTACCAATTATGCTACTAACCCCTATAGGACTAACCAATATTTGGTTTTGATGTGATTTATTTCTAATAAATTTTATCACTACTAATATTTTCCTTATCACATATTCAAATTTTGATTGTGCATGTCTTAAATTTCTTATCCAAGATTAGATTTTTCTTATTTTAGGAAAAAAAGTGGTCAATTTTGACTCCCTTTTGATTCTCCATTTCCATACACTTACCTAGAGGGATGGATATTATTATGTAGATAAATGACTAGTATTTAATGAGAAGGATGTAAGATGATGAAATTTATACTTGTTGGAGAATTTTCAAATGAATCATTCCTCATATTAAAGTGAGTTTCTTTATGTATTTTGTAAAAAAATTCTTGTAGTATCAATTAGTGAGTAGGATGAAATCCAACTCAAATATTTTTGTAGCTAAATGTGTCATGGAAAATTAATACTGGAAGTCATTAAATACTTTATATTCCTGGTGAATATTCTCAAAATCCTAAATTCTTGTAAGATTTGATGCTTGTGTGTGAGGAAATTGGTATAGGTTGAGAGAATAAATATTATTTGAGTATAGGTACCTTCTACTAACAAGGTAGATTCATGGTGGATCCACATTTTTTTATGAAATATAGGAATGATGCTATTATAAATTCTAATAAATACACTTTTCTTTCGTAGGGCTACATAAGTTTGAAAGCTTCAAATAAATGAAAGAAAATTCAAAAATAAATGAATTTTATTTCATTTTAGCCCATTCTATTTCAAATCAAATTCCTTCATAAAGTATATTACATGTACAACTTTGGAAAATGTTTGTAGAGTGTTCAATTGCAATCTCTAACAAAATCTTTTTTTTTTTGGAGTACTAACAACTTAACTGACCTTCCATGGGGAGAGAGGGATCTAGTGTTTGGGGAAGAAAGAGAGAGAGAGGGAGGATAGGAAGCAAGAAAAATTTATAAAGATATAAGGGTACAAAGAGATAGATAGTTTGTAAGAGATAAAGAGATAGATAAATATTTAGAGAGAGACGAATAGAGAAGTGGAGAGAGGAAAGTGGAGAGGGTAGATATATTTAAGAAGGGGGGAAAATTGGATAAATAATGATAAAGAAAGAGATATGAATAAAGAGAGATGGATAGAGTGAGAAAGTGGTAGAGAGAAATAAAAATAAATAGCAAGATACATAAGGATTTTTTATATATAGATCTAGGTAGAGATTAACATGTAGAGAGAAATATTGATAAAAAGAAATGGATAGAGAAAGATAGGAAGATCAAGAGAGAAAATAGATATAGAGGGAAATAGATGAAGAATTGGAGAGAGGAGGAGAGGGATGGATGGATATTTATGGAGAGAGATGAATAGAAAAATATTGCGTAAAATAGATAAATAAAGAGAGATAATTGATGGTAAGAAAGTGGAAGAGAGAAAGAGTGAGTCAACAATTTAGAGAGAGGATGGATCAAGGGAGTAGGTAAGGTGGAGAGAGAGATATTAATAGAGAGAAGGATAAAGATATAGAGGGAGAGACATAAAGAGGGAGAGATATAGAGTATAGAAGATAGAGAGACAAGAATAAGTACAGAAAGTGAGAGACATAGAGAGAGTGTTTGAAAGAGAGAGAGAATAAGAGAGATAAATAGAAATAAAAATAGAGTAGACAAGAAGATATAGAGAGAGTGAGAGATAAAGATAAATAGATAGTAGACCATGGAGATATAGAGTGAATGAGAGAGATAAAGATAAATAAAGAGATAGTAGACAAGGAGATATAGAAAGAGATAGAGAGAGATAGAGAGGGATAAAGAGATATATAAAGGGAGCAAGATTGATAGAGAGGAATAGAAAAACAGAGATAGAGTAGGAGAGAGTGATACAAATAAGAGATATTTAAAGGGAAAGAGAGATATGGAGAGAGAGAAAGATAGAGAAAAGGAAGTATAAATTTTGATCAATCATTTCATGCCAATAATCCCAAGATGACGTGTGTCAATACAAATAAAGCTTGAGGAAAAATGTCATTTTATTAAGAACCCAATAATTGACATTTAAGACCACTTCAACATTCTCACAACATGAGTGTAATGAGAGAGATAAAGAGAAATAAAGATAGAGTATACAAGAAGATATAGAGTGGGATAGAGAGGGATAAAGAGATATGTAGAGGGAGGAAGATTGATAGTGAGGAATATAAAATAGAGATAAAGTAGGAGAGAGTGACAAAAATAAGAGATATATAAAGGGAAAGAGAGAGATAGAGAGAGAGAGAGAGAGGAAAATAAAGAAAATTTTCTCAACCATTTCATGCCAATAATCCAAAGATGGCATGTGTCGATACGAAGATAATATTGAGGAAACATACCATTTTCTTAAGAACCCAATAATTCATTTTTAAGACCACTTCAACAAGCTCACAACCTAATTGCAATAATAATAATATTTTTTATGAAATACAATAAACAGTACGAAGAAAAACCACTTCACCTTTGCAAGTATCATAACAAAATAAGGGAACAAGGAAAGGAATTCCATGTTTAAGCCATGAAAGTTTTGTGAGCATCATATGTGTTTGTTGGAATTGATATTTTGAACGTGTATGTTAAATTTGTGATGTCAAATACCACATGAAAAAATCTTGATAGAAATTTGGATTCCTAAATAACATGGTGGTGGAACTATTACCTATTTTGGCTACTAGCCCAAATAGGTAGTGTAGTTTATAATTTCAAAGTGAAAAGAGGGTACATTTAAAATCTACTATGTCACATGTGTATAAACAAAATCAGAAGTCTACAATACTACATTTCATTACAAAAATGCATATAACATAGAAGAGAATGCACAATCTTTTTAAAATTGTAGCCTTTATTGATAATATAAAAGCAAGATGTCCCACACAAGCCACGAGACTAAATGTATGAATGCATATCACTGAAAAAATTATACATTTATAGATACAAAAGGAAAAAAATGTGCATAATGTGAAAGGGGACCCATCATTTCTGAAATAACGAATTTCCCATTTACTTTGTGCTGCACCATCTTCATTCCCTCTCGCTTTTCCCGCTTGCTCTACTTGTTGAGCTCCTAGGTTGCCTACATCTATAAGAGAAGTGTTGTTAGAGAAATGAAGGATCACTAATGAAAACATGTGCATACATCAACAAGTATATAATCTAATCCTCGTGTGCATTCAAATTTCCAATCATACCATAAATGTCCACAAAAAAATGAGAGTGTAATCAAACACATCTATCTTATGATTTTTTTATCTAACATGTTTTCTCATTGTGCAAATATAGGTCAAATATTTGTTTTTTTTTTTGTCTCATTTAATTATAGTATGTGGGGTAAAATGTAGCTCCCACAAGGTTTGAGCCCAGTCCACTATCATTTTGTGTTGATAGGATAAGATTGCAATGTATTCCATGACATTGTGAAGCAATCAAGAATGAATTCATCATTTATACTAGTGATGAGGTTTAAGTCACTAGTATTAATAATAAATTGATGCTCAATGGATTCATAGTGTCTTAAATGACAAAGCAATGGTACGCATCAAGTACAGTGACAAATTCTACATAACCAGTCCTTACAATATGAAGAATAGAGATCAAGCTTTAGGATTTTTAAAAGGAATCTTGGGATTAAAAATTTGATTACAAGTAATGATAGTGAGCATATATAAATGGTAGTAAGAGTACACAACACTTTGTATTTTGAAAAACATAACGTGTTTTCCAAAAAGTACTATACATGTTTCATTCATTTCATGAGATTGATGTCAAATATAAGGAAATGAGTTATTTCAACATCAATACATAGGTTAATGTTATCCATGAATGAGTTGTCTTGAGATGATAGCATGGGATATTTCATGTAGTCTAAAGAGTATGACAAGGTAGGAGGTAGCGCTAATCCAATGTAATTAAATAATCAAAGTTTCCTCTTCATAGTCTACAATGTACATGGATCAATCTAACCTTTACACCTAGATATGCAGAGAAAGAAAATGATAGAAGAAAATAATAGAAAATATATCTTCATAGAGATGGAGGAAAAGATCTCATCATCAAACAAGTAGTTGTCAGTCACATACATAATTTCTAATAATCAGAGTACACTATATTTGAGGCATTTATTAGAGGAAGTAAATGATGATGGTAGAATGAATACACTATTTATGTGGATATAATAGAGTTTTTATTCTTCTCTACTGGAGGTGTAATCATATTTTTTTAACAGGCCAATGTTGCTTCTAGTAGCTTTGTTTCCTCTTATCTAGATGAGATTATGTTAAAGTCATTTTTAGTGGAGTACTCTATTCAACGATAATGAAATGAGAGTTACACTACAATGATATTTCACAAGTCATAAGTAATGCATTTCTATTCTAGATATTGATGAAAGGTATGACAGTTAAAGAACTGTCGATAGTCATTTGGAGCATTGATTTAGGGTACCACTAGAATATGGATGGGTTTTATATTTTCAAAATAGCAGCCTCAAATATACTTGCAAAGGATTGAGTCAAACTTGGATTAATTAGGACTCTCATGGAAGCCGAGTATGGTGAATCATAGAGGAATTGGTGAGATACAAAGTTGAAGTTCCAATTTACTCACTAGGGTTCAAGCAGAATGTTGGCATGCAACTAAAGAGACTTGACCACAAAAGAAAAAAATCCCTCAAAGTTTCCCTAGAAGAGAGTTATGCAGTTGTGGTGTTGAAGAAGAAACTCATATATGCAAAATGGAGGTTTTCTTGTAGAATGCAAGAACAGTGGTTGCTAGGGTTTCAACCCCTCAAACCTAAAGTGAAGATCCAAAAGCTTAAGGCCAAACCACAACCATGAAAAATTAAAGAGAAATTCATCAAAACCTAGGGTTGAGCTATATAAGTATGCACAAAAATGCAAAAGAAAACAAACATTTGTAGCATATATGGTCACACTCAGATTTACTATTTTTAATAGATTAAATGCATAGAATCTTCAGAAGCTACATGAGAAAGGGAAAAAAAAGAGATTGTATTCATTTTCCTGTAAGATGATCGAGCTCGAGCTATTTTTTTCCTTCAAAAAATGAAATAAAAGCAACAGATAAATTCTTTCTCAAGCATGGGAGCTCATTGTTTCAAAATATATTGAAAATGGGATCCCTCTGAGATGCTAAAATCTGCCATGGTTTGTGCACAAAAAATCCTTGTATGTTGGCTCCATGAAAGCTCTAGAAGGGTTGATGAAATGAAATTCTTTCCAACTCAAATTTTTCCTTCGGTTTTGTTTTAGGGTTTTTACCCTAGCTTGGCTGATGAACAACTAAGGAATTTTTCCTTTGCATTTTATTTTTTGCAACAAACTAATGTATATCATCACCTTGTTGACACCTTAGGAGTTTTACAAACTCAATAATACCCTTTGTATGCCATTTATTAAGTCGCTTTGACTTATTTATTTTGCATTGACTCTCATATGGCTAAGTCATGGCTTTTGAATTTACATTCATTTATAAAAATGAAAAGCATATTTTAAGTGGTAAAATTATAAACCACTTAATTTATGCTATTTTAAATGCAAAATGAGGTGTAATGAGATTTCAATGCATGAGAAAGGGAGATATGGATATACATGTAATAATTTTTTTGCAAGCATCTAGGGGGAGTTAGTGGAAGTTTGCAAACATATGGAGAGAATATAGGGGTATGTGCAGGATCATGATGGGCCAAAAAGTGGCAATATGATGGGTATGTGGATGACAAATTTTTTCTTACCCAAAATTGATGAAAAGAAAAGGGTTTTTAAAGGACATTCTCAGCTTTCCACCAATATAAATTATGCTTTACTTTGAATTTAATAAGTAATTATTACTCATTTTCTATTCAAATTATGAGTAAAGTCTTAATCGATAGACTTATTGAAAAAGATCTATAGCTTTCAAACGGTATCACATTTTTTGAATCCAAAACATGCGTCACATTCTTTGATTCACATACTATAGGATTAAACAAAGAAAATTTAAATTTCATGAAGTTTTGACCAAGTTAAGGTGGTCAGACATATGATTTTTTTATATTTTTTAAAAGTTGTAATAAAAAAATCATAATTAATTATTTACTTGGAAACAAATTACAAAAAAATATGCATCACATTGGGACATGAGTCCTCTACTTATATCTAAAATCTTATAAAAAAAATTTTATCATTTTATTGTGGTTAGGGTGTTAGACAAACACCTACTTCTTATTTTTTCCAATTTAAGTACTCTTGCATTGAAATTTCAAATTTTCACCAAATAGATTTCTTTTTTTAAAAAACCTAGTAGTTTAGAAATTAAATTCAATTTTCTATAGATTCTATTCTTACATATTTTTTAAATAATATAGATAACTTATTCAAATTTTTAAGTCAAGTTGCCTAACTTTGATTTTTTTGATTTTTTTGCCACTTAAGGGCCTATTTTATCCATGATGATCCTGCACATACCCATAGGGAGATTATTTTCTTTTTGGAGAGATGGAGAAGATTTAGGCATTAGTTTCTTGTGCCTTTATGATAGGATTGGTCAAACTTTACTTTTTCAACACATTAGAGCCTTCTGGGAGAGGATTCAGATGCTAGATTTTAGGCTTTTTTGTTGCATTTGAACCCAAGAAGGTTCTAGATCCTTTTTTGGTGGATGATGAAGAGTTGGGAGATATAGTTACTTTTTTGACTCATTTGGAGTTAGTTCTGATTATTTTCTTTTGTCTACCTTGTGAATTTTGGAATCCTCTATAGAGAAAGATTGTATTTTGTAACTCTTTTTGACATACATATGAGACTGGATGCCTTGAAAATCAATGAAGTAAAGTATTTTTCCTTCTTAGTTTTTCTCTTCTACTGTGTGCAAGTATTTGATTGATGAGATTACTAGTGAATTTTTTCGAATTCCTTGTAGTTTCTATCTTAATGTTAGTACCTTTTGTAGAAAGATATGTATGTTGCAGTTCATAAGTTGTATCAAAAATGCAAATTCTTCTAGATGTGAAAATTATCTTTCCCTCTAAGAGTTTGGAATTAAAGGTCTTCTTATGAAACACTTATGCAAGAAGCATATGAAATTGAGTTGTGTGATTTGAGATTTGTCATTTGATTTGGTTGTGTATATAAGATGTTTATAGGTCCAAGTAATGTTTAGGTGTATCACCATAGGAGTAGTTTTTCAGTTTATGTTATCTCCTTCTACCCTTTTCCTCTGCAATTTTAATAAATTAGTTTTAGGTGACTACCAAAGGAAGCCGACCTTCTCCGGAGGTTGATCTTTGTTGTTCAAAGCCCACACTTTGAGAGATCTTCCAATGTTTCATTGAGTGGTTGAACAGGTTTCAACAAAGGGTACACATTTAGGTGACAACAAGAACATATTATATATAACTATAAATATGAGGGTATTTATATTTTTATATTTCATGCAATTTTTCATTATTTTGATTATTTATAGATTCAACAATTTACTTATAGAGAATTAAAAAAAAGTGGATTTTAATGCGTAGTATTATATTTATATATGTGTGTGTGTATGTATATGTATATGTATATGTATATGTACATTTATATATATATGAGGAAACTCTCAGAAAATATTTGAAGTTTATTAATAACATAGCTTTATGTAAATATTTATGGTTTTGTATCATTTTTAAAGTAGTATAATTTATAATTTTAAAAATAATGGAATTTATTATAATTTTTTCAATGGAGTATACACCATTGTTGAGTTATCAAATCAACTACCTATTGAAACATGGGATAACATCTCAAGGTGTGAGATTTAATGAGTTTAAGTCAACCTCTAGAGATGGATGGTTCCCTTATTTGAATCACCTAAAATAAATAGAAATACTAGAAATATTGAGGAAAAGAGTAGAGGAATAACATAAAAATGAACCTACTTCCTAGTAAGGGTATCTACCAAATTTTTACTAGACCTATGCTACTATTTTTTTATAAAATGATCAAATACTCGGCTAATTTCCTATGCAACTCAAATTTTTCACATACTTTCTACATCAGTTTTTTATAAGGACAATTGAGTTTTCATAATTTTGAGAAAAAACATATATATTTTAAAGACTATTGAATAATCTTATGCATTGCACAACTTATAACCTACATAATTGTATATGTTTTCTCTCTAAATGTGTTGAAAGATAAAAATATTTAAGGATCTTGCAAAGAAAATCATATAAATAGTCATCAATAAATATAGACACACAATGAAACAATATTGAAGGTAAAACTGTGAACTATTTTACTCAAAAGGTTCTATTATAGTGGTATAAGTCTAAAAATACTCTAAAATTCTTAGAAAGATTGAAATTTACATTGATCTCCCTTCTCAATGATTAGTTTTGTAAGTTATCAGGATATCGTTTTATAGATCTTGATAACTTTTTCCTAGTTACACTACTTTATAAAAAAGAATGAATGGAACTAAAGTGAATATATGCATGCTTTTTTTCCTTACAAAAGCTACACTAGTAACTAGTAGCTTGTTACAATAGATATATGACATGTGTCTTACCTTGGTGAGTTTTTTAAAATTCTCTTAGGTTCCAAGTTTTTACTCTACCTTCTGCTCCTAGATACCTACTCCATGATTGTATTTTTGAAGACAACTTTACATTATTTTTATATTTATCTACCCAAGAAGGTTCCTCAATTCTTGGGAATGTGTTATGAATTGCTCAAATACCCATATATTCTCTTAGTCAACTAACTAACTTATTAAAATAACATTACATCCTTGCAACTATCTATATTCTCTTATTCCATAATCATAGAACATGTGACAAGTGCCTTAGAAGTGATTAAATTCCCCAAGAGTATGTGGGAGATAATTTGTGGATTGAAAGTGACACATATATCACTTTAATGAATATCTCTACTCTTCAAATATGTTGGTGTAATTAATTATTTAATTACACTTTACATAACTTTACTTAGGAATTATTTAATTCCTAGGTTATAGGTTCTCATCTATATGTTGTTGAGCTATCTTGTTGCTCAAAATAAGATTAGGTTTATGCATCTTGGTTTTATAAAGAAAATTGTCTTTTTTAATTATTGTACTTCGAATATATCAATTTGCACATCTTCATGCAATCTCTCTGCTTTTTTTTTTTCTCTTTGTGGAAGGTTATTTTCTAGTTTGCATTTCAGATCTTGGTTTCTAACATGGTATCAGAGCCTTGATTTGCAGCCCCTTCTCAGATTTTTTGAGAAAATCATTGTAGAGTTCATTCGAGATTCCTCGAGGGTATCATGCCTTGAGTTCATCCATGAGGCGTTTTGGATCAGATCGGGCTTCATCATTGGATTCAGAGCACTGGAAAAAGTCAAGATTGGCTCTTTTTTTTGCATATTTTGGCCATCGTTTGCCAACTCCATGAGGTTTTCAAGCAGGGAGATTTTTTGCAAGCTCTGGAGGTAGCCAATTTTTTGGAGCAGTTTGGGCACAAATGAGGGTCACCATCGCGTTCGTAGTGGCCAAAAACCCTAAGAAAGCCTGTCGTTTCATCAATTTTGGTGAAGTTGGTCCGAAAGGAGAAAAATATTTGTGTGGGGGGTTGTACGACCTCCCCAACATGTAGTTTGATGTGCAAAAATTAAAAAAATTTGAAAAAAAACATGTTTTTTGAAATCTGTGTCGGCACCTCCAATACAAATCCTGCCCGCCACTGCCACGCCACTAGGAGCAGTGGCCACCAGGTAGTAACCACCATAGAGCCGCCGATTGAGCTTATCCCTAACGGGCATCCTTTCCGAGGGCATTGGTCACATTGGTGACCAGGCGCCCTATGCCTAGCCCCTGCAGGCTCCTCTAGCACAGGCAGATCATATGGGGGACATGGCACTATGCGCCCAGCCCTCGACTAGCCCTAGCCCACCAGTGCTGGTCCTATGGAGGACTAGGGGCTCCACCCCTAGCACCTGCCCTCTAGCCCCTAGTCATGCACAAGACCCAGGCCTGACTTTTTTTAGTCCCCAAGGCAACCTGTAGGCTAGATTGGCCTTTCTGGAGCACTTTTACAAATTTGGGCGTAACTTTTGTGTACGGTGTCCTTTTTTCACAAGCAAGATACCATTGGAAAGCTGATTTTGTCGCTGATCCAGTGGTGTAGGTGGGTTCTTATTATTTTTCTCTAGATTTATTTTTCAGGTCCTTGAACTCAGATGTTGTTTTCACTTTAGATTGTATATCTTTTGACTCAGTGATCCTTTTTTCGTCATTCTTGCAGGGTTGGAAAGTTGGTTCAGTCCTCTATATAGATCCGAGGTCTATTTTTTATTTTCTATTTATGCATGTTTGCATTCTCTCCTTTTACAATTTTTGGGTTATTGTAATAAATGAACTGAGATAAAGTTCTTTTAGGGGGGTTTCTTGCATAATAATATGATTAGAGTGTGTATGCACTTTGATATTCATCTTGTTTTGATGGAAAATCACATGGGTTATTTGGTTTCTTAGTTTCTTTTCACCACATTTTTTCTTTGCTTGGCACAAATCAGATTCACATCGGTTCACACTTTAGATTGCAAGTTTATGGTTATTGATCCGCATTGGTTTAGATTCTTCTTAGTTTGAGGGTCATTTTTTTATGGTACTTCTTCCTATGGAAGAGTTTTAATCTTATTTTGGCATCTGTATCGAGATACATGGTTTCTAGATTATATCATCATTACATCTACTGCTGCTTCATAGATTCTAGGGTTGTTCCAGCTTGTGAGTTTTCAAGTGTTTCGTGGCATCGAGTTTGCTATCACATTATTATGATTCAGTTTTTGGTTTCTTGTAGACAAAATTATCCTTCCTTTCCTGTCAGATTGTGGTTCCATTGTTACTCCATAGTGTTCTTCCAATGCTTCTTTGTAGCAATCATCTCATTGTAGGGGGGTTTTGTCCCACTGGGTTTTCCTTCTCTACCTCATTATTGCATTTGTACATGGGTACCTGATCAAGCCTTTGTTGTCGGGACCCATCTCACATCATTTGTCTAATAATTTGCTTCTCCCTAAGTTGCACTTATGGGGGGGTGTTGATGTAATTAATTATTTAATTACACTTTACATAAGTTTACTTAGGCATTATTTAATTCCTAGGTTATACGTTCTCTTCCTTATCTTGTTGAGCTATCTTGTTGCTCAAGATAAGATTAGGGTTATGCATCTTGCTTTTATAAAGAAAATTATCTCTTGTAATTATTGTATTTCAAATATATCAATTTTCACATCTTCATGCAATATCTCTACTTTTTTCTTTTTCTCTTTGTGGAAATTTCTTTTCTATTTTGCATTTCAGATCTTGGTTTCTAACAAAATATACCTTTCCATTAACACTTTTACCTATGTCATGTACACTATAACTCACATAAGGAACTACTATTTAAGAGGTTTCATGGCTAGTGTTCTTTCAAATATTTTTCATTTCCTTTTAATGTCCTTTATAACTTCTATTGTGACTTGAATATCTACATATCTCCTTAAGCTCCCTATTTTTTATCATCTTAGTTCAGGAATATATTTCTATAGAGTTATGTTTTGTTTCCCTTGACTTTTATCCTTACCATCTTCTCACTATTACAAATAGACTTATGCATTCTCACATGTGACTATATATTAGCTACATTGGCATGATGATTGTCTTGAATTTTATCAAGAAAATTGTCCTATCTTTTGACTATATAGTGATCCTTTGTGTTCATTTTAATAATACCCTTCCATCCTTTCATTTATATTTTGGAACCATTCATATTTGACATGATTTTCATACATAGGAAACTATCCTTTTCTTACTCGTACCTAAAATTTTTATCTTCAAGACAAACAAAAAAAATTCTTAAGATACTAAAGATCCATTTTCCTCTAATTTTCTCTCATCTTCATAGTGTCTTCTCTTGAAATCATATCTAATCTCTTGTCTTCTATAAATCACTTTACCATGCTTATTGTGATTATGCTAACTCATTTTCTATGTAACATTTTTCATGGTTTACTGCTTGATTGTTTCTAAGTCAAGTGTTTACAAGGTTTTAATAATGTTTCATAATGTCAACATACCATATTAGTGTTTACCTAGAGGGAGCTTCCAACATTGAAAATATTAGCAACAATTTATTATGACAATCTTTAGTCATGTGTCTAGATATCAACATCACTAATTTAATAAGCCCAAACATATTTTTTCTTTCACTATGTCCTAAATTCATGACAACACTTTTCATTCCTTAATGTACTCCTAGAATATCAAATTAACCTCTTAATGATGATTTTCCATATATATTACATCACGCATGGCAGTATACATGAAAGGAAGAGAAATTGTTTTGCTTTCTTCTAGGGTTTTGGACCTAGAATGAAAATCTTCACTCACTTTCACTTAAGAATAAACCCTTGAGATCTTAATACAAAGGAGAAAGAGATATTGCAAGAGGGTTGTTCTAGGGGCTAAATGCAAACTAATAAGGGGTTCACCACCAAGTAAGAACTTGGAAAGACAAATGAAATGTAAAATGCAACATTAAACTATAATTCAATGCAATGAACCATAAAATGACCTAGAAATGAAAATGAAACAACATGAAAAAGTACCAAAAGGGATATGTGCACCTGAGAATGTAAAGATGGTTGAATGAAGCTCTGAAAATTGGAATATTTGACTTTAATTTTGACTCAAAATGATTTCCCAAGCTGGGCGAATCAGTCCAGATTTTGTATTTTTGTGTAGGAATAGGAATCTACCAAATGTGCACTTGAATATGCAAAAAAAATATTTTTTATTGAAACTGGGAATCATTAGCCAAAAGTGGTGGATTGGTCCACTTAGGGTTTTCTGAAGCTTCAATGTCTGATCCTACTCTTCTTTTTCCACTTTGCTCTTCCTGATTCATTTTTGGTTCTAAAACCTTGATTTGTAACCTGTAGGTGTTCTCCAATGTTCTCCAAGGATTGATGACAACTTTGACAACTTTGAATGATTTAATAACTTTTCTCCAATCTTGCTCCATAGAAAATCTACAACCTAGACCCACAAATCACACACAAAGGAGAGGGGAAAATGTTGTTGGGTTAGTGGATAGGGGTTTTCCCTGGTCAAACCCCTTGTTGGTAATCAAACCTTGAAATAGAATGAAATATGAATGGAGAATGATGAATGAACAAAATATGATGTTGCAACTTAGCAAACCCTAGTAATGAAGTGCTACAAACGTGTATGAAATGGCTCGAGTGCATGTAGATGTTGACTCTTGTTTGAATTCGATAAATATTGAATGAGATGCTTGCTTGAATCATAAAATCCTACATCACAATTGCTAGCTCCAAGAGAAACATGATGCATGAAGTCCTTGACATGATGATTGATGCTAAAATTTTGCTCTAAAATGATTGATAATCTTCTCTTGAATGCTATTGAATGATCTTGTAAACACTTATAAGCTCAATTTTTCTATAAGGATGAATACTTGAATGCTTAGGTCAAAAATGAGTGAAAGAACCTTGTATTTATACTGAATTATGCAAGAATTCCAGAAATTACAACACTACAAGCCGACATCAAATATAGGAGGATAAAATCCTGCCAAAAAATTGAATTAATTTTTCTTTTGGGCCCCATGAGACTCATTTTCCCAAGGTGGCTAATGAGTCCCACCAAGCCTAGATTTTGGAAACATTTTAATAAATTCTTAAAAAGGTGTGAAACCAAACTTGGGACAAAAAAATATAGGTGGGACTCATTCATCTAAGATGGAGAATGAGTCCCAAATCACTAAATATGGGTCATTCAAGCTTAAAACACCTAAATTATGATTGGGTAATGATTGGTGTTGGGATTATCCTCAAAGAGATGCAATAAGTGAGCCTTGTGGATGCAAAATGAAGCTAATTAAAGCATAAGAAATCCCAATTATTAATGAAAAGCCTAGAAAAATATGAAAGTGTGTTACAACACTTCACAACACTTTAAAATAATGCAAGATTAAGATTAAAAAAAGGTTTATTAGGTGTAATTAATTAATAAAACCTTCGAAAAGTGTGAAAGTGAGTTACAACACTTCACAACACTTTAGCAAGGTACCATTTAAATTCTTTAGTTCTCAAGGGCCCAAGAACTAATGTGAATGTTTCAACCACATTACAACACTAAATCAAAGCATTATTAAGCTCAATTCAACAAGGAGGGCCAAAAAAAAAGTGAAAATGTCTTTGATGACATTTTTTGAAACTACATTTAGCATTCACTTTAGTGAGAGGATGAACTTGCTTCAAACTCACACCAAAGTAGAAAAACATGGATCAAGGGGGGTCCAAGTGCACCAATGCCAGTAAGATTGAATGAAAATGATCAAGAGGGGTGATCAAGTCCCCAAGATCAAGATCCAATGACAAACCAATATAGGCACAAAAGAGCACACATGAGAATGATATAACAAGCATTAAAAAAGAACAAGCATACACAGTCAAAGAAAAAAAGAGAAAAGCTAAAATATAAAAGAGTCAAATCAAGCTTCAACCATTTGTCCATTGAAATTTGGATTAGATATAGGTTGTTTTTCCAAAAAATGCAAGATCACTTTGAGGCAATGGAACTCCTAGATATCTACTGGGTGAGGATCCAAAAAGGTGAGACACATACACACACGGTTGGTATGTACTCACACTCACATGCAAGTGGCTATGGGGAAAGTCATGCCTCAATCTAGCTTCCCACTCAAACCATACAAAAGTTATAACTCCTAATAAATTTAATAAATCTCCATGCAACAATGATTTCTAAGCTTCATGAGGCAAGTGAAACTTCATATGATTGGGGCTCATGAACAAACAAGATGGCTCCATATGCCTGCAAGTTGTGTTATGAAAGGTGGCCATATAACTACAAATCAAAAATACAAAATAGGGAATATTAAAAGGACTCTTTCTTAGTTCATGGAAGGTCTCTAACTTAGGGAACATTGTGCCTAAAGTCTCCAAGAGAGGACCAGTCAAAGAATAGAAAATTCACAACTTAGGGGATGTCATGTGTTGCATCAAGCCACTAAGAGGAATGTGATATTCTAAGAGTGATCACGCTCTTGAAGGAAACCACACCCAATTTCATCCACAAAGTGAAAAATAAATTGTATAAAGTAACAAGACTACACAATGAACCATGAAAAGAAAAGAATGGAATAGAATAATGTCAATTGTTGATGTATACCCCCACTTTAAAGAAAATGCTAAACACCATGCTATGAGTAATTACTTTAAAGTAGAAAATGATAAATGAAAACAATAAAAGGACATGAGATCCTAATTGGAGAGCCCCATGCCAAGTCATATGTTTCCAAGTAAAGCTACGTCATGTGAGAGAAAAAGAAAAGAGAGTCTAGTTGCCCACAAAATGAAAATCCAAACACATAAGGGACCACTGGGTGCATATTTAGAGGTGAAAGAAATGTCAAGAGGACTTTTAGGTCGGCTCTTACGATGTTGAGTTTCAACTAGTGGAACCAAACCATCAATATGATTATGTTCTTGTTGATCATTATCCATAGGAGTTTGTTGAATTGTATCTATGTTCCCATTATCTATGTCAACATTCATCACATCAATCTTTATAGTTTTTCTAGCTTTGACAAATGAAATATTTTGTTTAGGCATAGAATTGGTAAAAATTTGTAGGTTTTGGTTGGGATGGGCAACAAACTTATTTCCTTGATCACTAACACGTCCAATGGAAAGACAACAAAAATAAATGAGTTCTTGCACAAGATATTTAAGACAAATAATGCTTCATATTGTGACCATTTTTTGGTGATAGTGGTAGTAAGTGTTTGATCTAAAGCTCAAAGGTAAAGGTTTATTAAGATCAAGTTTTTGGACCTGAGGCAAGGTAATCATTTGTTGTTCTAAAAGTTGAGACATTGTGTTATGAAGGGTATTGGGTAAGTGGGTGAATTTTCCTTTTGGATACCCATAGCTAAAACGTATCATGACTTTAACAATAGCTATTTGGTTATTGACATTCTAAATTTTTTTCTAAGGGGGATTAAGTTAAAGGAATACTTTGTTCTATTTTCTAAAAGGTTGGGAATTGTTTTGGTTTGTGGGCTTGAACTTCTTACTATGGATATAAGTGGATTTTGTATCTCGACTACTAACTAAATTTTGATACTCAAGGAGGGAAGTACACAAGTGCATAAAGGAAGAAAATTTCATCATGGAAAGCTTGTCCTGTATCTTGGTTTGCAAATTTTCTATGAGCATATTTTGAAGGTGAGGATTGGGAACCTTGACATCAATTTGAGAATAAATTGATTGATAGCGTGAGATAAAGTTAGTTATCTTTTCTTCTTCTTTTTTCTTACATCTCATCAAATCAGCCAAAGTCATCTTAAGGGTCATATGCACTTGGAAATGGTTAACAAATTCCTCAACAAGTTCATTCAATGAATGAATTTATTTGTTCAGTAAAGAAGAAAACCATTCGAAGGCAGTATCTTTCAAGGACCTAGGAAAAAGCTTAGCCAAAAGTTTATCATCAAGGATAAAGTCACTAAATAAGGTGGTAGAAGCATTAACAGGGTTAGAAGGATCTCCCTTTTCTCCATATTTCTTGAATCTAGGAACCTCTACACCTTGTGGCATCGGTCTTCATAATATCTCCAAGGACAATGGACTACTTTTGACAGAATATGCAGGTAGGCCATTTTGATTTTGGTTGATGGTGGAAATCTTTTTTTTTTAGGGATGAAATAGTTAAGATTTGATTTATGAGAGGGCCATTTCTTGTGTTATGAGATGGAAGTGAAAAAGTTGCTAGGGTATATGTGTTTGAGGGAAAATTTAATAAAATTATTATAGGTGGTAAAGTTGTAGGAGATATGACATGCGATGCCACAAAGGAACTAGGGATGCTAGTAGAAACACCTAAGGAGGGAATCGAATTACTAGTTGGTTGCATTGTTGTTGTGATTTGAGAATTTGTATAGGTAGGTATTGAGGAATTTTTTTTAAGAGGAGGAATTTGAGTTCCTCCTTGGCTTGTGACATTGCTTGTAGGTAAAGGACAAATAATTCTTGAGCTGAGGTGTTTTCCATATATTTGAACTATTTTTTTTGCAAGGTCAAGTCCATCTTTACTTTCAAGAATGTGGTGAATGTTATCAATAGTAGGGATGGTAGTAGTTGAAATATTTTCATTTTGCACTTGATGTTGTAGGTTTTCTAAGTTTTCATGAATGTGAATTATGTTTTCTTGTGGGACATTATCAATCCTTGTTTCAACTTGCATCACACTACTTGAAGGTAAGGAATTGTTAAGGGTATTGTCTATACCTAGTGTACTAGTGTCAATACTAGGAGCGAAAGAGCTAGACAACCCAAGATCCACAATGATTGTACTATCAGATGATGACATGAGTCTCGAACTTCGTCTCACTAGAATATTAGCAATAGGAAACCAAATACTCATACAAGGGTACTAAATGCAAAATTAATGCAAATGCAATATAAGCTAATAAAAATGAAATGCTTATAATAGAATTTCTAGAAAATAAAATAGAAAGGAAATAACAAAAAATAGAAACTCAAAAAAAAAGCTTTAAATGCCAAAAAATGTAGTGCAAAATCTACATTGGGACTGATTCTCCCAAGGTGGTGAATGAGTCCCAGTGAGAATTCTTTTCAAAATTATCAAAAAAATTTAATTGAATTTTATGCTTAAATTATGTTTTATGATCTGTATCTTAGATGAAAATGTAGATTTTGTTTGATTTTTAGTGAAATGAGGTGCAAAAATGCAAGCTATATGGGCTTTCACTAATGCAAAATTTGAAACCCTAGAATACCAATTAACTAATGCAAACTCTAATGCAATGTTAATGCAAGCCAAATCTAGGATGATGATGCACTTGAAATCAAAATTTTAATGTTCTAAATGTAGGCTCACCAAAATGAAAGAATTTTTTTTTTGCTTTCGTCGAGGGTTTTGGACCTAGAATTACAATATTCACTCACTCTCACTCAAGAAAAAACCCTTGAGATATCAATGCAAGGGAGAAAGATATCTTGCAAGAGGGTTGTTCTAGGGCTTGAATGTAAACTAATAACGGGTTAACTACCAAGTACGAACTTGGAAAGACTAATGAAATGTAAAATGCAACACTAAACCCCAATTCAATGCAATCTAGAAATGCAAATGAAACAACACAAAAAACTACATAAAGGGATATGTGCACCTAGGAATATGAATATGGTTGAATGGAGCTCTAAAATACTAGAATTTTTGAATTTAGTGTTGACTAGGACTCATTCACCAAGTTGCGCGAATCAATCCAGGTTCTGGGTTTTTGTGTGGGAAGAAGAATCTGCTAAATGGGTATCCAAATCTACAAAAAAATGTTTTTTTACTACAAATAGGACTCATTTGCTAGAAGTAGTGAATCAGTCTAGTTAGGGTTTTTTATATCTTCAAAGTCTGATCCTACTCTTCTATGTATGCTCTATCCTTCCCAATTGATTTTCGGATCTCTGAAACCCTTATTTGCAACCTGTAGGTGTTCTCCAATGTTCTCAAGGCTTGATGAAAAATTTGACAACATTGAATTATTTGACAACTTTTCTCCAATCTTTCTTAGGAAATTTCTGACCTAGACCTACAAATCATGCACAAAGGAGAGGGAAAAATGTTGTTAGGTTAGTGGATAGGGGTTTTCCTTGGTCAAACCCCTTGTTGGTAATAAAACCTTGAAATAGAATGAAATATGAATGGAGAATGATGAATGAACAAAATATGATGTTGCAACTCACCAAAACCTAGTAATGAAGTGTTGCAAACATGCATGTAATGGCTCCAATGGATGTATATCTTGAATCTTTTTGAATTTGAGAAATCTTGAATGAAATGCTTGCTTGAATCATAAAATACTACATCAAAATTGTTAGCTCCAAAACAAACATGATGCAGGAAGTCCTTGACATGATGATTGATGCTTGAATGTTGCTCTAAAATGCTTGATAATTTTCCCTTGAAAGCTCTTGAATGCTCTTGTAAACATTTGTGAACTCAAATTTTCTATAAGGATGAATACTCAAATGATTGGGTAAAAAATGAGTGAAAGAACCTTGTATTTATACTCAATTATGCAAGAATTCCTGCAATTACAATACTACAAGCTAACATCAGATCTAGGAGAATAAAATTCCACAAAAAATTTGAATTAATTTTGATTTTTAGCCACACGAGACTCATTCGCCCAAGGTGGTGAATGAGTCCCACCATGCATAAATTTTGGGACCATTTTCAAAAATTCTTCGAAAGAGTGAAAGAAGAGTCAGGACCAAAAAATCTAGGTAGGACTCATTCACCCAAGGTGACGAATGAGTCCTAGGTCACTAAATTTGTCCCATTCAATCCTAAAACACTTGAATTATGATTGGGTAATGATTGGTGTTAGGATTATTGCTGAAAAGATGCAATAAACGAGGCTTGTGGATGTGAAACAAGGTCAATTAAAGCATAAGAAAGCCCAATTATTAATCACAATCCTAGAAAAGTTTGAAAGTGTGTTAGAACACTTCACAACACTTTAAAATAAGGAAAGATTAAGATTAGAAATAGGTTTATTAGGTGTAATTAATTAATAATACCTTAGAAAAGTGTGAAAGTAAGTTATAACACTTCACAACACTTTAGCAAGGTACCATTTAAATTCATTAGTTCTCAAGGCCCCATGACCTAATGTGAATGTGGCAACCACATTGCAATACTAAATCAAGGCATTATTAAGCTCAATTCAACAAGGTGGGCCCAAACAAGTGTGAAAATGTCCCTAACAACATTTTTTGATGCTGTAATACAATATCTCCATGTTTCCGTATAACAATAATTTTATTTGGAATGATCTTGTTTGATGACATTATTTAAAAATTATCTTTTTATTATTTATGATTTTGTCATATTTATTGATTGTCACTAGAACCCTCCCTTCTTTTTTACTGAATTGTAAACTATCCCTTTTGTATTGTCATATCTTTTCGATCTCTCACTTTCCCTACATGGAAATTATTTTTATCAAAAGTGTTTTAAATGTTTTCCATGTATTTTCATTGTTATGAATCTCTTACAAATAATATGACTATTATTCCATTACTCTATCTACTCACACCCTATTACTTACCATTTTTTATCAACAAATGGAAATAATATTATCCTTCAAATCTACCCCCCTTTTATTTTGACTTGAATATCCTCATAGTTGACTATGTATCCTCAAAGGAGATATATTGACAATCATTTTCTTGATTATCATATTTCAAGTCACCATCCTCTCATTAAACGTATTATTCATTCTCTTGAGGACTATTTCCTTCAGGAAAGCATTGTCGTATGCCCTCACTTTGTAGGATTGTTTCAAAGTCTTCCAACCCTTCAAGATCTACCCTAACAGTTGTGTGAACTGTACCTTTCTCTTGAAGACACTATCACTTTCCTACTTTTTGATGATTTTCATTCCTTTAAGAGTGTATTTATTTACTATCATGAAGTATCCATTCTTCATGTATCATTTGGTAACTATCATAAAATTGATAGGAGAGGTGTATTGTTATTCACTATTGACATTCCAACCAAGAAATCTTACTTTTTATGTGTCCTTAACCTCATTTATTGAAACTCTTAAGAAATATTATCTCCATATTTCATTGTGCATGGGTGACATGACAAGGTTTTCTTTGAATGATAATATGAGTTTTAGTAGTGAAAAACTTTCATTGACATCATCCCATGCAATATTTCTTTCAAATTCAATATGACATAAATTCCCCATTGTAGTGGTAATACACCGCAGTTAGGAGGAAATTATACTACAATTATCATTTTTTCACATGAAAATTATGGAAGGTCTTGATACATATTAGTGGAAAAGAATTTGACAAGGTTTGCTTAATAGATTATCACAAGGATTTGAATGTTCACAGTCACAAAATCTTGATTCAAACCTTATAATGATAAAGGATATTGATAAGGTTTATGAGCATATTCTAAATTTTTCTTATGACTTTAAACAACTATCTTAGTGAATATTCCAAATTATATCTCATGTTAACTTTCATAGATAATCCTTTTTCCTCTTCTTCATTCTACTACCCTAGAAAAAGAACTTGACAACTTTGTCATGAAAACCCTAGCTTGGGATGATTTTTTTTTTTCGTTGCAACTACCACATAAATTTTTGGTTATTATTCATAGAACATTTCCATCACATTCCTTTCATGATGACTATTCCTAGTAAGTCTATGAGGTGGACTCTTGGGTTTGTACTCTTCTCAATGAATTGTTACCTCCATTACCAATATATCACTATTATAGCACCATTAATATTTCCTTTTTACGGTCATAGATTGACTCTCATGATCTATTATATTTTAAAAAAATAATATGATTGTGGTATTTTTGGAATTTATCTATTTGGTATTCTTCCTTCATGAATGACCTCTTCCTTTTGTACTTATTTTCATGTTTTATAGTTGTTTAGTGTTTTATCACATGTCCATATTCTCCCATATAGATCACTATCTTTATGACTTCAATACTACTATAATTTATTTCTAGGTTCATGTTGACTATATTAGATGGAATTATTCTCCTCCTCACAATTTAATTGTCTTCTAAACCAACATACACTATTAAACATAGCCTTTATGATTGTGAAAAAACTTTCTATGCTTTTCCAATTCAAAGAAAATATCACATGCATTCTTAGGAAATGTTCTAAGATTGACATATACTTCCTTGTCCACTATTAGCTCCTACCACTAGGACCTAATAGAGTATATTCCTTCTCTTTAATATTCAAAGGAATTCCATCATATTTAACATGATGTAGGGAGAATCCACATGATAATAGTCCCAATTCCATTTTTTATTGAAGATACGTTGAGGATTTATTCAAACATTTCACAACCATCCACAACTCACAAGAAAAATGTATATATTTTTATTTGAAACATAATATTTTCAAATTCATCACTCAACTATTAAAAGAAACATATCCCATGGTAAGAAATTAAATTTATACCACATATAATTAACAAGCTCAAGGATCTTAAACACATGGGAAATTCTATGTGAAATATTATATCCTTATATTGTGAAACATCTTTCCCAAATCTCCCTCCATCATGTTATTACTCTTTTCCCTCTTCTTCAACATTTCTATTTTCTTCAATATGGGTAAAAATAGATTAGAAAGGTTTGATTCCACAAATAGAACATAGTAACCTCTTGAATGTAGATAAAGAAAAGCCTTAAAATTCTTATGCAACTTAGGTGGAGGGAAAAAAACTGAAGTTTTTATTTCTCTTTGGTGAGTGGCATGAGATATTACTAAATTCTCATGTTTTTCTAAAAATTCATGGTGCCTAAAACATTAAAGTATTATCCCTCTTTTTGAATATCTTAAGCCCCTAAGACACTACTATGAAAAAATATATCAACATTATCGGAAACCACTATGAGAATTTTTCCTACGTTAAGAAATACCAACAGCCTCTGATAATCCATTGGGAAAAAGATTCAATCAAACCTAAAACAAAATTTAAAAATAGGATTGACAACAAGATACTAACACCCTAATAAAAACTAACTAAAAATGTAAAAAAAAAAATACTTGCAATCCTTTAATGGAAAAGTAAACAATGCATCAACACTTATAGGAAAGTGTAGAGTAGGAAAAATGATCCTCAATCCAATAAGTAGATTAGCTAGGATCAAATTTTTTTCTTACCCTACATTAGAAAATATTATCAACTAAGGTTTTGATGATTGGCTAGCTTTCACAAGGGAGAGTCAATCTCCTAGGGTTTTGTCATTTATAGTTGCAATGTAGAGGATTTTGATATGTATTTTAATTACCCTAATGGACATAAAACCTAGAATAAAACGTAATTTGACTCACGAATGAAAATTAAAATTGATGAAATAGTTATAGATCTAAAAATGGTAACAAAAAGGAACCTATGATTATAAATTAAGTCTGAATGTGATGGTTAGGGTGAGACTACCTTAGACTAGAAAGTTTAATTTTTGGGATTTATATAACTTTGATGTCATGTCAAAATCTACTCTTTATTTCCTATAACTTGCTACTAACAAAGCTTTTGATTTTGACCAATACACATAAAAACGGGAGAAAGATTTTGTTGTATAGGGGATTTCATATGTCAAATCCCATTTTTGTGCTTCCACCTCCACACACAATAAATGATGATGGTAAATAAGGCTTAACTTAGGTTGGATAGAGGCCAAATGAATAATAGTTGATTAAAAAACAAATGAAAAATGGTAATGGTACCTTGGTATGTGATGTAGGAGCATCCAGTGGTGTAAGGGAAATCTTGCATCACCTAAAAATATAATTTCGGTTTATGTTTCATTTTGTTAGCTTTTTGTAGATGCCTTTGTATTTATGGGTACCCTGTTCATCTTAATGCAATTCCCCAATTTCAATTTTGCTTTTCTGCTTTTTCTAGTCATTTGCTATTTTTAGTAGGTATTGGAATTTGAAGCTATTTGGGGGAAAAACATATATGGGAGGATTTAGAATGGAAAAATAAGAAGATTGGTGAAATAATAAAGTTGAGAGCATTCCCGGTTTGAAAGATATTGTAGTTTAAGTCTCCCAAAAATACACCTTAAGACCTTCCAAATTAGATTTGAGGCACTAAATGGCTCTGAAACAGCCCAAAAACTTGCAAAAATTGGCATAGCCAATTTTAAGCATGTTCTTGACTCTAAGACCTTTTTTACAGTTTAAACGGTTTGAAAAATGGAGTCTCAGATCAAAAGTTATGGCTCCCAAAAGTTAGTGCAATTTCAAAAATGTGCTAATTTTTGAATAATGCTTTAAATTTGAATTTTAAATTGTAATTTGTGGTGCCAAACTACCAAAAACTGATAATTCAAATGTTGTTTGGCTCCAAAAACCAAAAAGGAGATATTTATGGGGGGGATTGTCTGATTTTGTAGCTTTTTGGGGGAAAAGAGTTTGCATGCTGCGAAAGGGGAAAAATTTGTAGTTTCTAAAAATTTTGTAGCTTGCATGTATTTCAGAGCTCGAGGATTTAACATCCTCTGCATGTAAGAATTTCCATTCTAAATAATAATTAAATTTGTCTGGTTTTTTGCATCATTTTCTATGTCTTGGGTTTTCTCCCTCGTCAAGTGGTATCAGAGTGAGGTTTTCTTAAGCATGTGGACAAATCATCGATCATGAGGTAGTTCACACTAGGACCATGGTTGTGGGTTTGAAGTACTCAAGATGCCTCCAAGAGTGATTCCTAGTAGGTGTGGTGGTGCTAGAAGTGGTAGAGGTGGCAAAAATACTAGTGGAAGAGATCCATTGGTGGTTGAGGGTTTTAGAGTCCTCCAGAGAAAAATTGATGCATTGCAGGAACATATGAGAAGAGGGTTAAACTCAAGAAGGACAGAAGAAAGAGAGGATGAAGAAGACATGGAAGATTCAGATGTAGAAGTTGAAGAAGAAGTGATTGATCAAGATCAAATATAGTTGATAAGGGCCATTTTGAAGATCATAAAAAATACCCAGAGTAGAAGTTTCGAGTTATTCCAGAAGTCTAAACTGAAAAGAGTTGATTGACTTGATCAATGAGCTAGAGGAGTATTTTGAGTATAAAGAAATAGAGGACCCAGATCAGGTTAAGTTTGCAAAAATGAAGTTGAAGGGACATGCAAGCATTTGGTGGAAAGAGGTCCAGTTGGAAAGGAATCAAAGAGGAAAAGGAAAGGTCATTAGATGGGATCACATGGTGGAGAAACTGAAGAAGCAGTTTATACCAGTGGACTATGAGTTAGATTTGCTAAAGAAATTACAAGGGTTGAAGCATGGAAGTAGATCTGTGAAGGAATACATAGAAAATTTTCACAAGATGATCATCAGAATGGGGCATGCAAAGGCTAGCAAGGAGAAGGTAGCCCATTATCTTAATGGGTTACAACCAAGCACTCAAGAGGAGCTAAGCCTAGTTAGAATGACCACCATTGAGGATGCATACTAGCTTTCTCTAAAAGTTGAAGAGAAGTTGAAAAAAAGATTTGACAGCAAGTAAAAAGGACAAGGAGGTCAAAGCGGAAGGGATAGTGGAATATCTTTTGGAACCCAAAATGAGGATGAGAAGAAAAATGGAGATGTGGGTACCAACCGAGGCCAGAGGAATGATAACTTCTACCATGCTCATGATCAAAATAGTGGTGATCAAAGAGGTAGAGGACGAGGTAGATCTGGACAAGGATCCAAAAGAGGTGGTTTCAAAGGAACTTGTTTTCAGTGTGGGGAAGAAGGGCATTGAGCTTATGAATTCCCTCAACACTAAGAAAGGAAAGATAGATGGCCAAAAGGTCATGGAATGGTTGTGCATGCAAATGAGGAGGCTCAATCTAAGCATTTAGGTGACACTGAAAGGGGACAAGCCCTAGTGGTTAGAAGAGCCCTGGTGACTGAAGAGAAGGAGCTAGAACAAAGGAAGAATCTATTTCACACAAGGTGCAAATGTGAAGGAAAATGTTGTGATGTCATTATTGATAGTGGGAGCACCGATAATCTAGTGTCAGAAGAGATGGTTGTGAAGCATAAGTTAAAGAGGGAAAGGCATCCACATCTATATCGGATTTCCTGGCTATAGAAAGATCACAAAGTTCTGGTCAACGAGTAGTGCCTGTTGTTCAAGTTCAAAATTCAGAACTATCATGATGATGTACTCTATGATATCATCCCCATGGATGCATGTCACATGTTTTTGGGGAGGTTGTAGTAGTTCAATGAGTGAAATATACATGATGGCCATGCAAACACGTATTCCCTGACAAAGGATGGAATCTGTCATAAGTTGAAACCCCTAAAGGAGGTGAAAAAAAAGTTATACATTAGTGTTATGGTTTGTTATGTTGATGGAAGGAAATTTTTAGAAGGCATGAAGCATGAGTATATGTGTTATGCATTGATTGCTAAAATGGATAAGGAGGATAGTGAGAATGTGTCAGTAGAATTTTTTTGGTTATTGGGTGAGTTTTAGGATATTATATTTGATAATGTACCCGAGGTTTTACCACCAGTGAGGAAGATCAGTCATCAGATTTACTTGATCCCTAGAGCTAGCTTTCAAAATAAGACAGCTCGTAGAATGACTCCTGTAGAAAATGAGGAGTTGAATAGACAAGTTCAGGAGTTTTTGAGAAAGGGTTTGATTTGTGAGAGTCTAAGTCCATGTGCGGTACCTATAGTACTAGCATCGAAGAAGGATAGGGAGTGGAGGATGTGTACAAACTCCTGACCCATAAATAAGATAACAATCAAGTACAAAATTCCCCTACCAAGGATGGATGACCTAATGGATTGTTTGAGTGGAGCTCAGTACTTCACAAAGATTGATCTAAAGAGTGTCTATCACCAAATCTAGATTTGTGAGGGGGATGAATGGAAGACTTCCTCCAAGACCAAAGAGGGCATGTATGAGTGGTTAGTCTTGCCCTTCGGGCTAACCAATGCACTGAGCACATTCATGTGGCTCATGAACGAGGTACTAAAAGAGTTTCTAGGGAATTCTATTATTTTGTACTTAGATGATATTTTCATATTCAATAAGTCCCTTGGTGAACATTTAATGCATATTTGTAGAGTCTTTGAAAAGTTGAGGGAAGAGAAATTGTTGATTAATTTGAAGAAGTGTAGTTTTGTGAAGAAGGAGTTAGTGTACTTGGGGTTTGTTGTCTCATCAGAAGGTCTAAAGATGGACCTAGAGAAGGTGAAGGCTATTCTCAAATGGCCTACCCCAAGAACTACTACTGAGGTGAGATCTTTCCATGGTTTGGCCATTTTTTACAGAAATTTCATCAAAAAAATTAGTAGTATTTGTACACCCCTAACTAAAACAATGAGAGGGGATAGAGAGGAGTTAAAGTGAAGTATAGGAGTAGTGAAAAGTTTTGATCTATTGAAGCAAAAGGTGACAGAACAACCTATTCTAGCTCTCCCAGATTTCAATAAGGTGTTTCAAGTGGATTGTGATGCCAGTGGTTCCATTGGAGTAGTGTTGAGCCAAGAAGGTAAGCCCATTGCCTATTTTAGTGAAAAGTTAAATGATGCAAAGAGAAATTACTTTGTATATGATCAAGAATTTTATGAAATAGTTCAAGCATTAAAGAAATGGAGACATTATCTATTGTTAAAGGATTTTGTTCTATTTATTGATCATCAAGCATTACAGTACCTAAATAGTCAGGGAAAATTAAATCAGAGGAATGTGAAATGGGGAGAATTTTTGCAAAGATATACCTTTGTTTTAAGGCATAAAAGTGGTAGGTCAAATAGGGTTGCAGATTCCTTAAGTAGGAGGAAAAAATTGTTAATAGAGATGTAGATTGAAGTGGTTGCGTTCAATGAACTCAAGATGTTGTATCCTGAAGATCTTGATTTTGTAGAGGCTTGGAAAGCTTGCAAGGAGCCTATTATAGTTGACAGGACAAAGTGGTTGGATTTCATAATCCAGGATGGAATGTTGTTTAAGGGAAGTCAATTGTGTATTCTGAGGAGTTCCATGAGAGAGAACTTGATAAAGGAGAAGCATAGTGGAGAAATGGCAAGACATTTTGGTTGAGATAAGACCATTGCCATTATTAGTGAGCATTATTATTGGCCTCAGTTATCATACGATGTGAAGAATTTTGTGTAGAGTTGGAGGTTTTTTTAGATGTCTAAAGGAGTGAGTTAGAATACAAGGTTGTATCAACCCTTATCTATACCAGAGAGGCCATGGGAGGATATAGGTATGGAATTTTTTCTTGGTTTTCCAAGGACACAGAGGGAATGATTCAGTGTTTGTGGTAGTTGACATATTTTCAAATATGGTGCATTTCATTCCATGCCGAAAGACCCATGATCTAGTCCACATTGTTGAATTTTTCTTCAGAGAGGTGGTAAGGCTACATGGTATGCCAAAGAGTATAGTCTCAGATCATGATACCAAGTTTATGGGATACTTTTGGCAAACCTTGTGGAAAAAATTGAATATAAAGTTGAAGTTCAGTTTTGCACACCATCCACAGACTAATGGGAAGACTAAGGTTGTGAACAGAAGTCTGGGTAACCTACTAAGATGTTTGGTAGGAGATAAACCCAAGGGATGGGACCTAATCTTACCCTAGGTAGAATTTTCTTGCAACAATTCTATCAACAAGAGTATGGGAAGATCACCATTCCAAATTGTGTATGGAGGTAGTCTGAGAACTGCTCCAAAATTGAGGAAGATGGACCAAAAGAAGAAGACTAGTGTCAAAGCCAAAGAATTTGTAGAGCACATCAAGAATGTACATGAGGAGGTAAGAGAACATATTAATAAGATGAATATGTAGTATAAGGCTAAGGCATATCATAAGAGGAGGAATAAGGAGTTCAAGGTTGGTGATGAAGTGATGGTCCACTTGAGGAAAGAAAGGCTTCTAGTGGGAACCTATAACAAATTGAAGATGAAGAAGTTTGGTCCCTGTAAAATTTTGAAGAGGCATGATTCAGGGAATGAATATGAGGTAGAGTTGTTAGATGGAGTCAAAATTTCATATTTGACATAGTATCATGAGGGTGGCACAGAGGAAATACCAGCAAGGGAACAATGTGGCATTTCATCATCTACTTTAGAGAAAGAGGAGATTGAAGCAATCCTAGATAGCCATGTGGGAAGGAGTACTAGAAACAGGTAATATGAAGAATATCTAGTGAAGTGGAGAGGAAGGCCTATGGAAGATTCGTCCTGGATATCTATGGCAGAGGTTGACCATTTGGGTTTTCCTCAACCATCTAAGACATGACGGGGTCACTTCTTAAATTACCCTAGGTGTTTGATGAAAGAGCATCTAGTGGTGTAAGGGAAATCCTACATCACCCAAAAATATGATTTTAGTTTATGTTTCCTTTTATTAGCTTTCTGTAGATGCCTTTTTATTTCTAGATAGACTTTTCATCTTAATTCAATTCCCCACTTTCAATTTTTATTTTTTGCTTTTTCTAGTTAGCTAGTATTTTTAATAGGTATTGAAATTTGAAGGTATTTGGGCACAAAAATTATATGGGAGGATTCAAAATGGAAAAATAAGAAGATTTTTGAAAGAATAAGGCCAAGAACATTCCTGGTTTGAAAGATATTGTAGTTTCAATCTCCCAGAAATGCACCTAAAAACCTTCTAGATCAGATTTGATTCATTAAATGGCCTAGAAAAAACTTGAAAACTTGCCCAAATATATTTCAAGCATGTTCTTGACTATCAAACCTTTTCGATGGTTCAAACGGTCCGAAAAATGGAGTCCCGAATCAAAAGTTATGGCTCCCAGAAGTTAGTGCACTTTCAAAAATGTGCTAATTTTTTAATAACAGTTTAAATTTGAATTTCAAATTGTAACTTGTGGTGCCAAACCTTCAAAAAATTATAATTCAAATGTTGTTTGGCTCCAAAAACTGAAAAGGAGCTATTTATGGGTGGGATTTTCTAATTTTTGTAGCATTTTGGGGGAAATGAGTTCGCATGCTACGAAAGGGGAAAATTTTGTAGTTTCTAAAATTTTTGTAGCTTGCATGTACTGTAGAGCTCAAGGATTTGAGATACTTTGCATGTAAGAATTTCCATTTTGAATAATAATAAAATTTATCTAGTTGTTTGCGTCATTTTTTATGTCTTAGGTTTGCTCCCTAGTCAATATGTAACCATTTTGAAAGTGATGGCCACACCATAAGTCTCTGCCAAAGGTTTTTTGATGGATTCTCTAATTTATTGAAGAGTTGCAAGAGGTTATTCTACAAAAAAATAGATTGTTGTAGCTAGCATGTAGAGGATAATTCAATACATCCTCACAATAAGTGCATCATAATAACTTCATGTTCATAATGCTTTCTAATATTCAAATGAGAATAAAAATTATTTATACATGCATCCTGTTGGAACTCTAAAAATCTGCTATTTTCATAGGTTTTCCATTCGTATTTTTCAAAATAAGTTCCATCTTAGACACCTTCCACTCATATTTTGCCATGTTTCCCCTTTGGTTCCATCATGTCTTTCATTTTTCACATTCTAGTTTGTTTCGGCGTGATAATTTTTAGGTCTCCTCGATCTATTTTTCTACTTGCAAACATTTGAGTTGCCTATCGGCAAGACATTTTCTATGTCACAACAATCAGAGATTTTTCACTGGCAGTTATCAGCGAGATATTCACATGGTTTCAGTGACTAAATTAATTCATATTGGTATATGTTTTATTGTTGATGAAAGGTCATAGCGAACATGCTATTTCTTACTGATTTTCTCATGTGGGTCTCCTTCGGCAAGAGTCATAGTATTCGGCATCATGTCCTAGCGAGTCTTTCTTATCTTACCGACTGGCACTTTAAGTTTCATTTCAGCAAAAGTTGGTGTTTGGGAGGAGGTCTTGGCGAGTGACCTTTAGTCTCGTTGAGATCACATGAGGATGGTCACTTCAGCCAAACAAATTGTATTCGGTGGGAAGTCATAGCAACTTCACATTGTCTCACCGATTGATAGAGGAAAGGGAACACTTCGGTATGAGTTATGGCTTTGATATATGGTCTTGGCGAGCCTATCGGGTCTTGCCGACAGGGTCTAACAAGTGGCTTTCAGTAGGAGTTTTGTGTTGTCTTGGCGAATGGGTATGAGCTTGGGGGCTTTCAGGGAAAGGTAATGAAATTCGCAAGAGGTCTCCCCGAGAGTGATAGGCTACAGTGACATATATGGGACGGATGGTGCATCAGTGAGAATGTTGATAAGTCATAGCGACACAAAGTGAATAAGGGGTTTTTGGTAACACATAATATGTGTTGTGTGACATCTCCCCAATATCATAAAGCTACAGCGATGCTTCCTGACTTTGGAATTGTGAACAAGTCATCACGGCGAAGTGCGAAGAGTAGAGGAACACGGTTAGGAGCAATTGATGATATAGTTGCCTTCGGCATACCTGCAGGGATATCTCGCTGACTATCTCACTGATGAATGATAGAAATACAAATCTTGTGGCTGACATGTAATTTCCAAAAGAATCATTATAGGCCGACATCATTTGACCCCAAATTTTGTGCTGGGCCGACATTGAGTTTCATATGTTTTATTTTCTTAATGCTGGGTATAAATATGCACCCTAATTGTAATTGATGATCATTAGATTTTAGATCACATACAATAGATTAGGAATGGCTACAGTTGAATAATTTTCTCTTATCAGAGACTATGTGCATGTTTTAAAATGGTGAATTCAATGAAAATTAGCTGGTGTGGCAGGTTATTGCTGGTGTCAATTGTATGTTGAGTTTATTGATAAGTATTGTTGAGGCTGTCTCCAGGTTGATTATTTCTGGTTGTTTAAATTGATGTAACAAGTTTACTCTTGGTTTATCAGTGCACATTTGTTGTATTTGTGTGATTACTTGACTGGTTCTCTCAAGTAGAGATTAAATCCTTTTCATTGATCATAGTAATCAGGAAGATTCATCTAGATTATTAAAGAAGAGCTCAGTGGTCATAATCTTGCATTGTTTATACAAGTTATGAACAGATCATATGCCTGCAATTTGATTTTTTTCCAGAATAAGTTGCCCACTTCTGTTTCATTTGATTCCACATACCCAATAAGGCACTGGTCTCTGCAATTTCATTATTTGAATTCATTCAGTTTCTTTATATTTGTTAATTAAGTATTTTAGGACTTAGATCTAAAGATTGCTATCAAGTTTGATTTCATTTTGTTCACTATCATCTACCATTGTGGACAAAGCATTTTAGAAGGATAATCATAAGATAAGTCTGCTCAATTTAGAGAGGTACACCCACCTAGGTTTGGTAGCACCTGAAGAGTAGAAGGTTGAGTTCTCTTGACCTTGTCTGTTACCCTAAAACGTTGTGAAAGCTTGGCAACCTTTCGTGGTTCAAACCTTCATTTTTGAGAGCTAACAGATTGGTGACTCTACTGGGGATACATCAGAAAATTTAGTTGAAGACCATCATATAGAGTCATTGGAGGAAAATTTGTAATTTCAGAATGTGTGATTCCACTGGGAGAAGATCAGAAAGAATTATTTTCCTACTTTTTGAAAAGTAGGTGGTGACTCTGAAAGAGAATGGAATTTGTATATAGAATGAATGATTGCAAAAATGCAGCAAGCTATTGGGCCCCTCAGGCACTTGATAATACAATTGGAAACTTATACAATGGAGATAGTACATATCATGCACAGCTGAGCACCTATTCTCCACAGCCATCAAAGCAAGTAAGTGTTTATCCAGTCCCTCCTGCACAAAGATTGGCAAGTTATCAAGAATGTCAATGTGATCAGTGTCAAGTGCAATGTCAATGTGATCGATGTCAAGTGCAGTGCAACTCTGGCCCACTTGGAGATGTCAGCTAGAATCTGCAAAAAGGTATGCATCGAAACCAACAATCTAAAGATAATGAATATTTCAAAAATCTTTTGGATGACTGTCTTGGTATCAGAAGATATAGAGGAGAATCTAGGTACTCTTTGCTCTCCAGAATGATTGATATTTTAAAGAAAATACCTATTAAATTCCCACCTAGTAGGTATGACATCATTTTGCAGTTCATGAAGGTGTATGAGCCAAACCTAGTATATTGGCTTGAATCATACATACCAATTTATTTAGATCAACTAGTTGAATGGGCTGATATTGTAGATAGGAAAAAGTATGAAGACAATGGTTGTATTTTTGATGAGTATAGAGAAATTGATCAAACAATGCATCCAATAGAAGATGAGACATGTACAAGTCAATATCATTCATATGATAGCTTGCATGATAAAGGTGAAGGTACAAGATATCTCTCTTGCATAACAAATTGTGACAGGGATGGCAGTGTGTGTTATGAGGGATCCAGCGAGTATTCAGATTGTGATGATGCACCTATGGATTTTGATTTGCAGCAGGGTTCCTCTACCTCTTATGAAGATTAGGGTGAAGAGGTAATGGACAATGTGAGTCCATTTGGCAGTGAACAAATAGTACCTCGAGCTGCAGTCGAAAGCTATGAAGATGTATTCGATGAAGAAGAGGTTTGTACTTTTGAAAATGGTTTCCAAAATTTTCAAACCTATTGTATGATAAGGTGTTAAAAGAGGATCAGATGATGTCTTGCAATAGTGTGCCCAAGAATGAATTTCAAGTATTTTTAGATCCATTTGATGTTGAGAAAAAGGTATTTTTAGATAAACAAAGTTATGGAACAAATGACTATGATGGTAATTTTTCATTCTCTAATGATCCTAGGCCTCTTTTTGATGATGAAAAAAGTGACGAGTATGACTGTAATAATGAAAATGTGGAAACTTGTTTGCTTAGCAGTGAGCAAGTTTTAGATTTGTAAACTCTTTATTATTAGAGATATATACATAAGGGTGATCTTCAAGCTCTGTGTCCAATTGATGGTGAAACTTTTGGAGCTGACCAAATGCATTTGTCTGTTCAAGAAGATGTATGTGATTTTAAAATTTCTAACTCATGTGGGGAAGACTTTTATCTGCATACCAAGGATGATAGTGCTCCAAATTTGATTGATTCATATATTCTTAATATTGAAGATTTGAGTCATAAAGATACTGAAGAGGTGCAAAAAGTTTTAGATTTATTTATTTCAGACAGTGTTGATATGACAGAATTTTTTGATTGTCAAAAGAAGCACTTTGATGGTAAATTTTCAATACAGTTGGGAGAATGTTTCATAATACATAAAGATAATAAGAAATGTTGTATTTCATATGCATGCATTTTGAATAATAGGGGTTTGTCCCAAGATGTTGAAGAATTTGAACTATAGGATGGTGTTGGGATTTTGGGCCAAACCAAGCATGATGATACTCTAAGAACTTGCAATAATAGTGACGGGAAGGATTGCATGAGTATCTTCAAGAAGAATCTGATGAACTCAAGACAAAACTAGGTGTTTGACATGGGTAAGCTTGGTTTGAGTTTCAGATTGTAACAGCTCAGAATAGATGAAATCTGAACACAAAGGATTAAGGGTTGCCAGTGCATGGACAACTCTTCCTTGTCCTCTTTAAAATTATTTTCCATGCACAGTAGTTTAGGGTTGAGGTTCACTTTCATTTTGCATCCATTTCACCTCCATTTTGCATTCATTTTGCATCCATTTCACCTTCCATTCATTTCCATTACTTCTCACCGGTTCATCATTTTGTGCCTGGTTTGCTCACCGAAAGATTTGGATCCTTGCAATGATCTGACAATCATTCATCCCTAGATGGAGACACTCTTGGAATTGTAAAAATATTCTATTTTCACAAGTTTTCCATTCGTATTTTTCAAAATAAGTTCCATCTTGGACACCTTCCACTCATATTTTTCCATGTTACCCCTTTGGTTCCATCGTGTCTTGCATTTTTCATATTCTAGTTTGTTTCGGCATGACAATTTCTGGGTCTCCTTGATCTGTTTTTCTGCTTGCAAACGTCAAAGTTGCCTATCGACAAGATGTTTTCTATGTCACGACGATCAGAGTTTTTTCACTGGCAGTTATCAGCGAGATATTCACATGGTTTCAGCAATTGAATTAATTCATATTGGTATATGTTTTACCGTTGATGAAAGGTCATAGCAAACGTGCTATGTCTTACTGATTTTCTTGTGTGGGTATACTTCAGCTAGAGTCATAGTATTGGACATCATGTCTTGGCGAGTCTTTCTTGTCTTACCGACTAGCGCTTTAAGTTTCATTTCAGCAAAAGTTGGTGTTCGGGAGGAGGTCTTGGTGAGTGACCTTCGGTCTCGCTGACATCACATTAGGAGGGTCACTTTGGCCAAACAAATTGTCTTCGGTTGGAAGTCATAGCGACTTCACATTGTCTCACCAATTGATAGAGGAAAGGGAACACTTTGGTATGACTTATGGCTTTGATATATGGTCTTGGTGAGCCTGTCGGGTCTTTCCGACAGGGTCTAACAAGTGTCTTTCGGCAGGAGTTTTGTGTTGTCTTTGCAAACAAGTCTAAGCTTGGGGGCTTTCAGGGAAAGGTAATGAAATCTGCAAGAGGTCTCCCCGAGAGTGATAGGCTACAGCGACATATATGGGACAGATGGTGCATCGGTGAGAATTTTGATAGGTCATAGCAACACAAAGTGAATAAGGGGTTTTCGGTAACATGTAATACATGCTGTGTGACATCTCCCTGATATCATAAAGCTATAGTGATGCTTCCTAACTTTGGCATTGTGAATAAGTGGTCACGGTGAAGTGTGAAGAGCAGAGGAACTCGGGTAGGAGTGATTGATGATATAGTTTCCTTTGGCATACCTGTAGGGATATCTCGTTGACTGTCTCGCTGATGAATGATAGAAATACAAATCTTGTGGCCAACATGTAATTGCTAAAATAACCATTGTAGCCCGACATCATTTGAACCCAAATTTTGTGCTAGGCCCACATTGAGTTTCAAATGTTTTATTTTCTTAATGCTAGGTATAAATATGCACCCCGATCGTAATTAATGTTATAGGAAAAATAGGGTGTCAATATAGTGTGAAATTATCAGGTTTGATAATTTACAATGCTACTTTTAGCCGCCAATTTAGTGAGAGTATGATCTTAGATTCATGTTCAAAATAACATAATAAATTAATTACCAATTTTTTTAAGAGACGAGATGACATAATGTTGAGGGGTGTGCAAGCCCCAATTTTGGGATCCTATTAGTCAATGATGTTAAGACAAACATGGAGTAGATATATCACATGCAAGATAAGAGAAGATTCAATCTTACATAAGACACTCAATGAAAAATAAATGGAGTACACATAAAATAATAAGAAATGTTTTCATAAAGAAAACATGATGGATAGAAGGAATACATTAAGAAAACACATGAAATACACAAAGTGAAAATATGAGATAGATAAAGAAAAAAAACCAAATATACAAATCAAACATTCCATGTGCATGAATAAAATACAAAAATACATGAGGAAAACATAGTACATGCATATAAAGAAAACATGAAATGCACATAGAGCAATGAATGTTAATACAAAAACTAAATATTTGAGTCAACAAGGTAATGAGATCTCAATTTTTAAGGTTGTATCAATTATCAATAATCATCCATCAACAATATAAACATCTAAAAATTCTAAAGTGATAAATAAAAGTACTCAAATAGATATACTAGGTAGCAAGTTGTGTTATGCTAGGTGTCCATATAAAATTTATAAATGATAGGTCCCATAAGTCTAGAAAGTTTTTTTTATGCTAGTCTAATCATGAGACACATGGATGTACTAGCTATAAATTTATGTTATGTTATGTTTCAATCTCAAATGATCACATTTATAGTAAAATAAGCTCCATTATGCTAACTTCATGGATTATTTAAAAAATCATGCTTCAAGGAGCACATAAAATTTTAACATCATGGGGGAAAAACTCGTAGCCACACTTGAAGGAGTACAAAAATACTGAATTTATTAGGGGATAAATTGATAAACAGACCATAGGGGGCATGTCAATAAGTCAAAGCTCAAGAGATGTAAATGAAAAGTGATAGGGTGATATTCTGCCCCTAAAATGTTAGAATGATTGCTATGGTGATATTTGAAAGAAAATAAGGGTTAGATGGATCCTTGAAAAAATACACACCTACCAAAATAAGTTATCCTTTCCCCTAAAGTGTATAGGAAAGGACAACATGTAAGATACTATCATGTTTCTAACATAGATCAAATATGGATGAACAAAATATTGTACCACCATGAATGGAAATGAGCTAAGAAATGGAGCTACAAATGCCATAGTGAGGAGAAACATATAATAGAAGAGAGCTTATTATTTTGAATGAATAGATCCATCAACACATGGAAGAATGATAACACCATAATTTAAAAGTTGTATTTTATTACTCAAGGCCTAACATTCATAAGTGGAATGCCCAAGAATTGCTGAAATGCATGAAAAGAGCTATTTTTATGAAACTTATTACATGTTCAAAGAGGGGAAGTAATAAAGTGGGCATTAAGAAGCCTAAAAAAATATGATCTTTCTTAGATAGAGAATCAGGAGTAGGAGACAATCCTTTCTCTTGTGAGAAAATATTTCACTTGAGAAAATATTTCACTTGCCTCTCGAGGTTATAAATATAGTAGACGATAGAGGATGAGATGTACATGAAGGAGAAGGTTGGAAACCTAAACCCCTTTTAACAAGATATGGTGTATACTTCACATTATCCTTAACTCCTTTTCCTGTTTTTTCTTTATATCTAGTTTTATAAAGAATCTAAAATACAAGCTTATAATGCTTTTCCAACTCAAATGGAGGAGAAGCCTTGTTTAACTGATTATGAGAAGAATTTATTATTTTGTAAGAATGAAAAGCATTTTTGGGTGTTAAAATGTTATTATTATATATTTCCAACACATGAGGGAAAAAATATAAAGAGCCTCCATAACTATCATGGGATGGTACTTTTAGATTTGTTGATGTAGAAGAATATTGAGTAAATAAAACAAAAGACAACCTGGTTTTAAATTGTGAGATTTTTTACTCTCCCAAAAATGAGAGTGTAAAATATAATGAGCCTCAATTGTCACCAAGACATGTACTTGAAGATGAAGCATTATTGTGATCATTTTTTTCTATTTGATAAGAGGAATGACAAGATTGTGTTGAAACAACATTTGAATGTTTAATCTTTGATAGTGAGATTTTATGCTTCCCAATGAAGGTAGGTGTAAAATAGAGCAAACCCCAATCATCACCAAAGAGCCAATTTGTTCAAAAAATAAAAAAGGAGACCTCTAGTTCATTGTCTTTGTTGTCATTGATGCCAACATTATTTTATGTATAATTATCTTCTCATCTGGTAAACTATGTTCATGCTACACCAATCCAGTATTTTGGTTAGGAATCTCTTTGAAGTGTATGTTAGAACTTTGGCTTATATTTTTGTTGTGTCTCTCTTTTGGTTGACTTAAGGTGCACATTTCATGAAAGATTTTTTTTTAGGTTTGCCCCGACCTAAATTATGTCTTGTATTTTTAGTTTTGAGTGCGAAAGAAGTGTTTTTTTGTGGCCTACAAGATAATTTTTTTTATGTTTACATCCAATTAGGCCAGCCTAATTGATGTATGAACCATATATGTATATATATATATATATTGAGTAGATACACAATTGAGAGAGATAAAAAATGCACATATTAAGACATATAAAGATATAGAGAAGGTGTGATAGTGTGAATGTATGCAATAGTGTGATATTGTGAATCTAGTGATAGTTATTGATAGTTATGTTCCTACAAACTGATCTAAAACTTTTGTCTTCTAGAGATTAATTGGAAATGTACTTATTACAAAAAAGGTGCATTCCTTTCAGTTCACATTTCTGGCAGTGAGCCATAGCTTTCTATATTCTAGCGATAAGCCATAACTTTTGTACTCTAGTTGTGATCCTTTCAAGGACAATGTGTCCTAGTAGTGTGCCATGTAATATCTTGTAACCAATTATAATATATTGTGAGCTAATCCTCACCGTGGTTTTTCCCACCTTTGGTTTTCCACATAAAAATCCTAGTGTTTATGAGGTGTGTGATGTTATGTTCATTTCCATTTTTTTACTTACTGCTGCAACAAGATACTATGGAACTCTTAAAATTTTCTAGTTCCATTTCTAAATTCTATAAAATTTAGCAAGTTTCAAGTATCTGGACTTAGGGTTTTGTTCACTACCAATACCTTGGGAATTTTTTTGTCAAATCCCTTCCTTAAAAACACTTAAGTATTTTACTTTTTCAACGTTATAATCTCTCATTGACCACTCACCACTAGATCTTGGTTATGTTGAAAAGAACCTAAGCCATCAAAATCCATGAAATTATCAGCCCCTTGTACCTAAGTCTGAGAAATATTTTATTTTCTAAGGTCAATTGATTGAACTTGTTTGGCATTTTCATCCTTTGAATAATATGGTTTAAAGTTCTTCAAGGCCTATTTTTACATCATCCTAGGTATTCCCCTTTCTTAATACAACTTTTTAGTATGTGCAAAATTGTCTCACTTAAATTCCTATGCACTGTTGTTGACCATCGTTCATCGTAGATAGGTTCCTAGTTTTATGTTTCACATTAGCAATGAGTGATATAAGATTTAATTTGCATCATTGGATATTTCGCCATCCCTAATTTCTCTTTAGTCCAAAGTTTTGAATTAGAAATGTGCAATGAACTTATGTCTCTTCAATATTCTTTTGATTGCTTATCACTGATAGCTCAGCGCTTACCTTTTTTGAATGGGCAATGAGCAATGTGACCTGCTGTAATATGTCATCACTATTTTGAAGCTTTTATATGGGTGACACCTTTCTTTCCTTTTATTTTCAAGAAGATATATGTGGCTTGATCTTGCTCCATCACCTTTCCTCTCCCATCATTGATATGATTCATAATTTGAAACATAAATCAACGATACAAGGCAGGGAACAAGTGTAACCAAAAAGATGTGCTTTGATCCAACAATTGAGATTTCATCATGTCAATGCTCACATCACTAATGCAACAATGTGAAGGAAGGAAAATCTACAATGAGTGATGGAATGTTTAAGGGAATGTTCTCCTCATTGTTGACTCTTTATACCTTGCTAAATTAAATGGAGCATAGACCAGGATGGCAATACATGATGGCTATCATATTAGAGATGACTAATGAAATTAAGTGGAGACATGGAAACTTTCTGATGTGGTATTTCCATTTTTGAGGCACAATTTGTAAAATATAGGACTGATGCTTGAGGAGTGCAATTGATTGTGCTTTAAATCTGAAGAGATCAATGACTCAGATCAAAATTTGAGAGGTTGGTTGTCAGCTTGCTCACACTAGCCTTCTTTGATCATTGATGGCTACACACTCCTATTGTTCTACTTAATGCAGATCATATGTTGTTTTATCTCACTATTTGCACTAATCTAGAGTTTGGAAATTCCTTTAAGAGAAAAAGAAAGGATGTAAGTCTAGCATTTTTAATTTCAGAGGTATTGAAATCATGGTCCTAGCTAAGTTGGTTTTTTATGCATAGCTTGTTCCAATTATACACTAGTTTTCTTTCGAGTTTCAATTTTCTAGGGTAGTAAGAATTTTAATTTTTGGAAATTTCCATGTGGGTTGGTGGAAATTGTGTGGGTTTGAGAGTTATTTTTTGTAATTTCAATCTAGGGGTTTAGGCTAGTGATTTTTCTACAAAGTGAGGCTTGCTAGTCCTAGTCATGTTTCCTACAAAATGAGTAAACCTAGTAGGTTGGCTCAACTAGTCAGGAGGTATAGGAGACTTAGTCTCCTTGAGTCTCATGAAGATGCTCCTAGAAGTGAACAATACACACTATGAGATCCTACAACACCAAAGGAGAAGAAGAAAGCCCATAGGAAGGTTGTGCAGGGTGGTGTCAGAAGCACCTATAATTTGAGGAGTAGGGTTATTTCAAAAGAATTCATCAAGTTTAGAAAAAAAGAAAGTTAATCTTGTGATGGAAGCAAAGAGGAAGAATAAGTACCACAAGGCTTATGAGTCTTATATGGGGAGGCACAACTCTCATATAGAGGTTTCGAATAGCCCTTTCGGAAATTAAGGAGATACTGGCCAAGAGTATGGTTGTTACCTTCTTACTCTAGCATCATATGAGGATTCTGATGAGGGAGGGATAGTAGCTTCTCCTGTTTCAACAAGAAAATAGAGCGAGTGTGTTGATTATGACTTACAAGAGTCAAAATAGTACCCTAGTTCTATTTGTGTTTTTGATGACACCATTGCCACTACAACAGACTCATCCTTTTCAGCAAGTGTATGGTTTTTTGTCTTTGATGTTGACTTAGAAACCTTTTTGGTTGGTGTGAAGGAGAGTAGAAGTACAGGTCTAGCAGTCCTTTACTTATTTTTTGGCCAATCCTTACCCTTGCTAATCATTGGATTTTGGCATATTCATAGGTAAGTGGTAAGATCAAGTTTGGTTCTAAAAAAACACCAACAGAATGGTGACTCTACTAGGATAATTTGAGGAAATTATCAGACAAGATCATCTTTCCTTAAAAGAGTCATTGAAATTCTAAAGTGTGAATTGCAAAAATTTGTTGTGTTTTCCCCAAAATTGGAAAAATTTATCAAGATCCACCATAATTCCATAAGTATTTTATAATCTCTCATTAGATGTGGGTGGTGAATCTAAGATCTCTATACCAATGTGTATTATTTGAGAGGATTCTAAAAGTAGAATGAGAAATTTGCTAAGAAAGGATTATAAGGTAGATTCGAGCTCGAACAATAAAATACCCTAATAGAAAGCTAAAGAGAAATTTTCAAAGGACTCCAGTATTATCTTGAGAGAGAAATAATTTATTGAATTTGGATATTTGGTTCATATTTTGAGTACTCAAAACCTAGAAAGGGTTGTAGTGCAGAAAATATAGAGTTACCTATGACTCTGCTGATCAAGGAAGCTTAAAGTGAAATTAACCTTTGAAAGGAACTTCATCTTGTTGAAGTTGGTTCCTCTATAAAAAGGAGGTGGAAAATCTATGCAAATAACCTGATGAAAGCTTCAAATCTACAAATTTTTCCAGTTCGAAGCATAATTCAAAGCGGTTGTAGCATATCCAAGTATTTTCCCTGTTTTGGTTTTCATGTAGCATAAATATGTGAAAAGACCATGTTGAATGATTTGGAAAAAATTTAATTCCCTATTGAGTTAATTTAGCACTAATAAAGGGAAATGATAGTGGTAGTTACAATACTTCTAAGGTGTAATTTGAAGTTTTTGTATTATGGAGAAGAAGTATGCTTATCTTTAAAATCTTCCCATTAGAAGATCTAAGGAATAAAAGTAATTGAGTTGTGTGCTTTGAGGTCATGGTTACATCAAAGAATAAGGAAGTGAATGATCAAGTGTATTGTTGATGTTTGAGGCTTATAGAGGGATATAGGAAATGTATCATTCACCTGTATTTCCCTGTGGAATGTCAAGTAAGAACATGTATGGCATGTGGCCTATGTCATTATCTCAAAGAAATTTCTCTATTGGGAAATATAGGTCATTAAATTTAGTGGTATTCAGGGTTTCCAAAACCCTATTCCTAATGATGTTAGGGAACATTTTGAAAAATTCATAGGCCAAGGTTTTGAATCATCTTATAAACATTTGCATACATTTATGGATTTTATGACAGATTATGAGATAGATCATGAAAATTTTGTCATGAAATTATTTTCTCATTCTCTAAAAGAATATGTTAGAGATGTTGGAGTGAAAAAATAACACTGAGAGGGAGGGGGTGAATCAGTGTCTTAACATATTTTACCATTTTATCAAAAAATAAACCATAGCACACATTTGTTCTCAATATTTCAATGATAAGTACATTCATGAGTTGAATGCAATCATTCATAAACTAAAATGAGAAATGTAATAGAAAAACAATTAACAATACAACATTATCTCAGTAAAGTAGTGAAACCACAAATGAACAAAAAGACACAAGATTTTTCAAGTGGAAAACCCTCCTGGGGTAGAAAAACCACTCCTGAAAATGTTACCTTTCAAGCTCTTATTTGAAAACCACTGTAAACAATGCCTTATAGGCTAATTTCTGAGCAACAACTCAAGGAACACCAACCCCTCATTTTGAAACACCAATTTCAAGGAGCACCAACCTCTTTTTAGATTACAAAATAACAATAACATAGAGGATCTCTTTGTCTTCCAGATAAGCTCATGCAACCCCACACGCTTAATCTATCTAATACCCTAAAGATTCAAACAAATGAATCCCTAAAATATTAAATAAATTAAGTATACATATTTTCTCTACATCATATTTCTATTTTGTATTACAAATCTTTTTCAACTTTTTCCTTTTTGATACAGCAACAAGTTACAATATCACAAATCACATCAAAATACTCATAGTGATGAAAACTATATTTATAGTGTATACAAAAATATATATTAACCCTTATGTTCCTTTTTCAAACTATATTTTATAAATTGAATACAATCATAGTTATGTTTTAGAAACAATAAAAGTAATGACAGGTGGAAGATTTCACAGAGGTATCTTTTCCTTCAGGTAACTTTTTACCAATCTGATAAAAAACAAGATAACTATCACTAAAAAAACCTCTCAAGAATTGTAAGTACTTCATCTCAAAATGAACAAAATGATGACTGATATGCGTAAATCAAAACAACATTTGCATAAATTTGATAAAGGAGAAAGTGTAACCAAACCCATATCATCATGTTTATATAGCCTTAATAAAACAACCAACAATTGCAGAACCCGGATAATGGTGAGGAAGAAATCAAATGAAATACATGATATCCTAACAGAAATATTTCAACAACCCATTGAATCCATTTCATCCGAAATTTCTTCAGCCACAAAGTGTTATTCAAAAACCAATAACACATAAAAACTACCAAGAAACAAATTCTGACAAAAAATCACAAGGCTATAACCAAATAATTGCAAATACCCGATTCAATGCAAGAAGAAAACTAAAGAAATGAGCCTTAAAAAGCCCGATAACTATCTAGTTCCAACTGTCATTGATGTTTCTTTACCAAATACTCGCACTAACTCAATTTCTCAAGCACAAGACATTTGATATGTTGGGCAAGCTCACATAATGAGATGATTTCAAAAACTTAGCATGTCGACAGAGAGAGCCTCAAAAAATTTACAAATCATAAAGACTTCATGGCAACAGCTAGGGTTCCAAACCCTAAGAATGAAAAAAAAAGACTTCACCCTAATCTTTCCTTTCTCAAGGTATTTGATTATCATGCCAAGATAAATAAACTTTGAAGTTCGAAAGACTAAGTCATGATTTAATATAACATCATAATGTTTTTTATGTCCATAGTCAAACATTTTACCATGGAGGCCAACAATATATTCACTTTGATAATTTCTCAAAGAAATGTTGATCCACATTATCACTTAATAACCATTATTCAATGACTAATGATCTCCAGAAAAATGACAAGCATAAAGATATATGATGGCTGTCAACGCATATTTCAATATGACTTTAACCAAAGTCATTTACTAATAAAATAAGGCCCGATACCATTGCAAGTTAGCCATTTAAAAGTGATGCCCCAAATAACATTACTATTGAGCCATAAACATTACCTTCACATATATATTTGACAAGACACCTTTAGATGCCAATTGATGTCAAGGCTCGTGTAATGGAGTCTCCTTTAATAACCATATATATTATTAAAATCATATGCCTTAGACAAACATGACAACAAGCCAATATGTAGCATAGTTCCCTTGTCAAGGCCATGTGGCATTCAAAATTTTCTTTGTAATAAACCAAGATTTATGGAATGCCAATGATCAATCTGATAAATGGTCAGTTTAAAAAATACACCTATGACAGGCAAACATAAAAAGAGTTCATCATGACATGATGAAACCATCTATCAAACTATCAAGGTGACAATGTCATAAATCTGAAGCTGATGAATTCGCTATGGAATACAATAACGAAGGGTCTACCTATCAAACTAAATATCTTGAACTTGTTGCATGATAATCTTGAATGACCTATAATAATGCTTTATCACACTGTTAGTAACCATAGCCATCTGAAAATATATTTCATGCATAAATCTAAATGAGAAGCCACATGAGAAATATCACACTGAATATCAACATGAAAAACTTGAATCATCATGAAAATCCTGAATCACCATAAACATGAATACCAAAAACAAAGCCTCTGAATGATTATCTGAGATACCAAAGAAAATGCCAATTTATTTCATCATCAAGGACAACCAAAGACAATTGAGAAGTCAACAAACTCTCCTTTTGTCCTTGATGGAAAAACAAAAATTGCTCTCCCCCTTTTTGCCTCAATGACAAAGAAATGCAATGCAACCACAATTGAGAAGCCAACAAATGCTCTGATACTTCCCCCTTTGTTCATATAGAACTGTATGAACTAGCTGCAAGTAAAACAATAAGAGTAACAAACTAAAAATATAAGAGTTGTGAAAGAATAAATGTTGTAACAAGCTCCCCCTAAGCCAAAACTAGCTAAATCAAAGAAGCAAAGATTGAGAGATAACTCCCAATCGAAGTCTTAGCCTTTCAAATAATTCTTTAGCTAAAGGCTTAGTAAAAATGTTAGCAACCTGTTATTGTGAGGCAACAAATTGTAAATAGACCTCATTAGCCAACACTTTTTCTCGAAGAAAGTGAAACTTGATAGCAATGTGTTTAGTGTGAAAGTGCATTATAAATTTTTTGGAGATATTAATCTCACTAGTGTTATTACATAAACTAGAAATAGGTTTAGGAACTTCAATACCCATATCAAATAGAGTTTTTTTCCATCCAAAGTACCTGAGTACAACAAGAAGTGGCGGTAATATATTATGCTTCAGTTGTAGAGAGTGAAACAGATTCTTGTTTCTTGTTGTGTCATGCCACTAATCGATCACCAAGAAAGAATGCGACACCACTGGTGCTTTTCCTATCATCTAAACAACCATCCCAGTCAGCATCAGTATATGTAATTAAGTAAAAATAATTGATTCTCGAATACCAAAGACCATAATCAATATTTCCCTAAACATATTTAAGAATTCTTTTAACATCAGTAACATGATATTCCTTAGGAGATGACTGAAATCTTGCAACCATGCAAACTGCCTGCATTATATCATCTCTATAAGTTGTTAAATATAATAAGCTACCAATCATTGACCTATATTCAGTTTGATTTACATTAGGAGAGTAATCAACCTTAGTAATTTTGCAACCTGTAACCATTGGAGTGCTAAATAGATTACATTCATCCATTTGAAATTTCTTAAGCATCTTTCTTGCATACTTTGTTTGACACAGAAATATACCAATTTCAAGTTGAGAATTTTGAAGACCCAAAAAGAAAGTTAATTCTCCCTACATTGACATTTCAAACTCAGATTCCATAATCTGAGAGAATTTTTTACTCAAATAAATATTATTGCATTCAAAGATAGTATCATCTACATAAATTTCAATAACCAGAATATTAGAACCTTCAATCTTAACATGATTAGGATTTTTTTTGCAAATAAACCCTTCAGGTTGTTCTATATAGACCTCTTCATCTAAATAAACATTCAGAAAAGTAGTTTTGACATCAATTTGATAAATAGTAAAGTTCTTGACAATAGAATAAGCCAAGAATATTCTAATAGATTCAAGTCTAGCAATAGGTGCAAAAGTTTCACCAAAATCAATACCTTCTTGCTAAGAATACCCTTTGCAGACATACCTTTCCTTGTTGCGAACAACATTGTCATTTTCATCATGTTTATTTCTGAAAATTCATTTGCCACCTATCACATTCTTGTCATCTGGTTTGGGATTAACTCCCAAGTCCTCGATTTTTCTCAATTTGATCAATTTCTTCCTACATAGCATTAAGCCAACATACATTTGTGAGAGCTTCATCATAATTTTTAGGTTCAAACTGCGTAACTAAATAGAAAGCTATTTGAGCTTTTTTTATCAAATTTGGTAGTCTTTCTTCTTGTTTGAACTCCTGCATATTTATCCCTAATAATCTGATCATTAGGATGGTATCTAGCAAGAGATTTTGAAGGATTTTTTGACACACTGAAGAGGGAGCAAACCCGAGACACAAAAAAACACTCAAAAAATAGAGAATAATATTTTATTCAATATTATGAACTTCTTACACACAAAGGATCCCAAATCCTCAAGCTCTGTGATACATGCCAAATTACAAACTTACAAGAAATTACAGAACTACAAAAAATCCCCTTTTCGCAACATGCGAACTCTTTTCCACAAAAAGTTACACAAAAATTAGAAACTTGCCCATAAATAGCCCCTTTCCCATTTGCAACCAAAACCAACATTCAAGATAAGATTTTTTGGCAGTTAGGTGTCAAAAATTACAATTTGAAATTCAAACATTGAGTCCTAATTCAAAAATTGGAAATTTTCCAAAAATTGGCCAACTTCTAGAAGCCATAACTTTTGATCTGGGACTCCATTTTTTGAATCGTTTGCACTGTCAGAAAGGTCTCAGAGTGAAGAACGTGCTAAGAACCAGCCCCACCATTTTTGGTGATTTCAAGGCTTGTACGAGACCATCTAGTGGCTCAAACTAGACTTGGAAGGTTTTTCAGGGCAAAAAGAAAAAAATGGAACTTGAATAACTTTCAAACCGTGAATGATCTTGATCTGATTCTTTCGCCAAAGTGCTTATTTTTCCAGCATGAACCTTCCCATAAATTTTTTTCTTCCCACACCTTAAAATTCCCACCTGCTAAAAATAGCAGTTGAGCAGAAAAAGTAGAAAAATAGTTCTGAAAGTTGGAAACTCTTAATGGATGAAAAGGGTATCCAGAAATGCAAAAAAAATCTACAAAAAGAAAACAATAGGAACAAAAATGGAAAGCATCTTTTTGGGTGATGCAAGATTGCCCTCACACCACTGGATGCTCCTGTATCACACACACTTTTCAGGACTTCTTTCATCAATTTTAGGACTTGTTTCGACAAGGGTAGGACTTGTTGATTCAACATTAGGCTTTGCTATTCCAAATCCTTCTAAAATTATTTCAAGTTCAAATTATTCTTCCTCATCATCCTACATAGGTTCAACATCTAAATATGGTCTTTCATCAACTTTTACATTAACTACTTCAATAATCTTATTAAGCCTTTTGTTAATAAATTTATAGGCTTTACTATGAGTTGAGTATCCAAAAAAGATACCCGCATCAAACTTTGATTGAAAGCTGCCAAGATGATCATCATCTTTCCTGATAAAACACTTGCTTACAAAAATTCTAAAATTCTTCACTGAATTTTTTTTCTGTACCATAGTTCATAGGGGGTGTATTTAGATTTCACCATAAGTTTCACTCTATTCAAAATGTATATTGTTGTATGAACAACTTCTTTCCAATACATATCAAGAAACTTAGCCTCATCTAGCATTGGTCTAGCCATTTCTTTTACTATTTTATTTTTGTGTTCAACTACCCCATTTTGTTGAGGTATTCTAGTGGCAGCATACTGCCTCTTAATACTATGTTGTTCACAGTAATCAATAAAATCCTAAGAGGTGAACACACCTCCTTTATCAGATCTTAGACATTTGAGTTTTAAATCAAATTATTTTTCAACCATTTTATGAAAGATTTTTGAACCTTTCAAATGCCTTTGATTTATGTTTAAGAAAAGTAACCCAAACCATTATGGTGTAATCATCTACACACAACATAAATTACTTTTCACCATTAATTGACCTTGTTCTAGTTGGGCCACACAAATTTGTATGAACTAGCTATAAGGGCTTTGTTGAAGAATGTTCTTTTGTCTTGAAATTGATTCTAGTTTGTTTACCACTTAAACATTCTTTGAACACAAAATTTTCTGGTTTGTTAAGGACTGGTAAACATCTAACATTCTTATTTTTATTGATTTTAACCATATTTTCAAAGCTTATGTGTCCTAATATTTTATGCCATAACTAGATTTCTTCAACTTGGCCCATTAGACACACCTTCATTGTTATCATTACCAGAAGTGTCAAGAAGATTATACACATTACCTTTGGTTCTTCTCCCAGCTGCAACAACTTTTCCAAACTTTTTCTTGATCTCACATCCCTGTGAATTAAACATAACATGATAACCACTATCACAGATTTGGTTAACACTAAGCAAGTTGTATTTTAGGCCTTCAACATAATACACATTATAGATAGGTGTATCCTCATTTAATAAAAGTGACCCTTTACCTCTAATCTATATACTAGTATTATCACCAAACTTTACATATCCACCAGCATAATATTCAAGTTTGATGAATTCATCTTTGTCACCTATCATGTGGTTAGAACAACCACTATCTAGGACCCACAAGTCCTTTTTTGAGTGAAAATTAGTTTGGACCAGCATTGTTTGCTCTAGGCTCTTAACATTTTTAGGTCTCCAAACTAATTTAGTTTTCTATTTTTTATCATGCAGATCAGTTTTGCATTGTTTGACTATGTCCTAGAGTATTGCATTTAAAGCATCTGACCTCATTAAAAAATCCAAAGTACTACTTATGACCAAATCTTGGCATTCTAGAATTTATGAGCCTACAAGTGCTCACTTTATGGCCAAATTTATTGCAGAGGAAGCAGTAACCATAAAAGAAAGGATTGAATTTGAATGATGTTCTATTATCTTTAAAGGAATGAACATGATTCTTACTAGATTCAGAATGATTTGGACCAGAACTCTTGTTTTCAAAAGAAGTTTTTTTATTTGTATTATCAATTGAGCATTCACCCTTTTCAAACACAACACTAATTTTATCTTTATTTAGTTTCTGCTTTTTGAGCATCTCATTAAGTTTTAAAGTCCTTTCATACATTTCAATTTCCTTTCTAAGACAAACAAATTCTTGTTCCAATTTTTGAATTTCTTGATCTTTGCAACTTACAGTTACTCAAAGATAGTCCTCAACTCTCTTAGCTTCTTCAAGCTGAGTCTTCAGAGAGATTATTTCTTGATCAAGTTTATGTTCTTGAGCAAGAACATGATATCATTTATGTTCTTGACCAATAATTTTTTTTTTTTTAATTTTTTAATCTCTTTTAAAGCACATTTCAGTTCACCTTCTAGATCTACTTCATCATCTTCAGTATCATTGTTGTTTGTATCTTCTTGCTGAATTATTTCAGCCATGAATAATGTTTCATCTTCTTCTACTAAAGAGTCCTTAGATTTAGTGTCTATTTCATCTTTACTAAACAGACTCTTCTTCTTTTTGAAGTTTAATTTCCATTTAGGAGTATGTGCAGGATCATCATGGAAAAAATAGGCCCTTAAGTGGCAAAAAATTCAAAAAAATCATAGTTAGGCAACTTGATGTAAAAATTTGAATAAGTTATATATATTATTTCAAAAATATGTAAGAATAGAATCTATTGCAGATTGAATGTAGTTTCTAAACTACTATTTTTATTTTATTTTAATCTATTTGATGAAAATTTGAAATTTCAATGTAGTAGTACTTAAATTTTAGGGAAAAAAATAAGTAGGTGTTTGTCTGACCACCCTAACCACATTAAAATGATAATATTATTTTATAATATTTTAGATATAAGTAGAGGAATCATGTCCCGATGTGATGCATATTTTTTTTGTAATTTTTTTTCAAGTAAATAATTAATCATGAAAATTTTATTACAACATTTAAAAAATATAAAATTTCATAGGTTTGACCACCTTAAGTTGGTCAAAATTTCATGAAATTCATTTTTTTTTAATCCTATAGTATGTGAAGCATAGAATGTGACACATGTTTTAGATTTAGAAAATGTGATACCATTTGTAAGCTATAGATGTTTTTCAATCAGCCTATCAATCAGGACTTTAGTCGTAATTCAAATAGAAAATCAATAATAATTATTTATTTAATTCAAAGTAAAGAATAATTTATATTGGTGGAAAGCTGAGAATTTTCTTTAAAAACCCTTTTCCGTTTCATCAATTTTGGGTAAAAGAAAAGTTGTTAGCCATATACCCATCATATTGCCACTTTTTGGTCCATCATGATCCTCCACATGCCCTTAGGTTTATAGGCCTTTTTCTTATGCTATTTTTCATATTTCTCATTGTCACTGTTTTGATCACCATAGGGGCACTTAGCTGGAAAGTGTCCAATTTTCCATAGTTAAAACACTTAAAGGGAAGTTTTCCCTTGTATTTTCTAGAACCCTCTTTATGTTTTCTAACAAGGTGGGCTTCTTTTCAATCATAATATTTTGATTCACTATCATATACTTTTTCTTTCATTTCAGTTGCAAAAGTAGTTTCTTTTCTAGTTGAAATTTTTTTGCTTGTTCTCATTTCATAAGCAGTAAGAGTTCCCTGCAAACTATCTATGGTAAGCTTATCAAAATGTTTCTTTCCTTCAACGGTTGAAATCTTATATTCAAATTTGGTCAGTAAGGATCTAATGATCTTTGTAACCACATCAAACTCTTTTACATCTTCTCCTAATCCTCTCATAGCATTAACATCTTTATCTATTCTAAGGAAATATTTTTCCACTTTTTCATCATCCTTCATTCTCATTTCCTCAAACTGATGTTTGAGAGTGCGGATTTTTTACAGCTTGACTTTTTCATTTCCTTGATAACTGGTTTCAAGTTTTTCCTAGATTTCCTAAGTAGAATTGCAATGCATGACTTTACCAAACACATCTTTAGTTAAACCACACAAGATGCCATGCTTAGCTCTAACATTAGTTTCATACTTCTTTTTCTCAACAACATTTGAGGGTATTGTGGCTAGTACAGTGAACCCATTTAATACTATGCTCCACACATCAAGATCAATAGAGATCAGATATGTTTCCATCCTTACTTTCCAGAATACATAATCCATTCCATCAAATAATTGAGCTCTAGTCATGGATGTGCCTTCATGAGCTTGAGACATTTTAAATAGACTCAAAGACCGAAATCAATCCTAAGTGGTTTAGACCTATTAGAGTACCCTACGCTTTGATACCAATTTTTGGAGTGAAAAAATGACACTGAGAGGGGGGGTGAATTAGTGTCTTAACATATTTTACCATTACTTTAGAAAATAAAGCATAGCACACATTTGTTCTCAATATTTCAATGATAAGTACATTCATGAGTTGAATGCAATCATTCATAAACTGAAATGAGAAATTTAATAGCAAAACAATGAACAATTCAACATTATCTTAGTAAAGTATTGAAACCACAAATGAACAAAGAGACGCAAGATTTTTCAAGTGAAAAACCCTCCTAGGGTAGAAAAAACACTCCTAAAAATGTTTCCTTCCAGGATCCTATTTGAAAACCATTGTAAACAATGCCTTATAGGATAATTTCTGAGCACCAACTCAAGGAGCACCAACCCCTCATTTTGAAACACCAATTTAAAGGAGCACCAACTTCTTTTTAGATTACAAAATATAATAACGCATAGGATCTCTCTATTTTCTAGATAAGCTCATAGAACCCCACACCCTTAATCTATCTAATACTTTAAAGATTCAAACCAATGAATCCTTAAAATATTAAATAAATTAAGTATACATATTTTCTATTTTGTATTACATATCTTTTTCAACCTTTTTCTTTTTGATACAACAAGTTACACTATCACAAATCACATAAAAAAAACTCACAATGATGGAAATTGTATTTATAGTGTATGCAAAAATATATATTAACCCTTATCTGCCTTTTTTGAACTATATTTTATAAACCAAATACAATCATAGTTATTTTTTAGAAACCATCAAAGTAATGATAGGTGGGAGATTTAACAGGCGTATCTTTTCCTTCATGTAATGTTTTACCAATTAGAAAAGAAACAAGATAACTATCACTACACAAACCTATTGAGAATTGTAACCGTTTCATCTCAAAATGAACAAAATGATCACTGATATGAGTAAATCAAAGCAACATTTGCATATATTTGATAAAGCAAAAAGTGTAATCGAACCCATATCATCATGTTTATATGGCCTAAATAAAATGGCCAACAATTGCATAACCTAGATAATGGTGAAGAAGAAATCGAATGAAATACATGATATCCTGACAGAAATATTCCAACAACCCACCAAATCTATTTCATACAAAACGTCTTCAGCCACAAAGTGTCATTCAAAAACCAATAATGCATAAAAACTACCAGGAAACAATTCCTGACAAAAAATCACAAGGTTGTAACCAAATAATTGCAAATACCTGATTTGATGCAAGAAGCAAACTGAAGAAATGAGCCTTAAAAAAACTTGATAACCTTCCAGTGCCAACTCCCATTGATGTTTCTTTACCAAATACCCACACTAACTTAGATTCTCAAGCACAAGACATTCCATATGTTGGCAAAGCTCACATAAAGAGTTGATTTCAAAAACATAGCATGTCGATAGAGAGAGCCTCAAAAAAATTACAGATCACAAAGACTTCATGGTGGCGGCTAGGATTCCAAACCCTAAGAATGAAAAACAAAATACTTCGCCCTAATCTTTCCTTTCTTAAGGTATTCAATGACTATGCCAAGAAAAATAAACTTTGAAGTCTGAAAGACTAAGTCATGATTTAATAAAACATCATAATGTTTTAAGTCCACAGTCAATCATTTTACCATGGAGGCCGACAATATAATCACTTTGATAATTTCTCAAGGAAATGTCGATCCACATTATCACTTAATAACCATTATTCAATGAACAATTATCTCCAAGAAACATGACAAGAATAAAGATATATGATGGTTGTTGATGCATATTTCAACATGACTTTAACCAAAGTCATTTATTAATGCAATAAGGCCCGATACCATTGCAAGTTACCCATTTAAAAATGATGCAAAAAATAACATTACCTTCACATATATAAATTTGGCAAGATACCTTTAGATGTTGATTGATGTCAAGGCTCATGTAATGGCATCTCCTTTAATAACCATGTATATTGTTAAAATCATATGCCTTAGACAAACATGACATCAAGCCAATATGTAAAATAGTTCCCTTGTGAAGACCATGTGGCATTCAAAATTTCCTTTGTAATAAACCAAGATTTATGGAATGCCAATGATCAATCTGATAAATGATTAGCTGCAACAATAAACATATGACATGCAAACATATAAGACCATCTTGACATAATAAAACCATCTGTCAAACTGTCAAGGTGACAATGTCATAAATATGAAGCTAATGAATGCCCTATGGAATACAATAAAGAAGGGCCAACCTATCAAAATAAATATCTTGAACTTGTTACATAATAATCTTGAATGACCTATAATAATCCTTTATCACACTATCAGTAACCATGGTCATCTGAAAATATATTTCATGCATAAATCTAAATGAGAAGCCACATGAGCAATACCACATTGAATATCAACATGAAAAACTTGAATCATCATGAAAATCTTGAATCACCATAAACATGACTACCAAAAACAAATCCTCTAAATGATTATCTATGATACCAAATGTAGTGTGCCTATGTATTGGCCTTTCTAGGTGCTTGAGTAAGTGTTTGTTTGTGATTTCGTTGTTTGATGTTGTTGTTCATCAATATTCAGTTGTGTTTGGTATCGTTTTGTTTAATGTCGTTCATTTTAAGTGTTCATTTTTCATGTGTTAATTGTTTGATTCTAATGCGTTATTGTAATTATTAATTAGTTAATTCAATTTAATGATGGTCACTATTATTGTTGAAATTAATTTAATTAATCATTAAAATTAATTAGTAAAGTAATTACCAAGAATCTAAATAAATATTAAATTAGTTTGAAAATTTTAAGTTATGTTTGTAGATTTAAAAGAATATTATTTTAATTGTTGATTTTCTTAATTATAAATAGAATAATATTTTAATTGCACATATTTTAAAATTCTAGTTATCAATTAAACAATCTATTTAATTATTGTTAAGGATTTATTCAAAATTAAATATTTAGTCAATTTCTTCATTTGGAAAATTTATATATATATATAAGTATATTTAAAAGAATCATCGGGAATCCAAAAGGTTGATTTAATTTAGTAAGGAAATATAATGACTACCCAATAAAATATTAAAATTTTTACCACCCTAATAGAGATTTATTTAAATTAAATAAGTATGATATAATTTGGTAAACGCTTTTGACCGGAGCTATGAACCGGATACAACAATACCACCCCAACAGGGTTTGAACCGTGGTGGCAAGAACAACAATGCCACCTATAAACCATCACACCATGCCAATACTGGCAAGAGGGCTATGTAGTTATAGGTTTAAGTGTGGAGAAAATTAATTATACTAATTTTAAAAAGTCAAGAAATAAAATAGTGGTTATAGGTTTAAGTGTATGGAAAAGTAATTATAATAATTTTAAAATGTCAAGAAATAAAAATAGTGGTTATAGGTTTAAATGTGGGGAAAAGTAATTATAGTAATTTTAAAATGCCAAGAAATAAAAATAGTGGTTATAGGTTTAAGTGTGGGGAAAAGTAATTATAATAATTTTAAAATGTCAAGAAATAAAAATATTGGTTATAGGTTTAAGTGTGGGGAAAATTAATTACTAGCAAATATATAACCTATATATAAAATACGCTGAGATGTATCTTGAGGCATTTAATTTTTTCAACTTTAATTTTTATTAAAGTTGAATGATGAAAAAATTAAACGCCTCGAGATACATCTTGGCATATTTTATATATAGGTTATATATTTGCTAGTAGCAGTTACGGTGTGCATAACACATTGAATAAATTAATATATTTAGGGTTAGCATTTAGGATTAGGGATTATATCATGGTTAGGGTTAGCATTATGGTTAGGGTTTGGTTTAGATAAATATTATTATGATTAATGTTAGGGTTTAGTGTTAAGGTTGCATTTATGGTGATAGTTAGTGTGAGAATTATGTTAGGGTTAGGGGTAGAATTATGGTTAGGGTTAGGGTTTGGATTATAATTATAATAGGTTTCAGGTTAGGAATAAGGCTTTGGTTAGTGTTAAGGGTAGCTTTAGAATTAGTATTAAGGTTTGGATTAGAATTATAATTAGGGGTAGGGTAAGGATTTATATTCAATCAAGGCTATGGTTAGGGTTAGGGTTGGGTTCAAGGTTAGGATTAAGGTTAGGATTGGCATTAGGGTTAGGATTTGGTTTACGATTATGGTGAGGGTTAGGGTTTAGACTTATGATTAGGGTTATAGTTAGTGTTAGGGTTTAGTGTTAAGGTTTAGTGTTATACATTGAATAAATTAATATAATTAGGATTATGATTAGGGTTAAAATTTAGGGTTCTGATTTATATCACAGTTAGGGTTAGCATTAGGGTTAAATTTTATATCATGGTTAGAGTTAGCATTATATTTACGGTTAACCATTTAGGATTATGGTTTAGCATTTAGGTTTATGATTATGGTTAGGGTTAGGGTTTAGGCTTATGGTTAGGGTTTAGTGATAAGGTAAGTATTAGCATTTGGTTTATAGTTAGGGTTAAAAAAAATTCTATGGTTAGTATTATGTTTAGGGTTTACATTAATGTTCATGTTTAAAGGGTAAGAATTATGGTTAGGTGAGGAAATGGGTAGGATTGGGATTATTATTATGATTATGATAGAATGATAGAATAATAGTTATTGTAGGTTTAAGTTTAATTTTAGGATTAGTGTTAATGTTAGAGTTTAATATTAATGTTAGATAAGCTAGTTTGCAGTCACAACACAACTATCACTAACCTGAGTTTGAACCCGTCTCCTAACAGTATTTCTAACCCTAACCCTAACCTTAATACTAACCCTAATCCTAATTCTATCTCTAACCCTAACCCTAATTCTAAACCTAACCCTAATTAATTTAATGTTGACTCCATCATAACCTCAACTCTAACCTTAACCCATTAAGCTATCTTAAGTCTATTTGAACCCTAACCATAATTGTGTCATAATCCTAACAGTAATTGAACTCTAGCCATAGCTTTGAAAGACATTGCTACCCTCACAGAAACCTCAATCCTAATCCTAATTCTATCTCTAACCCTAACCCTAACCCTAATATTAGTTGTATCTCTAACAACCCCAACTAATCTTAACCCTAACTCTAATTCTATCTCTAATTGTAACCTAACCCTAATCTTCACTCTATCTCTAACCAAACTTCTAACCCTAAACCAAATCATAACAAAAACTTCAACCCTAACCCTAATCCTAACCCTATCTCTAACCTTAACCCTAACCCTAACATTTTGGTCGTATCTCTAACCTAACCCCAACTAATCCTAACCCTAACCCTAATTCTATCTCTAATTTTGACCTAACCCTAATCTACACTCTATCTCTAGCCAAAATCCTAACCCTAAACTTAACCATAACAAAAACCTCATCCCTAAACCTAATTCTATATCTAACCCTAACCTTTACCCTAATATTTAACTATCTCTAACCATCACCATAATCATAACTCTTTTTACAATGTGAACCCCAACTTGAATCCAAATTTAATCTTTATACCTAACCCTAATCCTAATATTATCACTAACTCGAACCCTAATTCTAATTCTATTGCTAACCTTGATCCTAATTCTATCTCTAACCCTAACACTAAACCTAATCCTAACCCTATCTCTAACCCTAACCCTAAGCCTATTCATAATCATAATCCTAACATAAACCCCAACCCCAATCCTAATCCTAATTGTATCTCTAACCCTAACACTAACCCTAATCCTAACACTAATTACAATGCTAATCCTAATTCTATTTTTAACCCTAATTCCAATTCTATCTTTAATTAACCCTAACCCTAACCCTAATCCTTACATTATCTCTAATCCTATCACTAACCCTAATTGTGTCATAACCCTAACTCTGATTGAACTCTAGCCCCAACTTTGAAAGACATTGCTCCCCTCACCTAAACCTCAATCTTAATCCTAATTCTATCTCTAACCCTAAACCTTACCCTAATGTTGGTCGTATCTCTAACCTAGCCCAACTAATCCTAACCCTAACCCTAATCTTCACTCTATCTATAACCAAAACCCTAACCCTAAACCCAATCATAACAAAAATTTCAACCCTAACCCTAATTCTAATACTCACCCTAACCCTAATCCTAACCCTATCTCTAACCCTATCTCTAACCCTAACCCTAACCCTAATGTTGGTCATATCTCTAACCTAACCCCAACAAATCCTAACCCTAACCTTAATTCTATCTCTAATTATAACCTAACCTAATCCTCACTCTATCTCTATCCAAAACCCTAACCCTAAACCTAATCATAACAAAAACCTCATCCCTAAACCTAATTATATCTCTAACCCTAACCTTTACCCTTATCATTACACTATCTCTAACCCTAATTAAACACTAAACCTAATTGAACTCTAATCGTAAGCATAAATAAACCTTAACCCTAGTCATAATTGAACATTATTTAAACCCTAAACTTATGAAACACTAACCCTATCTCTAAGCCCTAATTAAATCCTAACCGAATTGAACCCTAACCCTAACACCAACCCTTAGCCTAACTAAACTCTAACCCTAATTGTAATTGAACACTAATAGTAAATTGGAATCCTAATTAAATCCTAACCCTAATTGACCCTTAACCCTAACCTTAACTCTAACCATTACCCTAATCGAAATCTAGGCCTAACCCTAATAGAACCCTATTCCTAACCCTATTCAAACCCCAACCTTAACCCTAACCCAAATTGAATCTTAACCTTAATAGGAAAATTGCCTTAATTGAATTGTAATCCTAACCCTTATTAAATCCTAATCATAATTAAACCCTAACCTTAATTGCAACCTAGTCATAATTTTAGTCTAATCCTAATTGAACCATAACACTAATCTGGAACCTAATTAAATTATAACTCTTATTGAACCCTAATCCTTACCTTAACTATAATTGAACCCAAACCTAAGTAACTCTAATCCTAATTGAATCTGTATTGAATTGTAACCCTAATTGAACTTTAACTATAAATATTACCATAATCCTATTTGAATTCTAACCCTAATTTGAAGATTTATCTTAGAACTTAAATCTTAACCTAATCCAAATTGTAATAACCCTCCTGGTTGCTAGTTGGACTCAATAAGTGTTATGTTTTGTTTTGCTACTCAGATACTATGATGATACTGTTATTGTTTGATTTGGTTAGTTAGACGTTAGATGATGCTGTTATTTCATATGACATTATGGTTGGTTATATTAGTTGATTTTCAGAATTATGATATGATGCAGTGATTTAATTTAATATGTTATGAGATTATTGTTAGTTAGAAATGTTAATTTATTGGTTATATTATAATTGTTAGAATAGGTGTGATGAAGGACAACATAGCATCACTCGTTCGCGAGTGCCCTGTTATGTTGCGATTCCTTCTCACAATGCAGTGCTTTAATTTAATGCTTCGATTTTATATATATATATATATGTATGCACATGTACACGACTTCGTTTGCATGCAGGTATTGTAGGTACATAGTCTCGATTTCACCTGCTTCGGCAGAACAGGGCGAGCACCAATAGCCCAACGGTCAATGTTGAAACAGAGGTGACAATGAAGTCATCTCGAGTCCCATGTTGTCAAACCGTCGAGTTGATTGGTATTGTACGTTTTATTCTTGTAGTTGTCATCATTTTTGGTTTGTGTTTGTGTATTGTCATATTTTATCAATGTGGCACTTTATAAGTTATGATTTATTTAATTTATATGATTGTGTATTTTAATGTCAAGATTAAATTGTTTTTAAATATTTAGAAGTTTTAGTTTTAATGTTATAAACCTTATTAAATACTAATCAAATATTAAAATGTATTTATTATTTTAATTAATTATCTTGTTAAGGACAATTATTAAAATAAATGATTAAAATAAATTTTAAAAATAGAGTATAGTTTGAGCAAAACAAAGAAATCTTGCAAAAACAGTTTTGAAAATAGAAAATAATAAAAAAAAAAAGGCAAACTCAACTAAAATGAAATTAGATAGTTTCTTTTTATTGGATTTTTTTTTAGAAGTTTTCAAAAGGGAAAGAGGCATATTTTATTGGTTGGAGAATGGTGAATTTTGGGGGATTCATGGGAAGAATGTGACAAAGTTTGAATAGAAAATAAAATAAAAATAATGTTTTCGAATGTTGAGAAATTCTGAAGTTTTCGGGAAAAGGGATTCTGTCAATCTATTGCTGCATGTTTTTGGGAAGGGCTTCGGAGGCAATATTGGATTTGAAGTTGAGCACAATGTTCTAAAGGGGAGGAAGAACGAAGTCTGTTCGAGAAGGCTCTCGGGATCAAGCTTCATCAATTTTATCAACCAAGCGCAAGACACCAGGTTCCACTTATTTTTCCCTTGTTTTCTTTTTCACCTTCCTGTTTCATATTAGATCAGATTTTTAAAAGTTATTGGATTGATTTCAATCTGTCAAAACAAAAACTTTCATTTCTGAAAAGTCCAATTTAATTATAATGAGATTTTAGGAAAAAATTGATCTCATCTTTGAGAATAATGAGTTTGAAATTTCTCTGGGAATATAAATATATGTGAATGTTGTGTTTAAATTATCCCTCTGTATCTTTTTACTCTGTTATTTACATATTTAAATTATCCCTCTGTATCTGTTTACTCTGTTATTTACATATTTGAATTACCCCCTTTTGTATTTGATTATGTTATATATATATAATCTTTTCCCTTGTATATTTACTCTGTTATATATATATATATAAAATTTATCCCTCTTGATGTATTTCTTTTTTTTATTTCTGTTATACATATATATATATAATTTATTCCTTCACATTCTTACTCTGTTATATTAATATATATATACAGCATTTATATGTATTTATATAAGATTATTTAAAAAAAAAAAATATTTACTCATATATATTTCTGTGCGTCGGCCGTACGAATTTATTTGTCAATGTATATCGGCCGTACAAAATTACGTTTCACAGTGTTAAATGAAAAGAAATTTTTGAAATTTATTTTGTTAAAAATTAAATTGTAAATTTTAAAAAATTTAGGGGAGGGTTGAAGGGACGACCGAAGCCGTACCCTTCTACCCTCATCCCTGCGTCCTCACTGCACACAGCAGTCTTATGGACTGTTGTGCGCAACAGTCTTAATGACTGCTGCGGCAGTGAGCAGGGCCGTCGGCCCTGCCCTTTTATGTTATGGGAAGTTTTAATTTTTATTTTTTTTTATTTTGTTTCTTTATTTTTAAATATATATATATATATATATATATATATATTGTTAAATTTAATAAATATAATTTAGTTTACTTAAAATATAATCTTGATTATTTTATTTAATATTAGTTTACGTAAAAATGTAATTTATGTATTTATTTTAAATGATTAATTAATGTTTATGAATATTTAGTTAAGGTGTTATTTTAGCCGTTGTTTTGTTGAATTGTTATTTCAAAATAGAAAATTTGCCATAAATTGTTGTTAGAGGTCTTTTTGAGCAGATAGCATTCCTTATTTTGATGAGTGGATTTTGATCATCTTTTTTGTTGTAATAATAGTTACTTGGGGAAAATAAATTCATTATGTAATTGGGAATGGAATTAAATTTTAATGGTGCAAGATTGCAACATATCATTTGAGTTTTCTTTTACGTTAGGGTCATTGTTTTGTGTTGCCTTTGAGGGAGTCATGTTGTCTTGCAACCCTTGATCCAGAGGCATGTTTAGTTGTGAATGTTGTCTTCATCTTAGTTATACTTTTGGAATTGAAACTTTTGGTTTGTGCTTGGAAGGGTTGAACGGTATTGTTAAGACTTTTGGTTATGAGTTATCGCGAGAGGGTTAATGCCTCGCATGTTCTTGTTTTGAGTTTTATGTGTCAGATGTTTGAGTTCAACCCTTGCCTAGTTTTATTGGTTTATGTTAGGGGTCTTAGGGAGAGTGGCTCTTCGTGGGGGCCGGCGCCTCGGTTAAGAGGAAGTGCACAAGAGAACCCATGTAAGAGTAGTTAAACAAGTGATAACCTAAAAATAGAATTAGGGGGATGGGTAGTAAAACACTCTAGATAATAAAAATTGGATTCCTCGTCTATGCATTAGGGCTAACATAGACTAATGATAGATTGAGAAGGCCGTGGTCGGAAAATTCATAATCTCGTCTTCATGAGAGGTTATCGACTTTGCATGAGCTACCCTATGGTGCCGGCGCCTCAAGTAGGAGGAAGAGCCAGGAGATCCATAGATGGGTGTCGGCACTTCAAGTTGGAGGAAGAGCCAGGAGATCCCATGAGAGCTATGCGATGACACTCTCCACTAGACTTCTTGTTTGCCTTGTTGATTTTTTCCTCTGGAAATGTATTTTGGATTTGAATGTTGTATCAGTTTCCTTAGTTTTGTACTCCTTTTGTGATTCTAAATCTTATGGAAGTGATTATGAACATTCTTTGGTGACTTGTTATTGTTATCGCTTGGTTTAATTGTAACCTCTGATTTTGTATTTAAGTTTGTACCTTGTTGTTCATGGAGTCGGTTTGACATTCATGGTCGAGTTAACTTCATTGTCACCTCTAAGCACGGGGGGTGAGTTATCTATAATTCACATGGTTGGGTGGAACGTGCTCCGCACCCATTGGGTTCCCCGTTAGCATTCCTTGTTCGCAGCATTTTCGTAGTTGGAGTTATACCAGTGTTTACTTTGTTATTCAACATTCATTGTAATTTGTATCATCCCACTTGTTTGGGAAATTCATTGTAATTCTTATATCAAAAGATTGTAATGTAACATTGTAACAATGATGTAATGGTTAGGATTCTATGTAACCTTATTTGATGAGATACTATATGATTGTAATATGGGTTATGGTGATACTTTCACTCTTGGTTCATGAATGAACATTTTTTCATGTTATTATAGTTTAATTGGTTACATGGTTTATTATTATCTTTTATTTCTGTTTAATTGTTGCAAAGTAACCTCGCGTGCCCCAGAGAACTATGTGTGGTAATGTGATGTAATATGTTATGTGATTATGGTTAATGTGTTGTATATTTAATTTAATTGTTTCTTTAAAAAAAAAAGATTATTTTCCTTGTGTGTGTTCTCCGGGGTTTGCTCAGCGGGTATTACACAAGTCAAACCCTAATTGAACCTTAACCCTAACCCCAACCCTAATTGAATAATATCACTAATTGAACTCGAACCCTAATGCTAATTAAACCTTAACTCAAATCCTAATTGAACCTTTATTGAACTCTAACCTTAACCCTAACAATAACTCTAACCCTAATTCTAACCCTCACTCTAACATTAACTCTAGCCCTAATTCTAATTGTAATTCTAAGTCTTACCCTAATTGAATTGCAACTTTGATTGAACCCTAACTCTAATACTAACACTAATCCTTACCCTAATTGAACCCAACTCCTAACCATAACCTTAACCCTAACCCTAATTGGACTCTTATTGAATCTATTTATAATTAAACCCTAACCTTGATCTTGAACCTAACCTTATTTGAAACCCAACTAGGTAATCCCAAAAAAAAATTCATAAAAATCCAACCCTAGTTGAACCCTAACCATTAACCCCAATCCTAATTGAATCCCAAACCTAACCCTAATCCTATCCATAATTCTTAGCATATTTGAAATCCTAAATCTAATAGCAATCCTAATGCTAATTGGAACCCTAACCTAACCATGTAATTAAGATATTAATTTAATTTCATGGGTGATAACATTGATAAATGTAACCCTAAACCTAACCCAAATTTGTTTTTTTCTTGAGCTTTTTTATTTTTATAGAAAAAATATTTACAAATTTTAGGTTTTGGGACAACTTCATAGAGACCTATACCAAAAGTTACTAATTCAACATATACTATAGAAGGATTTTGAAACTTTGTAATATTGTGTATCAAAAGTGTGATAGTCTATTTTGATATTTCAACTAAGCAATCTGTAGAGTTTTTTAAACAATCGTAATGCTAATTCTAACCCTAACCTAACCATGTAATTAAGACATTAATTCAATTTCATGGGTGACAACATTGATAATAAATGTAACCCTAAACCTAGCCCAATTTTTTTATTTTTTGTGCTTTTTATTTTTATAGAAAAAACATTACAAATTTTAGGTTTTGGGACAATTTCATAGAGGCCTATACCAAAAATTTACTAATTCAACATATACTATAGAAGGGTTTTGAAACTTTGTAATAGTGTGTATCAAAAGTGTGATGGTCCATTTTGATATTTCAACTAAGCATTATGTAGAGTCTTTTTTAGTAAGATATTGTAATACTCTTATTATTCATTATTTTAAAAATTAATATAATTCTTAGTTTCATTTGTGTTCAAATTATCTTTGTTATTTGATTACTTACTTTAATAAATCTCACATAAAAGATCATTCCAAAGATGATTTTAAAATTTTGAAAGAAAATTAAGTGTATGCCTAGTACGTCATAAGATCTTCCAAAAGATTACATCATGTTTTATAACATATGTAGCATTCAAATAATGATTATAGTGCCACCTATTTATAGCTTCATCTTTTTACAATATTATATAGTACACCAACTTCAAGACAATCATTAACCTTTTAAATATTCCTTATATTTTTTTAAATTATATAATATATTTTATTAAATAAAAAGGATTCATGAGAAAAAAAATGGTGATTTTTTAAAATTCAAGATCCTTATTTAAAGACATGACCTATGTCTTATAAAGTAACAAACCTTTAGAAATAGTCATGCGATCTTTAAAAAAAGGAGTCATTATTCTCAAAAATGGATTCCACACATCTGATAGAAGCATATAGTATTGGGCCAAGGAATTTTCATTCATTGGTTGGGGTTTTGATATCAAATATCATGCATGAGTCCTCAAAGGTTAATGAATATCTTGATAATCAATTATTATGCCACTAAGCACCATCAAAGGCCAATGTAGCATTGAAATTATTTTTTAACACTCAAGCTTTTGCATTCTTCATACTTGCTTGTGCAAATTTTTGTCATGTTATCTAATTTTTTGTGTATAATTATTTATCCCTTAACTATTTTTCTATGTGAAGCCAAACTATAGCCTCTTTAGGGAAGTACAAATTACAAGAAAAATCTTGAATAAAATTAGTAATTAAATTTCCAATTAAATGTGGCCCTAGATTGTCGATAAGGGCATGGTTCGGTGGTCAAATTGTCATTGCACTCATGGGTTTGGTAGTTTCTTGTGGTTTCTTGTATCCAGTTCATAGCTTCAATCAAAATCGTTTACCCCTAATAATATAAATGCGGCCTTAGATTGCACAAATTAGAACTATGACTTTGTAAATGACACCAAATATGTAAATCTAGTTAAATATATTTAAAACAAACACAATACAATTATAGATTTTTTTATTTTCTCATTGTTAACATTTCAATCATGTTGTAGATAATTTAATTTAAAAAATGAAAATGGAATTTTATTTATGTTTTAAATTATATTTGGTAGAGGAAATGTCTACATCTGTTTCTATTTGTATGAAATTTTGAAAATTGAAATACATAATAAATATGGATATGTAAACTCTATGTTTATTTACACAATATGACAAGATCAAAAATAGAGAACTTAAACTAGAAAAATAATTTGTAATCTTTATTGTATGCTTATTGTAAATTTACTCCAAATTTATTATGACACTTCAATAAATAGACATTCTTGTATAATATTTAAGATCTATATATGTCTTGTATATTGTACTAAAAGACCCTCTTTAGAAACAATATGGGAGTTTCAAAAGTTTAGTCCATATCAATTAATTACAAAAATATTCATGTTACCATGTTTGGCATTAGAGATTACATGAATCTAGTAATAAGATATAAGTTAAAGTTTGGTTGAGAGAGGGGATTGATAGAAAGTATTGTGAATCGCCCAAATTTTATGTTGATAGGTTACTGGAATGCTATAGTCGATTCGCATGTTAGTAAAGAAAGTACTACAAGAACTTTCTTTGTGAGATATACCCCGATGGTGTTTCTAGCCTTAAATGAATGGTATTTCTTTATGTTAACCCTCCTCCTAGCAATAACATTTCAAGAAAAAGATTGAAATAACACTCTAAATTTGATAATTATAAAAAGGAATAAATTATAGTTATTTAGCTTTATATAAGTTGAAATTTTCTCCTTATTCTCATGACCTATTGAAGAAAGATACTCATAAAAATTAAATATTAAAGAGAGCTATTTAAATAGAGATGATTTCAAAGAGAGGAGGAATAAATAAGGAAATTCAGGCTATGGAAACATCAAAAGATAAGGAAAATGTTTGGTAGTGTAGGTAGTCTTGCCTCAAAATCTTGATTATAGTTATCATCTTGTTGAATCTTTTCTACTTAACGAATGTGTTTTACTATTGATTAACAAATATTTTGTGGATGAACCCTTTTATTAGTCCCTAATTGTAATGTTTTGTTGTATATTGGACTTCATTAATATTTTTCTTGTATGTATAAATGGTTTAGGTCATTTCAAAAACCACTCTCTATACTTCAATTAAAAAAAATCTATTTCCACCAAAAATTGCAAGTCGTCGAGGGTGTGCGAAGGGAGTCCTGGTGTTCGGAAGGCTTGCGAAGTGGAAGGCCTGAACGATGGCTTGGTTGGGAGGTCACGGCGGGTGATAAGAAGACTTAGAAAATCGCCAAGGGAAAAAAACTTGCCGGATTTAGGAAGGGCGGTGGCTGCATTGTGGCTGGAGAGGAGCGAAAATGTTATACGGGCTACGATCTTTGTCTTAGGAATCGCCTTCTGCCCTAGGGTTTGATCGAATAAGACTGGCCCGTTGTCTGTCTATGATCTGACACCCCCTGTTCTGGATCCGTCTATCACTGCAGCATGCAAAAATAGGATGACTCCTTATCATACTTGTTCCGCTTTTTCTTTGGAACAAATCAAGAATGCAAACCCGTCCCCGTCATGCCTAATTCTCTACCTGATCTGATCTGATTTCTTTATACCATTCTACATAAAAATAATTGCCTGCCAGAAAATTCTCTGAATATAGTGCTCGTTAGTTTTATTGAAAGGAGAGATTTCTCTAAGATTAGGGGACATTTAAATTTGGAAAGCCGATTTATGTGTAGTGTAGAATAAAAGTCATGAATCTCTAAACACTAAAATACAGTTCAAATTGCACATATGACCTCAATACTTCTTTAAACATAGTATGGTATGAGAAGCTAATGTTATTATCGGCAGAGGGATTGCAATGGAAGTATGATGATAGAATTCATGTCCCTTCACTTCTGTGTCCCAATTGCAAATAGTGTCGTTGCTTTTTAAGTCCATTTCCTTCCACAGAAATTTATTGTTCTCCTTATTGCGGGCATCGATCTGGCAACCCGAGTAACTCTGCATAAGGTGATTATAGCCCACCACAGGAAAGCCTCTGAAACTTTGCCCATCATTCAGATATCCATTCCCTGTCTTAATGCCTTGCTCGACCTACATCCTGACTAATTTGCAGAGATTACTCGCATTTATCTTCGCATTATTCAATTCCTCTGTAAAAACATCCATCAAACGAAAATCTAGAACCTAGACTAGGTTAATAATGAAAATTGAAGAAAACTTACCAAGTGCCCTTTTTTCTATGATGCTCTTCACCATCGCCAGTTGAAAGGAAATGAGGGCCAGTTTCCAGTTTGCTGGACGTCAACAGGGACTCTGTCTGGTGTAGACCACTTTAGAGAATGAAGGATACCAATTCATTCTTCCAAACTTACGCGATTTTGCAAACTCTACAAATGAATTTTCCAGATCCAATTCATTTATTCGTTTAAAGTAACCACACGACTCTTCGTTGCCTTCCGTTTCATTCATGCATGCATTATAAAAGCTTGTAAATTTATTGTTATTAGTTATTAGTGGTGGTGCCACATAGCAGAATATGAACCATTTCTTTTTGCTAAGACGGTTACTTTTGCTGGCCTCCTATAGAGGCTGCTGCCATTGTAGGGTTACGCCTCTCGGCGTAATAATAATTTTAAAATATTAAGAAATAAAAATACTGGTTATAGGTTTAAGTGTAGGAAAAAGTAATTATAGTAATTTTCAAATGTCAAGAAATAAAAATAGTAGTTATAGGTTTAAGTGTGGGGAAAAGTAATTGCAGTAATTTTTAAATGTCAAGAAATAAAAATAGGGCTTTCATAGTAGGTTGTATGTTTGATTAAGAAAAATCATTAGGGGGGCATGTCTTATGTTGTTATTTATTTAATTTGGAAACCGTGATATGAATGTTACTTTTTAGATTTAAAACTACTTTAATGCATACCTTGAATTCAATCTAAATACGTGTACTTCTCTTTTAAAGACTACTTACATTTATATAAAGATTATTTAGATTATATCTTTATTATATATAATTTTATTATAGGATTTATTTATTAAAGATAAATTATATTGAAGGGTGAATCTTAAATATAATAAAAGAAAGTGGAATAATTATGTTTTAAGATTAATGAGTTATATAGATAAATATATTAGGAAATCAAATTGTAGCAACCCTCCATTTTTGTGCTCTTTTGATTGGGCAGTGTTCTTATTTGTTATGTGTTGTCTATGTGAATGTTATATTTTAATGTGATGGTATTTTATTCTCATGTTATATTTTAATGTGATGGTATTTTATTCTCATGTTATGGCATGTTTTGGATTAGATTAGCATATATCTGAATTAATGATGTTTTATGCTTTTGATTATATTATTGATGTTAGATTTGTTAGTTAGTAATACTATATTGGTGAAGGGGCCGGGATTACATCACTCGCATATTCGACACTCATTTTGTTGCAGGACTACAGGTACAAGACATCAACTCCACTTAGTTTCACAGGTATGAGCATGTCCATTGACCAACAGTATTCGATTGAGAGATAGTAGCTAGGCTTTGTGTGCCAAGTCATCACCCTGGTCATAGTGTGTCGTTGGGTTGTAGTAAATATATATGGTTGTAATGTTATAAATGTTATTCATTTTATTGATTAATTAAATTAATGGTGATGAATTGAATTAAGTTATTTATTTTGGAATTAATAGATATTTTGATTGAAATTGGAAAACTAAAATATGTTTTAAATTGCATTGTTGGAAAATTAGTATGTAAAATAAATTTTAAAAGTTTTGAATTATTTTTGTGAAAAGATTTTTTTTTTTTAAGTATTAAATTCTTTTGCAAAGAAATTTTAGTTTTAAATTCTTTTTAAAAAGTAAAATATCTCCAAAAATACAATAACTATGGTGGATGGGATATTTTATGGAAGTTGACTAAATTTGGAGAAGAGTTATGGGAGCTATTCCATTGGAAGCCTCTATTGAAATCTTGAAAAAAATTTCTATTATGATTTAGAAATTTAGAATTTATGCTTATATATACATATTATATATATGCATATAAAAATTTCATGTTGGGAAATTTCTAAAAAATGTGTTTTATGTGAAAGAAGCATGTAATTAATGTGCTTAGTATCTGTCGATTAGGAATTAGTAAATATTCACTAAGGATAGTTTATTTGATTCAAATAATTTCAATCAAAAGTATTTTTATGATTTTGTAATTTATTTTTAAGTATATTTAAAATTAGATTTATTTTCAAATGTATTTAAAATTTAGATTTATTTTCATGTATATTTAAAGTTAGATTTATTTTCAAGTGTATTTTAAAAAATTAAATATGGGTAAGTTAGATTTATTTTCAAGTACATATTTAAAAAAAATTAGATATGGGTAATTTCATTATCTTGTAAGTTACTTAATTAGTAATTTATTTTTAAGTATAATTAAAATTAGATTTATTTTCAAATGTATTTAAAACTAGATTTATTTTCAAATGTATTTAAAACTAGATTTATTTTCAAGTACCGATGGGTTAGATATTTTAGGTTCTCATACTGCTTATTCTTTTAAAACATATTATGATGAAACTGCATTTAATTATAGTTGATCATTTAATTATGGTTTACACTATCGTTAATAAGATTGGATTATGTTCCCATTTGAGTGAATCAATGGGTAATCCTTTCATGTTTTTATTAAGTTAGCTTATTTATAAAATTAAAAAGGCATGTTTAAACAAGTGGAGTATGGAATATTCTTTAAGTTCCATTACATGGAATGGTGTTGAGAGGTTAAAGATTGATTTCTTTCATTCTCCTGATTGAGTGAATTATATATTGATTTATTTTCTATGTTGACAAGTTTATAAGTCAAGCCTTGATGTGAGTTTCTTTAGGAACACAAGTATTTGTGTACCCTTCAGTTGGGAGTATATGAATATTGGTGTCATAGAATCCCTTGCTTTTCCTTTGTATGCCTCTGGAAGCAGTCACCTTGTATGTGGTCATTGAGATTGTTGTATGTTTTGTTTTGGGTTGACCTTGTGGTTTGGTCTTGTGATTATTTTGCTTGTCTGTCTTGGTCGTGGGTATTTCTTGTCATCTCCTAGCATGGGGGGTCGACCTCAGGGTCCACGTGGTTGGGTGGAATGTGCTATGCACCCCATTGGGTTCCCAGTTTGTGTTTGTGATACGAAAGTGGATGCAGTTTCTAGAACTTCACTTGGTTGAAGACTTTTCTACATCTTGTACCTTATTCTTCATTGATGTAACTATTCTTGTACTTCATACATACTCTTCCCATTGATATAACCTTGGGAAATATTATGTAATGTACTTGTGTAAGCTTGATATGGTGTATCTATGGAAATATGCTCCACAATTGTATTATGGAATTGTGAAATGAATTGCAATAAAATGATGTATTGTTTTCCACTCTTTTGATTGCTAATAGTTGTATGTCATCATTATGTAATCTTGGTTGTTTATTCACTTTCATTTGATAAAATTTTATGATTTTTAATGACCATTCTATGTACCCCAGAGGACATGAATGACTTTGTAATTACATAATTTTTTTTCATGTAATGTATGTACATATTCATCGTATGTAATTTTTTGCTTTCAAAAAAAAAAGTGTGGTGTTTGTTGTCCTTTGGGGTTCACACGACAGGGCATTACATCATTGGTATTAGAGCCTAGGTTCATACACTAGGCTCTCTGGTTTCATATGAGCCCATCATGTTGTCCTAATGAATTTATTGGATGTTTGATGTGTGGCTAGAAGGTCATAGGGAACCTTGTGTTAGATACTATGTTTTAATCTAAAACACCCAGTTGAGATGTTAGATAGAGCATTAGATGTTTTGTGTGTTCCCTTATTGGGTGTGATTCCTTGGATGCTTGTAACTATTTACTTTTCTTGTGTTACCTTGTTTCATTTCCATGACTTCCATTTCTTTAAAAGTATAAATTTAGTCTTGAGATGCATGTGCGGATTTAGATTAAATAGCTATCAAGTTGGCATGTGGATTTCTTTTGTTTGACTAAATGTGCACTAGGATAAGATTTTATTTTGTGCAGTTGGGCTACTTATGTGGTTAAAAGGGAAGCTTAGGAAAGGCATACATGAATTAGTAAGAGTTAATTAGAGGATCATTATTAGTCTTTTGCAAATATAGAACTTGTGTATAATTTTTTGAGCTCTAGATGCATGAATGTTGATGTGAAAGTATTAATGATTCTTGGATGCATTTTAAAATTCATGGTGCTTATGTAAAATTCTTATTGTGTGGAAGAAAATTCTATTTGCATATGCATATGTTATGAGGATAGAATGTTATACCGAATGAATAAAAGTGAATGTGAATTTGTTAGTGAAGTTGTTAAGTGATCACAGCGATCATGACATTGAAATTTAGAATCATGTGGTCTATGGAAAATAGTAGAGTGAAAGAAGAATTGATAAATGGTTGTAGAAAGGATGTAATGATATGAACACATCAGTGATGGAAATAAGAGTACTCATGGAATTGTGTACATGTAATTATTTTCCCCATGTAAATGTGAGAAACCAGTAACTGTCCATTGGTTGAGTGTTAGGAATACCCCGTACTTTCTTTGTGTGCCCATGTGATGGTGGTACTGTGTACCCTTCCATGGGGGAATGTTGTATTTTGGTGTAGGATTAACCATACCATTATATGTGCTTTCATGTTTCTTACCTAATTGAGGGCCAACCCACGTGTGGTTGAAATATATATATGAGTAGCCAAAAGATAGTTTCACATATTATTTTCTTTTGGCTCTCTAGTCCCTTAATCCATTAAGGGGTAGTAGCAGCCACAAAGTTCCTTGGGCAGAGTGTGCAGCATATGCATATTGTGAGGTAGAGCGGTCTTAGCTCAATCGATCCTAAGGAAACATACTCACTACTTCCCCTTATGATGGATAGGGAAACTTGATCCATATGTGCTAGCCCAAACCCCATAGTTTTGAGTATAGTAGCATTGGTTTGTTAATTTATGCCTGGCCATCCATAGGGATGTTGAGCTGGCATTAGCAAGTCAACCTCATATGTATGAGAGGTGAAGCTCGAGTATCTCCATATTGATATCCTCATACATGCATTGTATACATCGTATCTGCATGTGTTCTGACATGATGTGATGGATACGATGCCACACCCCACTGATGTTCTGACATAGTGATGGTGATGATGTCGTGTTGCTAATGGTAGCGAGTTGGGCTTGAGGACATGATGCCACATGCATAGACATGTCAAGGTTCACTATGAGACTATATTATGATAGCCTACTTGCGTGATGAGAGTAATGGGGCCTCACACACTTGTAGATGGATACTCATGTTTTCTTTCACTAGTGTTTATGTCGGTTAGCATATGGGTATTTCCTAGCCATGTATACTCTAGCTACAACGAGTACTTGTGTGTGCCTTCTCCATGAGGTATCACTATGCAGGGTGTGTTTTGTGCATGCCTACTTTCGTGAAGCCACAAACACACTGCTAAGTGGCATATGACCAGTGCGTGCCCTCTCTGGCTGGCGTATGACCATGTCGCATGATGACGCGAGGCAGGGTGTAGGCGAGGAGCACACTTTGGGTCATGTGGATGGTGTGCTCACTCTACACCACATGAGGGCTACTGTTATAGCCTGACGATGTTCCATCCTTCCTCGTTTGGTGGAAAGTATCTAGTCACATAGTGTTGTACAATGCAATTTTGAAGATTAAGGACTTTCTTTATAGTTATTGATGATTTTTTGTTCATTGTGAAGGTCGACACCTTGTTTATATTTGATTGTGATGGTTTAGGCAAACCTTGAGATCTTATTTTCTCATAGCCCTCATGGTTACATTTGATTTAGTGTTGAAATTATGTGCATTTATTGCTTTATTATTGAAATTGAATTTTTTATTTTCTCTTTTTTATGACTTAGTGGCTAAATCAGTTTATCCTTATTGTTTTTTAGGTCAGCCATGTGTCATATTGTGATTCCTCTCCAAGGACTATGAGGAAAACTTGGTGAGTGTATACAAGGAAGCAGACATAGGAAACCTTGAGGATTGGGCTATGTGAGGCTAATATACAACTAGGACCCACTACCCACCTATGTGTGATGAATATCTCTTGGAGGCTAACCACCTTATACAATAAGAGATAGGTCATTGTGGTCTTGCTTGGATGGTCTCACCATGTGCATGTGGCCTAACACCATCAAGCCAATGAGTGTTAGGTATGGATTAAATGTGAGATGGATATTGGCTCTTGGCTCATGAATTATGTATCATGGATTAGTATGTTGCTTTTTAGTGTCTAGATGGACCCTTGTGTAGCCTTGTGATGCGATTCCTAATGATGTGAGATTGTGTGTATGTGAAGAATGTATGTTAAATTATAGAAATAGTAACTATGAAAATGTTGTGTGATTTGGTGATGAATGGTGACTAAAATAGATTTTATTGTGTGTAAATGATGTTGTTTTACAAAAATATGTGCTTATGTGGATCATAATGTTGTGTTCTTATGAAAAAATAGCATTTTTAGGTTAAGAATCAGCTTGAAAAACTAATACTAATGTGTTATGTTTCCACCTTAGTATGTGAGTTCTAGGTAGTGGCTTCAGAAACTCAGTGATGAAGGTAACATAATGGGGATATATAGAGATAGATACTTATGATGTCAAGTAGCAATCCGTTTCTAATATAGTACATGATATAGATTCATAGTTATTATCATTATGTGATTAATTTTTTGACTTTAAGTAGCAAATTGTTTATGAGTTGAATTGATTATTAGAGTTGTTTTGGCTAATGTGTTTATTGTTGTGTTTTAGTGAGAGGGACAAGGTAGTATCACTCATGGGCGAGCACCTTACTACACTGCAATTTCCTCTCACAGTGTGTCTATTATTGGATATATATATGTTGTACACAATGTTTTCTTTTGTGTAGGATTATAGGTACCAAGCCTCGAATCCACCTGCAATGTTAGGATTGGGCAAGCCTCATAAATCCCAATGGGTATGATGTGGAAACACATAGTTGACAAGAAGGGTCCCCAACCTTGCCATCATCCTTGATGAGGATGAGTACCCCGCCACCTTGCAACCCTTCGGTATGGATTTTATGTTTTGACAGTTATTTTGTTTAGTGCCTCCTATTATTTGAGTATGTCATGACATTATTATTTGAGATAATGTGTATGTTTTATTTTGTTTTGTGACTTCCAGGAGTAAGTCAAAGCCTAGAGGGGAGGATGTAGTGCCCCTTTGTATTAGCCTTTCTAGGTGTTTGAGTAAGTGTTTGTTTGTGATTTCGTTGTTTGATGTTGTTGTTCATCAATATTACATTATGTTTGGTATTGTTTTGTTTTATGTCATTTGTTTTAAGTGTTGATTTTTAATGTGTTAATTGTTTGATTCTGATGTGTTATCGTAATTATTAATTAGTTAATTTAATATAATGATGGTCACTATTATTGTTGAAATTAATTTAATTAAGCATTAAATTTAATTAGTAAAGTGATTAACAATAATTTAATTAAATATTAAATTAGTTTCAAAATTTTAAATTATCTTTGTAGATTTAAAAGAATATTATTTAATTGTTGATTTTCTTAATTATAAATAGAATAATATTTTAATTGCATATTTGTTAAAATTTTAGTTAGCAATTAAATAATATTGTTAATTTAATTAAATAATATTATTTATTTGATTATTGTTAAGGATTTATTCAAAATTAAATATTTAGCCAATTTCTTCATTTGATAAATATATATATATATATATATAAAAGAATCCTCAGAATTCAAAAGGTTCATTTAATTTAATAAGGAAATGTAATGACTATCTCATAAAATATTAAAAGTTTTACCACCCTAATAGAGATTTATTTAAATTAAATAAGTATGATATAATTTTACGGGTTAAAATATTGAATTAAGAATGAAAATATTTTTTCTGTAATGGAAATCAACTTTTAGTTGGACTAAATTTATAAATTCTCTAAATTCCTCCAGGTGATTAAGCAGGGTAAAAGATTATTGCTGGGTGTTAAAATTAGAATTACACCTATCTCCTTGGCTCTCGAAAAATGATAAATCTTCTCTTTTATTTATTTTGACCTTGCTTTATTTTGAAAGGGGAGAAACAAATTTTTTTACAGGAGATAGTGCTCGAGGAAAAAATAAAAAGAATTGGGGGTTTCAAAACTGCAACTGGGGAGTGAGGGGAGGAGGTGGATACCCTGTTTCCAAGCTTTCATTTTTGCACAGGCGAGAAGAATGTTGTATTTACACCTGCCAATAGGTTGTCCTTTATATTTAAAACATGTTTATGACATTAAAAATATCTTGAGTATATAGAGTTATGCTTTGATGAATCATATTGGTAATATCCAAGTAAAATCTGATAATTCTTCTCATTTTGAAAGTGTATGGCTGTGGATGAGAAAAAAATTAATAAAATGGAAACCACGAAAACAATCAATATAATCTAAGGTTAAGTTTCAAACCTTAATGCGTGCCTAAGAATTAGGTGTGAGAAAATTCATAAATTATAATATATTACAAATGCCTCATTTTCTTGTAATAAGCCATAAGAAACAAGAATTAGTCTGAAATTTTTTCACTCAATAATATACATCTTTTATTTTCTCTTTTATTTTCTGGTGAGTGCCCAACTGTAGGTTTCTTATTTTTGTAAAAAAAAAATTTTTAAGTCTGATATAAGTAATCTTTTTGGCTGAAAGTTAAATGCTAAAATTCTGCTATTACAATAAGCTTCCAAATTGGTTGAAGAAATACCTTGCTTCAAATCTATAGGATATATTATAGTTTTTCCTAAAATTATACATTTAGCTTGGCACCATAATTTCTTTGAGCCGCAGCCCCATTTCCTTCCTTCTGGCTCTCAAAGCAATCAACAGTTAGGTATCTATTTGCCTTTTAGCATTTTCATGTTTTTTCCTATTTTATTGTAACTTTCTTTCTTTTTTCCTATTTTATTTTAGTTTCCTTGTGAATGTTTCCGTGCATTGAATTAAATTAGCAAAAGTGAAATAAAGGATTAAAGATAGGGCTATTTGGTTATAGATTTAAGTGTGGGGAAAAGTAATTATAGTAATTTTAAAATGTCAAGAAATAAAATAGTGGTTATAGGTTTAAGTGTGGGGAAAAGTAATTAAAATAATTTTAAAATGTCAAGAAATAAAAATACTGGTTATAGGTTTAAGTGAGGGAAAAAGTAATTATAGTAATTTTTAAATGTCAAGAAATAAAAATAGTAATTTTTAAATTTCAAGAAATAAAAAATAGGGCTTTCATAGTAGATTGTATGTTTGATTAAGAAAAATCATTAGGGGGATCATGTATTATGTTTTTATTTATTTAATTTGGAAACCATGATATGAATGTTACTTTTTAAATTTAAAACTACTTTAATGCATATCTTGAATTCAATCTAAATACATGTACTTAGTACATTTATATAAAGATTATTTAGATTAAAGTTATTATATATAATTTTATTATATGATTTATTTCTTAAAGATAAATTAGATTGAATGGTGAATTTTAAATATAATAAAAGGAAGTGGAATAATTAGGTTTAAAGATTACTAAGTTATATAAATAAATATATTAGGAAGTCAAATAGTTATTTTTATTATGAAATTTAAAGAGAATTGATTATGCATTGTGGATAATTGGGGGTTTGGTAAATTAACTAGGTTTATATTATAAGGTTAGTTAATAAGAGGAGCTAGAAGTTTGGTATTTAATATCTTATGTGAAAGAAGCATGTAATTAATGTGCTTAGTATCTGTCAAAACAATAAATATTCAATGAGGATAGTTTATTTGATTCAAATAATTTCTTTAAGAAGTATTTTTTATGATTTTAGTAATTTATTTTTAAGTATATTTAAAATTAGATTCATTTTCAAATCTATTTAAAAATTAGATTTATTTTCTAGTATATTTAAAGTTAGATTTATTTTCAAGTATATTTAAAGTTAGATTTATTTAAATTGTATTTAAAAAAAAATAGATATGGGTAATTTCATTATTTGTAAGTTACTGTAATATTTTTAGGTATATTTCAAACTAGATTTATTTTCGAATGTATTTAAAACTAGAATTATTTTCAAGTATATATATAAAGTTAGATTTATTTTCAAATGTATTTAAAAATTAGATAAGGGTAATTTTTTTATTGTGTAAGTTATTGTAATCAGTAATTTATTTATTTTTAGTATATTTAAAATTAGATTTATTTCAAGTGCATTTAAAAATTAGATTTATTTTCAAGATATTTAAGGTTAAACTTATTTACAAATTCCTTCACTATTAGATTGGTGGATAGCGTATAAAATGTTTGTGTTGGATTTAACTTAGATTTATTCAATCAAGTCAACAAATGTAAATGCTATATTTTGATTAAATTGATTTATTTGAAGTAAACCAATATACTACATTTTAATTAAATTTATTAAATTTATTATGTTGAAGTAACAAATGTATAGGTTATATTTTGATTAAATTGATTTATTTGAAGTCAACAAATATACTGCATTTTAATTAAATTTATTATTTTGAAGTAACAAAGGTATAGGTGATATTTCTATCTTAATTATTTTGAGGTAATCAAGCAAAGAAAAATCTGATGGGTTACATATTTTAGGTTCTCATAGTGCTTATTCTTTTAAAAGATATTACGATGAAAATGCATTCAATTATAGTTCATCATTTAATTATGTTTTACAATATCGTTAGTAAGATTGGATTATGTTCCCATTTGAGTGAATCAATGGTTATTCCTTTCATGTTTTTATTAAGTTAGCTTATTTATCAAATTGAAAAGGAATTTTTAAACAAGTGGAGTATGGAATATTCTTTGAGTTTCATTACATGGAATGGTGTTGGGAGGTTAAAGATTGATTTCTTGTGTTCTCCTCATTGATTGAAATATACATTGATTTATTTTTTGTGTTGACAAGTTTATAAGTCAAGCCTTGATGTGAGTTTCTTTGGGAACCCAAGTATTTGCATACCCTTTTGTTGGGAGTATATGAATATTGGTGTCATAGAATCCATTGCTTTTCCTTTGTATGCCTCTCGAAGCAGTCACCTTGAATGTGGTCATTGAGATTATTGTATGTTTTATTTTGGGTTGATCTTTTGGTTTTTTGGGTTGATCTTTTGGTTTGGTCTTGTGATTGTTTTGTTTGTCTGTCTTGGTTGTGGGTCTTTCTTGTCATCTCCTAGCATGGGGGTGGACCTTAGGTCCACGCAGTTGGGTGGAATGTGCTATGCACCCGATTGGGTTCCTAGTTTGTGCTCGTGATGTGGAAGCAAACACTGTTTCTAGAGCTTCACTTGGTTGAAGACTGTTCTATGCCTTCTACCTTATTCTTTATTCATGTAACTATTCTTGTACTTGATGTAATCTTCCCGTTGATATAAGGGAAACATTAAATGTAATGTACCTATGTAAGCTTGATATGTCGTATCAATGGAAATATGTTCCACAATTGTATTAAGGAACTGTGAAATGTGTAATGCCCAAAATTTACACTAGGGAAAAAGCACAAATATTTTTCTTTTTATATAATATAAAAAATGCTAACATTTAGCCACCATACATGTACATGGTACTTGTATCGTACATCCTCCCCGACACTAATCCCAAGGGTAAGGTAAGGGAATAAAATTACATTCGGGTTGTCTACAAACATAAGATTTACTTGTTTCATAACTACCAACCAAAAGTTGAAACTCACTCTCGAATGAAAGTTAATGTTCTTGAAAAACCTCCATGAAGTGGGTTCTCAAATAACTTGATAGCCCTACCTCTTCTAACTATTTTGATGATATTATAGAAATCCACATAGATCATTTCACCAAAAAATTGAAGGATGTCAATAATTAGAATATTTATAACCTACATATTAATTATTAAATTTTCATTTTTATTTATTTATTATTATTCTCCATATTTAATTATTACTAATTTAATCATATAAAAATAATTTAATAAAAGGATATGTAGGATATATATTTATTTACTAAAGAATAAATTTAAAAGTTATAGATTAAAGAATAAATCATACAAGAAATACATTTTAAATACCTTTACATACACATATTATTAATTTCCCTAAGGGGGGAAAAGAAATATGAGTAAAGAGATATTACCCTTTTTTAAAGAAAACCCTAATACCACGTGTCCTAAATACTTCCTTATTTTCTTGTTTTAATTGATAGAATCAAAGGATGGGGATATATATTCTCTTCTTTTCTTCCACATTTTTAAATATGTTTTGAAATTTCCCTCACTATAAAATTCTTTTAACTAGAACCATGGAAGCCTAATTGTTTTCTATCATGTGAATTGCCTCGGGACTAGAAGGCTATAATTTTATGCCTGGTGAAAATATAGTGATAATGAAATATAAGGTAACGTAAATAGTGGATTGATATTTTTCAAATGTACGAGGGAGGAACGCTAACATATGATTTGTTTAAACAGTCTCATTTTATAAGAGAGTCAATGAATTTCAATGTAACACTAAAATATACGTGAATAATCATACCAATGATTTTTCTATTTTCTTTTTCTTTTAGACTCCTTGCTAAAGATCTCTCAAGAAAGTAGATTTGCTTCAATATTAACATTAATTTTCTAATACTAACGGTGACCTTTATAATGATAATGTTATTTCTAGAATGTTAACAACTCTACCGAAAGCAATAGATATAGCTTATAGCTACATTGATGTTGTTGTATATTCGGTTGATTTTCTTTTCTTTCTTTCTTTATTAAAGACTGTTGATAATTACATTTAATACTATGTATGTTTAAGTAACAGACATTCCAGCCCAAGTGATAAAAGAAAGGGTTATATGCCCAAATCTAATTTATTTGGATTCCATTTTTGAACGTCACTTAGACAGCTGGGTGAAAAGTTACGGACATAATAAAAAGGAAGTAGAACAAAAAATCAACAAAAGCTAATCGCTAAGCTACTTCTCATTTCTCAGATACAAGGTGGTGGCTGGAAACCATTGTTTCCTGCTGCAAGGGAAGCTATGGTGAGGCGACAGGGATAAGCTGACCATACAAGGCAGATCTACTTAGCCCGAAGGAATGTCACAGCCAATGGTAAATATTATAGGTTCAAGATTGGTGGTTGTCTCCCCATTAACATGTTTCTATTTTTTTCTTTTGTTTCCACTCTTGTTTACAGGCAATGACCGAAATCGTACCAGTGACCCATCCATAGAATGGGTCTTCATTATCGAAGCTGCTGGCACAAGATTTGTGCCATTTTCCAAAATTTTAGGTACAACCCTATGGCTCAAATCATGAAACTTTTTTTTTTTTTCAACAGCTTCATAGAGGCACTGGTGGAAAAATAGGGTGGAGGGAAACCTTTTTCTGATACCTGATAGCTATTTCTATGATAACACATTCATTGCACTATAACAGACAGTCACCTGTAAAATAATACTAATATTTCATCAGCCTTAAAAATGACGTTATATTTATTTTTATGTATATATGTATATATTTTTTGTTTGTTCTCAATCCTCTTTTTTTTGTTTTAATATCAACAAAGTAATATGTTTTCTTTTGGTTCTGGGCAGATGGGTCATTTATCCCAGTTTCACCCAAAACTCGTAGGGGTAAGGACAGGGGAAATCATCCATACGCTGGTCAATGCTAGGCCATATGGTAAGTCTGAGAGACCATGTATAGAGAAAATAGAATGAGATTTGTCTAATGTACTCTACTCATGTTTCCATAACACAAAAGCAATCACTCCAGGGTGAACCAAGTAACAGATGTATAAGAAGTAGGTTTAAATGAATGCATATTGACTTGCATAAAATGAAATAGTATGAGCAGATTTACTCCCATTTTATTCTGAGCAGCAAGAGATACTGATTTCTTTTATTTTTGTTTTATTAATAACCAAGAAACCCAAATAATATACTTGCATATATCTAATTTCAAAGAATGAGCAGGTTCAAAATAATGCACAATGTTGTAATTCAAGGGTAAGTAAAAGATCCCTTAAAGTTACATATTTACAGTGATCAAAAGATTTAAAAAAAACCAGCATTTACTCTGTACAAAAAAAATTACTAAAAGGTGAGGAAACAATCTTTGCTTGGCCTGTATATATTGTTTTACTCTTTCACATAATTTTCATAGCAGTAGATCTATAAAATACAAACTTTTCTTTTATTTTCTTTGTTTTCGAAAGAACAACAATCTTGACTTTATTTTAATACAAAACAACAAAGGTTAAGGCTGCAGTGTCTCATTTCTTCCATATTCCAAACACATTCAATTACAAGAACAACATATAGAGTTTACTTTTTTTAATTTTTTTAGATAACATCTACAGCTACTCATTTATTTATAGGTACATGAATTTCTTCCTTCTCCTAATAAAACAATAAGGTGTAAAGCTCTCCTTTAAAATAGAATAACAGAGTAAAATATGCCCTTATTTCTTTTATTTTCTACAACATTTACTCTTGTAACTCTTCTATATGTACTATATAGAGTAGCAATTTTCTTCCTTAAAGATATATTTCATATACAACAGTTACATATTAGAAATAAGATTTTTTTCACAAGCTAATTACAACATCCTTTAATGGCTATAACATTTAATAAAAAATGATGGATTCCTTTTTGACATATTATCACCAACACTATCCACAAGGAACTTGGTTATTCCATGAACTGTTTTGCTTTCTTCAATTTTCAAATTTCATACTTAGCTCCAACCTACAAAATACACACAAACCTTTCTCTAGAGGCCAATGGGCTGCTCACCTCCCAACCTTTGGTTGGAAAACCAACCACCCCTGAGCTAGGAGGCAACTTGGGAAACATGCACAAACATTTCCAAGACCAAACAATCATTCAAACACATATTATCCACACAAGAAATTCACACGCACCCAAGGGAATATTTCACATAACAATGAGTTCATTATGAACTCAAAACAGGGAATAGAGGATCATGGACTACACACTCCATTTTGAGGATCGAAAAGTAATATCATGAATACAATTCACCAAGTTTTCAACCCTTCATTAGAACTCTTCTTCCACATCTCCTTATCCACCCAAACATTCTACAAATTACAGAACACATAGAGGTACTCATACCCATCTTCTAAACCTCTCCTTTTAAAGGAGGAATAACTTGTCCCCATGAAGGTTCCTACTCCAACCATCCCCAAACATGTGATGCTCTTCCAAAATTTAGGTGAGCCTATCCCATTACAACCCTTTTCCCCAAAAATATTCACGAAAAACAAACAAAATTTAAAGGAAGCATTTCAAAACATTCAAATAGATGCACATAGCTTACAAGTTTAAAACAACATAAGAAAATGGGTGTGGCAATCCTACCTCTATCCTTGAAACTTTGGAAAGAAGTGGTGAGGGTGAGCACAACTCCTTCTCCAAGCTTTCTTTCCAATTGCTTCAAGCCAAATCCAAGAGCTCCCAAAAATCCCAACTCCAAAATAAAGAATGCCAAAAGAGAACCCCCAAAACCTTTGTTCTTAGTTTTTCTTATAGAATTCAATTTTTAATTTATTTTGAATGGAGAAGTGACACTTGTCACTCACCTATTCACCCTCCCAAACACATTCACCCATGTGTGCTCTCACATGTGTGAGAACTTGGGTGACTTCCAAGACAACATAAAGAAGTGGGAGTGGAAAGGGACTAGTCCCCATCCCACTTCTCAAAACCTTATTTTCGCCAAACCTCTTTAAGGCCTCAAAAAGGGTGCCCAATCATGAAACTAACTCAAAATTATAGGTTGAAAAGATACCTAACCCATAGGTACTTGACCTAGGGACCTTAAATCAATAAAAACACTTAAAAAACTCAACTTTTCAACCCTCAAAAAGTGCCTAAAGATCAAATCCGAGTTTGTCCACTTGGGTGGACAACTCACCACTTAAATGGATTGACATGGAAATTAAAACCATTTTACAAACATGCACAAATAACATCACAAATAAAATACATTACAAAATGGAACTATAGTCCCTCCATATGGACTATAGCTCGGCTTCACTGGTAAATTCACTCAGGGTTCCCAAAGGTTACCTCCAATTTCCATTGGCCATGGAAAGTGTACCTGCACACTCGATGCACACATTAATCCATCTAATAAATCATGTATCAAAACAATCGAATCACCACTTCATATACGCAAGTTTCCATCCAAATAATTCATATATCAAAACAATTGAAACACCATTTCATAAACACAAGTTTCACAATTTCACATAGCATATATATCTCATATCATAACTGGAAAAATCACTAATCACCTATCATATCCAGATTTTTTTACCTTAATTTTCAATTTCATCAAATTATAACATGGTTTATTCACAACACATATTTCATTTGTTCATCATTTCAAAATTCAAATTGAACAACCACAGTAACTAGCATAATTTAGGTCAACCATCATAGTCATCTAGCTAAGCATGTAACATCATAATAAAATCATCATAAGAACTCAAATGTCTAAATACCATAATCAAATCATCATAAGAACTCAAATGTCTAAGTATCATGTCATCTAAAGTATCTCTAAACATAATTAATAACCGCAACTCAAAATAGTCTAAATACTAGGTGTATCATAGGGGTAGGCCTCAAATCCTCCCCCTCTAGGAATGAACTTCCTCCTAGAAGTTCTCAAAGAGGTGGGGATATAAAGCTCTCAATCATGAGGCATCCTCCCACGTGGCCACAACCTCATCATATCGATCCCATTGGACCCTATCTTTGTTTAGCTCTAGACCTCGAAGGGCCAATGTTTGTCGAGCTAAAATGCGGATGGGCTCCAAGGCTAGCTGTCCATCCAACTCCACCTACAAGGCATCCCAATCTAAAACATGAGAGTTATCATGCACATAACGTTGCAATACAGATACTTGAAACACATTGTGGATACGTGACAAGCTAGGCGGCAAGGCTAGACGATAAGCTCCAGGACCTATCTACGCCAAGATCTCAAATGGACTAAAAAATTAAGGTGCAAGCTTAGAGCCCTTCCCATAAGTAATTGGACTCTTCTATGGACGCACTCTGAAGAATACACGATCTCCCACTGAGAAACTCCAATCAACCCTCTTAGCATCGACATAATTTTTTTGTCGATCTTGTGCCCCTCTCGAAGGCGCTACCTCATCAAATCCACCTGCTACTCCATATCTTGTATCATCTTTGGACCAATTGCCACTCTATCCTCTATATGATCCCAACTCAAAGGAGTCCTACATGGTCTACTGTAGAAGGCCTGATAGGGTGGCATACCCAAGGAACTGTGATGTCCATTATTATAGTAAAAATCAACCAAATACAAGTATTCCTCCCATCAGGACTAATTATCCATCACATACATGCATAACATGTCCTCTAGCACTTGATTAACCCTCTATGTCTGCCCATCCATCTCAAGATGATAAGCCAAACTAAAGATGAGCTAGGTTCCCAATGCCTTCTGAAATGAAGTCCAAAATAAGGATGTGAAAAGTGAATCTCTATCTAATATGATCCTCTGAGGGATTTCGTGTAATTTGACAATATCATCAAGAAATACCCTTATAACTGTCGGTGTTGTATATGTCATATGCACGGGTGAGAAATGGGCCACTTTGGTCAACTTGTCAATAGTCACCATGATGGCATCATGACGACATGAAGATAAAGGTAGACCAACAATAAAATCCATCGAAATGGTGTTCCATTTCCACTCAAGAATATCATGCTCGGGTACAATAATCATGTTGGATGCTAGTGCTCTGCCTTGACTCTCTGACACTCAAGCCATCAAGTCACAAACTATGAAATGTCACATCACATCCTTGCCTAATGGTATAACTGTCAAAGATTGGCATGCATCTTCTTCACCCCTAGATGTGCTACATACAATGCCCTATGTGCCTCTGATAAGATGACTGTACGAAGATAACCAATGTTAGGTACATAGATATGACCTCTTTATCGAAACAACCCATTTGCCTCCAATGTGTACCCTATAAACTTTCCCTTGAGGGCTCTCTGTGACTGTAATTCCTATTGTACCTCTCTATACCACTCATCCTCTACTAAGTGTTGAAGGATGCATCCCCTCAAATCTGTGCCTAATGAAATGGATGATAACTCATGTCTCCTCCTACTCAATGCATCTGCTACCATGTTCTCCTTCCCTTTGATGTAATGGACATCAAAGACATACTCACAAGGAAACTCCATCCAACGCCTTTCATGTGTGTTTAGATTAGGCTACTTGAAGATATATTGTAGGCTCTGATGGTCTGAATGAAGCTCGAAGTGGTGTCCTAAGAGGAAGTGGCTCCAATAGACTAATGCATGAACTACTAATGCCAACTCTAAGTCATGATTAGGGTAGTTCAACTCATGAGGTTTGAGTTTTTGTGACTCATATGCGATCACCCTACCCTCCTACATAAGCACTACACCTAAACCATCCAATGAGGCATCGATACATACCATGGAATTTGCAAATGGATCTGGTACTGCTAGGATAGGAGTGCTAGTAAGATGCTTCTTGAGGGTTTGAAAGGCCCTCTCACACTACTTTGTCCATTCAAACGTATTCCCTTTTTGTTGAAGATAAGTAATTGGGTGTGCAATCTTGGTGAAACTCTCAACAAAGCGTTGATAATAACCTGCTAAGCCCATGAAAATCCTAACCTCTGTCACTGGAGTAGGTGTTGGCCACTCTATGATAGCTCTAATCTTTGATGGATCTATAGAGATACCATCACCTGATATAATGTGACCAAGATAATGAACCTCTAAACGAAAGAAGGCACACTTAGACAAGCTTCCATACAACTGATGCTCTCTCAAACATTGCAAGACATGTCATAGATGCTCCTCATGCTCCTCCTCTGAATGTGAATATACCAAAATGTCATCTAGGAACACTGCCACAAATCGATCTAGAAAGGTACAAAATACATCGTTCATGAGACTCATGAACACTGCAGGGGCATTCGTCAAACCAAATGGTACCACCGTAAACTCATAATGACCGTACTTAGTCCTAAAAGCAAGCTTATGTATATCTGCATTTGAAATCCGCAACTGATGATATCCAAACTTGAGGTCAATTTTAGAGAACACTCTAGCACCCTGTAGTTGGTTGAGTAGATCATTGATCCTTGGAAGAGGGTAACGATTCTTGATCATCACCTTGTTTAACTATTTGTAGTCCACACAAAGTCGAAGGGATCCATCCTTCTTCTTAACAAAGATGACAGGAGCGCCCCAAGATGAGACACTCGAATGGATATGACAATTCTCTAACAACTCCAACTGTAATTTGAGTTCACTAAGCTCATGTGTGGTCATCTTGTATGGTGCACGTGATACTAGCTCAGCTCCTGGTATGAAGTCTATGTGAAAATCGATCTCCCGCTGAGGTGGCATACCTAGTAACTCTGAAGGGAACACATCTACAAACTCCCTAAGGATGGGATGATCATCCAAAGATGTCTTTGTCTCCTCCTTAGTCCTATCACTAATGGTAATGGAAAATAACTGACATCCCTTTTGCATACATCGCTTAAGTTGCATAGCAGATATCATGCGAAGAGATATGGGCCTCTGCACTCCTGTAATCTCCACTACTATACCATGGTCATATGCACACTCAACTGCCTTATGATGACAATCTACCTTAGCTCGATGTGTGTCAAGCTAATCCATACCCAAAACTACTCCATAGGAGCCTAATGGAGTAGTTCGAAGGTCCATTGAGGTAGTCAAATCCCCCAGTCATAGTGGAAAATCTCTGACTACTAAATCTACAGGCACCTTAGCTCCTAAAGCTAACTCAACCTCCCACCTATCATCTTGCCTATATGCCACTAGCTTGCTTTGCTCCACTATAGATCGGGAAATAAAAGAATCAGATGCTCCAGAATCAAACAAAATAGAAACATGAATATTTCCAATCATACCTGGTGTCTCAATGACAGTGGCCTGATGCTCAGCTTGGCGGTTCTTGACCACCGAAAAAACTCTGTAGGACTTTCCCACATCTCCCAATGTCTACTCAGAACCTCCTGCATGTTGTCCTCTTGTTGCAGGTCCCTGAGGGCAATCCCTAGCTAGGTGTCCAACTGTACCACAAATGTAACAGGGACCTCGAGTATAAAACTGAATTGGTTGTGTCCTGCTAGGTTGTTGTCCCCCAGTCCTATTGGAACCACTAAATCCACCACGAGAGGACTATTGTGAACATACTGGAGTGACACCATGTGTCTTTGGATGCTGATCATGTCGAGGACCCTGTGGCTGCCATGGCCTAAAGTGGCCGCCCTATGAGATCCGTTGAGGCCTAGGCCTTTGAATCTCCTGCTGTTGCTATTGTGGTGGTCTAGGTGGGCCAACTTGAGGGCTAAATCCTCCCTTTGAGGGAAGGCGAGGTCGTCGAAAGTTATGTGACTGTGAAGTGTGGTTGCAGTTTTGAAACTACTCTTGTGCATCCTGAGATTTCCCTTGAATCTCCTCTACTATAAGGGCCTTCTCCATAGCAACCCAAAGGTTCTTTGGATCGGCCATGCGAACTAGTCTTGATATACTTGCATTTAGGCCCTTGATGAAATGGTTGACAAGAAGCTTATCATCATGTAAATAATCCACATACGGTAGTAGCTCCAAAAATTGACTCTTGTACTATGCTACTAATAAATCCCTCTGATATAGGTCATGAAACTCATCAATACGACACTGTTTGAAATGCTCAGATAAGTAGCATGCTCGAAATCACTCTAAGAATGTCTCCCAAGTGAGATAGGTGGTGTTTGCGCTCCTCCTGGCACCACCATGTAGATGTTGAACCTCGAAGCAATAGTATCACAACTCATGCTTTTAGATTGCTTGCATATGCACACAATCCCATGCACCTCTCAAGGCTAAGAAGCTAAGACTCAGCCTCTACTCCATCTGTGGATCCTTCAAAATTAGGTGGTTTCAATCGTAGCAACTCATGAATCTAATAGCCTGAATCTCAATACGCTCTACCCTCATCTGGTACCTTAGGATGGGGACCCTGTGGTGGAGGATCTAGATGGATTGATCCCCTGTCTCCCTCATCATTATACTCCTCAAGAATGCGAGGGGGACTTCTGCTATGCTCTCTATGATTTGACCTATGTACCTTAGTTGAGTGTTGTGTCTGGTCTGGTCTAGGGCCCTCCTTTGCCACTGGTAGACGAGCATGAATAACCCCAATCAAATCCTCTAATGCATGGAGGATTTGGGAATTAAAATTTTGTGAAGGCTCATGTTGTGTTACCTCTGGAACATGTGGGGCTACTAGTGGTGACTCGGCTTAGTCCCACCCCGCACCACGTCTGTGCCCACGTCCGCACCCACAAACTTTTCATAATTGAGTTGGCATCATACATGATAATATCATAACACATATTAACATGGTGAACACATATGTCTAGAGTTCCCGGTGTTGGAACCTAAGCTCTAATACCAAAAATGTAATGCCCAAAATTTACACTAGGGAAAAAACACAATATATTTTTTTATATATAATAATACAAATACTATCATTTAGCCACCATACATGTACATGGTACTTGTATCACACATCCTCCCCGACACCAAGCCCAAGGGTAGGGTAAGGGAATAAAATTGCATTTGGGTTGTCTACAAACATAAGTTTTACCTGTTTCATAACTACCAACCAAAACTTGAAACTCACACTCGAATGAAAGTTAATGTTATTGAAAAACCACCATGGAGTGGCTTCTCAAATAACTTGATAGCCCTACCTCTTCTAACTGTTTTGGTGATATTATAAAAATCCACATAGATCATTTCACCAAAAAATTGAAGGATGTCAATAATTAGAATATTTATAACCTACATGTTAATTATTAAATTTTTATTTTATTTTATTTATTATTATTCTCCATATTTAATTATTATTAATTTAACCATATAAAAATAATTAAATAAAAGGATATGTAGGATATATATTTATTTACGAAAGAATAAATTTAAAATTTATAGATTAAAGAATGAATCATACAAGAAATACATCTTAAATACCTTTACATACAAATATTATTAATTTCCTTAAGGGGGGAAAAGAAATATGAGTAAAGAGATATTACTCTTTTTTTAAGAAAACCCTAATACCATGTGTCCTAAATCCTTCCTTATTTTCTTGTTTTAATTGATAGAATCAAAGGATGGGGATATATATTCTCTTCTTTTCTTCCACTTATATTAAGAATATGTTTTGAAATTTCCCTCACTATAAAAATCTTTTAACTAGAACCATGGAAGCCTAATTGTTTTCTATCATGTGAATTGCCTCGGCACTAGAAGTCTATAATTTTATGCCCGGTGAAAATATAGTGATAATGAAATATAAGGTAACATAAATAGTGGATTGATAATTTTCAAACGTATAAGGGAGGGATGCTAACACATGATTTTTTTAACGAATCTCATTTTATAAGAGAGTCAATGAATTTCTATGTAACACTAAAATATATGTGAATAATCATAGCAATGATTTTTCTATTTTCTTTTTCTTTTAGACTCCTTGCTAAAGATCTCTCAAGAAAGTAGATTCGCTTCAATATTAACATTAATGTTCTAATACTAACGGTGACCTTTATAATGATAATGATATTTCTAGAATGTTGATAACTCCATTGAATGCAATAGATATAGCTTATACCTACATTGATGTTGTTGTATATTCGGGTGATTTTCTTTTCTTTCTTTTTTTATTAAAGACTGTTGATAATTACATTTAATAGTACGTATGTTTTAGTAACAGATATTCCCTCCCAAGTGATAAAAGAAAGGGTTATATGCCCAAATCTAATTTATTTGGATTCCATTTTGAATGCCACTTAGACAGCTGGGTGAAAAGTTACGAATATAATAAAAAGGAAGCACAACAAAAAATCAACAAAACCTAATCGCTAAGCTACTTCTAATTTCTCAGATACAAGGCGGTGGCTGGAAACCATTGTTTCTGCTACAAGGGAAGCTATGGAGAGGCGATAGGGGTAAGCTAACCATACAAGGCATATCTACTCAGCCCAGAGAAATGTCTTAGCCAATGGTAAATATTAATAGGTTCAAGATTAGTGGATGTCTCCCCATTAACATGTTTCTATTTTTTTCTTTTGTCTCCACTCCTGTTTACATGCAGTGACTGAAATCGTACCAACAACCTATCCATAGAAGGGGTCTTCACTATCGAAGCTACTGGCACAAGATTTGTTGCATTTTCCAAAATTTTAGGTACAACCCTATGGCTCAGATCATGAAATGTTTTTTTTTTTCAACAGCTTCATAGAGGCGCTGATGGAAAAATAGGGTGGAGGGAAACCTTTTTCTGATACCTGATATCTATTTCTATGATAACATATTCGCTACACTATAACAGATAGTCACATGTAAAATAATACAAAATTTCATCAGCCATAAAAATGACGTTATATTTATTTTTATGTATATATATATTATGTTTGTTCTCAATCCACTTTTGTTTTGTTTAATATCAACAAAGTAATATGTTTTCTTTTGGTTATGGGCAAATGGGTCATTTATCCTAGTTTCACCCAAAACTCACATGGGTAAGGAGAGGGGAAATCATCCATACGCTGGTCGATGCTAGGCCATATGGTAAGTCTAAGAGACCATGTATAGAGAAAACGGATTGAGATTTGTCTAATGGACTCTACTCATGTTTACATAAGACAAAAGTAGTCACTCCAAGGTGAACCAAGTAACAAATGTGTAAGAAGTAGGTTTAAATGAATACTTATTGACTTGCATAAAATGAAAGAGTATGAGCAGATTTACTCCCATTTTATTTTGAGCAGCAAGAGATATTCTAATTCCTTTTATTTTTGTTTTATTAATAACACGGAAACCCAAATAGTATACTTGCATATATCTAATTTGAAAGAATAATCATGTTCAAAATAATGCACAATGTTGTAATTCAACGGTAAGTAAAAGATCCCTTAAAGTTACATATTTATAGTGATCAACAGATTAAAAAAAAATAGCATTTACTCTGTACAAAAAAAAAATACTAAAAGGTGAGGAAACAATCTTTGCTTGGCCTGTATATATCATTCTACTATTTCACATAATTTCCATAGTAGTAGATCTATAAAATAAAACCTTTTCTTTTATTTTCTTTGTTTTCAAAAGAACAATAATCTCGACTTTATTTTAATACAAAACAACAAAGGTTAAGGCTAGAGTTTCTCATTTCTTCCATATTCCAAACACATTCAATTACAGGAACAACATATAGAGTTTACTTTTTTTATTTTTTTTAGATAACATTTGTAGCTACTCATTTATTTATAGGTACATGAATTTCTTCCTTCTCCTAACAAAACAATAAGGTGTAAATCTCTCCTTTAAAATAGAATAACAGAGTAAAATATGCCCTTATTTCTTTTATTTTCTACAACATTTACTCTTGTAACTCTTCTATATGTACTATATAGAGCAGAAATTTTCTTCCTTAAAGATATATTTCATACAATAGTTACATATTAGAAATCAGATTTTTTTCACAAGCTCATTACAACAGCCTTTCATGGCTATAACATTTAATAAAAAATGATGGATTCCTTTTTGACATATTAACACCAACACTATCCACAACAAACTTGGTTATTCCATGAACTGTTTTGATTCCTTCAATATGAAACTTTCCTACTTAGCTCCCTTCAATCTGCAACTTTCATACTTAGCTCCAACCTACAAAATACACACAAACCTTTCTCTAGAGGCCAATGGGCTGCTCTCCTCCGAACATTTGGTTGGAAAACCAACCACCCCCAAGCTAGGAGGAAACTTGGGAACAAGGCACAAAAATTTCCAAGACCAAACAATCATTCAAACACATATTATGCACACAAGAAATTCACACCCACCCAAGGGAATATTTCACATAACAATGAGTTCATTATGAACTCAAAATGGGGAATAGAGGATCGTGGACTACACAATCCATTTTGAGGACCCAAAAGTAATGTCATGAATACAAATCACCAATTTTTCAACCCTTCATTACAAACCCTTCCTCCACATCTCCTTATCCACCCAACCATTCTACACATTACACAATAGATAGGGGGTACTCATACCCATCTTCTAAACCTCTCCTTTTAAAGGAGGAATAACTTGTCCACATGAAGGTTCCTACTCCAACCATCCCCAAACATGTGATGTTTTTCCAAAATTTGGGTGAGCCTATCCCATTACAACCCTTTTCCCCAACAATATAAATGAAAAACAAACAAAATTTAAAGGAAGCATTTCAAAACATTCAAATAGATGTACATGGCTTACAAGTTTAAAACAACATAATCAAATGGGTGTGGTGATCCTACCTCAATCCTTGAAGCTTTGGAAAGAAGTGGTGAGGGTGAGCACAACTCCTTCTCCAAGCTTTCTTTCCACTTGCTTCAAGCCAAATCCAAGAGCTCCCAAAAATCCCAACTCCAAAACAAAGAATGCCAAAAGAGAACCCCCAAAACCCTTGTTCTTAGTTTTTCTTATAGAATTCAATTTTTAATTTATTTTGAATGGGGAAGTGACACTTGTCACTCACCTATTCACCCTCTCAAGCACATTCACCCATGTGTGCTCTCACATGTGTGAGAACTTGGGGGACTTCCAAGACAACATAAAGAAGTGGGAGTGGAAAGGGACTAGTCCCCATCCCACTTCTCAAAACCTTATTTTCGCCAAACCTCTTTAAGGCCTCAAAAAAGGTACCCAATCATGAAACTAACTCAAAATTATAGGCTGAAAAGGTACCTAACTCATAGGTACTTGACCTAGGAACCTTAAATCAATAAAAATACTTAAAAACTCAACTTTTCAACCCTCAAAAAATGCCCTAAAGATCAAATCCGAGTTTGTCCACTTGGGTCAACAACTCACCACTTAGATGGATTGACGTGGAAATTAAAATCATTTTACAAACATGCACAAATAACATCACAAATAAAGTACATTACAAAATGGAACTATAGTCCCTCCATACATACTATAGCTTGGCTTCACTAGTAAATTTACTCAGGGTTCCCAAAGGTTACCTCCAATTTCCATTGGCCATGGAAAGTGTACCTACACACTCAATGCACACGTTAATCCATCCAATAAATAATGTATTAAAACAATCAAATCACCACTTCATATACACATGTTCCAGCCAAATAAATCATAAAATTGAATCATTATTTCATATACACAAGTTTTACAATTTCACATAGCATATATATCTCATACCATAACTGTAAAAATCACTAATCACCTATCATATCTGGTTCTTTTTACCTTAATTTTCAATTTCATCAAATTATAACATGGTTTATTCACAACACATATTTCATTTGTTCATCATTTCAAAATTTAAACTGAACAACCACAATAACTAGCATAATTTAGGTCAACCATCATAGTCATCTAGCTAAGCATGTAGCATCATAATCAAATCATCATAAGAACTCAAATGTCTAAATACCATAATTAAATCATCATAAGAACTCAAATGTCTAAGTATCATGTCATCTAAAGTATCTATAAGCATAATTAATAACCGCAACTCAAAATAGTCTAAATACTAGGTGTATCATAGGGGTAGGCTTCTCAAAATGAATTGCAATAAAATGATGTATTGTTTTCCACTCTTTTGATCATTAATAGTTGTAAGTCATCATTATGTAATTATTTTTGTTTATTCACTTTCATTTGATAAAATTTAATGATTCGTAATGACTGTTCCATGTACCCCAGAGGACGTGAATGACTTTGTAATTGCATAATTGTCATTCACGTAATGTATGTACATATTCATCATATGCAATGTTTCACTTTCAAAAAAAAATGTGCAGTGTTTGTTGTCCTTTGGGGTTCACACAGCAAGGCATTACACCAAAGAAAATTCCAATTGATTTTTTCATCAAGGGCACCAAAGACAACTGAGAAGTCAACAAGAGTCTAATTTTTATATTAGGTAGTATATTCTACTTCTTCATGGAATGAATTCATGGTAGCCTTTGTGGAACAATTTGGTGAAAGTATTAATCTGAGTTCAGTAAGGAAAAGACTCATGGAGTTTCAAAAGAATGAAGAGGAGTTAGTCCCAACTTTCAATCTTAGATTTACAAAGGCAATAAGGGATATTCTTGAAAACATGAAACTGAGTGATGAAAAGTGTTTGATTGTGTATTTGGGTGAATTTGATGAAGAAATGATTTATTTGTTGAGGGATAAAGATCCCACAATATTGCATCATGCATATCAAATTTCCATGGACATTGAAAAAAAATTTAGGTACTCAATAATGAAAGGGTATACGGATGCAAGTGTCAACTTAGACTTTAGCACATTTTGTACAAGAACAAGGTATGTGTAGGATCATCATGGAAAAGATAGGCCCTTAAGTGGCAAAAAATTTAGAAAAATTAGAGTTAGGAAACTTGACATAAAAAATTTAATAAGTTATCTATATTATTTTAAAAATATGTAAGAACATAAGCTGTAGCAAATTGAATGTAGTTTCTAAACTACTAGGTTTTTTTTTCTTTTAAATCTATTTGGTGAAAATTTGAAATTTCAATGTAGTAGTACTTAAATTTCAAGGAAAATATAAGTAGGTGTTTGTTTGACCACCCTAACCAGAATAAAATGATAATATTTTTTTATAAGATTTTAGACATAAGTAGAGGACTCATGTCCAGATGTGATGCATTTTTTTTTTAATTTTTTCCAAGTAGATAATTAATTATGATTTTTTTATTACAAATTTAAAAAAATATAAAACTTGTATGTTTGACCACCTTAACTTGGTCAAAAATTCATGAAATTTTTCTTTTTTTTATTACTATATTATGTGAAGCATAGAATGTGATGCATGCTTTGGATTCAAAAAATGTTATACCATTTGAAAGTTATAGATGTTTTTCAATCAGCCTATCAATTAGGACTTTAGTCATAATTCAAATAGAAAATGAATAATAATTACTTATTAAATTCAAAGTAAAGAATAATTTATATTGGTGGAAAGATAAGAATCTCCTTTAAAAACCTTTTCATTTCGTCAATTTTGGGTTAAAAAAAGTCATCAGCCACATACCCTACAAATACCCATCATATCGCCACTTTTTGGCCCATCATGATCCTACACATACCCAATAGATAATAGAATTAATTATCATGATAAAGATGCTTCTACTTTTTTGGTGTGTCCATCATCACCTAGTACAATTAATGGTGAATTTCAGGTTGAAAATTAACAAGGTTTAAACAATGATGATTAGATGTCTTTTTTTCAAGGATTGTCCAATATGAGAATGTATAAGGAAGAATCACCTTATGACCTCTTGGAAAGGTTTTTGGATGCCTTTCTTGAAGTTACTAAGAGTCTCAAACTAGAAGATGTAGTGTTCATTTACTTGTTTTGTGAAATTTTTGAGCTAGGATTGAGTACCTTACCACAAGAATTGAAACCCCAAGGTTTTGATCAAATAATTGATTAGATCTAAATTGCTGAGGAGGCCAAATGTGATTATGCAAGAAATAATTAAAATCCAAAGTATCATAGGTGGATGTCTTATTGAGGAAACTCATGAGACACCTCAGGTAGGTATGGAGGGTGTATCAGAGAATAGACATGTGTCTTATCATATGAGACAAAAATGATGGTAACCAATTCAAAAGTGGTCTAGAGGTGCAAATCAGTATGTTGGTGATAAGAAAGAAGATTCATTTGTGAGCATTGTTATTGTCTCCATGCAAGTCAATAGTTGAGGCATTGAGAATGAGGGTTTGAATGTTCATTATAAATACCTTGAGCATATCTTGGGTTTATGATTATTTCCCTTGTAGTGATGATCAAGGGGAAGTTGAAGCTTATTATCATTTCTTTGAAGAATATAAGTTTTCTGATGATGACTTGGAAGCATTCTCTTTGTAGGAGGGATGCAATGATACTAATGCTTATGAGGTTTTTCCCTTATAAGTGAATGAACAAATTCAATTTAATGGATACATAGAGTGCAATTCAGCAATGTCATAGCTAAAGCATACTGATCTTGTGAACAATGATGAATTTGAATAAAAGAACATATGTATTCAACATCCCTCACCTAAGCACAATGTTGAGAATGATGACGAATCTAGTAGTAACTAGCAATTTCATGTCGTAGTTGTTCCTAATTATATATGTGAAGCAAAAGTGCAATATGCAGGTTTTGTTACAAAAATGGACATGATTGTTTTTGACAAAGCATGTATTGATGAAGAAAGGGATGAAGAATCTTGTTCAAATTTTAATGAACAATTTTCAGATTATAATGGACCCTTCACATTTGATTCATCATATGTATCAATGGATGAGGCACATGGGTGCAATGCTACTAACCATGTTAATTCTAAGCTATTTAGGCCATCCTTTGAAACATTTCACATTAAGTCGGATGATGATTTGAAAAGTAAATTAGAACATGTTACTAAGCTTGAAATGGAGATATTCTTTTATGCATGAGATGTGATTGACAATAAGGTTTGTATTGATGGCCCTGAGATGAGTATGAGTTAGGCTATTATGAATTGTGATGGATCATGTTTCCATGGTACTAGAGCATATGACAATATGTCTAGTATGGTAGGTTTACAATAATCAAGTGAATGTGAACATTAGCTTGAATGTATGTCTGTGTATGAATACTTCTTATTCATCACACAAGATAATATTTTATCTGGTATAAGATAGATACCAAAGGATGAATCCAATGTTCTATATGAGCCTTCTAACAACCTTGACTTATCAGAAATGGAACTACAATGTGACTCTAGGAGGTCAGGGTATATGGTCCTAGGTAAAGATTTTAAGCCGAGTGTTTATGAGGGATTTCTATTCAATGAGAAAATTGAAGTTGGTGTCAACTCATATGACCTAAATTATCAAGTAGACTATGAATTTTTCACCTTCTCAATTCAACTGGATAAGCCTTTAGTAGGGCATGCTAATGAGAAGGTTGGGATCATATATTGCAGAGAGTATGTGTTTCAAGTATTATTTGACTACAATTTTTAGTCAGGAAAAATTCATGATGATAATGGTAAAGTTGGACACATGGATAGTGTGGTTGATTATAGTAACCATAACAAGATTAGTTGGTGGGCAGTTCATAGAATTTTTTTTAGTCTTGGCCTAATACAAATAACATAAAACAAGTTTTTTGATAGGGGAAAATACCTATCCTAAGTTTTGTAGGCTTGAGGCTACCAAGTGCTATTGAAGCTTGATGAAGTTACATTTGTAGGTTAAAAACTTGCACATCAAAAAAGGCTTCTAATAAAATTTGAAGTTGGACACATTGTACAATCCTATAAAGTTTGTACATATGGTGTGTTTTCTTTGGTTTGGCTTTCTTGCCTTGTCCAAGTAGGTCCTAGTTTTGGTTCTTTTTGTTTGGTCTGCTTCAACCTTAGATTCTAGAATCTCGCTCTATTTTAGAGGAACAAATGTCCCCAACTAGAGCAACTAATGGAACCCCTAAAATTTTCTAGTTACATTTCTAAATTCAATAAAATTCAACTAGTTTCAAGTATCTAGACTTAGGGTTTTGTTCACTACCAATGCCTTTGAATTTTTTTTGTCAAATCCCTTCCTAAAAAAAACTTAAGTCTTTGAACATGTTAGCTTTATAATCTATCATTGACCCCTTATCGTCGGATCCTAGTTATGTTGAAAACAACTTAAGCCATCAAAATACATGAAATCACTGGCCCCTTGTGCCTAGGTCTGAGAAATATTTTATTTTGTGAGGCTGATTGATTGACCTTCTTTGGCCTTTTCATCCTTTGAGGCTTGTTCTTACATCATCCTAGGTAGTCTTCTTTCTCAATACAACTTTTGAGCACATGCAAAATTGTCTCACTTAAATTCCCATACACTATTGTTGCCTATTGCTCAACACAGATAGGTTCCTAGTTTTATGTTTCACATTAGTGATGATCAATATAGAATTTCATTTGTATCACTAGCTATTTCACCATCACTCATTGCTCTTGAGTCTTAAGTTTTTAATTAGCGATGTGTGATGATCCTATGGCTCTTCAAGATTATTTTCATCATTTATTGTTGATAGCTCTATGCTTACCTTTTTCAAATGGGTGATGAGTGATGTGGTCTTTTGTTCTGATGTGCCATCACTATTTTGAAGCTTTGATATGGGTGATACCTTTATTTCCTTTGATTTTCAAGAAGATATGTGTGGCATGATCTTTCTTCATCACCTTTCCTCTTTTGTCACTGATATGGCCTAGAATTTGAAACGTAAATCAACAATATGCGATGGTGAATAGTATAACAAAAAATATGTATTTTGATCCAATGACTAATAGTTCACCATGTCAATGCTTACATCGCTGGTGCAATTCTAGGGAAGGAAGGAAAATGTGCAATGAGTGACAAAATGTTTAAGGGAATGTTCTCCTCATCACCGTATTTTTATACCTAGCCAATTTAAATGAAGGAGCATGAACCAGGATGGAAATACATGATGGCTATCATATTAGAGATGGCTAATGAAATGGATTAGATACAGGGCAACTTTTCGAGGTGGTATTGTCATTTTTGAGGAACAAGTTGTAAAATCTAGGAGTGATGCTTGAAGAACACCATTGATTGTGTTTTAAATCTGAAAAAATCAATGGCTCAAATTCAAAGCTAAGCGATTGGTTGTTAGATTACTTGCACGAGCCTTGTTTGATCAGTGATGGCTACACACTCTTGTTGTTCTAGTTAATGCAGCTCATCTATTGTTTTATATCACCATTTGTGGTAATCTAGAGTTGGGAAATTTCTTTAAGAGCTAGAGGAAAAGAATGTAAGTTTGAGGTTTTTAATTGCAAAGGTATTGAAATCATTGTCCCACGTAAGTTGGTTATTTATACTCACCCTATTCCAATTATGCACTAGTTGGCTTTCAAGTTTCAATTTCCTGGGGTAGTAATAATTTTAATTATCTGCAATTGTCATGTGGGCTGGTGGAAATTTTGTAGGTTTGAGAGTTATTTTTTGCATATTCAATCTAGGGGTATAGGCCGATGATTTTTCTGCAAAGTAACGGTTGCTAGTCCTAGTCCTATTTCCTATCAAATGAGTAAACCTAGTGGGTCAGCTCAACTAGATAGGAGATCTAGGAGACTTAGCCTCCTCAAGTATTAGGGTAATCATCTCTCATAAGTGAACAATACACACCAAGAGCTCCTGTAACACCAAAGGAGAAGAAGAAATCTTGTAGGAAGGCTATGCAAGGTGGTGTAAGGAGCACCTATAATTTGAGGAGAAGGGTTGTTTCAAAAGAATTGTCCAAGTTTAGAAAGAAAGAATCAGTTAAGCCTATTGGGGAATTAAAGAGAAAGAATATGTAGCACAAGGCTTATGACTCTTATATGGGGAGACACAACTCTCCTATAGAGGTTTCAAATATCCCTTCTAGTGATGAAGGAGATATTGACCCAGATTATCACTGCTACCTTCTTACTCTAGTGCCATATGAGGATTCTGATGATGGATGGGTATTAGATTCTCTAGTTTTAGAAAGAACACAAAGTGGGTGTGTTGATTCTGACTCTGAAGAGTCAGAATAGCACCCCAGTTTATTTTTATTTTTTATGACACCATTTCCACTATAGTGGACTCGTCCTTTTCAATAAGTGTATTGTTTAATTTTTATACTAACTTGGAAACTTTTTTTGTTGGTGTGAAAGAAAGGTGTTAGATATTGTTGCTTTGATGGAAAATATGCCTTTTCTAGTTAATATGTAAGTTTTTTCCTTCTATGCTGATAGAGAGTCTTCTTTGGTAAACATGGAAAAGGGATTTTGGAGCTTTTGCACCATCAAACGATGCCTTTTGGAAGGCTGACTAGTCTTCTTCAATGAAATTTATGGAGTTTTGTCTTTTGCTTTCCCCCCATTTTGCAATGTGAAAATATAATTGTCTAGAGAATATCTGAAATTAAAGTAAAATTAAATATCAAATACAAATGAGATTGTAATGGTAATTCAGTTAGATGCTTATCACTCCCATTTCTCTATAAATGGGATTTCAGGGCCAATAAAAAGAAATCTTGCTTGTTCTGAAATTGATCATACGTATAGTTGTAAAGGATACTGAACATTTTAGTGTAAATTTCTAGGTTTTATTCTGCTAATATGTACATGAAATTCTAATAGTGATACTAGCATATAGAATAGAATAGTGCAGGTTTGACACCATTTTCTCTCCTGTGTACTGGTTTAATAAACTATAAATAATATAATCAAGGGTTATCTTATTTGTCTTTATTGATTTCCAATGGATGTATGGTTTTATTCTTTCTTATTAATTCAAAGAATTGATGTAAATGCTTGATTGGAGCTATAGGTTTATATTAAATTGAGTGCTAGAATGCTACTAAGAAGTGATGGTTGAGATATAATGCTGAAATACTATAATGTAGTGTTTTCAAAGCTTCAAATAGTGTCATGTGTGAAAATTTCTATCAAATTGTATGGGTGTTAGAATAGACTTCATTCCAAGGATGAGACACTAGTCTAAGTGAGGTAGTCATAGTGTATTATGTTGATTAATTCAGCAAAAAACCATTCATTAAATAAAATTCTCCAAAATTGGTTACAAATATGTTAGGCATTACCATTCTCATGCTCCTAATGTGAACTATTGTTAAGAAGCAACCAACTTCTCTGATACAGTTTGTTAGTTGAGCCTCTATATGAGAATAATTTATATGTGTTGCAATGTTATTCATATAAATGGCAGAGGAATATCATGTTAACATTGCTGAGATTACCCTCTTGGGTTTCATAGAGCCCAAAGAGTATAAGTAGAGGTCTAGTAGTCCTTTACTTGTTTGTTGGCCAATCCTTACCCTTTCTAATCATTGGATTTTGGTAGATTCATAGGTAAGTGGTAAGATCAAGTTTCATTCAAAAAAATAACCAATAGATACATTGTAATAATTGAATGGTTAGTAATCAATTGGTTTAGTAGAATACTGATTTACCCCCGCTCTTAATATTTTGTGTGTTCAACAATTAATATCAAAGCTCAATTCATTTTGATAAGCTTAACAAGTTAAGGAAGATCTTGAGGTTTGAACACATGGCTAATAAAAAAGTATCTCATTCCTATGAAAGAGATCTCTACAACTAAGGAACTTCATGTCGCCCTTAAAGATCTAGAAAAAAGTGAAAATGAGAAAGAATCTCTGAAGAAAAACTTGAAGGAAGCTAACAAATGCATGAAAAAACTAGGAGACAAAATCAAGAAATTCAAAGAAAGGCATAGAGAAGTTAGTGATCTATTGAAGAAGTAAATGAATACATCACTAGACTAAAGCTCCAAGTGGAATAAAATAAAAAAAAATTAAAGAATGTCAAAAAGCCAAAATCTAGAGAAAATTTGATGAATGCATATAGCTTCAACAAGAAGTGGTGATACTAAGATCTAAATTTGTGAAGGAAAAATCTCATGGGGACAAATTCAAAGCAAGCACCACAAAGCTTTATGAATTGATTGATTTTCAAAAACCCTATAAGGATAAAAGCGGTCTAGGACTTGAAGATGGACAAAGTTCAAAGGAAAATCAAGTTTCAAAGAAAATGAACAATCGAAGGAAGACTCAAGGTGATGGATGGAAGATCAAGAATCACAAAAGCAATACCAGAAGGATTCCTATTTGATAGCCGAATTCTCAAAGGTACCCATCTTTCAATGGAATTTTCTTTTTGTGCAATAAATTTGGTCATAGGGAGAAAAAATATAGAAGTATAATGAACCAGAATAGAATGAATTAAAATGTTGAGCTCTTTACTAGAAAAATATTTGTTTGTAATAAGTTTCGGCATAGAGCTAAAGAGTGTTGAAGTTAGGCAATGATGAATAGATTCAATATTGCTAAAATGACTCAATCTTTTCAAGCTTATTGCTATGTATGCTATTATTTTGTACATAAAGATATTCGGTGTAGATTAAGGATAAATCTGAATCAGTTTGGTTAGAAACAAGTTGTGTGCTACACTTGCAATCAATTGAGACACATTTCAAAATTTTGTAGAAGCAAAATTGAAAAGAAATCTAATCTGAAACAAAAGAGTAAAACTATGAATAAGATTGATCCTATTGAAGTTAAAAAGGAAATTGAGAAGATTTGGAAGGAAAAAGAAGAGCTAAAGGATAAGAATGAATCAAATGCATCAACATCTACACTTGGTGCAAATACTTCTTCTAAGAATTAAACCCAACAACCATTTTCAGGGGAGTAGTGACTAAAAATCTAGTGAACCCCCATAATAAGACGTGTCTAGTAGTGACAAAAGGATATATATGGTTAAAAGAATCATTCTGAAGATGTTGAAAAATTTTATGGTAGAAAGTATGCAAATTCAAAGAATTGTAGAGCATTTTAGGGTTTACAATGTATTCTACAAAGTTTTTATCAACTTTTTTAAGTTGCAGTGCACTTAATGCAAAAATAGGGAAATTTTTTTAAGACATAAAGTAAGAAACTAAGTCAAATTAAATTAAATTTGAAAATTTGAAGAAGCAGAGTGAGCTGAAGAAGATTGAAAAGAAATTTAGAGAAGTTGCTATCAAAACCTAGTTTTTGACAAAGCTTGAAGAAGGTATTTGCTATTATTTGAGCTTTGTGAATTTTCAGCATCTCTACGAGTAATTTGAGGAAAAGAAATGGCTACTCCTACTATTGTAGAAGATTCTAAGAGACCCTTATCTGAATTAAGAAGGTATTCTTCAAAATTATTTGAAATGGATCCCTTAGGTGCATTCTCACACATTCCTTTTAATATTTTACCCACTCAAGACACCAAAGCATACATTCATGGAAATTTGGAAGATTTTAACCATCAAGAACTTAGGGATTTATGGATGGAAGAATTGACATGAGATCATCATTTTGTAAAAAATAAATATGAAAATCTATAACGAAAGAAGCTATATTTCAGGAATTGGTTCCCTAACTTTTCAAATAAAATGGAATTTAAACTTGTTAGGATGGAACAAAGTAGGGTGCATGATATTTTTTTGTCGAAAAGTGTAGCCAGGTTAACCACCAAGGAAATGATACAAGCAATAATTGGTTTTTGTGCCACTAGACCCTTACCAGTACTAAAAGCTATCAAAAATGATGCAATTATGAAGCTAACTAGAGCCATATTTGATGGGAAAGCCTTAACTACTAAGCCTATAGAAAACCCAACTATGAACTATGTTGCTATCATGATTGGACAAAAAATATATTTCACCAATCAAGGGAATTATACATCTACCATAGCAATTCATACCACATATGAAATGGTAGTAAATGGAAGAGACTATGATTTGTGTGAGTTGCTCCAACAACAACTTTTAGAGAATTTGAGTTTGATGAATACAAAGAAATACTCGTTTAAGTTTGGTACATTGGTAGTTTGTCTACTATTTAACTTTTTGAGGGAGTTACCGGGAAGGAAAAACATCATATGGGAACACAACAAGCTAGTTGCTCATCAAATTTTTGACCAACTATATAGTATTGGAGACTTTAGAGCATAGAATAATGCATTGACTACATTCTTTGCAATTTTTTAAAATGATATGCATGAAAGGGAAAGGATTCTGAGAAGCTTAGTGAAAAATTATCCAAAGGACATAACCTTTCTTTTAAGTACTGACGAATGCACCATGGAAGCTGTTGAATCCAAAACTCTCTGAATAGAACCATTGGGATATGACTATTGTCACAAAGGATTACACCCTTGATGCCAAGCCTTTGTAATCTTGGAAATCCCATGCAACATGGGAATTTTCTTAGATTATGGGTTTGGTCTGTTATGAGAATGAACCTCTAGAAGAGTTGGCTCCCTTTAAATGATCTTTAGATATATAAATTGATGGAGGAAAGAGATAGAAAAAAACTTGAATGCTACTAAAAATTGAACTTAAAATCTATCTAAAGGGGGATGATGCACTAATATATTGACTTTAATAAAAATAATGACTCACAAAAATTTCTCTAATACACCTATTCTTACAATCCAAAATGATCAAATTCATCACATAAGTAATTGACAAAAAGAATTGCAAAAATATTGCACAAGTTCTGACCTATAATAACCTGAAATTTGTATACTAGAATCTAATAAATGAGATAAAGAATTCAAATTTTTTGAATAAAACACATGAAATTCCTATCAAATGACTCACAAAATAACAAGACACCTAAAATCAAGTATCAGAACCTTTGTTTGTATTATAAAATTGAAGGAATCTTTGCAAAACATAATAATAAATTGTTGGAAAATAATTTTTTGCTATTGAAAACTGTAAAAATGGTTGAGTTACAAGACAAATCTCCTCTCTACATTATGAAAAGGAAATAAAAGTAATAACTAAGGAAAAAAGCATAAACCTTTTCTCATTTAATAAAAAATGAGTCTCCAAGTGCCAAGAGATGATACTTACAGTTAACTACACTAAAAAATATCCATCTCAATATGCCTCATGAGCAAAGAGAAAATCCTAAAAATGAGGGCTCATAAGTGATTCAAATTGAGCTAAATTAGGTCCAAACTCCCACTCTTAAGCTGTTTGACCAAAGGAGACTTCAAAATCACTTCAATTTAACTAAAAATCAAGGATAAACACATCAGTTCCACCTCCCTTCTATTTTTGCATGATTTTGGAACCAAAATAAACTATTTGAACAAATATTAAAGGAAATCAACTATGATTTACTTTAATTAGTGTTATGTGAAATTTTACTTCTTAAACTAGATGACAAATATTAAAGTAATTTATAAAATATTACCTTTAATATTTTTTTACATATTTATTTTGTCTTAATTTCATGCAAAAAATAAAGGGGTAGATTTAATCTATTATTTATTCTTATCTCCTTTGGACTTCACACCTCTTACTAGGAAAATTTCAACAAGATTTTACAATGGATTAAGTATTAATAACATGCAATTTATAAAAGAAAGGTGAAAATACCCTCTCTTTTTTCAAAATTAGGGATTTCTTTGTGAAAGTCAAAAAAGACTTCAAACCCTATTCACGGGTTCATTTGCATTTTCACTTTCTCTTATAACGTTTTCTTGTTGTTGTGCCACCACCAAGGGTTTGAAGATTCTGAGTATTTACATGGTGGAATCCATTCTTCTTTGTAGGAAGTCCATTCTCTTGCTTGAAAAAGTTGAGATTATTTTCATGTTGTGAAGGAAAACTATGCGGGTTCTCTGTTTATAACATAAAGATGAAGACATTTGTGTATTTTCTTTTGTATTCCTCTAGGATGTAATACTTTTTGCATGATTTATGTGTCTTTTGTTGAACTTCCATAGTTTCCTTTCTCCTTCATCGTGTGGATTGAGCCCTTTGTTGTGTATATGGCCATTATTTTGTTGCATATGACAATGATGGCAGTTTTCCTTTATTGCCTCAAAAATGACTATCTCACTTCATTACAAGCACTACACTCTATTATTGAAATATTGTTCTTTATACTGTAATGTTGTCCTAAATTTATTTTATTAAAGCTTCTACATAATATGAACTAAACATTATTGCATTTCATTGAACTATTTCATATGATTATGAAAACCTTAGCAAAAAAAAATTGTGTACCTTTCTCTTTCTTCAAAGTAAAACATTAGTATTGTCCCAACCTAACTTGATTGGGTTGAAAATCTCAATTAGAAAAATTTTATGGTGACCTCTATTATGTTCTCTCCTACTAAGCATCTTAGACCAATAGCATAAACTTATCCATTAGGCATAAGAGTTAATTATTGTCCTTTACAACTCATAAAATTCTCTGTAACATAGTTGTTATAATTCAAATAGTAGAAAAAAAAACTAAAAGAAAACTACAATGGTTCTGAACAAGGCTAGAAAACTATGCAACAAAATTTATTGGAAAATGAAAAATTAACTAATATAGATGTGCAATCAACACTTATTAATTGAAAACTCTACTGTAATATGTATAGTTGCAAACTTTTTCTCCTTAGAAACAACGTTTGAGGTGAATCTCGTTGGATGGGATAGGTAACACCTCTCCATCCAACTTTGAAAGTTGAAAAGTGTTATGTTGTTTGCATTTACTAATAATGTAAGGGCCATCCCACATGGAATCAAACTTGGTATGCTTACTAGGTTTACTTTTAAGATCATCCCATTTGAAAACAAGATCACCCTCTTTGAACACTCTTGGGACTGACTTCCTATTGAAATTCCTTTCCATCTGAGCCTAATGGATCTCCAAATTCCTCAATTCTTCATTTCCTATTTCATCTAAATCCATTAGTTGTACAAGCATAATTTCCATAGGCTCTTCCTCTAACATTTTTGGCTCTTTAATCAACTTCAAGGTTGGAAATTCAACTAAAATTGGAATCTTGGCCTCTTTTCCATAAGTGAGAAAATATGGTGAATTACTTGTAGCTCTTTTCAAAGAAATCCTTTCAGCCCATAGGGCTAGCTTCAACTTGTTATGCCAATTCATCTAATTATCCTCAATCATATTCTTCATGATCCTAGTCAATTTCTTATTGGTTGATTTAGCTTGTCCATTACCTTGAGGGTAATAATTGGATGAAGTATTTAGATATATATTATTTTTAATAGACTAATTAGATACTTTCAAACCAACAAATTCCAATGCATTATCAGAAATAATGGAATCAAGAGTGCTAAACCTTGCAACTAGGTCCTAATAGAAGTTTAGAACAACAGTTTCATTAGCCTCCTTCAATGCCACATCTTCTAACCACTTAGTAAAATAATCAGTTGCAGTCAATATCCATTTGTGACCTAAACTTCACTGTGGATTAATAGGTCCAATAAATTCAATGCCCCACTCACCAAAGGGTTGTTCTACCTGAATTGGATGCAAAGGCAAGGCTTCTAGCCTTTGTTTTCTTGCAAATAGAGAGCATTTGATACATTTCCTAATCCAAGAATTAGCATCTTCAAATAAATCAAGCCAAAAATAACTAGCTCTCATAATATTAAGAGCTATAGTTCTAGGTGAAAAATGACCACCAAAAGGTCCATCATGAAATTCCTCCAAAATTTTATCAGTTTGATTAGGTTCAACACATCTTAACAAAAATCCATGAAATTCCTTCCTATATAAAACTCCATCTATGACAACATAAGGAATGACTTGAAGTCTAAAATACCTTCTTTTCTCTCCTAAACCTTTTGGATAATCACCAGTGTGAAGGTAATGTATCATTTGTTGAATCCAATTGGAGGAAGGAGCAGGAACAACATTTTATTCCTCATTGTTGAGAACTAAAACAACTTGTTCATCAAGTTTCATGTTGTTCTCTACATCTCCAGCCAGCTATACACATAAACCCTTACCTTTTACAAGCTTGGTGACCTTAATTTTGACATCATATTCCATTACCTAGGTAATCAAACCAACCCATTTTTCATTAATGTATCTGCTTAATAGGAAATATTTTACTATAGGATGAGCAACCAACAACTAAATATTATTGTTATAAATCATGTGTCTAAATTTCTTAAGACTCCTAAACACTGCAAGTACATGATTCTCAACAAAATAGTACCTCACTTCATAATCCTGAAGCACTTGGCTGAAAAATGCAATGGGATACACTAAACCTTGTTCATTTTGTTGACAGAACATTGATGAGATAGTATCCACACTCCCAAAAGTGTAAAGATTAAAATCTTTGTCAAAATTAGGATTAAGGAGTGTTGGAGTAGCAACTATAGAATTCTTGATTTCATCAAAACTTTTCTTTCCTTCTTTGGTCCAGCTAAAAGTGAGATTCTTTCTCAACATAGAGGTTAGAGGTTGCAAAAGATAAGCAATATTTTGAATGAATCTCCTTAAAAAATTTATTCTACTAAGAAAGCTTTGCAAGAATTTCATGTGAGTACGTAAAGATAAAGTGAGAATAATGCATATTCTTTCCATATCTATGGAAATTCCATCTTTGGATACTACATCTCTAAGAAATTTACCTTTATGGACAGTGAAGATAGATTTATTGGGATTTAGTGAAACTCCATATTCACTGCACCTATCAAAGATTTGTTTCAAATGAACTAAATGGTCACTTGCATTCTTAGAGAAAAAAATAATATCATCTAAGTAAACCATTAAAAATTTATTCATCAAACCATGAAGAGTCATATCCATGGCTCTTTGGAAGGTATCCCTTGCATTCAAAAAACCAAAGTACATCCTCCTATAAGCCATAGTTCCCCATTTATTCATGAAAGTTGTATTATACTGATCTTCCTCTTTTGGTAATATCTAGTTGTATCCTGAAAATACATCTAAAAAGGAAAACATGTCAGATCTAGCTACAACTTATAAAATTTGTTCCATGGAGGGTAATGGGTAATGATCCTTAAGAGAGGCTCTATTAACATCCCTAAAATAAACACAAAGCATGATTTCTCCATTCTTCTTCCTTACAGGAACAAGATTGGACACCCATGAGGTATGTTTAATTAGAAAATTAATCTTACTCTCAATCAACTTACTTAGTTCATCTTTCATGAAATGCTTGAGTTTAGGATTCAAATACTTCTTTGTCTTATCGGCTTCATATTTTCTTCTAGCTCTATGGTGTGTCATACCAACTCTGGATTGAATCCATTCAAGTCATGATATTCCCAAATGTTGTGCATGTTTTGTACACACGCCCCGTTGAAGGTAGAGATTCCCTCTTTTTTGCTCCTGATGGGCTATTTTGTTCTCGTATCATTTTGTGCACCCCTATTTCCAAGCCCAAGACTCTCATGAGCCATAAAAAATCCAATTTTCCCCTTGACCAAATTCGCCTACCTAAATTTCACTAAGTATTTTTCTTTCAAATAAATGCCCCTACGAGTTTCCCTTCATTTGTTGCCCTGACATCCCTCAGGCCTCGTAGACCTACAACTATGGGTCACCTCATGTGGGTTTTCACTTTTTTTTCACTATCAAGTAGTGGTCGACCATTGACTTCCACCTGTGTGGAGCGCTCTGCACTTAGTTTCTTTGTTTGAGCCTTGACCAAGCATCCAAACGAGCTTGGGATTTCATATCTCACCTAACCTAGGTTGTTGTACCAAGAAGTCAATGCATGTCATTAATGGTAATTGTCTTATAAATTCTTCTCCATGGCCTTCATTTTACCTAAGGCATTTGAATCTAAGAAAGAAACAAAGTTCCCCCCTCCCTTTTCCTTTTTTTTCCTTGCTCCTATCAACTTGGTCCTTGCACGCTTGCTTTGGTTTTTCCTTCATTTTTTGACTTTAGGGACAAGTTTCCTATGGATTTGGGATTTTTTTATGATGCCTAAGTGAACAACCAAGGTTTCTTTGAGTTTCAGGAAGTTGCAAAAATTTTATTATGGGTTGTTGTCCCTCGATTGTCATTTCACAACTTTCTTTGCGGGCCCCCATCCCTCCATTACCATTTTAGAATTATTTGTGGGTTGTTGTGTGCTCATTTCCATTTTCAAAAGGGTAGTGGACCCTTTGGATTCCCCCTTCCAAATCTTTGCATTTCTGGAATGGGTGCAAACTTCAAGTTTTCATCATCTAGGGATCATGAAATGAATGTCTTCACATGCCTTAAGGGGTTTGCATTAAATTTTCCATGTGTTTAGACATTGTGGAAATTTCATTGCAGGTCATCATGTGTGGGTTTTCGTGTGCTCATTCTTGTTTTCAAAAGGGTGGCCGACCATCCGACTCTCACATTCCAAATTTTTGCATTTTTCAAAATGATTCAAATCTTAAGGAAATAGGTCTTGGAACTCTTTCTACCCCTTTTCCCACATGCTAAAATTGAAAAATCTCAAATTTGCTAAGTTTTGTGAAATTGTGGAACTTTCCTTGAGAGTTTCTCATCCCTCCATTTCCATTCGTGGGAACTTTCCTTGTGGGCTTCCATCCCTCCATTACCATCCATGGAAACTTTCCTTGCAGGCCTTCATCCCTCCATTGTCCTCTGTGGGAACTTTCCATGTGGGTTGTTGTCCCTCTATTGTTGTTTGGGGGAAAATTCCTTGTGTGCTATTGTCCCTCTATTTTTTTCCATGGGAAATTTCCTTGTAGGTTGCCATCCCTCCATTTCCATCCATGGGAACTTTCCTTCCAGGTCACCATCCCTCCGTTGCCATCTATGGGAACTTTCCTTGTGTGTCATCCTCCCTTTGTTCCTATTTATGGGAAATTTCTTTGTTGGGTGTCGTACCTCCATTGCCATCTATGAAAAATATCCTTGTGGGCCGCCATCCCTCCATTGTCATCCATGGGAACTTTCCTTGCAGGCCATTGTCCCTTTGTTGCCATCCATGGGAACTTTCCTTGTGGTCCAGCATCCCTCCATTACCATTCATGGGAACTTTCCTTGTAGGTTGTCGTCCCTCCATTTCCATCCATGGGAACTTTCCTTGTGATCCTCCATCCCTCTATTGTTTTTTGTGGGAAATTTCCCTGTCAGTCATCGTTCCTTCATTGTTGTCCATGGAAACTTTCCTTGTGGGCCAACATCCCTCCATTACCATCTGTGGGAACTTTCCTTGCGGGTCGTTGTCCGTCATCGTCCACCCATCATCTAGCCGCTACCCATCATTCATTGTTCATCATCTGTATTTGTCATCTACCGGTTCTCCATCATCCATCATTGTCGTCTACTATTTGTTCATCGTTTGTCATTCATTTTCCATCATCCATCTGGCCTAGGGGAAGCTCGCACCCCTCGAACCCACATTTATGTTTATGGCCCAAATGAGCTCCATACATGAATTTTATGATCTTTTGGTAATGTATTCATGGATCCAATGCTTGATTTGTAGGATGTGATTAATATTCACCTGAATTTATATGTGAATGCACTTATGAAACTCCATGTATGCAGGATTTATGGAGCCTACTACAGGTTCGTCAAGGAGGCCCATTGAGAAAGTTGAACAAGGAAAAACCACTTTCTCCTTTCACCATTCATTTTATGCTCACCTCTCCTCCTAGCACCCATCAATGAAGTTGACATTAGAAGGATGGAATGTGCCAAGGAATTCAATGAAAAAACTATAAGGGGGTGGCCTTGAAGAAATTAGGAGGGAACTATCTACTTTTCACCAGATGATGATGATATTTAAGGAGTGGCTTATCTATTTCATAGTGACAAAAATCTGCAAACAACAATGCACTTAATTGGTTTCAATAATGTTGCAAACACATCAACATAGGGGCAACCATTGGTAGTTTCATCTACAATAAAAGGGCAATCAGCTAAAAGACGAAATTGCTATAGTGATAGGGAACTAAAGACAAAATAGGGAAAAGATAAAAGTTGTATTTTAAATTGCTGAATATTAAGGGGTAGGTGAAACCCTAACTTGTATCAAATCTTAGCCACATAATGAAAATCAATCCTAGCCATTGATTTGGGCTTTACAAAACTATAAATAGGGGCTTTTCCCTCATTTTTAAAGGGTTGGAGAGTCGGTGTAAAAATCATTTACAGCAATAGAAGACAACATTGGATGATCTTATGGATGCTCTCTTTGAGTTTGCTCATCTTGCATGCATGGTTCTACTTCCATGTTAGTTTTAGGCATTAGTTTATTGAATTGTTGTTTTAATGATGTTGTTGTTATAGTATTTAATGAGATTTCATCCCATAATTTTAGCACTTGTTGATGACAAGCTATTGTGAAATTTTTTTTTGGGCTTCTTTATGTCATTGTTGCAACCTAGTTCAATTACATGTTCATGATGTGTGTGTGCAATATGAAAATCAACCAACCTTAGAATATTGCACTAGTTTTGTGTAGCTGTAGGTTCTCTTGGCCAAGAAAAACTCAATTTAGGAAGCTTGTCTACTATAGCATCCACCATTGTTATTGTTCATTTGTAGCTTAGATTTAGAACAATTTCTCTTACCCTTCTCCTTTTTCTATTTATTTTAACTCTTGGTAGTTTAGGATCCAAAGCATCAAAAAAATGTTAAATCAGATGAACTTGGTGAGTTTTGACTTGTTGTTTTGAGTGGACAACCACTATTCATTCACTTCCAACACTTTGAAACTGCATTTGTAAACCCAACTTACCACACTTTGTAACTCATCTTTTTGTCTGCCCTGTGATTACCAACAAATTAAATGAAATGACTAAGATATTCTAAGCACTGTCAAGACCTAACATTTGAGACCTTGGGATAGTGTTCTGAAATTTTATTGTGGAAAATTTTCTTTCAAGAGAGGTGATGCACCTATGCATTACCTGTGTTGAGAAGTTCATAAAAAACACATCAACACCAAGGAAATAAATCAAAAACCTCTTGAAAAAGTAAAATGAAAGCATGCCTTTCCTCTATACTACATACCTTGCCAACTTTCAAGAGCTTATCCTTGAAGATTTCAATAGGCTCATAATGATCTTATTTGATAAACAAAATTTCATTTTCTTTTCTCACCTGATCATCCAAGTTGAAAATGGACTCAAGTGTTACTAGTCCCTCTCGTAGCTTTTTTGAATTAAGTTAAATAATCTAATCTTCATACTGTTAGGATAAATTTTGTTGATTGGAAGCTACAAATTGAACTTCTTCAATCAAAAAGTTAATAATATACTCATCACTATCAAATACCTAATAATAAATGTTACTATCTGGAGCAACGAGCCTAACAACAACTTTGACATAGTGTTGAGCATCAACATTCTTCACGTTAGTTGGAATATTAAACTCGGCTCCCATGGCAGCTTGTTTATCAACTTGTTTATTCCAATTCCTTGGTATGGACAACAAATTAAATGCATCAAATTCTTCAATCATGTCCCAAACTCTATGCTTATACTAATTCAACAATTCATTTTTAGTGGCATTGATATTCCTTACTTGATTAACCACTAATTCACTATCCCCAAACAACTAAAGATGCTTTACATTTTCCTTTCTAGTTGATTCTAAACTATGGAAAAGTGTGTCATACTCAATAGTGTTATCATAACAACTGAAAAAAAAAATGAAAGGCTAACTAATACCTCTAACTACTTGGAGAAACTAGCATAGCACCTCTACCAGCACCAACCTTTCTCCTTGCACCATCAAAGTACAAACTCCGTACTTCATTAGACTGTTGTATTATATTCTCTTTTTCATCCTTTATCAAATTTGGGACAACAAGGTTGTGCTCCTAAATCATGTAAATACCTAGAACTATCTATTCCATATTCCTATATATGGGTCTTCCTCATGATTCTCAGGTACCTGTATATCTAAAGCTAGATTAGGAATTCATTCAACCAAAGTCTAAGGCTCTTGAACAACTTGTTGATCTTCTATACCTTTCTCATGATAAGCAAGATTTGCTTTGGTAGCACTAGGCACAAAAGGTTCTATGTGATCTTTAGCCAATAACTTAGATGTAATGGTAACCTTAGTGTCATACCTTATCTTGAAGAAAATATGTGACCAATAAAATGAAAGGTAGCATCCCAATTTATCTATGAAATCTATGGAAAGAAACAAAGAAAAATAAGCTCGAAGATCTATTACATAAACATCTTGTGGAATTCAAAAATTAGGAAAAGTGTGTAATATAAGACTTCAAACCTTGATCACTCCCACTGTATTGATGATTTTTCTATCTAGCTAAAAAAATCCTTTTGAGAATGGTTCATATGTCAAACCCATCCGGTCAATAATTGTCTTTGGCATCACTGAACTATTGGAACTTGAATCAATCATACATTTGTGGACAAGATGATTCCCTACAATCAAAGTAACATAAAAAGAAGTTTGTTTAACCTCTTTGGTTTTTTTATCACTCTTTTGTTGTGGCTTACTTACTAGTTTCTCTTTGGGTTTATCACATAGAATATTTACCTTTGGTTGATCCTTAGTTGCGTCATGTGAGAAAGCAAGATTAGACAATACATTTTGTAGTAAATCCTTTTGACTTGGAAGTGCTAAAGAATCCCACATTGAAAAATTGATATTGGAATTCTTCATATACTCTAAAATATTGAAAGAAGTGGGATTTACCTTCTACTGTACTTTTGGAATAGCAGTTTCTCCTTATAATTGTGATGGTTGTGGTTGAACTCTTTGTTGATCCTTAGCTAGAAATATTTGAAATTTCTATGAAGAAACATATCCAATACCTATCTTTTGACTTGTAGAAGCTTGATTTTGAACCCTATCAAATTGTTGCCCTATATCCACAACCCTCTTTTTAGATCTTGTGTTCACTACTATGGAAGTATAGGAATGGTTATGAACTTGTCCCTGAGGTTGGCTAACACAACAAAATTCTTCACCTTGCAAATTCATTAATGCCACGTCATTTTGACTATGTTCTAAATAAGGAACCTATTATTCATTACTCCCTGGTTCCACATTTTGCTAGATATCTGCATGGTTCTGCACCATAAGTGCTTGATTCAACATCCCATTGGAACAAGTAGATTAATTGTGTGGCTTATTACAAGGAAAATACCAATCAAAATCCCGAAGCAAGTTGTTCTAGACAGGTACTAGCTCTTTTCAATCACGAGGAATGTTGGGATTGTATGACTAAAAGGGTCTAGGATTATAAGGCTTTCTATATACCTAAGAATCAGCTTGATAGGAAGGTCTATTAGGCTAATTTAGGTTCTAATTTGGAAAAACCCTAACTTTGTTGCTTTTCTATGTTCACCAATTTGCTATCAAAGGTTTAATATAAACCCTTAATCTCTTACAACTCTTGAGATTGGACTAGAGAAAAACTATTTTAAGCAGATGCTTGATAGCCTAAGGTTGGAAGAGAGGGTAATGCAACAATAGTAGCCATGTGGATATGAATTTGAGCTTGAATATTAGGAAATATAGGCATTGGAGGCCTAGCTGCAAATTTTCCATCTTGAATAAGACTATTCTCAACTCTAATGACAATATCAAATGCCTAGGTAATGACACACCACCCATTGAATGAATCATTACTACAATGTCACTATTGAGGGCCTTAAGATAATATAAGAAAACATGATCAATAGAGGGTCTTACCCTAGCAAGGATTTTATTCCAAGTCTTTTGGAATAAAAAAATTGAAATCTATCATTTGTTCTTGTGGAGCTCTCTTAATAGTTGCCATCTATACTAGAGATAAATGATCATATTTATCTTGAAACTTCCTATTCAAAGCATCTCCTACCTCATCCCATGTTGAAATAGAGTTGATAGCTATACCCCTAAACAATTGAATAGCCTTAACCTTCAATTAAGTAGCCAGGAGCATGATTCCAACATTCTCTTCAGTGATGTGATGGACCCCACATAGTGAAGCCACATCTCTTATGTGCTCTATGGGTGTAGTTTGATCTGCACCCGTGAAAATCGATAACATTTTGAGTGCAACTACTGGAATATCATTATGCTGAGAAAAATTCAATGGGATGACCCCATTAAATGTCACAAACGCAAAATCTATCACCATTGGAGCTACTGGTACTTGCAGATTTGGTATTGGAACTATTGGAACAAGACTTCTAGGCCTATAGTTTTGAGGTGTAGAATGTGATCTAGGTGTGTTAGGTCTCCTTCATGTTATCCTCCCTCTTCTCCTTAGTGGTTACAATTATAAATATTCAAAAATATGTGCACTTCTTTTTGTTTGTATATTTCTCATGTTGTATGGTACTAAATATGCATGAAAACCAAAGAATGGAGTTTCCAAGTATGAATTTTCTTCAACTCTAAAGCATTGAAATACTATTTTTCATACCAAAATAGTAGTAAAAATGAAGCTTCTTGTGGGCTAAAATCAGTTTAGAGTCCCACTAGGTGTGTCAAAAACTATTGTCATGAAGGATTGCACCCTTGATGCTAAGCCTTTGTAAGCTTGGCAATCCCATACAACATGGGAACATTATTAGATTGCGGGTTTTGTCTATTATGAGAAAAAAACTTTGGAAGAGCCAACTCCCTTTAAATGCTCTTTAGATTTGTAAATTGATGGAGGAAAGAGATAGAATAAAACTTCAATACTATTGAAAATTAAACTAAAAATATATCTAAAGTGGGGTGTTGCACCAATATTTTGACTTTAATATACAATATGAATCACAAAATAATATCTAATACACCAATTCTTACAATCCAAATTGATCAATTCATCACATAAGTAATTCATAGAAAAGCTTTAGAAAATATCGTGCAAGCTGTGACCTGTAATAAACTAAAATTTGTATACTTCCATCCAATAAATGAAATAAAGAATTTAGAGGTTTTGAAGCAAAACACAATAAATTCCTAACAAATCAATCACAAAATATAAAGACGCCTGAAATGAGATAGAAAAACCTCTTTTTTTATTAGAAAATTGAAGGAATCTCTGCAAAACATTACCATAAATTGCTGGAAAATAAACTGTTGCTACTAAAAAACTATAAAAATGGTTGAATTACAAGAAAAATCTCCTCTCTATAGTACGAAAAGACAAAAAAAGTAAGAAATAAGGAAAAAAGAATAAGCCTTTTCTCCTTTAATACAAAATGAGTCTCCAAGTGCCAAGAGGTGATACTTGCAGTTAATTGCACTCCAAAATATCCATCTCAATATGCCTCACAAGAAAAAGAGAAAATTCTAAAAATGAGGGCTCATAACTGATTCAAATTGAGCTAAAGTAGGTCCAAAATCACCCTCTTAAGTTTTTTGACCAAAGGAGACTCCAAAATAACTTCATTTTAACTAAAAATCAAGGATAAACACCTCAATTTCACCTCCCTTCTATTTTTTCATGATTTTGGAACTAGAATAATGTATTTGAACAAATATTAAAGACAATCAGTTATGATTTTCTTTAATAAGTGTTATGTGAAAGTTTACTTCTTGAATTACATGACAAATATTATAGTAATTTATAAATTATTACCTTTAATATTTGTTTACATATTTTTTTTTTAATTTCATGCAAAAAATAAAGGTGCAAATTTAATCTATTATTTAGTCTTATCTCCTTTGGACTTCACACTTCTTACTAGGAAAATGTCAACAAGCTTTGACAATTGCTTAAGTATTAATAAGATGCAATTTATAAAATAGGTGAAAATGCCCTTTTTTGATTGGCCAAAATTAGGAATTTCTTTGTGAAAGTAAAAAAATACTTCAATTCCTATTCATGGGTTCATTTGCTTTTTCACTTTCTCTTATAGCATTTTCTTGTTGTTGCTCTTCCACCAAGCATTTGAAGATTCTGAGTATTTGTGTGGTGGAATCTGTTCTTTGTAGGTAAGCCATTCTCTTGCTTGAAATAGTTGAGATTATTTTCATGATGTGAAGGAAAACATTGCAGTTTCTTTGTTTATAACAAAAAGATGAAGAGATCCATGTATTTTCTTTGGTATTCCTTTCAGATCTAATAATTTTTTCATGATTTCTTTGTATTTTCTTGAACTTTGATAGTTTCCTATTGGAAACACAAGGGCAAACAACTAAGAGGGGGTGAATCAATTCTCACATAAAATATACAAATTAAACTTATTCTCAGATATGATAAATAAAAATGAAAGCATAAACCATCACCACATCATAAATACACATAAAACCATGATTTTTTATGCAAAAATGCTATTAGGGGAAAAACCACGGTGGAGGTTAGTCCACAAGATTATACCATGTTAAAACTATAAAAGAATTATAAATGGGGAATGCACATGCATTTAGGCACACTACCTAGAGATCATTGCACAAATACAAAAGGGCTTACAGTCCAAAGAAAGAAACACTATCTTATAGAAAGATTCAGATTACATCTGGATTTTGAACTAAGAAAAATAGCATCTACTAATGCCTGATTACATTTCTAGTTAAGTACATAAAAAATTTCTCACTCTTCTTCATGCTTTACTTCTACCTTCAAAATATTAGAACATTATTTGGACATAGCACTCAAACACTTCACACACCACTTACACCATGTTCACAAATGATATAAACAATTAATCATATATATCTGCAACTAGGAATAACATCAACTACATGTCAGCTTCAAAAATAAATAAAACATGTACAACATGTCAGCCCAAAATAATAAAAAATTTACAATGTGAACTAGCCAATGTTGGACACATCAAAGGAAGGACCCAAAACAACATCCTTGAACATGAAACACCTTCAAAAATTATTCCTCGAAGATCCACAACACATTACAATCACCCTATCAGCCAAGAACATGAAAAACATGAACTCACAAAAGAAAATCACCAATCGCGAGCACAACGATCAATGTGCGAAAACAACATAAATAGAGCATGATCTGGAAACATCCACAAGAATAATGAATCACCATAGAAACATCTAAAACAAATCAAGTTACTAGAATCACATCATCTTCTTTCAAGAACACCAACTAGAACAACTGAACAACTATCAGAACATAAATACTCATAACTCAATCGAATCTTCATGCGGATCTCTGAAACTTCATGTGGATAAACTAGATATACTAAACAACAAACCATTTAATCCATAACCTCTTATCATCAATATATAGAGTTGGCCAACATACTGAACTCCACTACACCACAGAAAACTTGCAACTTATTTTATTACAATTTTCTCAATATCCTCAACATATATAGCCTTAAAGACATTAATTCCAATACTTTTGACATCAATGACAACCACATATCAGCAACATCCGAAAAATATCCCCCTTTTCCATTGATGGAAATACATGATGTGAAAAAGAACATCAACGCAACTTTCTCTTAGCACTTTCTCCCCCTTAGATTTTGACTCTTTTTCTCCTTAACTCTTTCACATTTTTTCACATGACTCTTCTCCCCCTTTGACATCAATGACAAAGATACACATTATCTTTTTCCACACAAGCTCTGAACCACATATCTAACATCTGACTACTCCCCCTAAGTAGCAACCACCACAACATCAATGGATCAAGATATGACTATATGAAATGCACAAACTGATGCAAGTCAATGCATCTTAATTCTGATTAGGAGGGGTAATCACCCCTAGCTTCCCTCTAAGATAATCAAAAGTATCCTTAGGCAATGGCTTGGTAAATATTTATGCAATTTGTTCCTTAGTGGGCACATACTCCAATCTGACTTCCTTTTCACTCACTTTCTCTCTGAAAAAGTGAAACTTGAAAGATATATGCTAGGTTTTTGAATGCCATGCTAGATTCTTAAAAATGTTAATTGCACTTTAATTATCACACAAAATAGTAATAGGTTCATCATACACAACTCTGATATCTTTCAACATCTGCTTCATCCATAATACTTGAGTACAATTGTTAACAACAACAATGTATTATGCCTCTGTAGTAGATAAAGAAATGGAATTCCGCTTCTTGCTTAACCATGAAATTAGCTTATTTCCCAAGGAAAATGCACCACCACTGGTGCTCTTTCTATCATCCATATCTCTTGCCCAATTAGCATTAGTAAAAGCACTCAAAAGAACATCATCTTCTTTAGAATACCATAGCCAAAAATCAATTCTCCCCTTCAAGTATCTGAAAATCCTCTTCACGGATATCACATGAGATACCTTGGGATCAACTTGAAATCTTGCAACAATGCATACAACATTCATGATATCAGGCCTAGTTTGAGTCAAGTAGAGCAATCCACCAATCAGGGATCTGTATCTAGTTTTATTTGCTCTAGGAGAATCATCATCTTGTGTCAACTTACATACAATCACCATAGGTGTACCAACTAGCTTTGAATCTTTCATACCAAATTTATTTAGCTATTCTTTCACATACTTCAATTGAGATATAAAGATTCCTTATGCTTCAAACCTTCCACATATAGAACAC
>VDFB02000003.1:181944038-182044338 GCA_007258455.2 Sequoia sempervirens
TCACAAATTATATAAACAATTTCTCATATATATCTATAACTAGGAATAACATAACCTACATGTCTGCTTCAACAAAATATAAAACATGTACAAACTGTCAACCCAAAACAATAAACAATTTACAATGCAAACCAACCAATGTCAGACACAATAAAGTAAGGACCCAAAACAACATCCTCAAACTTGAAACACATTCAAAACTTATTCATCGAAGATCCAAAACATGCTACAATCACCCTATCAGCCAAGAACATGAAAAACATAAACTTACAAAAGAAAATCACCAATCACGAGCACACCGGTCATTGTGGACCAACAACACAAATAGAGGATGATATAGAAACATCCACAATCATCATGAATCACCATAGAAGCGTCCAAAGCAACTCAAGGTACTAGAATCACATCATCTTCTTTCAGGAACACCAAATAGAATAATTGAACAACTGTCAGAACACAGATACTCATAACTCAATCAAATTTTCATACAGATCTCTAAAACTTCACATGGATAAACTAGATATACCCGACAACAAACCCTTTAATCCACAAACTCTTATCATCAATTTATTGAGATAGCCAACATACTAAACTCCACTACACTAGTGACAACTTGCAACTTATTTTATTACAATTTTCTCAGTATCCTCGACATATACAACCTTAAAGACATTAATGCCAATAGTGTTGACATCAATGCAAACCACATATCAACAACATCCAACATTCTGTTCCTCCTTCATCATGTGGATCAAGCCCTTTGTTGTGCATATGACCATTATTGTGATAGGTACGACCATGATGATAGTTTTCTTTTGTTGCCTCAAAAAGTGTTGCCTAACTTCATTACAAGGGCTACACTCTATTACTGAAATATTGTTCTTTAGACTATAATGTTATCTTGAATTTATTTTATGAAAGCTTTTTTCTTACTATCGATGAATATCTCACTATTCACTTTGATTTCCTTTAATTTTTTGTTGAAGCTCTAAAACCACCTTAGGTACCATGGAAAACTAGTGAACTACTATTATATTGAATGCCTTCCTTGAGCTATCACTAGAGATAGTGGAAGAATTAGAATACTTACATTTTTAAGTTCCTCTTCATGAAAATAAGGGTATATTTTCCTATGAATCTGAAGCTATCTTTAACACTTTTGACTTTTCCATTATGATTCCAAAATTTATTCTCACCCTCTCACAAAAATTTCCCATGTTTAGACTATCTCCTAGGTCTATCATCAAACCCTAAATGATCCACTAAACTAACTACCTTGATACTGCCATACCCTTCACTTCTTATATTTCCATTTCCTTGAAATTTATCTTTACCCTAACATGACTCTGATATAGGTATTGTCCCATGATAATTTTATGAACTACTCATTTTATCATTCCAATTCATTCTATGCTATCATTCTATTTGGCTTCCCTTTTATTGTAACTTAACTTCCCTCCTCGACTCTGTTAGGTTTATCCTACTATGTATGTCACTCATATTCATTTAACAATCATGGTCAACATTTATCTCATTGTCTTCTTGTAAAAACCGTCCTCTCTTCTTCCTTCCATTTCTTGCATTTTGGTATTTATAGTCATAAATCCATGACTATGACTACTTTAATATGATTGTACACTATTTTCCTCTCTATCCTATACTCTTGAATATGACCATGATGTTATGATTACCTCTAGAAGACTATCTCCATGCATGTTATGACACTTTCATCACTAGAGGATTCCCTATTGTTTTACAAATATGGCAGAGTGTCCCTTTTAACATACAAGTAATGATACTTTGATATGACTTTCCATTGAATCTCTTTGCACATATACTGACTAATCTCCTCAATAATTGAGGCTAGTGTACTTTAATGAAACAATCTTCCCTTAATTAGATTTCATAGTCCTTATCTCCAATGCTTCTGCATGCTCTACACTCTGCTCATTGCAATGATTGTCCTTTCACTTTTCTTACTTAAATTAGATGTGTTTTAGTTCCTCTTTTTTCCTTTTGTATGGCTCCTCACCACCGTAATAATGATGGATTTTTCTCAACCATGAATTCAATTTCATGTGCTCATATGTGCTCACATTCAAACCTTTTGACTTCCATTGTTGTTATGTTCATGGCATTTGATACTCTTTGTCTCATTGGAGCTATGTTCATTTATTTAATAGAATACCTTGACAAAAGTTTTCCATAATGAGACCTTTAGTCTCTCCTTGTTGAAATATCCATTCTTTTGAAGGAGCCAACAAATATAGATCATCAAAGACACTAATTAACTCCTCAACAAAAGTGGACCTAAGACTTGATTAGACATCTCTTCCTTAGGAGCAACACTTAATCCAGCAAAAGAGACCTTTTCTTTAGTTAGAGGATTCTTAGAAACATAACTAGGAGAAGTTGAACTTCCTGATTTCAATGTTTCCTCATAATCCATTTTCAAATATGTAGATTTGAATATGCATTAGATGCACTTTGTCCATGTAACTATCCAAAAGAATTTGATCTTCTTTTACAATTGTTGGGATCAACCCTAGTGGGAGCCATATTTTCTCCACACACTATAATTTTAAAATATTATGGATATTATCTCTTTCTTTCATATGTTATCATGCATGGATCTTGTAATGGAAGTTGACCTCTACCTACATAGTGAACAACTAAGTTAAGATAAAAAAATTGGTTGATAACCTCCTTAATTATATGATTTGACTTTCTCTTTTCTGCTTCATCTTGATTTCATATTCACATCTGTTGTCTATTTATCTCCTTCATTTGGTTGATCAGAGGTAGATTAACAAGTACATTTTGAATTACTGCATATAGGAGTAGAGATGAGACCCTGAGCTCAAACATCATGTTTTATTCCTCCTACATGTCATTTCTTGGAGCTATCACTAGAAGAGATGGAGATGCTGATGTGAAAAATGGGATTCGTCATTCATTCAATAAATGACTAGTCCCACCTTTCTTTTATATGTTTTCCCTTACTTCTAATGTACTTTTTATTATGCATTCTATCACATAAAGTTACTCCCACAAATTGTGTGGGATCATATAAACACTTATCTTTTGAATATTAATAATTATTTCACACAATGAATTGCGTAAATTATCTCTTTCTTGTAAATCAATTCCATAATATGAACTAAACATTACTACATTTCAAGGCACTATTTTGTATGATTTTGAAAACCTTAGCACAAAATTTGTGTAGATTTATCTTTCTTCAAAGTAAAACATCAGTGATATCCCAACCTAACTTGATTGGGATGAAAAACACAATTAGGTAACATTGTTTGTGGCCTCTGATATGTGTGTGCCTACTAAGCATATTAGACGAGTATCATAAACTTATCCATTTGGCATAGGAATCAATTCTCATCATTTGTAACTCAGAAAATTCTCTATAACTTATTTGTTAGAATTTGAACAACAACAAAATAAAATTGAAAGAAAACTACAATGGCTTTGAATAGGGCCAAAAAAGTATGCAACAAAACTTATTGGAAAATAAAAACTAAACTAAAATAGATGTGCAATAAGCACTTATTAACTGAAAACTCTACTCTAATATGTATAGTTGCAAACTTCTCAAAAATAATGCTTGAGGTGAATTTTGTTGACTATGATAGGTAACACCTCTCCATCAAGCTTTGAAATTTAAAAAGAATTATGTTGTTTGCATTCAGTAATAACATAAGGGCCATCCCACATGACATCAAACTTGGTATACTTACTAGGTTTACTTTTAAGCTCATCCCATTTGAAAACAACATCACCCTCCTTGAACACTCTTGGGACATCCAAGTCTTATCGAAATTCCTTTTCATATGAGCCTAATGGATCTCCAAATTCCTCAACACTTCCTTTATTATCTCTTCTAACTCATTAGTTGTTCAAGCTTGATTTCCATAGGCTCTTCCTCTAACATTTGTAGCTCTTTAATCAAGTTCAAGGTTGGCAATTCAACTAAAATTGGAATCTTTCCCTCTTTTCCATAAGTAAGAGCATATGTTGAATTACCTATAGCTCTTTTAGGAGTAATCCTATCATCCCATAGGGCTAAATTCAACTTGTTATTGCAAGTCATTTGATTATCTTCAATTTTCTTCTTGATGATCCTAATCAAGTTCTTATTGGTTGATCCAGGTTGTCCATTACCCTAAGGGTAATAATTGGATAAATTATTTAGATAAATATTATTTTTCATAGACCAATCAAATAATTTCACACTAGAAAATGTTAATACATTATCAGAAATCATGGAATCAAGAGTACCAAACCTTACAACTAGGTCCCGATAGAAGTTTAGAACAACAGTCTTATACACCTCCTTTAATGCCATAACTTCTAACCACTTAGTAAAATAATTAGTTGCAATCAATATCCATTTGTGACCAACACTTGAGGGTGGGTTAATAGGTCCAATAAAATCAAGGCCAAACTTTCCAAAGGGTTGTTCTACCCTAATTGTATGCAAAGGAAAGGTTGCTAGCCTTTATTTTCTTCCAAATAAAGAGAATTTGATACATTTCCTAACCCAATCATGAGAATTTTTAAACAAATCAGTCCAAAAATAACTAGCTCCCATAATATTAAGAGTTTTAGTTCAAGGTACAAAATGACCTCTAAAAGGTCCATCATGAAATTTCTACAAAATTTTATTGGTCTAATCTGGTTCAACACATCTTAACAAAACTCCATGAAAGTCCTTATATAAAACTCCATCTATGACAGCGTAAGGAATGGATGTAAATCTAAAATACCTTTTTTTTCTTTTTCCAAACCTTCAAGACAGTCACCAATGTCAAGATAATGTATCATTTGTTGAATCCAATTGGTGGAAGGAGTTGGAACAATAGTCTATTCCTCAATGTTGAGCACTAGGATAGCTTGTTCACCAAGTTCCTTTTTGTTCTCTACATGTCCATCCAGCTATACACATAAACCCTTACCTCTTAAAAGCTTGGTGACCTTAATTTGGACATCATATTACATTACCTTGGTAATCTAACCATCCCTTTTGTCATTAATTTCTTTGATCAATAGGAAAAAATTTATTGTAGGATGAGCAACCAAGTGAATTGAATTTTATTGTTCGAAATCATGTGTCTAAACTTCTTAAGACTTCTAACCACTGCAAGTACATGATTCTCAACAAAATAATACCTCACTTCATAATTCTGAAGCACTTGGCTGAAAAATACAATGGGCTGCTCCAAACCTTGTTCATTATGTTGATAGAACATAGTTGAGATAGTATCCACACTCCCAAAAGCGTAAAGAATAAAATAATTTTCAAAATTAGGATTAAGGAGTGTTGGAGTAATAGCTATGGAATTCTTGATTTCATAAAAAATTATCTTTCTTTCTTTGGTCCAACTAAAAGTGACATTCTTTCTCAACATAGAGGTTAGATGTTGCAAAATATAAGCAATATTTGGAATTAGCCTCCTTAAAAAGTTTATTCTACCAAGAAGTCTTTGCAAGCCTTTCTTGTGAGAAGGTAAAGGTAAAGAAATAATAGCACTTATTCTTTTTGTATTAATGTAAATTACATCTTTAGATACTACATGTCAAGGAAATTTACCTTCATGGACAACAAAGATAGATTTCTTGGGATTTAGTGAAACTCCATATTCTCTACACCTCTCAAAGATTTGCTTCAAATGAACTAAATGGTCACTTTCACTCTTAGAGAAAATAGTAATTTCATCTAAGTAAAACATTACAAATGTGTTCGTAAAACCATGAAAATCCATATCCATGGCTCTTTAGAAGGTATCCCTTGCATTGGACAATCCAAAGGGCATCGTCCTATAAGCCATAGTTCCACATTTTGTCATGAAATTTTTCTTATCCTAATCTTCCTCTTTCACCAATATCTGGTTGTATCCTAAAAAGCTATCTAACAAAGTAAACCTGTCAAATCCAACTACAACTTGTAATTTTTTTTGCATGGAGGGTAGTGGATAGCGATCCTGAAGAGAGGCTCTGTTAAGGTCCCTGGAACCAACACAAAGTCTAATTTCACTATTCTTCTTCCTTACAAGAACAAGATTGGACACCCTTGAGGTATGCTTAATTGGAAAAATAATCTTACTCTCAATCAACTTACTTAGTTCAACTTTCATGAGGTGGTCAAGTATAGGATTCAAAGACCTCTACCTTTGTCTCACCGGATTTGCATTCTCTTATAGCTCTATGGTTTGTTCTTCCAACTCTAGATTGAAACCCTTCAAGGCATGATACTCCTAGGAACACACATCAACAAACTCTTGACAAAGTAAAATGAAAGCATGTCTTTCCTCTATAGTACATAGCTTTCCAAGTTTGGGGAGCTTACCCTTGAAGATTTCAATAGGATCATAATGATCCTATTTGATAAAGAAACTTGTCTTTTCTTTTCTCACCTAATCATCTGAGTTGAAAATGGACTCAAGTGATACCAGTCCCTTTGGTAGCTTGTTTGACATTAGTTAAAGAATCTGATCTTCATACTGCTAGGAGACCTTTTGTTGATTAGAAGCTACAAATTCAACTTCTTCAATCAAGAAGCTAATAATCTGTTCATCACTATCAAATACCTGCTAATAAGTGTTATTATCTAGAATAGAAGGCCTAACAACAACTTTTGCATAGTGTCGAGTATCGACATTCTTCACCTCAGTTGGAATATCAAACTCAGCTCCCATGGTAGCCAGTTTATCATCTTGTTTATTCTTATTCCTTGGTATGGACAACAAATTAAATGTATCAAAATATTCAATCATGTCCCAAAATATATGCTTATACTACTTCAACAAGTCATTTTTACTGGCATTGATATTTCTTACTTGATTAACCACTAATTCATTATCCCCAAACACCTACAGATACTTTACATTTTCCTTTCTGACCCATTCTAAAATAGGAACAAGTGCCTCATACTCAACAATGTTATTAGAACAACTGAAAGAAAAATGAAAGGATGAATAATACCTCTCACCACTTGGAGAAACTAGCATATCACCTCCACCAACACTAACCTTGATCCATGCACCATTAAAGTAGAAACTCCATAATTTGTTAGACTATTGTATTTTATGATCATTTTCATCCTTTATCATATTTGGGATAACAAGTCCATGCTCCTAAATCATATAAATACCCATATTTGTTTGTTATCTATTCATGTATGGGTCTTCCTCATGATTCTTAGCTTCCCATTGATCTAGAACTAGATTAGGAATGCCTTCAACCAAAATTTTAGGCTCTTGAACATCTTATTGATCTTCTGTACATTTCTCATGATAAGCAAGATTTGCATTAGTAGCACTAGGCACAAAAGGTTCTATGTTATCTTTAGCTAATAAATTTGATGTAATGGAAAGCATTGTGCCATACCTTATCCTAAAAAAAATATGTGAAAAATTAGATGAAAGGTAGCCTCCCAATTTAGTTGTGAAATCTTCAGAAATAAATAAAGAAAAATAAGTTGGAAGATCTATTACATATACATCTTATGGAATTGAAAAATTAGGACAACCATGTAATGTAAGACTTAATTTCTTTATCACTCTCACTATATTGATGTTTGTTCCATGTAACTAAACAACTCCTTTTAAGAGTGGTTCATATGTCAAACCCAGCTAGTCAACAATATTATTTGGCATTGAATAGAGCTATTGGCACATGAATCAATCATACAGTTGTGGACAAGATGATTGCCTACAATCAAAGTAACCTAAAAAGTAGGTGGTTTAAACTCTTGGGAATGTTGATCTCTCTTTGGTTGTGGCTTAATTTCTAGTTTCTCTTTGGGTTGATCACTCAAAATATTTACCTATGGATGATCCTTAATTAGTTCATGTGACAATGCAAGATTAGATAATGTATTTTGTAACAAATCCTTTTGACCTGGAGGTGCTAAAGAATCCCACATTGAAACACTAATATTGGACTTCTTCGTATGCTCTAAAATATTGAAAGAAGTAGGATTTACCTTTTGTTGTAATTTTTGAACAATAATTTATCCTTGCAATTATAATGGTTGTGGTTGAGCTCTTTGTTGATCCTTAGCTTACACAACCTATTTTGTTGGTAGAATTTGGACTATCTGTGAAGGAACATGTCCAATACCTAGCTTCTAACTTGTAGAAGCTTTATTTTGAACCTTATCATACTATTGTCCTATATCCACAACCATCCTTTTAGATCTTGTGTTTGTTCCTATGGAATTACAAGACTGTTCTAACCTTATCCCTAAGGCTATCTAACACCACATAACTCTTCACCTTGCCAATTCATTAATGTCACATCATTTTCACCATGTTTTGAATAAGGAACCTATTGTTCAATACTCATTGGTTCCAAATTCTGCTAGAAAGCATCATGGTTCTGCACCATAAATGCCTAATTCAACATCCCATTGGAACAAGTAGACTGATTGTATGGTTGATTTCATGGAAAACACCAATCATAATTCTAAACCAAGTTGTTCTAGATAGGTACTAGCTCTTTTGAAGCACTAGGAATGTTGGGATTGTATGGCTAAAAGGATCTAGGATTATAATGCTTTCTTTGTACCTGAGAATTAGCTTGATAGGAAGGTCTATTAGGCTGATTTAAGTTTTTTTTTTGTCTAAAACCCTAAGCTTGTTGCTTTTCTATGTTCACCATTTTGTTATTAAAGATTTGCAATAACCCCTTAATCTCTTGCAACTCTTGATATTAGATTGGAGCAACACTATTTTGAGAAGATGCTTGATATCCTAAGGTTGGATCAATAGGTAATGCAATAATAGTAGGCGCTTGGATATGCATTAGAGGTTGAATATCAGGAAATATAGGCATTGGAGGCCTAGGTGCAATTTTTCCAGTTTGAATAAGACTATACTTAGCTCTAATGGTGATATCAAATGCTATAGATAATGACACACCACCCATTGATTGAATTATTATTGCAATGTCACTATTGAGGGCCTTAAGATAATATAAGAAAGAATGATCAACAAAGGGTCTTATCATAGTAGGGATTCTATTCCAATTCTTTTGGAATCAAAAATTCAAATCTATCATTTATTCTCTTGGAGCTCTCTTAGTAGTTGCCATCTATTTAGCTAGAGATAAATGATCAGATTTATCTTGAAATTTCCTATTCAAAGCATCTCCTAACTAGTTCCATATTGAAATTACTAATTCCATGCTGAAATAGATTTGATAGCTAGACCCCTAAACCATTGAAGAGCCTTACCCTTCAATGAATTAGCCAAGAGCTTGATTGCAACATTCTCTTCAGTAATGTGATCGACCCCACATAGTGAAGCCACATCTCTTATGTCCTCTATGGGTACATAGTTTGAACCTCACCCATGGAAATGGGTAAAATTTTGAGTGCAACTACTTGAATATCATTATGTTGACCCAAATTCAATGGGTTTCCCCCATTAAATGGTACAAATGCAAAAGATCTCACCATTGGAGCCACTCGTACTTGCAGATTTGGTACTAGAACTAATGGAATAAGATTTTTTAGCCTATAGTTTGGATGTGTAGAACATGATATATAGGTGTGCTAGGTCTCCTTTTTTTCCCCCTCTTCTTGTTATTGGTGAAAACTGTAAATATTCAAAAGAATTTGCACTTCTTATTTGTATCTTTCTCATGTGTTGCCTGATGCTAAATCTACATAAAATTCAAAGAATGAAGTCACCAAGTTTGAATTTTCTTCACCTATAAATGTTTGAAATATTGTTTTTCATACCAAAATAGCAATAAAAATGAAGCTTCTTGTGGACTAAAATCAGTTTAGAGTCCCACTATGTGTGCCAAAAACTATTGTCACAAAGGATTGTTCCCTTGATGCTAATCCTTTGCAAGCTTGTAAATATCGTGCAACATGGGAACGTTCTCATACTATTGGCTTGGTGTGTTACAAGAACAAACCTCTGGAAGAGTCGATTTCCTTTAAATTATCTTTAGATTTGTAAATTGATGGAGAAAAGAGATAGAAGAAAACTTGAATACTATTGAAAATTGAATTGAAAATATATCTAAAGGGTGGTGATGCACCAATATTTTCACTTTAATTTTCAACATGACTCGCAAAAAATTCTCTAATACACATATTCTTACAATCTACACTGATCAAATTCATCACATAAGTAATTCACAAAAAGGCTTGATAAAATCTTGCACAAGTTGTGACCTATAATTTTGACAAATATTTTATTATTTATGCTTTTGGGAGTGTGGTTAGTATCTTAGCTATGTTTTGTCAACTAAATGAACAAGGTTTGGAGTAGCCCATTGCATTTTTCAGCCAAGTGCTTCAAGATTATGAAGTGAGGTATTCTTTTGTTGAGAAGAATTTACTTGAGGTGGTTAGAAGTCTTATGAAGTTTAGAAATGTGCTTTCTAACAATAAGATAAAGTTGCTAGTTGCTCATCCTATAGTAAAATATTTCCTATTGAGTAGAGAAATTAATGAAAAAAGGGTTGGTTGGATTACCAAGGTAATGGAATATGATGTCCAAATTTATGTCACCAAGATTCTAAGAGGTAAGGGTTTATGTGCACAGTTGGATAGAGATGTAGAGAACAACAAGCAACTTGATAAAAAAATTGTCCTAGTGGTCAACAATGAGGAAAAAACTACTATTGCATCTCCTTCATCTAATTAGATTTAACAAATGATACATTACCTTCACACTAGTGATTGTCCTAAAGGTTTAGACGAAACAAAAAGAAGGTATTTTAGACTTCAATTAATTCCATATGTTGTCATAGATAGAGTTTTGTATAGGAAGTAATTTCAAAGAGTTCTATTAAGATGTGTTCAACCAGATCAGATTGATAAAATTTTGGAGGAGTTTCATGATGGAGCTTCTAGAGGTCATTTTTCAACTAGAACTATAGCTCTTAATATTATGAGAGTTGGTTATTTTTGGATTGATTTATTTAAATATGCTCATTCTTGGGTTAGGAAATGTATCAAATGCTAATTATTTGTAGGAAAACAAAGGATAGTAGCCTTTTCTTTGCATCCAATTTAGGTAGAATATCCCTTTGGAAAGCAGGGCCTTGATTTTATTAGACCTATTAACCCACCCTTAAGTGCAGGTCACAAATGGATATTGATGTAAACTGATTATTTTACCAAGTATTCAAAATCTATGGCAGTGAAGGACGCCAATGAGACTACTGTTCTAAACATCTATCATGACCTAGTTGCAAGGTTTGGTACTCTTGATTCCATTATTTTTTATGATGCATTAACATTTGTTGGTTTGAAAGTATCTGATTGAGTTGTTAAAAATAATACATATCTAAATACTTCATCCAATTATTACCCTCATGGTAATGGACAAGCTAAATCAACCAATAAGAACTTGATTAGGATCATCAAGAAGATGATTGTGGATAATCAGTGGAGTTGGCATAACAAGTTGAAGCTAGCCCTATGGGCTGATTGGATTAATCCTAAAAGAGATACAAGTAATTAACCATATGTTCTCACTTATGGAAAAGAGGCCATGATTCTAACTTCAATTGAATTTCCAACCTTGAACTTGAGTAAAAAGATGGAAATGTTAGAGGAAGAGCCTACAGAAATTAGGCTTGCATAGCTAATGGAGTTAGAAGTGATAAGAAAGGAAGCACTAAGGAAATTGGAGTTCCATCAGGCTTAGATGAAAAGTAATTTCAATAGGAGGGCAGTCCCAAGAGTATTCAAGGAGGGTGATCTTGTTTACAAATGGGATGAGCTTAAAATTAAACTTGGTAAGCATACCAAGTTTGATGTCATGTGGGATGGTGGTAAATATACCAAGTTTGATGCTATGTGGGATGGCCCTTATGTTATTAATGAATCCAAATAGAATAATGCATTTCAAATTTCAAAGCTTCATGGAGAGTTTTTACCTATCCCAGTTAATGAGATTCACCTCAAACATTGTTTCTCAGGAGAAAAATTTCACAACTATACATATTAGAGTAGAGTTTTCAGTTAATAAGTGTTGATTGCACATCTATTTTAGTTAATTTTTCATTTTCCAATAAGTGTTGTTGCATAGTTTGTTGGCCCTATTCAGAGCCATTGTAGTTTGCTTTTAGTTTTTTTAATTTTTTTTGTTTGATCCGTAAAGCGGAAGGGATCTATGACAAACATTGTTAAGTGATTATGCACAAAGGTGAAAAGACATTAACCAATGGAATAACAAGAACAATAAATAGAGAATGATAACACCAAGAAAAGAGAGAAAAAATAAGACACCAATTTGATTATAGAGTTCATCCAAGTGGACTCTATCTCTGAGTCTAACTCAACTGAGTGACAAATCTATTGCAATGTTCTAAACTAGTAGTACAATCTCTAGTGGAGCCTCTTGCAACACTACTTTATAAATATTTGTAGCCTATCTACAAATCTATACAAAAATCTCTCACTTAAAAACCCGTCTCAAAAGCTCTCAAAGCTAGGGATGATTAACAAAGAGTAAGAAAAGTGACTTTAACTAAAATAGGACATACTACAGAATCAAAACCATATTCTTCTCAATACCTCTATTCCCTCAAATTCTCTCACAAAAAGCTCGCAAAGCTAAGAGAATGGAATGAGGGAGAAATGAATATGAATGAGGATCAATTGATGGATGATCAGCTCTAAAAGTGATGATTTCACTTGGCCTACTCACCCCTTTTTATATGTGAAATTTTCCAAGTATGGTAGAAAACCATAAAATCATAAAATCTCCCTTATCAAAACAAATCCCTTAAAAAAGATTAACAACTCCCCCTAAAAAAAAACTAAATTATTTTTTATGCCCTTCAAAATACTCCTTCTTATGCTTGTGGAGGCTAAATTTTAGTTAAGGGTTAAATTTGTTTGAAATGAATGGGGTTCAGGCTTAACAAACTCTTGAATAAGACACCACCATCCACACTTACCGAACCTTTTAACAGTCTAACGGTGGATAAAATTTTTGTAGAGCTGATGGTTGAGGGGTTGAAGCACACTGTCAGCTTTTTCCCTAGCTGATTTCCAATGCCTTTATAACAAAACAAATTGGATTCCATCAATAATAAGTCACCCACCGGTAGTTCAACGGCAAGTTAGTTGTTGCAGGAAATTGAAGGCCACAGGGTCAAGCCCCTACAAACCTTTTGCAATGGTCAACAAGTTTTAACTACCGATGGAGGTCATCGATGAGGTGCCATGTGGCACAATTTGATTCACTAGATTCCACATCACCTAACAAGACAATGTCCAATCACTGACCACATCACCCGCCACATAGGAGTCCAGTCACCATGATACATCAGCAAGATGGATGACATCATCGTATGGTTATGCCACATGTCATCCACTAATTGGTTCACCTCTACTCTGTATAGTACAAACCCTGCCATGTCAGCATGTTGACGTCATCACTGTACCCTCTAGTCAACTTGGTCAACTACAAACTTTAACTGACTATAACTTCAACATGCTTGCTTTGTTTTCGACGAAATGAATGCTATTGGAAAGTTCTCGACAAGCTCTTCGTGATTATGTTGACCTTGATCAATTTGGTGATCATAAAATTTCCACCTCTTTTCTTGTCCTTGGTACCTGAGTTGACTAGCATTTGATCGACCTTTCACCAATGATATCTCGTACATACGAGCTCAAATTTTGACAAAACAAACATCATTGGGTTCATGTCATCGATCCTCTTGAATTGACATCACTTCCAACCTATTCTGAGTTAGTCAAACTTTTCGCCTATTCTGAGTCAGTCAAACAATCTCAAACGGAGCCTCTTGCAAAAATTCTTTATAAATATCTATAGCCTACCCACAAAGCCCTACAAAAGTCTCACTCAAAAAACCCTCTCAAAAGCTCTGAAAGCTAGGGATTATTAACAAAGAGTAAGAAAACTAACTTTTCCTAAAATAGGACTACTACAAACTCAAAACCATATTCTTCTCAATGCCTCTATTCCCTCAAATTCTCTCACAAAAATCTCACAAAGCTAAGAGAATGGAATGAGGAAGAAATGAATACGAATGAGGATCAACTAATGGATGATCAACTCTAAAAGTGATGATTGCACTTGGCCTACTCACCCCTTTTTATATATGAAATTTTCCAAGTATGGTAGAAAACCATAAAATCATAAAAGCTCCCTTATCAAAACAAATCCCCTAAAAATGATTAAAAACTCCCCCTAAAAAACAACTCAATTGTTTTTATGCCCTTCAAAATACTCCTTGAGCTTGTGGAGGTTAAATTTTAGTTAAGGGTTAAAGTTTTTTGAAATGAATGGGGTTCAAGCTTAACAAACTCTTAAATAAGACACTGTCATTCACAGTTACCAAACTGTTGAACGGTCTAACAGCGGATAGAATTTTTATTGAGGCAGGGGATGAGGGGTCAAAACCAATTGTTAGCTTTTTCCCTAGCTGATTTCCAATGGCTTTATAACAAAAAAAAATTGGCTTCCATCAATAGTAAATTGCCCATTGGTGGTGCAATGGCAAGCTGGTTGTTGCGGGGAATTGGAGGTCGTGAGGTCGAGCCCCTATAGATGTTTTGCAATGGTCAACAAGTTTCAACCACCGATGGAGGTCATTGATGAGGTGCCATGTGGCACAATTTGATTCACCAGAGTCCATGTCACTTGACATGCTAGCATGCAATCACTAACCATGTCACCTGCCACATAGGAGTCCAGTCACCATACCACATCAGTAGGACAAATGACGTCATCGTATGGCTTATGCCACTTTTCATTTGCTAATTGGTCAACCTCAACTCCATATATTATGGCCCTTGCCACATCAGCATGTTGGTATCATGCTGACATCATCATGATACCCTTCAGTTAATTTGGTCAACTACAAACTTTGACTGACTATAACTTCCATGTACTTGGTCCGTTTTGAATGAAATGAATGTCATTGGAAAGCTCTTGATGAGATCTTCATGATGATGCTAACCTTGATCAATTTTGTGACAATAAATTTTCCACCTTTTTCTCATCCCCGATACCTGAGTTGACCAGCATTTGATTGACCTTTGACTGGTGATATCTTGCACATACGGGCTTGAATTTTGACGAAAAAAACATTGTTGGGTTCGTGTCATCGAGCCCTTTGAATTGGCATCACTTCCAACTATTTTTTATTTGGTCAAAAATTTTTTCTTTTGGATAGCCTCCTGGTCCAAACTTGACCAAATCTTTGACTACATGTAACTCGAGCAAACAAACTCATTTTCCACCCATTCAAGTTGTGTTGGATTCAATTCTTTGAGCTCTCCATGATGGAATCACTTTTAGGAGAAACTAGAACCCTTCAATTTTTAGGTTCTAGAGATCCACCTAGATCATTGTTTGAATTCTAATAGCTGAATTACAAATAATTTTTTGAGTTACAAAGGATAGGGATTGACTCGTATTCCCAATGGATAAGTTTATGCTATTGGTCTAAGATGCTTAGTAGGAAAGCACATAGCAGAGGTCATCAAAAATGTTACCTAATTGTGCTTTTTAGCACAATCAAGTTAGGCAGCGACAACACTGATGTTTTACTTTGAAGAAAGAGAAAGGTAAAAAAAATTATTCTAAGGTTTTTATAATCATACAAAATAGTGCTATGAAATGCAATAATGTTCAGTTCATATTTTGTAATTGATTTACAAGAAAGAGAGATTTTACATGTGTCATTGCATGAAATAACTGTTTAGATTCAAAAGAGAAGTGTTTATATGATCCTACACAAGTTGTGGGAGTAACTATATGTGATAGAATTCACAATAACAAGTACATGGAAGTAAGGGAAATCATATAAAACAAAGGTGGGACTTTCCATTGCCTAAGTGAATGATGAATCTTGTTGTTCACATCAACATCTCTAGCTATTCTCGTGATAGCTCCAAGAAATGACCTGTAGGAGGAAGAAAACATGATGTTAGAGATCAGGGTCTCATCTCTACTAGACTATATGTAGTAATTCAAAATTTACTTTCTATTCTACCTTTGATCAAAAAAATGAATGAGTTAAATAGACATTAGATGCAGATATCAAATCAAGATGAAGCAAAAAAGAGAAAGTTAGATCATACAACCAAGGAGGCTATCAACCCATTTGTTTTATCTTAAATTTTTTGTATATTGTGTAGGTACATGTCAAGTTCCATTGCAAGATCCATGCATAATAACATATGAAATCAAGAGATACGATCCCTAATATCCATGAGAAAGGAAAAGCCTTGCTCACAATTATAGTATGTGGAGAAAATGTGGCTCCCACAAGGGTTGAACCTAGAAATTGTAAAAGAAGATCAAATTCTTTTGGATAGGTACATGGACAAAGTGGACCTACAACATAGTCAAATATGTAGATTTGAAAATGGATTCTAAGGAAACATTGAAATCAGGAGGTTCAACTTCTCTTGGTTATGTTTCTAAGAATCCTTTGACTAAAGAGAAGGTCTCTTTTGCTAGATTAAGTGATGCTCCTGAGGAAGAGATGTCTAATCAAGTCTAAGGTCCACTTTTACTAAGGAGTTAAGTTGTTTCTTTGATGATCAATATTTGTTGGCTGCTTCAAAAGAATGGATATTTCAACAAGGAAAGACCAAAGGTCTCACTATAGAATAATTTAGTTAAGGTCTTCAATTGAATAAATGAACATAACTCCAATGAGACAAAGAGTATCAAATTCCATGAACATAACTACAATGGTAGTCATAAGGTCTGACTGTGAGCACATATGAGCACATGAAATTGAATTCATGTATGAGAGAAACCTATCGTGAGTATAGTGGTAAGGAGCCATAAAAAAGGTAAAAAGAGGAATAAAACAAAACCAATTCAAGAAGGAAAAGTGAAAGGATAGTCATTTCAATGAGAATAATGGAGAACATGTAGAGGCATTGGAGTTAGGGATTGTGAAAGCCAATTAAGGGTAGACTGTTTCAGTAAAGGGCACGAGCCTTGATTATTGAGGTGATTAGTCAGTATATCGACAAAGAAATTGAATGGATATTCATGTCAAAGTATCATTAAGTATGTTAAAAGGGAAAATCTACCATATATGTAAAACAAGAGGGCATCATCTAGTGATGACAATGCCATATCATGCATGGAGATAGTCTTATGGAGGTAATCATAACATCATGGTCATATTGATGAGTATAAGAGAAAGAGACCAATAGTGTACAGTCATATTAAAGCAGTAATAGTCATGGATTTATGACTTTAAATTCCAAAATGGAAGTTGATGCAGAGATAGGATGATTCAACATCACATCTCAAAAACCTTCAATAATAATCCAAAGCAATCTTTGTATAACACATGCTATTAGGCATTGTATATCACATTGGAAACATAGCCATGGCAACCCACAATTTAATGCAATGAATAGTCATTAATAACTTCAACAAAACAAATAATGAAGCCAATTTCTCTGGTGAGATTTATAGACTTTTCCTCCAATTTTTATGAAGATCCAATGGTAGAAATGAAAGTTATTGCATTTTTCCGAAAACTGCAAACCCTAGGTAGGGTTCAAACTTGTCTTCACAAAAATGGTCACAACTTATTCAAATCTTAATAAAATTTGATGAGACTTGAAGAAAATGAAATTAGATTCACATGAAAAAAAATAAAACTAGTTTTAGGTCCAAAATATAGACTTTATAATCCATACCATCACATTTTTCAGACTGCAAATTTTGCACAATATTGTTAGAATAGGGCAGTCTCACCAAAATAGCCATCTCCCACAAAAATCAATAAAATTCAATGAGACAAAAATAGTTGGAAACTAGAAATAGAGATATTTCCATCCATATATGATAATTCATTATTTGAGTCCATACTAGGCTATACAAATCACAACTTCAACCTGGAAACAATGTAAAAATTAGAAAATGCACACAAAATTTGAGGTTGTCATTCATCTAACTTCAAAAATAATGTCTCCAAAATCCCCAATTCAAGTTTTGGAGGGTGTATTTATACATTTCCAACCAAAATAAACTATTTTCAACTACCTTTTTATTAGTTTTTTGAAAAAATACTTTAATGAAACTTTTTGACAAGTTGCTTCATAACTTTCTTGAGCAACTTTAACAATTTTTACAATATGGAACAAATTTAAACATTATTTGACAAATGACTTAAAATATGACTTCCTAAGACTTAAAAACATCTAAAATGGTTTGATAAACCTTATTATAAGATCCAATACACAAAATAAAGCAACTATTTACAAATGGCCTCATGGAGGCCAGAAATCAAATAGGTGTTCTTGCACCACAAGTACTGCAAGGAAGAAAAGAGGACAAAATTTATAAGAAGATTGTGCGATAAATGTTAACCATGACCATTAAATGAATATGAGTGTCATACATAGGAGAAACCTAATAGATCAAAGGAGAGTAGTCAAGACCCATGAAAGGGAAGTCTAGCATGGTAAAGATAAAAAGGTAGTTCTTAATGGAAAATGAGTAGTCATAAGGTTTGACTGTGAGCACATATGTGAACATGAAATTGAATTCATGTATGAGAGAAAGCTATCATGAGTATAGTGGTAAGGAGCCATAAAAAAGGTAAAAAGAGGAATAAAACACAGCCAATTCAAGTAGGAAAAGTGAAAGGATAGTCATTTCAATTAGCAAAGTGGAGAACATGTAGAGGCACTAGAGTTGGGGATTGTGAAAGCAACTTAAGGGAAGACTGTTTCAGTAAAGGACACAAGCCTTGATTATTGAGGAGATTAGTAATTATATCGGTAAAGACATTGAATGGATACTCATGTCAAAGTATAAATAAGTATGTTAAAAGGGACAATCTACCATATATGTAAAACAAGAGCGCATTATCTAGTGATGACAGTGTCATAGCATGCATGGAGATAGTCGTATGGAGGTAATCATAACATCATGGTCATATTTATGAGTATAAGATAGAGAGGCCAATAGTGTACAATCATATTAAAGAAATCATTTTCATGGATTTATGACTATAAATACCAAAATGCAAGTAATGCAAGGAAGGAAAGAGGACAACATTTACAAGAATATTGTGAGATAATTGTTAACCATGACCATTCAATGAATATGAGTTTCATACATAGTATGAGAAACCTGATAGAGCTAAAGAGAGTAGTCAAGACCCATGAAAGGGAAGGTCAAATAGCATGATAACATAGACTGAACTGGAATGATAAAAGGAGCAGTTCAAAAAATTATCACGAGAAAATACCTATATCAGAGTCATGCTAGGGTAAAGATAAAGTTCAAGGAAATGGTAGTATAAGAAGCAAAGGGTATGGAAGTCCTCGGAAGTTATTTTAGTGGATCATTCAAGGTTTGATGATAGGCCTAGGAGATAGTCTAAACATGGGAAAGTTTTGTGAGAGGGTAGGAATCAATTTTGAAATCCTAATGGAAAACTGGAAAGTGTTAAAGAAAGGTTCAGATTCATAAGAAAATATACCCTTATTTTTATGAATAGGAACCTAGAATTTTAAGTATTCTAATTCATTTGACTATCTGTGGTGATAGCTCAATGAAGGAACATAATATAATAGTAGTTCACTAGTTTTCCATGGTAGCCAAGGTGGTTTTAGAGCTTCAACAAAAGATTAAAGGTAGCCAAAGTGAATAGTGAGGTGTCCATCGATAACAAGCTAGAAGCTTTCATAAATTCAATTTAGGACAACATTATAGTCTAAAGAACAATATTTCAGTAATAGAGTGTAGCACTTTTAATGAAGTCATGAAGTCCTTTTGGAGGAAACAAAAGAATATTTCCATCATGGTCGTACCCAACACAATAATGGCCATATGCACAACAAAGGGCTTGATCCACACAAAGAATGAGGAAGGAAACTATGGTGGTTGAGCAAAAGATAGAGAAATCCTACAAAAAGTATTACATCGCAAAGGAATACCAAAGAAAATACACAAATTTCTTCATCTTTTTGTTGTAAACAAAGAACCCGCAATATTTTCCTTCATAGCATGAAAAGAATCTCAGATTTTTCAAGAAAGAGAATGGCTTACCTGCAAAGAAGAACATATTCCACCATGCAAATACTCAGAATCTTCAAACCCTTGGTGGAAGCACAATAGCAAGAAAACATTCTAGGAGAAAGTGAAAATGCAAATGAACCCGTTAATAGGGTTTGAATTCTTTTTTGACTTTCACAAAGAAAACGCTAATTTTGGTTGACCAAAATAGGGTATTTTCACCTTTCTTTTATAAATTTCATCTTATTAATACTTAAGCCATGGAAAAATCTTGTTGGCATTTGCTTAGTAACGGGTTTGAAGTCCAAAGGAGATAATAGTAAATAATAGATTAAATTTGCCCCTTTATTTTTTTCATGAAATTAAGACAAAATAAATATGTAAAAAAATATTAAACATAAAATTTTATAACTTACTTTAATATTTTTCATGTAATTCAAGAAGTAAAATTTCACATAACACTTATTAAAGAAAAAATGATTCCCTTTAATATTTGTTCAAATAATTTATTCTAGTTCCAAAATTATGCAAAAATAGAAGGGAGGTGGAACTGAGGTGTTTATCCTTGATTATTAGTTAAATTGAACTAATTTTGGAGTCTCCTTTGGTCAAAAAACCTAATAGGAGGAGATTGGAGCTATATTAGCTCAATTTGGATTATTTATGAGCCCTCATTTTGAGGATTTTCTTTTTGCTTGTGAGGCATATTAAGATGGATATTTTGGAGTGTAGTTAACTACAAGTATCACCTCTTGACACTTGGAGACTCATTTTGTAGTGAAGGAGAAAAAGATTATGCTTTTTTCCTTAGTTCTTTCTTTTTTTCCTTTACATACCATAGAGTGCTGATTTTTCTTGTAACTCGGCCATTTTTACAGTTTTCAGTAGCAACAGTTTATTTTCCAATAGTTTTGTAGACATGGAAAATATACTGATTGATCTTATCCACTTGATCCTAATTTTACTAACATCGCTTTGTCCTGAATCATCTCCATTGCTAACCATTTAATCAAATAATTTGTATTTGATTAAATTCATCATATTTCATCTCTTAATTAAATAAATCAAGTTATCTGATTAAGTCATTCTCTCCAGTTAATTAAATAAATCATTTTATTTAATTAATCCTATAGTCTCTCTTTAATTAAATAATTCATTTTATTTAATTAAATCTGTAAATTCATTCTATTAAATTAAATAAATTAATCTTTATTTTATTTAATCTAACATCATCCTCCTTTAATTAAATAAATCAAAATCTTTATTTAATTAAGTTTAAGTCATATTCCTCTCATTTTGATTTAAATTAATCCAAAAGTCTAAGTCAAAATGGTCAAATCAACTTATCTCCCTCTTAATTAATTAAATCCTAATTAATGCTTGTATTAATCACTCCAATCCTCTAGATTTTGCAACTTTCACATGAAAATATATTTAATTGATTTATTAAATCTCTATTTTCTCTCAACATTTCATCAAAAAGGGAATATTCTCCAAGTTTGAAAAATCCCTCCAAAGAGGTTTGTACAATCAACAAGTCATTTAAACCTCTTACATGTCCTTTTTCCTTGAGCCAAGTGGCAATAAATCCATTTCTTTATCCCTCCAACATGTCATTTCATAAAATTTTAATTTCCACCTAATATCATTTATGTGCACAATGACCAAAATGTGCTCAACCTTTGCCCACTCACATGTTGACAAGTTGCTTAATGTTATTGGTTGGTCTTTTATTCCACATTCATCAATTTTTCCTCATTCTCCATCATTCTCATCTATAAATAAGAGGCTCTCATTTGGATTTTAGATCCACAACTTCATGCAAAGTCATTATCTTGATATTTTGAATTTTCTCATCCATTGTTCATCCATTTTCATTAAGTTTTAGAGTTTTATAGCTAGGTTATGTAGGAATTTTATCAAGAAGCATCAAATATTCATCAAATAATAATTCAAGCTTACAAGGGACTGGGAAAGGGCCATTTTCCACATCAAAACGGCACCAATTCGCCCATGGGATTGAGAGTTTGTTTGCATTAGATAGGATTTGAAAGCTTTTATTTGTGTGCATCATTCCATTTTGTGTTTTGTGCATTTCAAATGAATTATATGGGGAATGTTGATTTAACTCACATAATAGACTAATGGTGTGTTGTTTGATTGTGTTTGTGTAGGTATAAGATCACCATTCACATTTTGGCACTAGACGAAGGGAAATCTTGAAGAATTTAACATGTTTTTCTTCAAAATTTCATGGTTTTTTGAAATTTTTTGTCTAAAGGAAAAGTGCACCACTGACAGAGAAATTGTGTCGCTAGTAGTCCAGTGACGTCATATAGTACTTCTATTCAACTCCAAACTGTGATGTTGGCTTCTCCCCCCCCCAAAAAAAAATTTCAATTTCAAAGTGGGATGCTTGGCCATATGCTTGTTGACTAGTCAACCAAATTCCCAACTACGTCACTAGTTGAATAGCACTGCAATTGTTCTTACTGGTTTTGCTGCATTTTATCGTTGTCAGTCCTAGCAGCACTATACAATGTCACTGACTTCTTCAAACTGTGTTGCCTCTGTAGATTGCACTGCTAGAGTTGGGTAAAAGGCACTTTTCAGATTAATTTTAGCATGTGCTTTTTCATTTTTGTTGTTTTTGACTACTAACTGGTTTTTAGCTTATGTTTTTGTAGTTTTAAACAATTTTATAGGTTGGCTTGATCAAAAGTGAAGAAAGGAAACAAAGACAAAGAATTCTATGAAATCTTCAATTTATTGTATCAAGCATTCTTAAACACTTTGGGGAGAAATTATAATCCATTTTCTAAGGATTTGTTATCTTTCATGCTTTAGGACTCACTAATTTTCAATTTGAGATTAAAAAGAACAAAGAAAATGGGTTAAAAAGAACCTTAGGCAACTTACTAGATTTTTTTTAAGGTTTAACAATTGAACAAGCAAATTTAATATTTCCTTTTGGTGCTTAAAAAGAATCCCTTTCTTCCTTTGAAGGATTAAAATGAACATGTGCCTCTATGTTTTGTAATCTCTTATCCAAAGTAATATCATCTAAAAGGCATATGCTCTTCTCTCATGACTCACGATGATCTTGAGAATCAAAAGGATTTTTGTGATATTAGGTTGTGTAAGTGATTACCTCCACATTTCAATTTGGATTCTTAAAATTGGACAAAACTTGTGAGTTTGAGTGGAATTTCTCTCTTTGTTTCTCAACAAAGGCTGAAGGGCTTGCCTGGTGGGAAAAAGTAATCACCCCAGGGAACGATGCAACTGGGAACATGCTAAAGCCAAGCGACTTCCAACCGATATATAAGTGTGGGTATTTGAGGAAAGTTCAAGTATCACGAGGATTGTTCTGACAAGAAGGGAAACAATTGTTTCATGCCATATGGATGATCCCACACAAATGAAATGCCTATATTAAAAAAAGTTGTTTTGAAGGCTAAATCCTTATCTATTTGTTGGTGCAAGAATGGTCATTCTAAAGTTGTCCCACATTTTTATGGCTCTTAGTAGATACAAGAAGTATTCCATGGGAGTTTCATGGGTATTGATGCTTGGATGACCTGAGAAGTGTGTGTCATGGAGGGGAGCCAATGTGGTCAAGCATTTAATCATCCGCTAAGAGTAGGTGTAGCTGGAGAAATCCAACTAGGAATTCAACAAATATTGTCTCATTTTATCCTAGGGTTGTGCATGTTATTGGAATCAAAACACTTTACTTGAATCAAAACGTTGGAAAAAAAACATTCAACATGAACATCAAAATTCATTCCCTTTAGACGAGCAAATACCTTTGAAAAATTTTAAGTGATATTGCTTGCTCTAGGGATTCTATCCTTAGAGGCTTCTAAGCATTTGAATTTACATCACAATTTTCTATCACTTTAAATTCAACAATAGGAAACTTTTTCCTTAATTTCCTTGATTTCCACATAATGGACTTTGTGGGATGAGAAGAAGTTAGGACATTAGACATCTAGTTTGGAAATCTAATCAAGAGAGTGTTTCTGGTAAAAAAAATTCATTAAGCAAAGCTAAGAAATAATTGAACCCCACACATGTAATCTTCCAAATGATTTCTTGAAAGATCAAAATCTAAAAGCCAAAATCCAAAGGTCTTAGTCAAAAATCTCTCAAGAAACGTTTGTCTATACTTTAAAAATTTAGAGAAAGATTGGCATTCAACTTTTACAAACATGCATCAAAGAACAATCCAAATTTGTATTCATTTTACTCTTGTCAAAATCCAAGTCTCTTTCAAAGGTTTGAGTATCTCACATAGAAGTATTGCATGTTCTTCAACACTCAGGTCTTGTAAACAAGGGTCTTTTTTAGGTTCATCTTAGGATCAAACCAATCACTTTCATCCATCCCTCAAACATCAAATCAAAAAATCATCTCACAAAAAACTCTTGGAAATCTTGAAAAAATAATTCATGCTAGGCTTTTGGAAAATCCTCTAGATAAAATCTCAATCATCTTGTTTGACTAGATGTGTGTAGATGCATCCTTCTCCACATATTTAGTCAAATTATCAAACCCTTGCAGAAAATTATTTCCCTTGATAACAACCAACATCTTGGGGTATATGAGTTCACTATCCAAAATCCAAAATCAAATCAAACCAAAATCATCTTGTTTGGTTAGGTGTGTCTTGATGAAGCCTTCTTTACACACTTGGTCAAAGTATCATATTGTGTACAAGTTTACTCTAGGAAAACATCCAACCTCTTAGAGTTTATGAGTTCACTATCCAAATCAAATCCAATCAAACCAAGCCAAAATAAAATAAAATCAAAAGTCCCAAAATCTAGTATCTCCTTCAATATTTCTCAAGAGTTCAAACATTCACACCATTCATCCTTTGTTTATCTCATCATCACATTTTGATCCTTAATCATCCTATATTTTCTCTTTTGTGCCTAAATTTAGATCAATATAAATAATTAGAGGTTCATCTCACACATTCTTGAAAATTGATCCATATTTTATGGTGCAAACTAGATCACAACAAAAGAAGAATATGGAAACCCAGAAAGAAACATCAACTTCGAGTGACTCAAGCCAAACCGCTCCCCAAATCAATCTAATTGGATCAAGCACTCCCCTAACCAATCTTCCTCTATCATCACAAAATCCTCAAGAGGAAGGTCAAGTGGAAGACATCACCAATAATGTCTTAGGGATGAAACAAGATGAAATCATTGAGATGGTCTAAAATCCTAAAACCCATAGAATTGTCAATCCCATGATGAGGCTCAATCCAACCCACTATATGCTGGAATTGGAAAAAGAAGGGGATAAACTCCCTTCTGACTATGATTTGAGCACTCTCATAGAGAAATATCTTAAGGTTATGCCATCGGTTTCATTCACACCATCTTCATTCTAAAGCATCACCCAATCCATATTGCAAATCACATCATCCATTGCTCAAATTCAAAAAATTGTCAACAAGGGGAGCTCATTGCTTCATGCACTAAAAACACACCCCCTTGTGAAAAACCAAAATTTGGATGCAAACACCATCTTGGGTCAATCTGTCCCATTGAATCCCCTACACCCATATGTTTCGCTCATCTTTAATGAACCATCATAATCTTTCCATGCAACACTGACATATCCTCTTAACACACAAACCTCTCTTCGTATGACCTCACAAGGAGAAGGTGGATTATTTGTACAAGGGAGAATCTTTGAACCCTCATTATCATCATTTCCTCAAGGGAATACACCACCCATTTTTCCACCACTTCCACCTTTTCCACCAACATCCACATCACCCCTTGGTTTAGACCTTCCCCCTTTACCAACCATCAATCATCAAAATATAAACAATCCTTCGATCATAAATCAAAACATCATACCCAATCCTCCCATCTTTCCATTGATATCATAACAATAGATGGCAACCATCCAAGCAACACAAGAAATCAACACATCATCTACAACCCCCCAAATATCTCGAAACATGGTCTCCCAAGGACCAAGCATATCAATCACACCATCCACTACACAAATCCCAATCATCAATAGAATGGTACCTCTCATCACAACAACAAATAACGTTCTGAATCCACCACCGCAAGCACCACCAAGATCAAACACAATGAAACAATATAGCATCATGTTGCAAGCAACTCAACAAGCTACCTATCAAAAGGAACTTCAACAAATTTAGAACCAACAAGCTGCATAGCTAGTTTCTCAACAAGTGCAAGAACAATTAGATTCACAACAAGCACAACAAGCACGATAGGTTGCCCAATCTCGAGCTTTGTTGTAACAACAACAAGCCACTCTAGCAAATAAATCCATGCAAGTCGCTTAGGCTATACAAGCCGCATAGGCTTCCCAAGCTGCACAAGCAGCCCAACAAGCACAAACTCAAGCTTAAGCCCAATATCAAGCTCAACAAGTGCAAGCACAACTTAATACCAAGCACAACTACAAGCAGTTCAAAAACAAGCATACTAGGAATCCCTACAATAGTACCAAGTACAACAAGAAGCTACCCAATTACTAGCCCAACAACAAGTGTTGTTAGCGCAACAAGAACAAGACCAACAAGTGTTGTTGGCACAACAACAACAAAACCAACAACAAGTGTTGTTGGGGCAACAACAAATGCATGCATATCAACAAGCCTTGATCACACAACAGAGCTTGCAACAAACTCCCACCAACACATCCAAAACTCCACCCATCACTCAAACACCTCAACCACTTCAAAACACATTCACTCCACCTCTTGATCCATAAGACGATGTGGAAATACAAATAAAATTACTCTATCAACAAGTACTCAATCTCCAATAAGGGAAAACAATGAAGACACCAAGCAACGTGTGAACCTATCCATTCGATAGGAGCCTTGCAATGGTAAGATTCCCCAAGGGGTTTGAAATCCCTAAATTCTACAAATATCATGGGCTCAAAAATCCTAAAGATCACATCAGGGAATTCCAAGTACATTGCATGGAGGTTGCATATGATGGCACATATTTGATGTAGCATTTCCTCAAAGTTTGGTTGGTCCTACCATGGAGTGGTTCTCTCACCTCCCTCATGGTATCAAAAATTTCCAAGAAATTGTAGGCGCATTCCTAAAAAATTACGCATTCAACATTGGCATGGATATTAGTCTAGAGGAACTATCTAAGGTGAAATAAGGTAAGGGGGAAACATTCATTTCTTTCCTATAATGATGGTGATCCAAGGCCAGTAGGAGCAAGTGGGTCATACTAGAAGAACAACAAGTTTTCACAATCATTTCCAATCTTGACAAAACCTTGGCATTCCATCTAAAAATGCAATGCATCACTACGCATAACCACTTAATCCCCAAGACACTTAACATCAAATGAGCCCTTATTGCACAAAGGGGGACACTCACATATCCAGAATATCAAGACAACCACCCTTCTACTAGCTATAATGAAAAACCTCACAAATGGGTGAGAAACAAAAATGTCATGAATGATGGTGTGGTGGATGCCAAGGTCATAATCAGTGCTCCAAAATAGAACACGCAAACATACCAACAACCACAAAACAAAAATCAAAATAATACACAAACCAACGTGATATCACCTCAACCACCCAATAATCAAGTCAACAATCTAAATAATCAAGGGGGACCACCTCCACAAAATAAATATTCCCCCAAGAATAAGTACACAGCCCTTGGGGAATCAATTGAATCCATCATGAAGAAACTAGTAAATGAGAATTATCAAGAACCCCAAGTGAATCCTATAACAATGCAATTTTATGGTGTTAGCTGATTAGAGCATAAATCATAAAATCCATCATTAACTATGAAGCACAAAGGAAGAAAATTAAATAAAACAAAAACGATTATACTGAATCACCTTTGAAGCCTCCATGAATCACCTCCATAGCCCTTCTAACTTTCTACAAATGTAATTGTATTTCCCTCAGATTGAGTGTGTGAGCAATGACTATGAAAAATATAATGTCCAAAGCAAGGTTTGAAGGATTTTAAAATGATTATAATGCTACCATGCAAATGATAAGCATTAGGATATGACTGAACTATGCCAAAATAAATCCTATGACCAAATGACAAGACTATAAGATTGCTTAAGACTTAGAAATTATGCCAAAATGAAGCATTAAGAAAATTGTAAGCCTATGAAGTGTAAGTCTAAAATGTGAGCAAGATTGGCATTTTATAGAAAATGCAATTTTGGACGGACAACCAAGATTAAAATTTAAAAGAAGCCTAAAATCAGAGGTCAAGATTGCATGTGGCAACCCCTAATTAGGGTTAGTGAAAAATTATTAAATGAGTGGCCAAGATTCCATTTAAGAAAATCAAATCGACGGTTGAGAATAAATGTGACAAGAAGATAAAGATTAGCCATAAAGATAAAGATTTCAAAAATCAAGAAGATAAAGACTTGACAGAAAAAGCAAATTTAGAAAATCAAGAATTTGCTCAATTACTTGATTTATGGAAAAAGATTATCATTTTTCATTTAAAATTAATTGAAAAATATGGATTTATGTGACAATAAATAATTGATTTGGATTATTTACTAAAATAAGTAGCAATTAATAATTGTGGGGTCATTTTAAATAATTAATTTAATTTAAAATGAGGGAAATGTCAAATAAGGAAATTAAATAATTAAAGATAATTATTTAATTTAGATATTGTGACCAATAATTAAATAAATTAATCAATCTATTTAATTATGAGAATTAGTGACATTTTAAATAAATAAATAACATTCATTTATTTAATAATCAGGAAGACATAAGGAATTAAATAAATTAAGAAATTTATTTAATTGGAAGAAGATAATAGATCATTAGTGACATATCGAATAAATAAATAAAATTTATTTATTTAATAATCATAAGAATAAATAGACATGAATTAATTAAATAATTATGAATTATTTAATTAATAGTTGAATGCTAACGAATGACATAATTAAATGCCATAATTATGCTAGGATGAAATATGAAAAATTAAGCTTGCAAGCCTAGGTCATTTTTAAGTGTCTACATTTTGCCCCTATTTCTCATAATGTAGCATGTCGCATTGTGACAAAGAAAATAAGTCAAAAATATGCCCCAGTGAAAAATAGGATGAGGAAGAATGATGAGTGAGGTAGTGGTATGCCCCCTCGAGAGGACAATCAGGTTCCAAGAACATGGGTGTGCTCTCAAAATTGATGAGAAGACTAGAATATGAAGAGACAAAAAAATGTTAGTGCAAAAGATATGGATGATGAAGATGCAAACTAGATCAAATGTTAGAAGGGAAACAAAGAAGAGTGGGATGGGAAAGAATCCTTCAACACTTTCCAAAAATCTAATAGACATTGCTCAAATCATCATTGGTTGGTAAAAATGACATAAATGGACAACAAACACCATGGTATGATTTAGACCAAGGTGTGCAAGGTCATCCACTTGCAAAACAGATAGTCATAGACAAGGAATATCCTAACTCATACTAAATTTCATGTTGTCTCAGTCTTTTTTTCAAGACAATCCATAGACAGTAGTCAAAGAAAATAAAATAGGTTAGAAGACATCATCACACCTCTAAATCCTTCATGGGACATCCTCATGGTAGCTAGTAGCATGACCAAAAAGACAAGATAGTAAAAAGATAAGACAAAAATAGGAAAAATAGTCAAAAGATAAGACAAGATAGACCAAAAAGATTAACAACCATTTAATTTTGTTTGCCAAAGATTGATTTCTTGTTGGTTTGATAGTTTTGACATTTTAAGAGTTTTGCCAATTTGACAGTGTTGATGGTTTGACGGGGCCTATTGTCAAGAAGGACACATCTTGAAAAAGGAAAAGGAAATTTTGATGAGGTCTAACTCCAAGAAGGAAACATCTTGAAGAGGACTAAAGAGTGATGAGATTGACATTGTTTTGACTAATATGTTTTACCAAGTTGACTGATGTTGACTATAAGATTGATTGGACTATGTTGTCTATTACGTCATGATTGGAATGTTGGCATTCGAATGACTGTCATGTGTTTGAGTTTGACTATGTCGGACTTATTTGATCAATGTGACGATTGTGACAAATGCCATGATTTAATTTGGACAAACCTAAAAGGACTGACCTAATGTCTCGGGGACTCAAAGATGAGTCTTGCCTATGTAGCAAAGGCATAGAGATAACGTAGTTTGACAATGACATAGACTAACTGATTTGACATACTTTTACTCTATTTTTACGATTGTGACATTGATTTGGATGGTTTTTTGTGTTTTTGACATGTTTTTTTTTTTTTGTCGTTTTATGATTTTTTTTGGACTTTTGTCATTTTATGATTTTTTTGTCTTTTTTCAAGTATTTGATTAGGTATTTCTTATGATGTTTTCCAATTTTTAGGGCTTTCTTAGGACATTTTAAGATGTTTTGTCTTTTTTTAGGACATTTTATGATGTTTTTGTCTTTTTTTAGGACATTTTATGATGTTTTTTGTCTTTTTTCAAGACACTTTATGATGTTTTTGTCTTTTTGAATGGTTTAAGAGGATCACAAAAAATGCATGTGGTTGATGCCTACACATGAGAATCCAAGGAAAAACATGATTGTGCCCCTTGTCAAGTTGAATACCAATTTACAAGTGATGACAACGTTTGATGTGGGAAGGATGCATCCCAAAACAATGTGAGGATGACGATAATGTGACGAAAGAATCAAGGTCTATAGCCAAGCAAGGAAAAAATTCAAGTAATATTTTGGATAATGTGCTTGTATGGATTAGACTCGTTGCATTTGGAATGACTTGGTTAGGACTAAAAGGGATGATGGAGTATCCTTAGACTATTTGACAAGGGAAAGCCAAGATAGGCGACAAACATGAAAGGATGAGAGGGGGCCTTGGTAAAGGACGAGATACATGAGACTAAGGGAATTTTCATATGATATTCAAAGACTATGTCGCATAAGGATAATGAGGTTATGAAAGTAATGACATGATATTTTGTGAATAGTATATGACTGAAAGATAGACATGTCAAGATTTTTCCCAAAACATGATTTATGTGTACCTATTTTATGTCAAGATCAAGGTAGGTAGGAATGATATGGATCCAATGGTCAGATGTCAATGTGAAGAGGAAGGAATGGGAAATGAGACAACTTTCCCTCCAAGTGTAAAAGTGTACATAGATGATTTATTTTACACATGATGCGTGTTTTCCAAGTTTTCATCATGGTACTTATCCAAGGCACCTATTTTCTAGGTTTTCACTATTGGATGAAAATTTTCTCTTTACTATTTTCTTGACTTTTTGAATTTTTTGGTGTCACCAAGATGCCTATTTGTTGGGTTTTCATTAGGGTGACAATTTTTGGATTTTTCTTTTTTTTTGTATTTTTGATATTTTAGGATGACCTTGATGCCTTAACTAACCACTAATTTTTTGATGTTGTTGATGGTGCTGATGTAGAGACTAGTGCCATGATATGCCAATAATGTCCTTTTTGAAGTAGTTTCCTTGTTAGGATTGTAGTGCTTGCATACAACTTATTGATGTTATCGTGTACTTTTTTATACTAGATTTGTCTTTATCAGAATACGCACATCATGATAGAGTGCCATGAGAGTCCTTGTGGTGAAGATTTGTTGCCATGATGTGACGGATTTGTGACATGGGATCTTTGGACTTTAGACAAGATGTAGGATTATGACGGATGATGGTAGACATGGAAAGGTTGTTTGGATGTTTGCATGAATCACTTTTTATTTTCCAAACTTGGGATGGTGGATGACGGATTTTGGAGGGATGGCATTTGGAACCAACACTCTTAGATGCTTTGTTTGATGACCATTTTGAAGGAGGTGGACATTTTTTGTATGTGGGAGTCCTCTTGTCTTGTGGCTCCACATTGTAATTAACTTTTTCTTTTGACATATTTTCTTTGCATGATCCACTTTTCTTTGGCATCCATTTTGATTTCATTTTTCCACTTGTCTTTTTGTTTGATTCAATGGCCTTTGAAATTTGATTTTTGACTTTGTAAGACTTTTTCTTTTGTTGGTTCCAAAGGGAAGGTTTAAGATGTCGAGAATGACGATTTATGGTGTGGATGGACGGGGTGTTGGCAACAATCTTATGACAAAGATTTCTCATGGACTCTATTTTGATATTTTTATCTAACAAGGTTTCCCCTAGTATCGAGGAGGTTCCACTGATATCATTTGATTTTCTAACTTAAGAATAGCCAAGACCTTGATGTCTGTAATTTTCCTAGAGTTGTATTGGTTCTTGAATGCATTGTTCATGTATGCTGGCTCGCACTCACAAAAGGATATGGATATCACAGTAAAACTTTCCTGGGAATTGGACATTCCGACAGGTGACTAATATCTCTCTATGGACATTCATTTACTTGTCAAACCAGGGGACGTAGACTTTAAATGGCGCAGAAAAATATATGCACTAGGAATTTGCTTTGATCAAATCTTAGCAAAAATACATACTGGAAAGAAATTATATCTAAGCTACAGAATGGTAATGCAGAATTCTTTAACTCAACTATGCTTGATTAAAACAGAAACTGTAACAGCTACGACTGAAGCACAAACCAAGAACTGGCCTTATGCTGCAGGAACAGTCACGGGGATGGACTCTCTATGCTGCAGGAGCAGTGTAAGACTGAGTTTGTATAAAAACTTCAAAAGATGAAAGCTAACTGGATATCAGCAGAAAAGAACATCTAACTAATTAACTACATATACTTACTAAGTGGGCCCCCTTAGCAAGCATCTACTGATTACACAGATGCTGAACTCAGAACTTCATCGATCTTTATTCATGAAAACAGAATGAAATACATTGTTTTGTTGATGTGAAAACTAACAACGAACTCTGCTTCTGGTCAAACAGATTCTGTCTTTCATTATCATACTAATTCTTACATGATATCTGCTACTCTGTTTCTATCTTACCCTAAAAATCATCTATTACTCATTCTATTCATCCTCTACTCTCTCACGCAGGAGGAGTATCTTATTTTTAAATCAGAGGAACAACTAACTAACTAACTTCATCAAAGAAAGACGTGGAAGTAAAGTGTATCCCTGAATCAAGGAACAAACTTCATAAATGAATTTATGTGTTCAACCCGATTCAGAGAGAATCTAGTGCTCCACTCTTTCCAGATTGACTTATCATTAAAAAATCTTTCCAAATTGGTTTCGGTCAAAGAGTCTTCGGTGGAGCTTCCTCAAAGTCGTGGAGGAAATGGACTTTACTGCAAGGCCGATATCGGCTGCGCTTGACTCGATCATTCTTCAACAACCTGCGAAACAAAAGGTAACAGACGCGCAAGAAAAGTCATTCGGCACATACACGATATCTATTCATTAATCACACATTTTAAATCTATTTCACCATTCAAAAACTGTATATGATATACCGGCCATTTTCGGGAGTCAACAGGGCAATAAATGCAATCAAGTCAACACAATAGGCTGCAGGAATATAAAAGTGTCTTGCTACAGGATATCCCCACAAAAGGTTTCAACAAAGTTTAAACAGCTGTGAAATAGCAAAAATAAAGTCATTTAAAAGTTTATCATAACATCAAATTATGAGCATATTTTAGGCTCATCATATGCCTAGTCCTTTTCTTTGATATTGCATGGTTTGATAGATTTTGTTTGTGATGGGGTATTTATTGTTTTGAAAGCAAGATGCTAACCCATCATGATGTATGTGGACACTATTACCTAGAATTTTTTCGTCTGCAAAGAAGCATTCTTTGAAAAAGATAGATGACCCTAGTTGATAAAGTGTCTTAGCTTCATTGTCATGTTGGACATATTTATGACTGATATCTTTGGTATGATCCTATGAATTGTCAGGGTTAGATGATTCTATTGGTTCTTCCAAGTCGATGTTCAAGCCATTGTTATGGTTAGTTTCATAGAGGCCAGTGAATTTGGCTATAGCTTGATCATTTGAAAATATTTCCATAATGGAAGACTCTTTCTCTTGAGGTAGATCATCTATTTGTCCCATGGAGGCAAGTGTCTCATTTTGGAAAGTTTCAATAGTCAGGGCTTGAATAGGGTCGTCATGTGTTTGATCACAAATGGCATAAAGGTCAAGGAGTGGATTATTTTGGACTTCTTGATCAATTGTAGTGTCTTGGTCAAAGATGGGGTTGTCATAGATGATATAATTGGGATTGAAGTCTTTGTCAAGGGTAGGTATATTTTGGATGTCATTATTGTCTTGAAGGACTTCTTGGATGGACTAAAAGATAGGGTCATGGGATGGACTACCTTGTTCTTGATATGATGGTGACGTTATAATGTCATGCTTTGGGCTTTCGTTTTGACATGTATCCTCAAGTTTAGACAATGAGATGGGGCTTTGAGTAATGATATAATTTTCATGAATAAGTGTGGCTTGGGAGGGAGTGACTTGAAAAGGATTAATGCATGAAGGACTAGGATAGGATGTGGAGACTTGGACTCGACTAGTATGTGAAGGATGAGGATATGACATGGGGACTTGGCTTGGATTGGTGTGTGAAGGACTAGGCTAGGACATGGATACTTGGACTAGACTAGCATGTGAAGGACTAGGATATGACATGGAGACTTGTGTTAGGGTTAGAGATGGCAAATATCTAACAATTAAATGTAGATTTAAGTAATAAACAAAAAAACTAAAATGCACAAAGAATTTAACGTGATTCACCCAATCTGGGCTACATCCACCAAACTGTAGCCATCTAATACTTTTATTATCCAGTACAAAACCTATTACAATGTTGTGAATAATCGCGTTTTTCATCATACTGTAATACCCATCTAAACCCCTTTTTAACAAGCTTAGAAGCTTCTAGATTTTAGGTTCTACAAAATTGGATTTTTCCTTTTACGTGCTAGGGTGTACAGTATACCATGGGCTATAAAGTATAGTATGATCAATCACCACATACCAACAATATCCTAGTTGGAGACTTATTAGGCTCCACACCAACACAATCTCCCACTTGGAGATTGATCCTGGACGACACTGCTACAATTACAGCTCCCACTAGAAATAAGTACGTTGGATCCTACTGCTTTGTTATACTTGAATTCAACCTTGAAGGCCAACTGAAGCTGAAGAGGAGCTCAACTTCTCCCTTGTCACCACCTTCATAAACATATCTGCTGGATTGACATCTGTATGTATCTTGTCTAGCTTGGCATGTCCATCCTCCAACATCAACTGAATGAAATGGTATCTCAACTGTATGTGTTTCATTTTAGAATGAAACGTAGAATTCTTTACAAGATGTATAGCACTTTGGCTATTTGTAAACAAGTAATTTACAGCTTGTTGTTTTCCTAACTCATCCATGAAAAGTTGTAGCCATATCATCTCCTTCACCACCTCTGTTGTAGCAACATACTCTGCTTCTATGGTGGATAAAGCAACCACCTTCTGCAATTGATAAATCTAACTCACTGTTGTCCCACCAACTATAAATACATAACCTATGGTACGATGCCTGGTATCTATATCCCTTGCCAAATCTGCGTCAACATAGCCTTTTAAATCAGTATTAGAGCCCCCAAAACATAAACAATCATTGGATGTACCTCTCAAGTACTTGAGAATCTATTTTACCGCATTCTAATGCTCAACTCCGGGATGACTCAAAATACCTTCTAGCAAATCCTACGACATGTGAAATATCCAGTCTCATGCATACCATGGCATACATTAAGCTTCCTATAGTTGAAGCATATGGTATCTTGGAAATTTTTTCTTCCTCCTCTTGTGTCTTTGGACACATATCCTTAGTCAATTTAGCATGACTAGGCAAAGGTGTGCTAACAGCTTTTGCATTCTCCATATGAAATCTCTGCAACACCTTTTCAACATAATTAGCCTGAGATAAAAACAATTTTCTATTTTCCTATATCTATAAATTTTCATACCAAGGATTTGTTTTGCTGCCCCCAAATCCTTCATAGCAAAAGATTTTTCTAACTATTGTTTTAGCTCACTTATGTGATCCATGTTAGACCCTGCTATAAGCATGTCATCAACATACAAACATAAAATAATGTAGTTGTCATTATCCAACCTCTTAAAATAAACACAATGGTCAGAATTACATCGACTGTAACCTTGCTCAACCATAAAACTATCAAATTTCAAATACCATTTCCGAGGTTCTTGCTTCAAGCCATATAAATTTTTCTTCAATCTGCACACTAGTTTATCCTTACCTTTGACCTCAAATCCTTGTGGCTAGTCCATATATATTTCCTCTTCCAAATCACCATAGAGAAAGATTGTTTTAACATCAAGCTATTCTAAATGCAAATCTTCAGCAGCCACAATACTTAAAATAATACGAATAGAAGTCATTTTAACAACTAGAGAAAAAATCTCATCAAAATCAATACCCTTTTCTTGTGCAAATCCCTTTACATCTAATCTGGCTTTAAATATTTTCTTACCTCCATCCTCCTCTTTCAGCCTATAAACCCATTTGTTTGGTAAAGCCTTTTTACCTGCAGGCAACTTGTATAATTCCCAAGTCTGATTTTTTAGCAAGGAGTCCATTTCTTCTTCCATTCCATGCTCCCACTGAACCTTGGTATCCACCTATATATTTTCATCATAATACTCTGGTTCACCAACATTAGTTAACAAAATAGTATACAAAGAGGGAGAGAATCTTTCTGGAGGTCTACTTATCCTTGAAGATCGTCTAACAAGAGTTTGTGGTATTTGTTGTTGTTGTTGTTGCCCAGCATGAGGAACCACTAAAACATCATTGTTTGGAATATCATCCAACACTGCATAATCATTTTCTTTCTTCTCATGCTACAGCAACAGATCTTTATACAAAACTTTCTCATTGAATATGACATCCCTACTTCTCACAATTTTTTGATTTTCAAAATCCCAAAGACTATAACCAAATTTATCAATGCCATATCCAACAAATACACATTTCTTTGATTTTACATCAAGCTTGGTTCTATTTTCAGAATCTACATGTGCAAATGCTTCACAACTGAAGGTTTTGAGAAAAGAATAACTCACCTTCTTACCTTTCCATGCTTCCTCTAGAATACCACAACCCAAAGGATTAGAGGGACCTCTATTAATTAAATAAACAAGTGTTTACAGTCTCTGCCCACATTTTTAAATGCAGCCCAGCATGCAATCTCATAGTCCGTGCATGCTCCATTATTGTTCTATTCATGTGCTCAGCCAATCCATTTTCTTATGGAGTCCTTGGAACTATTTTCTATCTACGAATACCATTAGAGGAACAATAACCTTCAAACTCTTTGCTGCAATACTAACCACCATTATCAGATCTGAGATATTTTAGCTTTTTACCCATCTCATTCTCAACCAAGCTTCTCCATTTTTTAAAATTTTCAAAAATATTAGATTTCTGTCTAAGGAAATAAATCCATGCCTTCCTAGTTGCATCATCAATGAATGTGACATAATACAGAGAGCCACCAAGAGAAGATACCTGAGCTAGTCCCCATACATCCGTGTGCACAAGCTCTAATTTCTCATCTTTCTTTTACTTCCCGTCCTTGAGAAAGCTTACTCTCTTTTGTTTTCAATACACACAACTTTCACAGAAATCCATATTAACACATTTTAAACTTGGTAAAACATTATTTAAATGAAGTAATTTCATACCTTTTGCACTCATATGCCCAAGTCTATTATGCCACAGTGTTGATTGAGAGTCCACAACAACTGTATGATCTTCTACCTATTGAACTGCAGCAACTGTTCTTGAACATTAACCTTTTTCCTTAACAATTAAAGTAGAAGAAATAGTATGACCTACACAAAGATATAAGGTGCCTACTTTCACACCTTTTGCTACCACTAAGGCACCCTTTGTGACCTTCCAATTTTTATCACTAAATGTAACAATACAACCTTCATCATCTAGTTGCCCTGCTGAAATTAAATTTCTGCTTAACTTTGGAACATGCCTTACCTCACATAGTAGCCAATGATTCCCATTTTGAAACTTAATCTTGATTTTTCCATTTCCAACAATTTGATAGGGTTCATTATCTCCCAAATAAACTAGCCCAAAATCCCCTTGGACATAATCAAGAAAATAACTTCTATGGGGGGTAGCATGAAATGAAGCCCCTGAATCTAACACCAAAGAATCATCAGCATTATCAAGGGAAAGAATCAAAGCATCCTCATCAGATTTATTACTTACCACATTTGCCTCTTTACTTCCTTCCTTTTTGTCTCCTTTATTTTTCTGAGATCAACAATCTTTCTTCAAATGACCCAGCTTACCATAGTACCAGCAATCCCTCTTGTCTCTAGATTGGGACCTTTTGTCCTTTTATTTTCCTCGTGACTTCCCACGATTTCCAAAATTGTTTCCTCTCTCCTTCGTTCTACCCATACTTTCTACATTCAAAGCATTGTCTGATGTGGATGTTCCACCTAAGCTTTTCCTACAGATTTCCTCGCTCAAAATTACACCAACAACATCATCAAATTTCAATGTATTTGAACTAGAAACAAAATTGCTAATAGCCATTACCAAGCTATTCCAACTTTCAGGCAAAGAACACAAAATCAAAAGAGCCCTAACTTCTTCATCAAATTTTATTTTTACAGAAGTTAATTAACTAGTGACTATATTAAACTCATTTAAATGATTAGTAACTGACACACCTTCTACCATTTTCATATTAAATAAATGCTTCATAAGAAATACCTTATTCGAAGTGGAAGGCTTTTCATATAACTTTTCCAAGGTTTCCATCAACTCTTGAGTTGTCTTTGCTATTGTAATATTGAATACCACCAATTGTGCCAGGCATAAATGAATACTGCCAAGAGATTTTATATCCAAGATCTCCCAGTCCTCATTAGACATTGCTGCAAGTTTCTTAGTTTTCCCTTCCAATGACCACCATAAATACTTCTGATAGAGATAGTGCTCCATCTACATCTTCCATAACTGATAGTTCTATCCATTAAACTTCTCAACCTTCTTACCTTCATCTACCATTACTCCCACTTAGCTGTGAGACCTTCATACAGACAATAATCGAAACACAACCTGCTCTAATACCACTTGTTAGGGTTAGAGATGGCAGATATCTAACAATTAAATGCAGATTTAAGTAAAAAATAGAGAAACTAAAACACACAAAAAATAAATCATAACACAGAGAATTTAACGTCATTCACCCAATCTGGGCTACATCCACCAAACCGTAGCCATCCAATGCTTTTATTATCCAGTACAAAACCTATTACAATCTTGTGAATAATCACATTTTTCATCATACTATAATACCCATCCGAACCCCTTTTTAACAAGCTTAGAAGCTTCTAGATTTTAGGTTCTACAAAATCAGATTTTTCCTTTTTCTGTGACAATGTGAAAAAGATACTTATCGGGGTGTATAGTATACCATGGGCTATATAGTATATCATGATTAGTTGCCACATACCAAAAATCTCCCACTTGGAGACTAATCAGGCTCCACACCAACACAACTTGGACTAGACTAGTATGTGAAGGACTAGGATAGGACATGGAGACTTGGACTAGACTAGTGTAAGGTTGACTAAAATAGGACATGGAGACTTGGACCGAATCAATATGGTATGATGTGGGGACCTGACATGAGCTAGTAGATACTTGATAAGGCATGTAGACTTGGATATGATTGATAGGTGAAGGACTAGCATATGACGTGGATACTTGTAATGGACTAGTGGATAGTTGGTTTCCCTTGTCAAGGTTAGGATAAGGGTAATAACTGGACCTGTGTTGGAGATTAATGGTAGGATTTTTGTTAAGTGATTCTTGATAGTGAGGATTAATGGATGGAGGACTTGGACTCATGGGTTGTTGGTATGAAGGACATTGATTTTTGGTTTGGAAGAATTGTCTCTTAAAGTCTAAGGCTTGTTGGTATTTACCTCTATAGAGTAACTGGTATTCAACTTGACTAGAAATCCTATCAATAGTTTGTTGAAGGGAAGACAAGGTAGTGGATGTCATGAAGTTTAAAAAGGATGTTAAATGAAAAGTGATAATGACATTTGTCTAAGGGAAATGACTAATGCAAGGTGATAAAATTTTCAAGAAAGGATGACAAATGCCAAGGTGATAAGGAAGGCTAATATGAAAATGTTGACTAAGGAAAATGACCAATGCCAAGTCTAGATGCCAAATGAGGACTATGATGAAAATGATGATAATATTTTTGGATTTTTTTAAGGATAAATTATGCAAGGTGATGGCTAAGATGACTTGAATGTCTAAAGTATGGAAATGCAAAGGTCCAAATGACTTGGAAGAAAGCTGCCTAACTACTCTATGCTTGATCTATGCCTCAATTTTAGAATATCAAAGGACTTGTGGGTATGTGTAGGATCATCATGGAAAAATAGGCCCTTAAGCGGCAAAAAATTTAGAAAAATCAGAGTTAGGAAACTTGACGTAAAAATTTGAATAAGTTATCAATATTATTTTAGAAATATGTAAGAATAGAATTTGTAGGAAATTGAATGTAGTTTCTAAACTACTAGGTTTTTTTTTTTAAATCTATTTGGTGAAAATTTAAAATTTCAATGCAGTAGTACTAAAATTTCAGAGAAAAAATAAGAAGTAGGTGTTTGTCTGACCACCCTAACCACAATAAAATGATAGTATTTTTTACAAGATTTTAGGCATAAGTAGAGGAAACATGTCCAGATGTGATGCATATTTTTTTGTAAATTTTTTGCAAGTAAATAATTAATTATGATTTTTTAATTACAACTTTTAAAAAATATAAAAACTCGTATATTTGACCACCTTAACTCAGACAAAGCTTCATGAAATTCAATTTTTATTTTTTTAATCCTATAGTATGTGAAGCATAGAATGTGATGCATGTTTTGGATTCCAAAAATGTGATATCCTTTGAAAGCTAGATAGATTTTTTTCAAGCAGCCTATCAATCAAGACTTTAGTCATAATTCAAATAGAAAATGAATAATAATTATTTATTAAATTCAAAGTAAAGCATAATTTATATTGGCAGAAAGATGAGAATCTCCTTTAAAAACCTTTTTCATCTCATCAATTTAGGGTGAAACAAAATCGTTAGCCACATACCCTACAAATACCCATCATATTGCCACATTTTGGCCCATCATGATCCTACACATACCCTTGTGTAAAGGACCAAATGAAAAGGACAAAATGACAAGTGAGGTTTCCTAGCTAGACTATTGAGATGGAAGGATCTCACAAAATGAATAAAAAAGATAATGATGATTAAGTTCAATGATAACCTAAATTTGAAAGTCAATATTTTGAAAAGTGAGGTAAGCTTGTCCAAAATATGCAAGTGAAATGAGGACCTCAGTGTCGGTTTATGACTGAAAATGAAAATGGTGAGGCCTAATGATGAGACTAAGATTTGCAAAGATGACCTTATGGTAAGATGCAAGCTAAAGTGTGCAAGAAATGGGAAATTTGAGCAATTTTCTAGTCTGGTTTTTGATAAAGACTTCTAAAAAAGATGTTTGACAGCAAGCTAAAAATGTTTAGACTTGAAGTTTTGGTAAAAAATATGATTTGTTTGAAGTTGATTGTTTGTTTCTAGATGTGTGAATCTTCTTTACTTCATTTTAGTATCCAAAAAACACTTGGCAAGCATGAGATTTTAAATGTAGACAAACAAAAATAAGACAAGCACAATCCTATGGTTAGGCTAGGACAATATTCGCTAGATTCCACATGGGTTTCCCCAGCCACATATCAGTGGTGTGTAATTCTAGAAGCTTGGTTACACGGGATCCCCCTTCAAACTCCCATGGAAGATTGATCACCTCTACTAAAGACTACGAAGATGTGGATGCCTTCACACCGACCAGTGCTATGCTAGAGAATAGAAGGTTTTTGGCTACTACATAGAGGTGTTTAATTTGGGGCCCCTGTTTGAGTGGACATATATGGGGCACAAGATTAAGCTTCATTTAGGAGGCACTCTAGCTTGAAGAGGTTAAGCTCAATAGGGTTTTGGGGAGTACTACTTGGTCTGTATGAAAAATATGCACTCGTAATCCTAGGGTTCCCTTAGGATTCACATTTATATACTAGTTAGGGGTAGCTTGGCCTTAGCTCCATTGACAATTTGAGTCACCTTGGGGTGAATAATTTTTCCCACCAAGAAAGGCCCAAATTCTAGAGTCAATAACCATTTCTCTTACACCTAGTATTGTACAAGTGTGCAAGGAGAGAGGATACTTCGATTATTGAGTCAAGGTTACACAAAAACAAGGTGGGTCTGGTTTCCTGATCACCTAGTTTGCACAAGGTGAGAGCATAGTCACCTACCACCTTCAAGCATAGTCAAACATAATAGAAGACATGTTCATTTTAGTGCACCAAATTAAGTTTTTTATATTCTAAAAATCAAAGACACAATGTTTCAAATTTGGACTTCTTGGACAAACGAATCTGCAAAACCACAAATTAGTAGTTCAAATGAATTGTCTTGGACCCTCGAAATGTAAATACCACATGTTGCCAACAAGAATTGGTAACCAAAAATCTCTAATCTAAAACATGCAATCTGTTAAAATTCTAAACTAAATTAAAAATTAAAAATCTAAACTAAATTAAAAAGTTAAAAAACTAAATTAAATTAAAAATTAGAAATCTCAACTAAATTAAAAGGTTAAAACAAATCTAAATTAAAAATCTAATCTAAAATCTAATAAAAATATAATTTAAAATCTAATCTAAAATATAACTAAAAGATCTAAAAATCTAAAAATCTAAGAAAAAAAAAATCAAACTAAAAGCTTTTTTTTTTTTGATGAATAGGAAGCTATCTATATTAATTCAAATATAAAAATACATATTCACAAAAAAAGGGCAGGTGGTAGAAAGGCACACCCTAAGAGTCACATGGGAAATGCCCTAAAAATTAACAGATCACGTGGGCTAAGCCCTAAAGTCCAAAATTACAAAGATAAAAAAGGTCATTAAGTGGCCAAAGTAGTGCCAATAGAGCCAAGAGGGTCTTTGTCATCCAAATTTTTCCCCCATACATCAGCGGGGTGTGGAGTGACATCAAGAGGAGGACCCCAACCATCATCAACATTTTTTTCTCTTTATCTTCTTCCGCACATTGGGGTGAGATTGCAAGTGCCAGACATGGGATCGCTTTACCAATGACTGGCCAACCAGAGCCAAAAGTAAAAGGATCATCAGAGGGCCAGCCAGAACCACCACCACTTCTCCCTCAAGCACCGCCAGTAGGCCACCCCTAGCTAGCCCACAGTGAAGGAGAACAGTTACACTAAGGACTGTGAGAATCCCACCAAGGCGGGGGTTGTGAACGAGGACACGTAGAGCCACTTCGTTGTCAGCCCCTGGAAAGTAACCGGCTACAGGAAGAGGTGGGTGAAGTAGGGACCTGAGCAACAGTACAAGGGGAATTACCCCAGTGGTCCAGGGGGACTTAGAGGTGAGAAACCTTAAGTGCAACTTTGTTAGCTTGCATTTAAACCTGTAAAAGCACATTAGAGAAAATCATAGATTTAGCATATAAAGAAACATGAATATCCATTTAAGTATGTTAAAAACTGTAATCATTTATGTCTTTCCAAATATTGACCAAGTGGACCAACCAACCAAGAGCCCACAAGCAAGCCCTAGAAAGTAATACACTAGGAAAAGTGGGCAACCTTTAGCTCAACACTTGTAGACCAAGTGGCAGCAAATATTTTACACCAGACATGAGCTGGGGATTGAAGAAGCCACCTCTGGTTCAAACTTTGAATCATAGGAAAATGTGGTGAGAGCCACCTGTAACCAAGTTGAGGCTTGTAGTTCCTAAAAGGGGTGTCTGGATACCACTTCCAGTCTACCAAGGTTTGGTCCCACAAATTCCAACCTTATGAAGCATTTCAGGAGGAATGGCATTCACCAGACCATCATAAATAGCATAGTTCTAGTTATGAAGCCTATACAGGCACGAAAAACATCCCATGACATGATACACATGGTGGGTCTGGAAAAAATCTATTGTAGGGTCTAGATACCCTTTTCATGAAATCTGAGCACCTTAAGCCCGAGCGACTTATCCAACGGCTAATCATTGCTAGCAAAAAGAGGAGACCACCAAATATTGTGCTGGTTGAGAGAGAGCCCATCTCAAAAACCAAAGCCAGCCCATTGGAGCCAAGGTTTGACAACTTCTTAGGCCCACCAGATGCTTTTGGCCACAAAAGTCCCAACAATCTAGATTGGTTCATTCATGACCAAATGGGTTTGAAATCCAATCCCCTTCTAGGCAGGTCTATGAACAGGGAAGCCAAATTGAATACTATGCCTGAGAAGAATTTTTGAGGCATGGTCCCCAGTAAGGGCATGAATAATCCATTTAACACACAAAACATTGCCTTGTCATTGAGTAGATAACAACCTGAGACCTTCTGAGTCCCTAGGAAGGCAAAAAAATTCCCAACCCACACAATGAAACCCTCTGTGAGTTTTAGAGGAGGCCTAGAGAAATTCATGAAGTAGCTTCTCAAGCTTGCCATAGGCCACTTTAGAGGGGGCCTAGCAAGAAGAATAATAAACATGGGTGGCCACTAGGATTTTGGAACACACTTAGAATTTTCCTGCTAAAGAGAGGGACTTGGTAACCCAATAAGCAAGCTTCTGCTCAACTCTGGAGAGCACAGCTTGCCAAAGCTCAGTCAAAGACGCCTGAAAAAGCAAAGGGAATGCCAAGAAACTGAAAAAAAATTCCAGGCCCAATCCACTTTGAACCATACTGTTGTAGCCACAGTGGAGAGGGCAAGATAGACTGTCGGTAACACAAAGTTTTATGCCACTGGATGGCAGAGCCAGAAGCAAGACAGAAAGTATTAAGACACTCAAGAGTCATTGCTATGGAATCTTTGTCCTCCAAAAGGGTGAGGAATGATTCATCAGTAAAATGGCCATTAACAAGCTGCGCCTGACAGATGGGCAGAGAAATTCCCTTGACTCTCCACTAGGAAACCGCATTGTCCAAAAGGTAATCAAAACCCTCAGCAACAAGCACATATAAAGAGGGGGCCAACGGACACCCTTTCCTAATGGAATGAAAGAGGCCAAAGGCAGAGGATTGACAACCATTGATGGTGATACAAGCTAATTTAAAAATCTAAAAATCTGATTAAAAACTAATTTAAAAATCTATAAAATCTAATTAAAAAGGCTAATTAAAAAAAATTAAAGAATCTAATATAAAAGCTAATTAAAAAAAAAAAATCTAAAAATTGAAATTAACTAAAAATCTAAGATCTAAAAAGCTAAATTTAAAATAACTTAGAAAAATTAAAAAATCTTGAATCTAAATTTACATCTAACTCTAAATTAATCTAAATTAGATTAATCTAAATTAATAAAACTCAAGTTAATGAGAACTAGATTAATCTAAATTAATTTAAATTAATAAAACTAAAGTTAATGTGAAGGTTTGGAAGCCAAGGGGAGACACAAAGTTTCTAGCAAATGTGGCATTCCGTACCTGTACCTGCAAAAACAAAAACAAAAAGAGACCGAAAACCATAGAAAAATCTGCAAGAAAAATGTTGGGTTCACCAATGTAACAATGCAATTTTATGGTGTTAGCTAATTAGAGCTCATAAATCATAAAATCCAACATTAACTATGAAGCACAAAGGAAGAAAATTAAATAAAACAAAAATAAGTATACTGAATCACTTCCATAGCCCTTCTAACTTGCTGCAAATGTAATTGTGTTCCCTCAGATTGAGTGTGTGAGCAATGACTATGAAAAAGACAATGTCCAAAGCAAGGTTTGAAGGATTTGAATAACCAAATAAATACTATGACAAATGACAAATGACTATGCCTATGAAAAATAATCAAATTGAATTAAACAAGCTAAGTGAAAAGTATGCAATTAAGATCTAAGCATAAACATGTTATAATAATGAAGTCATGGTCCTGAGAAAGTGAGCAAATTGTCATTTTATAGAAAATACAATTTTGGACGAAAGAACAAGATTGAAAGTTGACAAAGCCTAAAATCAGTGGATGAGATTTCATGCGACAATCCCTAATTAGGGTTGGGGAAAAATCATTAAATGGGTGGTCAAGATGTCATTTGATAAAATCAATCGACAGTCGAAAATAAATGTGATAATTAGTCAAAAAGATAAATATTTTTGAAATCAAGAAGATAAAAAATCCTTGATTTGTAAGACTCGAAAAATCAAGAGGATAAAGGTTGAACTGAAAAGAGGATTTGAAAAATCAAGAATTTTCTAAACTACTTGATTTTTGGAAAAAGATTACCATTTTGAATTAAATAAATTCAAAATATGAATTTTGTGTGATAGTAAATAATCAATTTTCAGATTATTTACTAAAATGAAGTGACAGTTAATAATGTGGGATCATTTTAAATAATTAATCTATTTAAAATGAGAGAAATGTTAAATTAGGTAACTAAATAATTAGAGATAATCATTTAATTTATAGGATTATGACCGATAATTAAATAAATTAACAATTTCATTTAATTATGGGAAGATTTAGACAATTAATGACGTATTGAATAAATAAATATAATTTATTTATTTAATAATCATGAAGAATATAAGAGACATGAATTAATTAAACAATTATAAATTATTTAATTAATAGTTGAATGTGGACCAAGGACATAATTAAATGTCATAATTATGCTTAGGACCAAAGTGGTAAAATAGAGCTTGTAGGCCTAGGTCATTTTTATGTGTCTGCAAATCCACAATGGTATAATGAAAACCACCTTTGTGAGTTCCATAAAATCAAGGGGCACACAACAACTAGCTACTTGAGGCTAAAAAATATGATGCAAGATCTCATCGACGACAAGATCATAAATGTCAAACAACCTGCAGGAAATCAAAACCTAAAACTATGCATGAATTTGATGCCAAATCATAACAAAGGGAACAACAAAGGAAAGCAAAAGTATGCCAATGTGAACCATGTGTATGATCATGTTGTCACATCCTTGGATGAAATGGTCATTATTGTAAACATCAAGGGAGCTAAAGCTGATTGTGGAGTCACCACACGTAGTGGAAAAGTCACCCATGCTGGATCGTCACAACCACCTAGAGCATCCACCTCAAATTTGAGATTTGTTCCTAATAGCTACATTGTCTTAGACCAGTTGAAAAGAACCCCTGCTCAGATGTCCATCATGGAGTTGCTGAAGATCTCATCTACCCATAGAAAGATCCTTGAGGAAGTATTGACTTCATCCACTATCTTTGCATATCTTGATGTTGACCAATTCTAAGCTATGGTTGGAAACAGTATCACCTCAAATCTCCTCACATTCTTTGATTAGGACTTTCCTTCCAAAGTGTCTCATAATTGCACACTCCACCTTGAAGTCATGGTTCATAAAAAAAAAGTCAAAATGGTCATGGTGGATAGGGGTGTAGGTCTAAACATATGTTCTCTCAAGCTCATAAAGAATCTAGGATTCTCTAAGAACTCCATTGAAAAAGGTAAGGGAATCACAATTAGAGCTTATGATGGTCAAGAAAGATTGTCCCGAGGCATTATCCAACTCCCTATTCAAGTAGGGGAAACCATTATGGAAACAACATGCCAGGTCCTTAACCTTGATTTACCTTATAACATTCTCCTGGGGTGTCCATGGATCCATGGGATGCAAGTGGTTGCATCAACCTTCCATTAGTGTATCAAATTCCCATATCAAAATCAAGAGGTCACGGTTCATGGTGATCCCCAACCTTTTTCTTACTACAAGAGCTTGGAAGAAAAATACTAAAAATCCCCCAAGTTCCAAAGACCAATGAAGGCCCTTCAACCCCATATGTAGACCCAGCTACCTTGGCCTCCATTTCTTAGACAAAGACAATCGCCATTCTTGATATCTCTGAAATCAAATTCATTGTCCAAGACAATAGGTGTGGGGATTATAAAATGAAGAAAGGTTATTTAGTGTTAGGAGAGGTACCTCAATCTCCTAGGTCTCACAAGAAACCCCAACTAGGTGAAATATCATACCAAACCTATAGAGCAGATCCCTCTAGATTTAGAAATTGGGGAGACCTAAGTTGAGAGGTGGTAGATGAAAGAGACATATCAAGATTTCTATACCAAGATGAAAGTCCTATACCTAATCTTCCTATGGATAAAAGCAACAAGGGACTAAAAATGATGCTTGGTATGGGCTATGATAGGAACAAGAAACTTGGACAAAATAACAATGGTCTCCTAATACCACTCATTCCTAAGAAGTGCATGAGAAATATCAACCTTGGATGTACCCATCTGAAGTTAACCATATGTGGTCAAAGTTCCCCAATTAAAATAGTCAAGACTACTCCCGAGCTATCAGCAGCCACTCTTTGATTACCCGTATCCATAGGTCGAGTCATAGATAACTTTACATTTGACATAACTGATGTGTGTAGTAGTAGTGATGAGAAAGATGCCATAAGTTATTTACCTAAGTTATTCAAGGGTTCCTCTCTCCTCATGATTAGTACCCTATCATTTGAGTCAACCAACCAAACCCATGAAATAAACTTAGTCTATCCACAACTCATTGATTATGAACAACAAGGAGCACATGTTTTGGACACATTCAAAAAAGATGAGGTGCTCTCAGAATTCATGGGATTACGAGATACTATATCATGTGGAGATCACAAAGTTGGATTTGGCATCATACTAGACACACATGCTTATTACAGAGAAACGATTGAATCCTTCAGTTGAAAAGGTGAAAACTTGAGAATAATCTCTAGGTCTTTGAGTGAAAACCACACTATAGCACTCTCTGACTCAAAAATAGTAAAACTAAAGGATGTATCTGATGGTGAAAATCTCTCTAAAGCACCGTAGGATGAAGGATTCAATCTTCCTCTTAGTTCCATTCATCAGGAGAAGTTAGCGGTCTTAGCAAACATGAAATTGAGTCGGCTTGGGAATAAAAGAGGCACCATATATAACATTCTATGCAGAGTCTCTTTTAACAAAAGGAAAAAAATTCTTAGTTGTGTTCCTAAGAGAAAGAAAGGTCAAATTTTCATGGACTTATGTTGACATTCCTAGACTTGATCCAGAGCTTATGGTCCACCATCTAGTCATGTATCCCGAAGCAAAGCCAGTAAGACAAAAGCTAAGGAAAATGCACCCCCATATAGCATCGTTGATCAAAATGGAATTGCAAAAGATCCTAGATGCAAGATTCATACAACCGATAGATTATCTAGAGTGGGTCTCCAATCTTGTACCTATCTCAAAACCCACTGGGGGCATCTGTATTTTGCACACATTTCAAAGATTTGAACAAAGCATGTCCCAAATATGAATTTTCACTCCCAAACATTGGCATGATCATAGATATGACAGTAGGACATAGGATGTTCTCTTTGATGGATAGATTCTCAAGATACAACCAGATCATGGAAGCAAAGGAATACCAACACAAAAAAACCTTCACTTGTTTATGGCGTACATATTGCTGGAATATGATGAAATTTTGTTTAAAGAACGCCGAAGCTACCTATCAGAGGGCCATGAGACTAATATTTCATGATATTATCCATAAGACTCTATAGGATTATGTGGATGATATATTGGCCAAGTAAAAGAAATTTTGAGAGCACATAGTGGCATTGAGTTCCATCTTTGACATGCTTGAAAAGTATAGGGTCCGCTTAAATCCAAGAAAGTGTCTTTGGGGTACAATCAAGAAAGATCCTAGGGTACATTATATACATGAGAGGGATTGAGGTAGATCCAACCAAGGTCAAATAAATTATTGAAATGGAGGCACATAGAACTTTGAAGTAGCTAAGAGGCCTACAAGGAAGACTCTAGTCCATCTGCAGATTCAAAGTGTAACTAGAAGACAAGAAAATATTGTATTCCCATCTACTCCACAAGGGGGTAGCATACGGATGGGATGAAAAATGTGACTAGGATTTCAACAAGATCAAGGAGAACTTACTCACACCACCCGTCCTCATGCCACCCATTCTAGGAAAACCCTTGATTTTATACATATCAGCAACAACAGGAGCTTTGAGCACTCTCCTAGCACAACATGATGAAAACAAAAAAGAGATAGCTATCTATTACATCAATTAAAAACTGGTGGGGCATGAACCTAACTACACACCCATTTGAAAATCTTACCTAGCAGTCATCTTCATAGCTCAGAAATTTAGACATTACATGATAGCACAATAGATCAAACTCATTACAAAGATAGACCCATTGAAATACTTGTTATCCAAAGCAACTCTCACAATGAGGAAAAAAAATGGGTTATGATCCTGATAGAGCATGATATCGAGTATGTGGAATGCAAGTCCATAAAAGGACAAGCATTTGTAGATCAACTAGTAGAAGCACCCATGTATGTTGAAAACCCACTTATATCAGATTTCCCTGGTGAATCAATCTTCAACCTAAGTGTAGCAGATCACTGGAAAATGTATGTTGATGGATCCTACACACAACATGGGTCAGGAGCAGGGATCTTCTTCATCGCCCCACAAGGGAACTCCACTAAATCATACAAGCTATCATTCCCTTACACAAATAACATTGCAAAATATGAGGCTCTTATCATAGGGTTGAGGATTGTCATGTAGTGGCAGATCATGGAACTTAAGTTCTATGGAGATTCACAGCTCATAATCAACCAGGTAAATGGTGAATACCAAACGAAGGATGAAAATTTGACTCCCTATAAGAAGTTGGTGCAAAATATCAATGAGTTCTTCATTGTTATCAAATTTGAGCCCCTTCCAAGAGAAAATAACAAAGCAACAGATGCCATGGAAACAATTGGATCGCTTCTAGCTGTCCTGCGCAATATCCCAAATTGAGAATTCCTCTTAGAGTAGCTTCTCATACCAGCATTCAATGTACTAGAGCCTAATTTCTGTGCAAAATTGTTGGTCTTGGTGATCCCTAGTACCATGATATATACACTTGAGAATAGGAATCCTCCCCATTAACATAACCCTAAACCTCAAAAGAGCCTTTGTCAAATATTCATCTCATTTTGTCATCCTAGGAGATGCCCTTTACAATAGAAGCATTTGAAGGAACCCTGATATGTTTTCTAAATGTTGAGGAAGCCTTGAATACTTTAATCGAGGTACATAATAGAATTTGTGGTTCACATTCGAGTGGAATGACCTTGGAAAATAAATTATTGAGGATGGGGTACTATTGGCCTACAATGGAAAGGGAAGTGCACAACTATGTCAAAAGGTGTTTGGAGTGTTAGCAACATAGAGGCCTCATCCATGCACTAGCTCAGGGGCTCCACCCAATTGCCACACCTTTTCCTTTTTGCAGTGAGGGCTTGATCTCATTGGAAAAATTATCCCCACCTCATCCAGTGGACATAAGTTCATCATCACCACCACCGAGTATTTTAGGAAGTGGGTGGAAACCATACTCATGATCTACATTACTGGAAAGAAGATATCCAAGTTGATCTTGAACTACTTAATATGTCATTATGGTGTTCCTTAAGCCATTATCTCATATAATGGGACACCTTTCAAGAATCAAGATGTTCATGACCTATGCCAAAAATTCAAAATACATCACTTTTCCACTTTGTATTATCCCCAAGGAAATAGCTAAGTAGAAGTTACCAACAAGACCATCCTAAAAATCCTCAAGAAACTAGTCAATGATGTTGGTCATGATTGGAATCTATAGCTAAATCCTACCGTAATGGGCCTATCGAACTAGCATCAACACACCAACTAGTGCCACCCCATTTTCCCTAGTCTATGAATCAGAAGCCATACTCCCCATCGAGATCAAGCTCCTGTCACTGAGAACATCACTACAAAACCTCATCACAGATGAATAATTTACTGGGTATCATAACTGAATGAGCTGGAATTACTGGATGAACGGCATATAGATTCCTTAAACCATTTACAATTCTACCAAAACTGACTCAAGAAGAGCTACAACAAGAAGATCAAGAGTCAAACATTCCCAGTCAGAGAGCATGTGCCCTTGTGGCTAGAATGGAAGCTATTAGAATGCTTTTTGTATTTTCCTCCTATAAGGATTTCAAAGTGTATCAGATTGATGTCAAATCAACATTTCTGAATGGTGAATTGGAGTAAGAAGTATACATGAAACAACCTGAAGGATTCTAGTTATCTAACAAATAGGACATGGTTTGTAAGTGTAAGAAGGCATTGTATGGACTGAAGAAAGGTCCTAGAGCTTGGTCTGTAAGATTGGATAGACACCTAACAAAGAAAGGATTCAACAAAGGCTCTACTAATAGAAATCTCTACTTCAAAGTGCAAGGTAATAAAATGTTAATAGTAGTTGTATATGTTGATGATATCATCTTTGGTGGAAATGAAGGCATGTGTAGGAGATTTTTTGAAGAAATGCAAAAAGAATTTGAAATGTCCATGATTGGTGAATCAAATTTCTTTCTTGGTCTTCAAGTAAATCAAACTAATAAAGGGATATTCATCTCACAATCTAAGTATGTGAAAGAGCTGATGAAGAAATTTGGAATGGATGATTCCAAACCAATTAGTAATCCTATGGTAACTAAATGTAAGTTAAGTAAAGATGATGAATTTGCTAAAACTAATTAGAGAAAATATAGATCTATGATTGGTGGACTATTGTATCTTACTGCTACTAGACCAGATATTATGCATGTAGTATGCTTAGCTACCAAATTTCAAGCAGATCCTAAATAGGCACATTTTACAATTGTAAATAGGATATTTAGATATCTTAAAGGTGCACTAGATTATGGCTTATTGTATCCTAAGGGTGATAATTTCACCTTGAGTGTCTATAACAATGTAGATTGGGTTGGTTATGTGGATGACCAGAAGAGTACCAGTGGAGGTGCTTTCTTTCTTAGCAGTAGATTGGTTTCTTGGTTGAGTAAGAAATAAGACTTGGTTTCTTTATCCACTATAGAGGAAAAGTATATTGTTGTAGCAACCTCCAGCACACAAGTTTTGTGGATGAAGCAAACTTTGAAAGACATTAGATTAATATGTGCTGAGCCTATTCATATTTTCTATGACAAAAAAGTGCTATAAACATTTCAAATAATCTAGTTATGTATTTAAGAACAAAACTCATATCTATCAAATATCATTTCTTGAGAGAAAAGGTGTTGTAGAATGAAGTCAGATTGGAGTATGTGAAAAAAAAGAAACAAATTACAGATATATTTACTAAGGATATTTCAAAGGATAATTTTGAGCATATTAGGGAGAGGTTGGGGGACATTGGCCCTCTGAAATATGTGCACATGAAGGTGTATTAGTCTAGTGAATCCATAGATTCTTAATTTATCTAGACTAATGAATGGGTCTACTCTGCAGGGGGATTAGAAAAGGTTTCCATTGTTGTAGTATGAGTTGAATGGGTGCACTCCTAAGGGGGAGTGATCAGAGTTTTTTATCTTTTCCATTGATGCCGAAGGGGGGGAGAAAGTTATGGAAAAAATAGTTGCGAAGGAAAAGAAGGTGTTCTCCTGGAATATTGTGCAAGATGTTGTCTTTGATGGTTTTTTGCATCATGTGTTGCCATCAATGGAAAAGGGGGAGATTGTTGCAAGTATGAGCAAGTTTGGTGGTGTTGTCATTAATGTTGTCATTGATGTCAACACAATCTAGTATGTTGTAGATTGTACATGTATAGTTGAGATGTTTTTGAGATGATGTGAGTACATGGAGCTATCTTCATGATGTTGCAGATGTGCTGAAATGATGAGTTTCCAAGTGATTTTGAGAAAATTAATAAAGAAGAGAAGTCAAAGTTATGAATGTGTTCAGAATGTGCTCTAGTATGTGCTCTACATTTATCCTATGCTAATATTATTCTTGTGCAGATCTAAAGATTTTCTAATCGTGATCTAGTGGTGATATCGCTTGAGTTGAAGTTTCTAGAGTGATGAAATGTGAAATTTGTGTTCACCAGTGCATGGACTATTGTGGCAGAGTTGGTCTTCTGTGGAAAGGGAGAAATATTTTTGCTTCAGAATCCTTCACTATTTTGTTTCATATCTTGCAGATCTAGAATATGTCTTATATTGGTGTTCTCTTGGTTCTAACAAAGATGTGTGTGGTTTGGTGGTCTGGAAGTCATGTTTCTGAGTTTCTGTATGTGTTTGCATGTCTAGATGGACTGCTGAAAGGATTTCAGTGTTCAAAGATCATTGCACTTGTTGTGGATGTATCTGAATATGAGATGTGTTCTCACACATAATGAAGTTTTTTGCATCATCCATGTGTTATCTTATTGTTGGGAAGTGTGTACATCAATGTTCATTTTTGTTTTCATTAGGTTTCACCATCCTAGTGTTTACACTTCTCAAATAATTAAATTTAATCAAGGAATTGTATGGTTTATCTAAGACATTATTTATTGGTTTTGGTTAAGTATTTTGATTGTTCCACTCTCATTCTTTTCCACTGTGGGAATGTTGAGTTGCCAACCTAATTTGGATTTATGAAATGAATTTTATGTGGCTAACCTTGGAGAAAATTTATAAGGTTGAAGATGGTATAAATGCAATTTGAATTGTGAAGAATGTGAGAATAGTGATGCAAAGTGACAAAGTAAGCCTTTTTATTAAGTTTTATAATCTCTTTATATTGTGAGTTAATCCTTGCTGTGGTTTTTCCCTCATTGAGTTCTCCACATAAAACTCTGGTGTTCATTGTGTTGATTTTACTTTCTGTTATCCACATTTCATGTTCATACTTAATAACAGAATAGTGTGCTTGTGGGATTGATAAGTATTGAAGTTTTGAATTTTAATTTGTGTGACAATTGATTCACCCCACCTCTCAATTTCCATGCACCTTTTTAACACAATTAAGCCAACCTAATTGATGTATGAATGTATATATGTGTGTGTATGTGTGTGTGTGTGTGTTTGTGTTTGTGTGTGTCTATTGAGGAAATACACAATTAAGAGAGATATATAGATGCACATATTGTGGCATATAAAGATATAGAGAAGGTGTGATAGTGTGAACGTATGCAACTGAGTGAAATTGTGAAGCTGGTTATAGTTGTTGATAATTGTTATGTTCCTGCAAACCAATGCAAAAATTTTGTCTTCTAGGGCTTAATTGAAACCATACTTAGCACATAAAAGGTGCATTCCTTTCAGTTCACATTTCTGACAGTGAGCCATATCTTTCTATATTTTGGCAGTAAGCCATAACTTTTGTACTATGATTATGAGACTTTCAAGGATAGTGTGTCCTGGCAGTGTGCCATGTAATATCTTGTAATTGGTTATAATATATTGTGAACTAATCCTCACTATGGTTTTTCCCACCTTGGGTTTTCCACGTAAATATCTTCGTGTTTATGAGTTGTTTGATGTTATGTTCATTTCCATGTTTTTACTCACTACTGCATCAAGATACATTGCAATAATTGGATGGTTACTAATCAATTGGTTTAGTAGAATACTGATTCACCCCCCGCCCCCCTCTCAATACTTTGTGTGTTAAATACAATTCACAGTATCATTATCATTTCAAGGTAATAGTTCAAATTTTCAAGATGGAATCAAAATACTAATAAAGTTGATAATGTTATGTTCAACATGTAAATAACTTTATTCATCTTATTTTACCATATAAAAATTATTATTATTATATGTATACTTCATTGTACGGTTAAGAGTAGATGAGAATCCTTTCATGGAATGAATTCATGGTTTTCCAAGAAGAAGACTATATTAAATAGGATCTAGTAGAATATAGATAAGGGTAGAAAAAATTGTAGGACCTACCTCAATGGGTACTATTATTTTTCTTAACAATTACCTACCAAGATTATCAAATCCATGAATATAAAGATCATCATGTATAATGAGTCTTATCCAAACTAATTTTATGTAAAATTTCAATGCTACAAACATTTGGACCTGATCCATTGTCAATTAGAGTATGTTTAGGGTATGTACAGGATCATGATGGGCCAAAAAGTGGCAATATGATGGGTTTGTGTAGTGTATTTGGCTGATGAATTTTTTTTACCCAAAATTGGTGAAAGGAAAAGGGTTTTTAAAGGAGATTCTCAACTTTCCACCAATATAAATTATGCTTTACTTTGACTTTAATAAATAATTATTATTCATTTTCTATTTGAATTATGACTAAAGTCCTAATTGATAGGTTGATTGAAAAAACTATAGCTTTCAAATGGTGTCACATTTTGTTCTTCACATACTATAGGATTAAAAAAAAAGAATTTCATGAAGTTTTGACCAAGTTAAGGTGGTCAGACATACTTTTTTACATTTTTTAAAAGTTGTAATCAAAAATTCATAATTAATTATTTAATTGGAAAAAAATTACAAAAAAATATGCATCACATTGGGAAATGAGTCCTCTACTTATATCTAAAATCTTATAAAAAAATTATTATCATTTTATTGTGTTCTGATGGATTAGATAGACACCTACTTCTTATTTTTTCCAAAATTTAACTCTGCATTTGAAATTTCAAATTTTCCTAAATTTTTTTTTAAATAAACCTAGTAGTTTAGAAACTATATTCAATTTTCTACAGATTCTATTCTTAAATATTTTTCAAATAATATAGATAACTTATTAAAAAATTTACGTCAAGTTTCTTAACTCTGATTTTTCTAAATTTTATTGCCACTTAAGTGCCTGCTTTTTCTCTGATGATCCTACACATACCCTTTAACACAAGATTTAATAATGGAACCATTATAATGAGAGCATCATATTGGTTTTGGACTTCAAGAGGAGGTGATTCATGACGAGTGAATGTGATATCCAATTTTAATGTATTCATGCTATATAACAATGTTTCTACATCATTTTGTTTAATATAAGGTGGTACCAAAACATTCTACAAAGCCTCTTGGAGAATACCATGGTAGGTATGTGAAGTTTGTATTAAGTCCCAAAATGATATCTTAGCTAGAGTATTATGAACTTTCTCAACAAGATCATACTCTTTGTCACTATGTTGAGGGAGGTGAGGTGTGGGGGGGAAATATGGTTGAGGAAATGGAATGAGGGTTTGCATTTTCTAAGTGTTTGTTACTTTGAGTTTTATATGTGTGAAAAACTTCATTATAATATGATTATTGTGACATATTTTGGTTTACATAAATTTATTTTGAGTGAGATATTTTAAAAAGTTCAGGATATGGTAGGGATTTTTAGATTGGTTTGAAGGAGATCCAACAATGAAAAAATACATAGTTTGATGTTTGGGAACATGAGAAGGAGGATAAAAGATAAGATTTAGTTCAAGACATCTCTTGAGAGGCGTAAAAGGACTTTTTTCGAAAAGATACCAAGTTTGGGCATAGAATGATGTTCGACTACTATCCCTAAGGGAGAACCAAGTAGATTGGACAAGATTATGATATTTTTTATGAGAAAAATAATATTTTTTTATTAAAATGCAATGAATCAAGTAAATTAGGGCCAAATAGGGAATTCCAAATAGATTATAAATGTTTTAAGTCAAACTACTAGAAATAGGAACCAAATTTTAATAGAGATTACAAAGCAAGTTTTCACAAAAAAAAAATGAGGTGAAATTATTTTGGTTAGGGGATTTGGTGCCCTATATTGGAAGTCATGGTTTTTGTAATTTCAAAACATGCATAGGTATGTGATAATTTATAGGTTTTTTTTTGTGAAAACTCATGTCTGAGAACTGATGGAGTTCAAAATTTTCAACATGCCATAATTTGATTATTATAACGAAATGCAAGCATGAATGTGGGATTTTAAGCATTCAAAGGAGTTGATGAATGAAATAAGTTGCACAAATGAATGCGCCTAGAAAGTAGATGGTAGGATAAAGAATTAATAAAAAAATATCAATGACATGGTGGAAACATGTGTTTAGGTTTATGTTTTACAAGAAATAAAATTCTCTAAATGCTCCATTTTACCAAATAAAACATATAATATTTGTAAATTAAATGAAATAACTTAGATCAAATCACTAAACAATGAAAATTAGATCTAAAGTTATGCAATTAAAATCATAATACTTTGTATTTTTTCTCTAAATTGAATTCACCATGATGTTTAATATTTAATAAAAAAGGAGTGTACATGATTAATTTTAAAAGTGCAAAAAATGGAAATAAATAACAAGACCTTCAAATAACCTAGGTTTTCTATCAATTTTTAGACTTTGTGCAATGTAGATCAAAAAATTATGTGTAAGAAACATTGGGTTCATCAAAATGTATAGTAGGAAAATTGATCATAGATCCGACAAATAGGTTAACTAGGATCAACCTCTTTTCTTTCCCTACATTAGAACACAAAACAATGTAGGGTTTTGATGATTGAATAACTACCACAAGGGAGAGCCAATATCCTAAGGTTTGGCCCATTTGAGTTTCAAAGAGGAAAATTTTGATGTTCGTTTTAGTTAGCTTATTTTACATAAACCCTAGACTTGAAAATGTAACTTATTGCAAACAAGAAAATAAAAAATTGATGAAACAATCTTAAATATTTTTCTTTTTGATAGATATGAACCTATGATTAAAAATTGAGCATGAATTTGAGGGTTAGGAGCAGGAATGCCCCAAATGGTAAAGTTAAATTTTTTAGAATCTACAAAACTTTGATGATGTGTCATAGTCTACTCTCTATTTCCTATAATCTATTATTGATGGAACTTCTAGGTTTGACATACACACATAAAAAGAGGGGGAATGGTTTTTTGTATGCATTATTTCATAATTCAAACCCCATTTGAGTGTTTCCACCTCCATGTATAATAAATGGTGACTGTAAAAAGGGCTTACCCTAGGTCATGCAAAGGCCAAATGAATTATAATTGATTGAAACAATAAATGAAAAAATATTAATTCTACTTGTTGATTATCCAAAATACTGAGAAGGAGTTTTAATCAATATTGTATTAAACCATTCAACTATAAATCATCAAATTATTAAAGCACATATAAGTGCAAACAAGAATGAAGACATTGAAATGAACATGACACCACAAAACACATCAACACCATATTTTTACATGGAAAACCCAAAATAGGAAAAACCACAGTGAGGATTAGCTCACAATATATTATATCAAGATATAGTATATTACAGGGCTCACTATCAGGACTCGTTGTCCTTAAAATGCTCACAACTAGAATACAAAATGAAATGGATAACCGAAAAGATACAAAATGATATGGCTCACTACCAAGACTTTGAACTGATGAAATACACCTATTATGTATTGAGTCTAGTTCGAATGAGTCTCTGAATATGAAGTACTACTCTTCTTAGTATTTGTATAACAATTATGCTCTGATCATTCACTTCTACCACTATACACCACTCACATCTGATAAATCATTTAAGATGGAAATTTCACTTATTTCTCCTACTCCTTTCCATGACATTCTCTCTCTCACTTTCAACTCCAAAATGTCTCATATATATATAAAATTATATTTCATACATTAATTAGGTCAGCCTAATTAGATGTAAGTAAACCAATTAGAATAGCTCTTATTGACACCATATAAGATTTAATGCATCTCTTTCTCCATGTAGTGATTAATTTCAAGTTGGCATAGATCTATAAAAGATCCAACTAACATCCAAAAGGTATAATTAATCATCTTAATACATGTCATATATTAGGTTGGCCAAGATTGGGACCTAATCACAAAAACTTCAATCCATCACACACTTCTCAAAGTAAACACCTTCCAAATCAGATATTACTTCAATTTATCTTCATAGTAACATTAGAGAAACTACCATTAGAACACAAATTTAGAATATTCTTCTTAAGAGAATGTGGAGTCTCTCACACTAGTATACTAAATACAAATTTGACTATGGTATATACAGTCAAACTTTGTCATTGATAACTTTTTATACACAACACAAAACTTCTCGAGATATTGATCATAGTTGTATGAATGAGTCATAATAATATTACTAAGAGAGAAGAGTCACATATCTTCTTATGGTGAATTTGGGACCTAAAAACCAATGCACTGGACCATAACATTATCAAAAAAGAACACTTTCAGTATAGATCAGCTTCTAGTATAGATGGTACTGTTGTTGGACATTAGGAACATTGAGAGGGGGGTGAATCATTGTTCCACAATATCTGAATTTAAAATCATATCTTAAACTATCAACAACAATATTTAATCTTTAATAGCATTCACAACATATAAACAGAAGAAAACATGCAAACTCATTAAAGAGACAATGTGAACACCATAACACTAGAATTATTTTCGTAGAAACCCTATTAGGGGAAAAAACACAATGGAGATTAATCCAAAAAGTATACTCTATTAAAAGTATGATCAAAAGGGAATGCACTTGCATTTAGGTACACTACCTAGAGCTCACTGCTCAAAATAGGGAAAGCTCACTACCTTACAAAATATTTGAGATTACAACAAAATGTTGAATTGAGAATATGGCATCTACAAATGCCCAGATTTAGGTCCAATGAGGTACATAAAAAAATTTTTGGACCTCTTGTCCAATTCACACTTCTGCTTAGCTCTACTTTGCTTTCTTACATGAAAATCCTTATGTTGCACAAGAATAATTCACTTCAACAGATCTTCTAATATTAGCTCATACTGGTGCTCTATGCCTTTTCACTTACACACCTTCTCACTTCTTGATCCACACACCACACACTAAAAATTATTTTCTGATCACACATATATATCCGCTAACAAAATTTTATTGCTATATGTTGGCTTTGAACAAAATATAGTATTCTTCCACATGTTGGCTCAAATCATCAATTAGAATTAATGTCTACCCACACAAGTTAGATAGACTATAGTAAGGACCCAAATCAAAATTTCCAACATAACAAATAGTTAAACAAATATTCCTCATACATCCAAAACATGCCATACACAATAGGTCAGCCATAATGAGAAAATAAACAATAAATCATTCTACTGAATCTCTTAACTCATACACCAATTTTTGCAACACCAAAAAACATACCAATAAGGTAACATACATGCTTAACAGGCTTCCCTAGGGATCCACACAAAAATATAATAATCTGGTGAAGTATTCAGACCAACTTATCAACCAGCTACTTTGTTCTTCATGCTTTCTGTCGGTAGATTTCAATCTTCTACTTTTCCTGTCGGTAGGAACTACTTCTAAACTATGGACCATACTGCTAACTCCAGTTGCCATCAATGACAATAGTAGCAATCAAAAAAAATCTCCCAAAGCCATATGCCAGCAATCTCCCCCTTCGACATTGATGGCAACACTTAGTGAAAAATAACTAAGTGTCAAAACTCAAAAACACTACTCCCCCTTTGGATGTCAAGGCATTTTTCACTACATTCTCTCCCCCTTTGACATCAATGACTAAAACTTCTACTACTTCCTCTTCCCATTTAATATTTTTATTGTACTCTCTCTTACTGCATTCTCCCCTTCAATTTATCAAAAGAAATGTTGCAACTATTGGTAAATTTAGAAAATTATTCTTTACTTATCTTTCATTTCCAGGATAAATTTCTTCCAAGAGTCCACTACAATCCCAATAGCAATTATCATACTATTATTTTGTAATTTTATGTTGATAACCTGGACAAGGAATTCAAGAATGGTAATGCTCCTTCAACTTTTCTCCTTTCTTTAGAACTTCAATCATTTTCTCTAATCTACATTTAGTTTGGTCCTTCACTTTCGAGAAAGCGTCCATAAGAGTGTTTCTAAAAAAGTGAACCTTTGCATGCTCAATCTATAGCTCATAAATATTCTTCTTAACTTCTCCATCCTTGTCCTAAACCATACTATAGCCTTGTCCAATTCTAACAAGCTCATTCTCAATTTGCTCCAACTTGTCCTTGTATTTTCCAACCACATGAGGCCATCTAAGATAGTAATTGTAGATCTTGTTTGCTTAGTCAACGCACTATCTTAACACATTCATTTTATTTCTTAGTTTGGCGAGAGATAACCTAAACTACATCTTCAAATTTTAGATTATTTCATCCTCTTTCCTGTCCAGAGGCACAAAGTCCATAGCCTCCCTGATACATTCAATCAATTCTTCTAGAAGTACATTATGTAGAATCTCCAATTCAATGTTGTGATCAAAAAAGTATCTTCCTAGAATGTCCTCAATGAGGTCCTATTCATATGATGGCCCAATTATTCATATGATGGCCCAATTATCCATATTTCAGTTATCTTTTGCATTCCATCTTCTTCCTGAACAATCTACAATATCTTTTCTTTAAGTAAAACACCTTCTTCATCACTTTCTTCTACTATTATCACATATGGTTCACCTGGTTTTGGTTCATCTCTTGGTGTATATTCCTCACAGTCTTCATCCACTATATCCACAACCATATGTTCTTTACCTTTAACCTCAACTTTTGTTGACTTAGGTGTCAGAAGAGTGTCACCAACCAACTCTCTTCCTCTCTTTTGCATTTTCTCCACCTTATCAGAGGATGATCCAACTTCAACTACTTTTATCCAGAGAGGAATATCACTTACACCAAACTTCCCTAACAAGTTCCTAAAAAAATTTTCATGATATTTTTCACCAGGGTATGTGTAGGATTATCATGGAAAAAATAGGCCCTTAAGTGGCAAAAAATTCAGAAAAATCAGAGTTAGGAAATTTGACATAAAAATTTGAATAAGTTATCTATATTATTTCAAAAATATGTAAGAATAGAATCTATAGAAAATTGAATGTAGTTTCTAAACTACTAAAAATATCCTTTGTGAAAATTTGAAATTTCAATGCAGTGGTACTTAAATTTTAGGAAAAAATAAGAAGTAGGTGTTTGTTTGAACACCCTAACAACAATAAAATGATAATATTTTTTTATAATATTTTAGAATAAGTAGAGGACTCATGCCCCGATGTGATGCATATTTTTTTGTAAATTTTTTCCAAGTAAATAATTAATTATGATTTTTTATTACAACTTTTTAAAAAATATAAAAGCTCGTATGTCTGACCACCTTAACTTGGTAAAAAATTCGTGAAATTCAATTTTTTATATTTTAAATCCTATAGTATGTGAAGCATAGAATATGACACATGTTTTGGATTCAAAAAAGGTGATATCATTTGAAAGCTATAAATGCTTTTCAATCAGCCTATCAATTAGGACTCTAGTCATAATTTGAATAGAAAATGAATAATAAGTACTTATTAAATTCAAAGTAAAGCATAATTTATATCGGTGAAAAGTTGAGAATCTCCTTTAAAAACCCTTTTCATTTCATCAATTTTGGGTAAAAAAATAGTCATCAGCCACATACCCATCATATTACCACTTTTTGGCCCATCATGATCCTACACATACCCACCATTTTCAAATTAGTTGAAATGTTCAAAAAATTTCTTGCAAACTGGCATATTTTCCTTCCATACCACATTGTCATTTTGAGGCAAGCAATTCAAGAAATACATCACAATGCATATAGCCAAGGTACCAAACCTAAAAGAGTAATCTATATCCTTCCTCAATTGCACATTCTCCGTCAATTGATCCTTTAGCAATCCACATAGATCAAATTCTTCATTTTCTATTATCATCTTGTGAGTGATATACACTGCACCTGCCCAGGTTGATCCTTCTCTATTTTTGAAGAAAATTTTATAAGAAATTCTCTGTGCAATATACCTCATTAATGGATCTTTGATTTTGAGATTACCAAAGCCCTATTATCTCCTGTTGCTCTGGTTAGGGCTTCGACTTTGACATTCCAAATCAACTTCTTTTTCAGAACAACACCAACATTGCAAAATCCTATTATATTTTTTATTGCATCCTTAGAAATTTGATAGGGTTTATCCAAAGTATGGATGTAACCATCCAGTCCATTCAAGATAAACTGAACTACCTTTGTGTTGACAAAATGAGGAAATTCATTCTATATTGTACAAATTCTTATGTTTCACTCCTCCAAGCTTCTTCAATTCGATGACAGACAACAAATTTCTTTCATCCCTAAGCTTTTGACTACTATATTCATCCAAAGTTACTATTCCTTTGATTTGCTTCATTTTCCATACCAAACAGGGTTATACCGATCACATAATAAGTATGAAATTGATAATCAATAGAAATACCTAGAGAATTTATAGCTAAATTGACTTTCGCTCCTTCAAAAGTTTGCTGAAAAGGTTCTCTAACTATTCTTCTTTGGTGCATGGTGAAAAATGAGGGTTCCAAATGCCCTTTTATAACTATGTACACCTAACTTTCTTGTCACATTAAATGCTTTGCCCTAGAAGTTTTGGTTACTCTATTTTCAAATAGAAAAATAAAAATCCACCTACAGACCTTCAAGAAGCGATCACCAATACATTTTATGATGAACAACACACCAAATGAAAACTTCCTATGATCCCATACCAACTAAATATATGCAGGAAAAATATTTTCATAAAGACTCCCCTATGCCAATGGCCTAGAATCAATTATTGGATGATTTACTAGAGGGAGCTTTTGGTATGGTCTTATTATCTTTATCAGATCCACTCTTCTTTACCCATGTTTTCTTAATCTAATATCTTATCTCTTCCACAAATTATTTTCCTTTTTCCTTATCACCTTTTAGTGAATTTCTACCTTGATAAACCAGGCCTCTCTTATCCATGTTTTTGTTCATGTACAATCTTACAATCTGACCAAATTTGTTACAATTGTAGCATACCAGATTCTTCTATCTATACCATCCATTCCACTTATTTCCTCCTTATCTACATTGATTAGAAGCATGTCCAAATCTTCCATGGGAGTAGAATTTAATGATCCTTATACTAATAGACATACTTCTACATTCTGATGACTTATGACCAAACTTCTTGCATTTAAAACACTGACTAGAAAATGGAGTGCCAGAGTTTATCTCACTTATACACTAAGAAGCCATATGCCCAAATTTATTACAAACAAAGCAATATCCATTAAATTTATGAGCATTGGGTTAGCTTACCAGATATATTTTTCCTTTGTTCTTCTTTTCAGAGTCCTTTTGTTTAGATCTGGAGCTCTCACCCTTCACATAGTTGAGACCTCACTTATCATTTGCATCTTTCTGAACTTTTGTTATCTCATCAAACCTAGCAAAACTTATCCTGAATTTCTCCTTAAACTCATTTGTAGTAGCAAGCTCATCTCTAAGAATGACTACCTATCTCTCAAGCTCTTGTTCATTGTTTCTAGATTGTTCCAGTTCATTCTCCAGCTGAATGAATCCATTATTAATTATGCTATATTTTTTAGATTTGTCTTTCAAGGACTGGGCCAGTTTCTCCCCAATCTTCTTTATTTCTTCAATCTCTTTAATCAGCTTCATTGGCACATATTTCATTTCAAGCTTTAGGGAAACATTGTCCTTAGCAAGCTTTCAACACTCTTCTATTTTTTTTTAGGGTTTGATTCAGATGAACATCTTCTGGACCTTTGCTTTATTTTTGCTTGAACTGATCACATAGTTTTTTCCTCTTTTCCCTTGACTCATTTATTTTATCCTTCAGTGATTGAATAAATTTTTTGATAGCCACGTGATTTTATTTTAGTTCCATGGCCTCTACTTTAGACTGATCAAGCTCATCAAGTGCCACCATAATTTGATGTTGAAGACCACCTACATCCATTGTAATCCAAGATCCACCTCAAATTGTTAAACTCAGAAGAGGAACCTAGTTCTGATCCTAATTGTTGGACACTAGGAACACTGAGAGGGGCGGAGGTGAATCAATGTTCCACAATATTTGAATTTCAAATAAAATCTTAAACTATCAATAATAATATTTAACATTTAATAGCATTCACAACATATAAACGAAGGAAACGTGAAAATTCATTAAAGAGACAATGTGAACACCATAACACCAAAATTTTGTTCATGGAAACCCTTTTAGGGGAAAAACCACGGTAGAGATTAATCCACAAAGTATACTCTATTAAAAGTATGATCAAAAGGGAATGCACTTGCATTCAGGCACACTACCTAGATCTCACTGCTCAAAATAGGGAACGCTCACTACCTTACAAAATATTTGAGATTACAACAAAATGTTGAACTGAAAATATAGCATCTACAAATGCATGGATTCAATTCCAATGATGCACATAAAATAGATTCTAGACCTCTTTTCCAATTACCACTTCTACTCTGCTCTACTATGCTTTCTTACATGAAAACCCTTCTACTGCACAAACAAAATTCACTTCAACAGATCTTCTAATATTAGCTCATACTACTACTCTACACTTTTTCGCTTACACACCTTCTCACTTCTTGACCCACACATCACATACTAAAAATGATTTTCTGATCTCACATATATATATCTGCTAACAAAATTTTATTGCTATGCGTTGGCTTCAAACAAAATATAATATTCTTCCACATGTTAGCTCAAATCATCAATTAAAATTAATGCGTACCCACACAAGTCAGCTAGACTGTATTAGGGACCCAAATCAAAATTCCCAACATAATAAATAGTTAAACAGATATTCCTCATACATCTAGAAAATGCCATACACAACAAGTTGGCCATAATGAGAAAATAAACAATAAATCATTCTACGAAATCTCTTAACTCATACACCAATTTTTGCAACACTACAAAACTTACCAATAAGGTAACGTACATGCTTTACAAGCTTTCTTGGGGATCCACACCACAAAATAATGATCTGGTGAAGTATTTAGAACAACTTATCAACCAGATACTTTGTTTTTCATGATTTTTGCTAGTAGATTACAATCTTCTACTTTTCTTCCCAGTAGGAACTACTTCTAAACTGCGGACCATACTACTGACTCTAGTTACCATCAATGACAACACTAGCAATCAAAAACAATCTCCCAAATCCATATGCGAACAACTACATACTAAATATGCTTCTCATAATGTTACCACAATGTTGACATCAATGACAACAATAGATCATCCAAATCAAACTATAGACACTTCATGCTCATGTTGCTAGACTCTCACATTTTCAACAATCTCCCTATTTGGCATTGAAGGCAACATGCATATGAAATTTTTTTTTATCCCAATATAAAACAACTGAATACTCCCCTTTCAAGGTTAATGCTCCCCCTTACCAAATTTTTCTTGACAAAAAAATGTTTTTCCTCTTACTATCTATCTCTCCCCCTTTGACATCAATGGAAAAGGTCATGTAGGGGTCTGATATATTTCCTCAAATATGTGTATGCATAAAAAATTAACCAAAAAATGATATGAAAAATATTAACTTGAAGAAGATCCTTTGAGGTTATTCAGGGTATGCTTCCATGTAGCTTTTTCTTCTTCCCGCGATCCTTTTGCACTTGCAAGAGTCTTGGATAGTAATTCAAGCTTAGTTAAATACTCTATACCTTATTCCATAGTGTTGTGGTTGAGATTTATTTTTGATAAACTATCAACACTATCAAGGGAACTAGATATAGGAATATGCTTGAGTTTTACCAAATCTCTAAGTGCCACATACTGCTTGATCACTTTTCTTCTCTAATTTTGTAGAAAAAATAATTTTTCCTATAGTTGCACAATGTAGGACCATCTCTAATTATCCCTGTCATCTTCCAAGCTATATGCATCTACTTGAGTACTCATTCAAGTTCCATTCTTCATTATTTTACTTTTTACATTCAATGTCCAATTAGACCAATTCAAGTAGAAAGTACCAATTCTTAAGGTTCTTTTTCACAATCTTGAACATCTTTTAATTCTGCCAAAACTTTGTGATGTGCATCTGCACATTTCTTCTTGATGTCTTCTATATTTTCTTATGTAGACCTATTTCTTGTTGGTACTTCTAGTCTAGAGATGTATGCTTTTAGAGAGTTAATCATACTCCTGAGATTTTCCATAGTGGATATAGATGAATTAAAGCTGGCACCAACAATCACTTTTTGTAATTTTTTAAATTCTTCTTAAATATTTGTGCTTCATGCTCATGTTGAGCTATCTCAATTTCACTTCCTTCTTTTTTTGTGATTTCTTGCTTGATAATAACACCTTTTGTCTTCTTTTTGGTTCCTATTCCATTATTGAAGGCTTTAGCCATAAAAATTTCTTCCACATCTATCATGTTAGGGTTCTTGGGGCTCTTTACAAGTACTTTTGCATAATGATCAATTTCTTCCTTAGCAACTTCATAATCACAATTCAGAAATCCACACAAGTTTGGATTCAAATGCTTCCATATAACAAAAATTAGTAGAGAAAAGGAAATTAATGTTTTTTGAAGTATTTTTCCACCATATTTTTTAGGAATTCTTGTTCTTTATTCATTCTCATCTAAAATGTTCCAAAGAATGTTGCAAGAGTAGTTTCTTAAGCATCCAAGCCACCAAGGTTTGTCGCAAGATTCCTTATCTAGTGTGCAATCACTTCTATGTTTGTTCACTATACCCTTCCAATTATTGATTACTTCTTCATAAAGTAAAAGATTAAGCAAACTATTAAAGTACCATATCATAATGTACTTTTTATTATTATTATTTCTTTCTTTCAAATTCTTCAATAGATCCAGTTGAAGCATCTCACAAAGATCATAATCCATACCATTCTTAACTAGATCAAATGCAATGTATGCAAAAATAGTAGAAACTATGTAGTCACTACTTGGTAAGAAAATTTTGTCCAATAATCATTGCGGTATACTGAATGACTAGATCTTCAATTATACTCAAGACAATTTATTTTCCTTCAATGGTCACACCAATCATTTCTATTATCTCTTGATCATTGACAACCTTCTGTCTCAGAATTGGTCCAGAGACACAAAAACAAGTCACATCTCATATAGCTTCTCTGGTTATCTAGTGTGCACCATCAATCCAAATAGATTCACCATGAATCTTGCTTAATTCCATTCATATGTACTTGTCAAATTCAAATGAGAATTTTTGCCATACATCCAATTTCTTTTCAACTATGATTTAGTATTCATCACAATTTTCTTCCAATTCATTCTTGCACAAAATACTTAATCGAACTAGTGAGATTTCCTCATTTTTTCCATAAATGTGTGCATAAATTTCTTCAGTAGGTAATACTCTAAGAGGAATGCTACAAAATGCACCTGTCGAATCTTCCAATAAATTTTGTAGAGAATGCTTCTTTAATTTGATTTGCAATTTTTCTGAGACATTCATAGCCTTTGACCCATCCATTCAAATTCTACAAAATATTTTTTTAAGTAGAATACCTCTATAATTTTCTCGATGAAGAATAGGGTTTGATGTTAAGCTTGTGGAGCATGCCTCAAGTACACTTTCTCTTCTTCAATTTCCTCTTTATTTCCCACCAAAACCAAATCCTAAATTTTGTAATATGGAATTGCCCTTGTTTCTTCAAGATTCCTCTATACACTTCCCCTCTTTCACAAATGGTTTTCATTGAATGTGTTTTCCTTAACATTTATAAATTTATTTCTTTTATCCCAAATTCTTTTGTAATAAATGCTTCAAATCACAAGTATATTACCCTAAAATTAGTGTACACTTTCATCCTTTCAAATTCTACGGACTTCATTATTCACACATGTGTGTCTAAAAATTCCTTTTGCACAAGATATTAATTTCATAACCTTATTAAATGCACTTTTTTCATGATATAGAATCATATATTGAAGAGGTGTTTATTAAATTTTCTGATTATTTCTCAAGCTCCTTATACACTTCTTAAATTAGTTTTTTACGAGTATCTACACTGGAGAGTGGAACAAATAAAACTAAAGATTCTAATTTTCCTTGCTCATATTCTCCTTTGCTTCTCCAAATTATTTTCATTTCCTTTTCCACTTAATGATTGGTTCATATCTCCAAATTCAAACTTTTGTTTCTTCAATCTCTAGTAAAGTGTCTTGATTTGTTGCAATTATAAATAATATTCTTCCATATGAATTATATTTGAATCAGTCTATATTTGCACTAGTTAGCCTTATGCTGAAATAAGTTGCAGTGATAACAATAGCCATTAAATGAATATAATTCCTTCTTCAACTTCTTACTTCTACATTCCATAACTTTATGTCCAATCTTCTTGCATTTAAATGTTCATTGATGAGAGAATGATAAAGTATCATTCATTCTACTTTTGCAATCTTTTGTACCCTATATCCAAGTCTATTGTAGGAATAACATACACAATTGAAAGATAAGTACCTTTGAACATTAGGTTTTCTGGTAGGAGTCCTTCTGGTATTACTTCTTAGATCCTTAAATCATCTGCCATTGCACCGAGTCTTCATGTCAGGGGGTTGATTCACCTTTGAAGTTTGTCCCTCTTCAAATCCTAAACCACTTTTATCTGTAGAGGGTCTCTAAAAAGTAATCAACTCATCAAGCACTGTAGTGCTTGCCTTGAATGTATCCTCATGTCTTTTTTCCCTTTCCAAATCTTATTTCAAAATTACAATGTCTTGATCAATCTTGTACATTCATCCATCTTCCTTTGTATTTTAGCTTTCTAACAATCTTCAAATTTTCCTTTTCCTTCCAGTTGTTCTTTCAGTTTGGTGATGTCCCAATTTTCTTTCTTCAATAGATCATTAACTTCTCCATAATTTTATTTTAGCTTCTCAATGCACTCATTTTCTTCCTTTATATTAACCTTTAAATCTTCATTTTATTTTGTATTCTTAGTAGAGAACTCTTCGAGAGGAATAAGAAATATTTTATCTTCCATGTATTCAAATTCTTGGACCTTCCTCAAATTGTTGGACTTGTTCAGAGGAACCAAGCTCTGATACCAATTATTGATTATCTAGAATACTAAGAGGAAGGGTGAATCATTATTCTATTAAACCATTCAACTATAAACCATCCAATTATTAAAGCACATATAACTACAAACAAGAATGAAGACATTGAAATGAACATGACACCAAAAAACACATCAACACAAAAAATTTAAGTGGAAAACCCAAAATGGGAAAAACTACAGTGAAGATTAGCTCACAATTTATTATATATAGATATAGTATATTACAGAGCTCACTATTAGGAGTCATTATCCTTAAACAACTCCCATCCAGAATACAAAATAAATTTATTGCTAACCACCAAGATACAAAATGATATGGCTCACTGTCAAGACTTTGAACTGATGAAATACACATTCTATGTGCAAAGTTTAGTTCCAATGAGGCTTTGAATATAAAGTACTGCTCTACTTAGCATTCACATAAGAATTCTTCTTTAATCATTCACTTCTACCACTATACACCACTCGCATCTAATAAATCATTATATCTCGCACTTTCACTTATTTCTCCTACTCCTTTCCATGCTCTTCTCTCTCCCACTTTCAACTCTAAAAGGTCTCATATATATACTTGTGTATATTTCATACATCAATTAGGTCGGCCTAATTAAATGTAAACAAACCAATCAAAATAGCTCTTTTTGATGCCATATAAGATTTAAAGCATCCTTTTATCCATGGTAGTGCTTAATTTGAAGTTGGAATAGATCTGTAAAGGATCCAACTAACATCCATAAGGTATAATTAATTTTTTTAATGCATGTCATATATTAGGTTAGACGAGAATAGGACCTAATCACAAAAACTCCAATCTCACACACTTCTAAAAGTAAACACCTTCTAGATCTAATATTACTTTAGTTTATCTTCACATTAACATTAGAGAGACTACCATTAGAACCACATCTTTAGAATATTCTTCTTAAGATAATTCAAAGTCTCCCACACTAGTATACTAAATAGAAAAGTGACTTTGGTATACAGAGTTGAACTCTGTCATTGATAACTTTCTATACAAAACACAAAAATTCTCAATATCTTGAATATAGTTCTATGATTGAAGCATAATAATATTATTAGGAGATCAGAGTAACATCTCTTCTTGTGGTGAATTCTAGACCTAAAAACCAACGCACTAGACCATAACATTATTAAAAATTAATACTTCTGGTATAGACCAAATTTTGATATAGATGGTACTGCATACCAAATATGCTCCCCACAATGTTGACATCAATGATAACATTGGATCAGCCAAATCAACTTGTATACAGTTCATGCTCATGTTGCTCAACTCTCACACTTCCAACACTACTTTTGTTTGAAACCCTTGTCAAAGTGAAGTACACATCATAAGTTGCCTTGAAAGGTTGTTTTAGGGATGCTTGAATTGATTGAACACCTTATATTGGCTAGTCTATAAAATAAAATAGGTTGTTTTAGCTATCATGTATAGGATAACTCAATACATCTTCACAATAAGTGGATCATAATAGCTTCTCATTCATAGTACGTTTAAAGTTTAAATGAGAAGAAAACTTTTTTACATATGCATATCAATTGATATTTTTGATTATAGGCCAATATAGAGTAATTTTATAATACACAAAGTCAATAAACAAAATATTAAAATTTAAAATAGGTCACCCTTAGGTCAAGGGTGCCCCTAACCCTAACTGGATAATTATCCCCCAAATTTGTATGGATGTTAGGAAATTTAATTTATTTATAGAATTTAGCCCAAAAATGAATAAATTCTAATTCTAATTAAGGTTATAGGAAAAATTGGTTGTCAATAAAGTGTGAAATTGTTAGGGTTGACAATTTATGATGCTACAAAAGGATATCTAAAGCATTATGCAAAAAATCTTATTAGAAATAAAGAATCTATTATAATATATATAAAAGATAGTTCATCAGCTCAATAGCAATGTTTGAGGTGTATTTCATTGATTGGAATAGGTAACTCTTCTCTATCATTCTTATAAATTTGGAAAGTATTACACATCTTGCAACTTGTTATCATAAAAGGACCACTCCACATAGTATAGAAATTATTATTTTTGTAGGCCTACTCCTCAACTCATCCCATTTGAGTAGAATATCTTCATTTTTAAACATTCTTGGAACTATTCATTTTTTAAAATATCTCTTCATTTATGTTTGGTGCAACTCCAAGTTTTGTCTTTATTTCCTTCTTGTCTCCTCCAACTCTATTATCTCAACAAGTTTGGTTTCAATTGGATTTTCTTTCATCATTTATAACTCCTTTATAAGGATAATGTTGCTAATTTAATTGATATATATATCCTTTCTTGAACACTTATGAATACTGAGAGGGGGGTTGAGTCAGTCTACACAAGACTTAACCCCTTCTAGAATTTGAAACTTTTGACACAACTAAAAATCATTTAGCAGATAAAGATATAACTTTAAGAAGATTAGTATCAGAGAAGAATATATTAGTTTGAATCTTTAACACCTTCATACAACTTTACCAATGAAAGATATAGTAGTAATTAGATCAACAACAAAAAAAGAGAAATAGAGAATCAAACACATGCATAAAGAGACATCAAATTTACATGGAAAACCCAATGAGGGAAAAACCATGGTGAGAATTAACTCAGAATATAAGGCTCACTTCTAGAAGACTTTCAAGAATTCTCACTACCTTAGAGAAAGATACAAAAAGTCTTGCAGCACTAAAGTACTAACCAACTCTAAGAGAAAGATATAGAGGATGTGATGATATTTACTATCTTAGAGCAGGATATGAAAGATATATAAGAGAATTACAAATATTTCTGGAACAAAACTCTTTGTTTCAATGAGAGGTTCCACCATAATTTATCTCTCCTTTCATAATATTTAGTATTATCTATACTAAATATTTAATACATCTCACTCACACACTTTTTCACTCCTGTACACTTCTCCATTTTATTGCATTCACAATGATCTTGCATTTATATACATCACAATAGTTTGATTTTTCAATTAGGTCAAATAGAAAGAGAATAAACAATAAATTCAATTGATTGACCACCAAAGAATGATGCAGTCCTATGAAAAGAATAGGGAGGACCAAAAAAAATAGTAGCATTTCTTTCAATATTATCTAAAATTATTTACACATAGGCACACATCAACCTAATTCAACATCAAGGAAATGTCTAGATGACACATTGTAACACATAACCAGTCATCCTATAAACACTCTTTCAATTGAACTTACTTGATGTGATCCAAAATAAGATAGGTTACAACCCAAATCTATCATAACACATATTCCATTATTGGCATATCCCACCAAGCACATGGACCAAGCAAAGCAACAAGTGTTGTTAGAAAAATATATGTGGAACAAAGATTAAGAAAGCCAACTCAAGATGCAATGCAACACCAAAGTAGCCAATTAGCAATGTGTGGATCACATGGGGATATTACTTGAACATATAGAAATACCTTCATACATTTCTTGCATATTGTCATGCAATCAACAAACGCCATAGAAAAAATAGGTACAATAGAATCTATTCATGAAAGAAAAAAAAATAAACCAAATGATGTAACATTTATAGAAGAACTTGTGCACCACTTTAGCATATGATATTGGAACTGAGACATTGCATAAAAATTATGAGAACATTCACCAAGTTGTAGGAGTGAGACATCAATATAGATAAATTCAGAGCATATCTCATACTAGTATAGACAACTAGTGGCACTACCGTGGACAATGGAAATGGAATGCACGACTTCCTTGTCCATACGAAATGGGAAGAAGGAAGAAGGATTCGATTTCGCAATGCTCACATTCAAGAATATCGTAGAGACCTCAATAAAGGAAGGACATGTGAGAGATTTGACTATAAGATATCCTTGGAGATGAATGAAAACAAGAATTGGGTTCACCACCAAGTGCAAATTGGGAAAATGCTAGATGTTTGAAAACATGATGTGATATGCAAAAAAACTTAGAAATGCAAGTAGAATGTAACAAAAAGTTATGAAACTAGAAATGTTCACTTGGAAATTTGTTGGAGATGGAATGGAGCTTTGGAGTCCTAAAAAATCCATTGTTGATGCCAACTAAGACTCATACGCCAAGCTGGGTGACTTAGTTCTACTTTTTGAAAAATGTGCCAGAATAGGTTTCGGGCAAAAGGGTACTCAGATCTGAAAATTTCTTCTTTAGGCTTGGGAATTTGGACTCATTTGCCACTAATGGAAAATTAGTCCACCTCTAGATTTTTGGAAATTCAAAATAGGAAATTGTAGCCTCCAGTCTTCTATTCTTCTCCTAATAGGTTTTCAGGTCTGAAACTATAGAATCCAGCATGTAGGTCTTCTCCAAGCTTCTCCTAGGACTTTGACACCTTTGAATCACTTTGAAAATTTGACAACTTTTCCAATCTTACTTTTTGATAAATTTGCAACCTAGACTTGTAAATCACATGCAAAGAGAGGGGAAATTGTTGAAGGGTTAGTGAATAGGAGTTTTCCTTGGTCAAACCTTGGGTTGGTAATTAAACCCTTGAAATGAAATGAAATATGGAAAGAGAATGATGAATGAGCAAAAGGAAATGCTACAACTCACCAAATCCTTGAAGTAGAATGTTGCAAACATGTGAGTGGGGTAAAAGCAAGAAGTTGGGTACACAAAGAGGGGAAATCTCGAGGAAAAAAAAGTTTCAAAGGAAATGCGTACATGTTACGGATCGGGTACCCGAGCTTGGAACTAAATGTATATGCATTCAGACTTGGGTACGCAAACCTAAAATGAGTACATGTTATGAAACACGTATGTATTTAGAATGCGTATGCATTTTGAAATGCGTACGCGTTTCGAAAAAGTATTTATTTTTTTAAATAAATGATTGTAATTCATTTTCCACCATTCTGAACGGAGAGCAATAAGAACAAAGGAGAGCATGTACACATTTTAAAGGCCTTGACTGAACAAAATTTTGACTACCACATCCTCCCATTGACACTAGCGACCTCATCGACCTCCAGGTTGGTTGAATTCTTCATTTTTTTTGCTTTATATCTTCTTTTTTTTTAATTAGTATTCATTTTTTGTTTGTTTAGTTTGTTTTTGTTATTGAATGTTTTATAGTTTTTAATTGCATTTAAAAAACCAAAAATGTCAATGAAACAAAGAAATTTAAATTGTAAATTGAAAACCATAAAAACTGAACCTAAATTGAACACATTTAAAACTTAGAAATTTCAAAACCCTAGAAACCCTAGGTTACAAAATTTACATAGGTCCCTAAAAACTAATTTACATAGGTTAATCCTTGGACCTAAACCCTAAAACGTAAACCTAAAACCTTATTTACCCTAATTTACGTAAACCTAAAATGGGCTATTTACCCTAATTTATGTAAACCTAAAATGGGCTATAGATAGACTATGTGCAATATGGGTAGAGCTAGACACATAAATGTTATTAAATCAAATAAATATTAAAATTTGAAGCATTAATTATTTCTACTCATTTCTCTTATTTGGATGAGATCCTTTTTGAATTATGTAAGGATGCATTATGATCATAGTTAAGCCTTAATTTATAGGATGTTAGTCATAAGATCTATAATACAAGTGTGTAATCTAATTCCTATTTTAACTCTCATGTGTAGTGGCATTGTTCTAGATTAGGAAAACTAAATGTTGTACTTTCTCTAAACTAGTGTATCAAAGCTAACTTGTAGCATGAACATTTCAATTTGGAAAATTCAAATTACTTTTTTGAGAAACTTGTACTTTAGGGTTTATGGTTTAGGGTTTAGATCTCCTCTTCCTTTTTAAATCATCCAAGAGTGCTTACAGGTCCAAATAGGTTCAAAATCCATCATAACTCAACAAATTACTTATAATTGAAATCTAAAATTCCTAATTGTTGATATATTGAAGCTATTCCTAGAATGTCACATATTTTATTCAAAGCACTAAGTTTAGGTGGTAGGGTTTCTCATTTACAAGTTTGTAAAAATTTATTCATGTGTGTCTTCTATATGTTTTCATGTCATGAAATCTCTTTAAATGTAAACCCTAAACCCTAATTTAGCATTCATTTTGTTGTAGGATCTTATAATTAAATTTGGTTGCCTTTCAATTCTATAACCAAAGGTTTATTTTCTAAGATTATTTATTTATTGAATTGATCAATTGATTCCTCACTTAGTGGTAGTTAGGTTCTTTTTTTGAAAAGTCATGCATATCTAGAATTTATACAAATATTCAAAGGAAGAGTCTATGTCCTAGAAACATTTCACAAAATATATGATTAGAAAAAAAATTGGGTCTAGGGTTTAAGGTTTAGGGTTTAAATCTCCTCTTCCTTTTTAAATCATCCAAGAGTGCTTGGAGGTCCAAATAGGTTCAAAATCCATCATGTGTCTTCTATATGTTTTCATGTCATCAAATCTCTAAATCTAAACCCTAAACCCTTATTTAGCATTCATTTTGTTGTAGAACCTTAAAATTAAATTTTGTTTCCTTAGGCAACTCCACCAAAATTTATTCCCTTAAGCCATGGAACATTTTTTTCTAGTCCACTTTACTATACATAGATCCCCTGTAACGCCCCGCCGTGCGAACCCCAAAGGACAACAACACAATAATTACAGCACAATTTTTATTTATTTTTTTAAATGCACATAACATACATGTAATACACATCCAGTCATAACATGAATTTCATTTAAATAGATTCATTAACACATACATCCCTTGGGGTACACGAAGAGTCATTACGCGACTTAGATCCATACAACATCAATAAAGAATAAAATCCAAAGATATAATCATTAACAATAACAAATATAACACATACATGAAAAATTCATTGATAAGAAGCCATCTGCACATAAATACAACATATGCATGATTACATAACACATTGAATAACAACTACCATGGTCAATATCCACACCAAGTTTAACATTTCATTACAGTACAATGTTTAAGAAGTACAATGATTCAAGAGTGTTCCAAATATGAATGGAAACCATACACAAGATACCATGATACAAATAATTAGAGAAATACAAGTATCAAAACTGGCTCCAAGACAGATACAACTCTAGAAGTCGTTGCAATAGCATCAATCTGCACCTCTCGATCCTTGACTGGGGACCCAATGGGGTGCTTAGCACGTTCCACCCGACCATGTGAGTCCGAAGACCCACCCCCCGTGCTAGGAGCTAACAAGAAAGAGACCTCAACCAAGAACATCCAAACATGGAACCACAAGACTCAACAACATACCAAGGTATCATAACACTCAGGAATTAAAATGACATAATCAACCACATCCAGGAGTCATAAATCTCATCACATAATTCAAAACAATAGCCAGTAAACAAGGAACCAAAGGAAGATCATAAAACACTTTCAAATCAAGTTGAATTAAAAACCATATCATAATTCAGAAACGCAATGATACAATACAATAACATCATATCACCGTACCATAAGAGTACAAGGTCAAAACCCAAACATCCACAAGATTTATACAAGACCAAAGAATACACCAAAGATCAAATAGGGTAAAACCATAAATCAATTCAAAACAACTAAGATCCATCAATTCAAGACAAAGACCCACTTCCAGAGGATTTCCAAAGAACAACATAAGAAGGAGTGTTAGAGGAGAGTGTCATCGCATGGCTTAACATGGATTATCCAGGCTACCACTAACGCAAGGCGCCGCCTCCGTCTACTGACGAATTATCCAGGCACTCGAGCGCTAGGAGCCGCCTCCATATATGGTTATCCAGGCTTCCTATCTCAAGGTACCGCTCCATAGGGTTGCTCATGCGGAACCGTTAACCTTTCATGAAGACAAGGCAACGATCTTGCCAACCTCGGCCTTCTCAATCCCCTTTAGTGTGTGGTAGCACTCAAAGGCGGATGAGGCATCAATTATCTTTTTAATGTGATTCTACCCACCCCCTAGTTAATTATTTAAATTATCACTTATTAATTTCACTCTAACGAGGGCTATCCTGGCGCCCCTTTGTGCGCCGACCACCCACTTAGAGCCACTCTCACTCTAGACACTCAAAACATAAAAACCAAATCCAAGGGTTGTACACCATAACAAGTACATTAGATCACAACAGAGAAGCATGCAAGGCATTACCCATCTTGCCATAAGTACATAATCAAAATCTCAACGATTCATGTACAACCCTTTCAAAAACATGAAACCAAAACACTTGCCACAACAAGGGCACATAAAAGGAGGAACATTAACCAATATTAAAATAAACCTCTGGAAGATTCTCATAAAGTTACACTAGGGTTTCCCCATCAAAGAACTGACAGCAATAATTGCAAGACTTCAAAGAACTATTTCCAATATGAATATAATGAGCAAATACACCAAAATAAGATCAACAACTCCATCCAACAACAGAGGTAAAAACCTGCAACTAGGCATCCAAGGGAGACCTCAATTTCCTCCTCACAAGATACCCGTACAGTTGGTAAACAAATGACCTTTGATAAGAATCAACCAACATGACAACAATGTAATTAAATGCTTCAGCAATATAATTAAAAGTGGGAAGATTGCATACAACAAGAAGCATAAACTTATCACAACCAAGCATCACATTTATACCCAAAATACCCCACCACAAAATCAAATATGAACTCAAGGATCAAGATCACCTATGGAAACTAAACAACTCAAGAGATACATTGAAACAAATTCATCATAACAATCCTCAAACATGGGGATACACTTAATGAATAATAATAATAATAAACACACAAACACTTTCTATCCATCCGCAAGGACCAAAATCTAATCACAACTTTATGACACAAAAGAGCTCCATCCATAAACAAAACTCAAATAAAATAAAATAAAAATACACAATCATCTACAAATCAATTGGCTCAAACCATCAAATCAATCATGATACAAGTAAGCATCTATATAGAGAATTTATGAAAAAGAGAATAAGGAGATAGTCATCTTTTAGAAAATCATCTAATTAACATAATCCCTACATCTATCCAAAAATAAACAGTCAACTCTACAACCATCTACTCTCCTAATTACCAAAATAAAACTATCTTAACCAAGCAATTTTCTTATTTTCAACATATCCCTATCTACTTCATAAACTTATAAATGTAAAACAATCACACTAATATTAACGTCACACAATTACATGAATGAATGTTTATACAAAAATGTTCATTTCACATAACGATTCCTAGATCTCAAGAATAATATGAAAAATTATATTACCCATTTGCCAAGTTATCCATTAGCCAAACATAAAAGCATGCGAGGAGAAAGATATTAAGATAACATTTATTTAATTCTAAAACTAACAGACATATAAACGAATTAAAAGATATCACGAAATTAATACTATAAAAATTAAATTACCAAATAAAAGAACATATAAGAAAAGGTCATTATATACTCCATATTTTAAATTTTCCATATTAATTATTCTCAAATTTACTCTTCTACCTTATTATCACTTACTAAAATAACAAACTTAAGAAACTTCTCAAATAACTAACATAACTCTATAACTTAACCACATAACTTATTTAGTTAGGTTCGTTAAACAGTGTTTCAAGGATTTGTAAAAGTACTTATTCGAAGTAACTAACTATCTTTAGAAATATTAAGAGTTTAAGAAAGAAAGTATAAACATGGAAACGAACCCTATATGAAATAACCTAACATTACATTCCTAGACTTTTTGATCAACTAAACATACTTAGACTCCTATAAATAAATCATTTTCTGAATATAAACACATTAATTACAAAGTCTTAAAGAATACTCCCATATCTTATAAGCACCCTACTAAAGAATCATTACTAAAGAATCTCTATAAAACATAATTTCCAATTAACCAAATATTCATAAATCCATTGATTAACATGTATGTATAATTCGTCTTAAGTTAAATCTCTTATTAAAATAAACCGTATATGATGAGTTAAACAAAAGAAAAGAATACATTTAAGGGAAAAGTATCCTATAGTATGATTCCTAGGATGTTCGTAACTAGAATTTCAAGAATGCTCAGGGTCAAAAGATAACCTAAGTCTCCCATATCCTCATATGTTTAATATTACTATTTGCTCAATATTGAATTTAATCTCCCACTTGCAATTTATGGAACCAACCCTTATTTTCCTTTTTAGTCATAAACATAATACACATATAATTATAATATTTTCCACATCATTAATTCCATATTCCCTTAAACAATCTAAATCAATGGAATTACTCTTCCCTTTTATTTATTCATTATTTCAACTTTGCTAACCATAAATTTTCTAATAATGCAAGACAAAGTCCATGAAGATACCTACAATTTATTTCTACAAGTTCCTTTACCACTCTAAAACCAATTCACGTACTATACACCTTAAGTCAATAAATCAAGTAACCTATTTTAATAATACATTATTTATTATATCAATAATTAATCTAAATTTTGAAAGCACTTGTAATTAAAACTAATTTTAAGAGCACTTGCCCAATGTTCACAACACTTATTTACACCTCACCGTTGTGTTATTATACATTAGGATTTATTCGTTACACATCTTTACTGGCATTGATGCTATTATAGACGTGGAATACATTATTATGCAATCTTGTTTGATTATTACTAATGTTTAAATATTGCTATATGTAACAAAAATGCCTCCTACTTATCTATTATTAATGTTTCCTAGAGGTATTACTTTAATATTCATACAAGATTAAAACAATATATCAATATTATTATTAATTTCAAGATTGATCTACAGGGATTAAATTTAGACATTCACGATTAATTCTAACATTGATTTTTTTTTTTTTAACCAATAGTTAATGATGCTGTTATTATTATTATATTTTATTTTTATTTTACTTACTTCCCCCTTATTTTGATATACTTGAAAAAAGAAACTATTTTATTCACTTTATTCTTATAAGAATATGTTTACTTCCACCTAGAGAAGAGTTATGCATCGAAAGAACCCTAAGTCATTTCCATAAAAAGAACAACCAGAAGAAAATTAATCGAATTAAATACAGATTAAGGACAGGAAGAGACATTCTATCTGGTGTTAAATACAGAGACTGCGATGGAAAAGAGCAGACAGATCGACAATATGAGAAATCAGTTAACTTTTAAACTACCTATTAAGCGGCTGAGGCAGTATAGCAAAGAATGCAGAGGGATCACTTAAATCTATATACCCTACCATGTTCACGTGCTTTACTGTGATGGGTTGACAATGAAACAGAGAGAGATTATATAATTTACTACTCCTTTGCAAGTCTAAACGTTGCTGCTGTGACAGTTTGCCAATGATTTCAGAGGGATTCTATAAATTTAGATTACCAGACTACGTGAAGAAGCTCATCTAGGCGTTGTATCCAATAACATCAATTTCTCTCAGCTTCGACTGAACAGAGGTAACTGGGAAGGCTTGAAACATTGCGCAGACCAAGAGAATTAAATAATCTACTCATTGGTCCTCAATTTCTTCGCTTGAACAATCTGTTCATTGACAGCATCAGAGAAGACACACGAACCAAACTTCCTCCAAGTTTGAGATGGTTACGGTTGCAAAAATGTGAAAAGAGTTTTCGATGAAAGAGTATTGAGAGAAGTTCATAGGGCTGGATTGATTAATATGGTGCTGCCACTAAAAATATTCCCTTAAATATGTTTGAACGCAAAAAGGCAACAATGGAGGAGGTCACGACTAGTGAAATACCCTCCCCTATTAACAATTGAGTTGTGTCTTTCAAAATGGTTGAAAGGAACTGCTACACCAACATGAATGAACAAGAATGACCAACAGAAACAACAAATGCGAAAACTGAAGAACTGGAAAGGTAAGCGGTGGAACAAGGTCAAGTTAAGGGGGCCCACGGGTTTGGCCACTTAAGAAGTTAGTCTTAGAGTGTGTATAATTATTGAGAAGCTTCTGGTGGAGGTAGACGAAAAATCAAAGGGCTTGAGGAGCGGCGGCAAATGCGAGAAGCCATTCATATTGGAAGGTGAGTTTTTGAATTTGGAAATATCGCCATTTACTTGTATTATTATCAATTTTCTCTCCTATTCACACAACAGAAGGGAAGGAAAATTTATCCCAGTTGAAATCATTCAAGTGACAATTTACGCATAATTCCTTTTCTTTACTGTATTTCACACACACGTTTTTTTTTTGTGACAGTTGTCAAACAGAATTGCGTCAAATTCAAAAAAAAAGGAAAGTTAGACGTTAATTCTCTTACTCATAAGTCACGTATTTGCACCTCGCCTTTCTCCTTCTCTTTTTCCCGCCACTGCGAGGATGAAGACTTGAGGTCAGGCACTCGAAGCAAAACGCCAGTCCCTCTCTTTGCAGGTTTCCAATTATCTTAGAAAGTGAATATTGGCCCCCCTGTAAACTCGCCCTCTTCTTGCTATAAGATGGTTATTTTAAAGTGTTGCAGTTATCCCTCTTTTCTTTCTCAGTCAGTTACAAATCAAGAATCAATTCCCAACCGTTACGATAGTTTGCCAACCAAATATAGTTAGTATTTATTTTAAACATTAATAATATATTTTATTGCTTACCATAATAACATTATTAACTTATCAATCAAACTTTTACTGGCTTTTCTTTGATTTTACGGTCATTCAAACTTAAGTGAAATTTTAATATTTGATCCTTTCTAATATTTTATCACTTTTACATTTACTAATCGAATTTAATCATCAAATGATAATTATCTTTCCTCATCAATTCCGATAACAAACAACCAGAGATAATTAAATTAGTGTTTATTATTGAATCTAATTCTTTATTTAATTCCAAATAAAACAATTAACCCTATAATTAAATTAACTTTATTAATTAAATCCCAGCATAATATTAATGTTATTTCATAACTTTAAAATTAAATTAAATTATAAAATCACCACAACGACATGACATTACCAATAACAACTACTTACTTGACAGCAATGATGACCGAAACAGAGGGCACTACATCCCCTTAAGCCATCCTATCACCCTAAATCGTAAATTGATGTCTTAAGGGGTCCTAATATGACATTTCTTGAGGGGATAAAAGAAGTTCTCAAAATTTTGTGAGTAGAGCTCAAGCTCATCTTTGTTTATTTTGTACATTGCAATTAGGACACTAGCATATATCTATGTGTCCCTTTGAATGTATTCTATTAATTTTTCATTCTTATCTTTAGTAATCTTTGAAAACAATGAATGAGATTATAAATTTTAATGTTAGTGTTAAACTTATAATTTCTTCTTAACTACTTTGTCCCACTATAGAGATCTTGTGTCTCTTAGATGAGTTCTTGAGAGTTACTTAGGCCAACTTGTATAGTGAAGTTGAAATAAAGAGATTGCGTAAGAGTTATTATCTATTTTAGGATGGGTCAACACATGTGAGAGAAATAAAAAATTACTTACCATAGTATTTTCATGCATTATTAGTGACTATGGTGTTGCCATTTTGTTATTTCCTAGGAATCCTTATGTCTATATATTGGATTCTTGGGGTAGAAGATGTATGCAATGTATTTTATAGAGTTATTCTATCCTTTTTTTAATAGGATTAGGAGTTTTGATATCATTGTTGTATTCTATAGAATCCCAATGAGTATATTATAACCATAAATCATCTAACAATGCATCAAGTTGTGTGGTAAATTATAGGATAGTTATTCTTGAAATAGGATTCATAAAGTATATTTATATCTCTTTCCTTCTTATAGTTGCATATATTCTTATTTCTCTCTTTTTTCCTTTATAAGTGTTGTTTACATTCCAAAGGATTCTATTTTTTTTTATATTGCTTCATATAATATTCTCCTTGAAAGATCGATGTGGAAATACTTGTATGTTTAGTAGTTTAATCTTGTTTTTTAAATTTTAATTATTAAGGGGTTTTTAGGAATTTTACATAAGATTTTTTTATCATATTTGAGGTGGTTTTTTTGGGTTCCATCTATTTGCATGTTATTGATCAATGGTTTGCGAGTTTTGGGTAATCCTCCATTTTGTTTTTAAGAATAGAAATATTGTGGGAATTTAAGAATGCTTAAGGTGGAAGATCTTGGAGTTGGTGATGTGTTTTCATGTTTCATGGTTATGAGTTGCAGATCTTATTTGGTATTATGAGACTATCCTCTAAGATTAAATTTCTATTTTCATGTATTATGTGGTCATGTAAAATGGAAGATTTTTCATGTTGGGTTCTTTATTTTGGATTCTTAGTTACATGAGAAAGTACTAGTTGTTTTGAATACTATTTAAAGTTCTTATGTTGGTTTCATTCTTTAAATCCATGGTTAAATAGAAGAATTGGATTATTGAACCCTCATTACATGTTAGTTGTAGAGTTGATCTCTTAGTGACCTAGATGCTCCCAAAAAACCTTGTTCTTCTATTTGGATGTACAAAGTGATGGTTGTGGAATATTTGGTTGTTTAAATTTCCTAGATCTAGCATTTTTAGATATGTGTACTTGCATGTTATAGATTCATATTATTTGTACTTGCTTTTTTATGATTGTTGAGAATGAATAATTTTTCCTTCACTTTGGGATTAGCTAGACCTAGGAGAGTATTCCTAGAGGTACCCTTTAACAATATTTAATCACAAATAAAGATATATAAAATATAAAAAACTAGAATAGTATCTATATACATGAAATTTGAAAATTTAGATAAATCAATTTATGTCCTTGGATTTAATTAAATTTTGTCATACTTGATTAATACATCTATTCATTTTGAATTGTAGGACCTTAAAATGGAATTTGGTTTCCTTAGGCAACTTCACCAAATTTTATTCCCTTAAGCCATGAACCATTTTGTCCTAGGACCTTACTACACATAGATCCCCTTAAGCCATCCTATACCCTAAATCGTAAATCGATGTCTTAAGGGGGAATTTGACATTTCTTAAGGGGATAAATTTGGTGAATATATCTATGTCCCTTTCAATGTCTTCTATTAATTTTTCATTCTTATCTTTAGTATTATTTGAAAATAATGAATGAGATTAAATAAATTTTAATAAAACCCCATAATTTCATAAATCTACCCTTCATATTAACAACCCCACACTTGACTCAATTTAATGTGTGTACATGCTATGAATTTTTAATGTTATGTATTTTATAATGTTATAAATCAAATGGTCTTGAAATGAAATATATTTTGAATTTGTGCATGTTCAATGTGATTTTTAAATAACTTTCAAATTGTGTGCATTATTTAATTAGTTTGTTGATATATATTTTTTAATTGTTTAACATGTAGTTGCCATATCATTGCTCACATGGATCCATTGTTTAATTTAGAGGATTTTATGCCCAATCAATAAATTCACATAGATCCCATACATCACAATCCACCACATGAACATAACCCTAACACACCTCCACATTCTCCATCACCTAACCCCCCACCCCCTCCTGTAGTTGATGAATATCAATTAAGAGAGAATATCTAAGCAAACCTCATTATCATTCAAGGAAATATAGATCTCATAAAAAATGAGCCTAGATTCCTTCCCCATCTTACATGGTTTTCATTTATGATGCAAACTATTGTCGATTATGTTCGATCTATTGATGCGGACCTAGTTAGGTTCCATCAATGGAGAGAAGAGAGAAGACAATTCTATGCGGATGGATTGTCATATAAAGAAATCAATGACCTAAAAATTACCAAACAAGCCATGAGCCAATATTTTATTAATCCCCATACAAACCAACCCATTCCACCCACGAAAAAATGAATTTCAATTTTATGGTGTAGGCACCCGCAGATAGCTGTGCATTTTTGGGATAGATGGTGGATGGTGTTTGATACTCCACCACATGGAAACAATGAGGTGCCCTTATACTTTTTGAGAAAGTTATGGGTTGAGTTTGAGTTGGGTAAAAAACCCAACTATTTTGATATGAGGTCATTTCAGGGAGTTGGGTGTGGCATACCCCAACATAGACTAGGAGTATGTGTCGATCCTCAGTGACATGCTCCGATTGCTCCTATCTTTCCTCTTCCTTCTCCTAGTGTTCCTGTTGCACTTCAGCAGCAGACCATGTTATTGACATTAGGAGAATTGAGTTCACTTTCAGGACATCTCACTCAATAGACTACACATGCAGCCACTGAAGTGGCCAATAGAGAGCATGGAGGCTCAACCTATAGGGATACTCAGACATCCACTTCAAGTGACATACATGCATCTGGGACAGGGTCATACTTGGATTTACTATATTCTGAGGATCGTCCTACACAGGTATGTTCATATTTTGAACTTAAATTTAATTCAAGTTTGAAATATGAAAAATTCATGTAAATAATAACATCAAACTATATAAATAATATAATATTAATTCAATAAGTGTTTGGTGTAGATGCATGATCACTTGATGCCTGAAACTCAATATGATCATCATGTGCATATGTCGAGTGTTGTAGATTTGGGCTCACCTTTTGGACAAGTACTTGAAAAAATATATATTAAATAATTTGTGTGGATATATATCTAATTTAATTTGAATTTGTACACATGTGTGAATTGATATATTATATCTAGATGCAGGGAGGTCATACAATACCTAGTACTGACCAACCACAAGTTATAGTGATGAGTGATCCTGAGACATCATCAGCTCAAGTGTGTGCTTTCAAAATTTCATGAAGTGTAAATTAAATAGACATCATAGATCTAATTTAATTTTTCATTTACATACACATGTGTCAATGATCTATACAAACTATTGTACATCTATTTGCAGGAATTTCATGAGATACCCATGGCAGGCCACGTACCTGAGACATCATTGCCATTTATGCATGGGAAATCTCAGGTGCGTGATCATGAGGTCATATCATTCAAGGTTGTAAAATTTACTTTAAATCTCCTATACAATTTTTTCATACCTTTTAAATATATATATATATATATTCGATGTTTTCACATATTGTTTGCTTTATATGAATATGCAAGATATAGTAGATCAGGCATTTACATCTTCTAAAGTGACAGTTATGCTACCCGTTGAAGAAAATGTGCCAGTTACAAATTCACATGATCATATGGTAATTTATGCATACTAGAAATCATTTTTACTATATAAATTTACTAGATATTTAGTTAAAATTATTTTTATCTAAAAGTTTATATTTTCAAGTTTAAATATTTTTAATTATATCAAAATTTCTAAATAAATATAAATCTAATTTCAAGTTTCTTGTACTCTTTTACAACATGATGTGGGTACATCTAGTCAACATGGAACAAAGAGGAGACTTGATTTGACCGATCAGCCTGAAAGTTAGATGGTTTTATATTTTATGGACTATAGATCTCTAGTTTTACGTTGAACATGTTATTATCATATTTGTGTTTATTTATATCAGTTGACTTGAATACGATGATTATATATGTAGTCAATTATGATATCTTGTTATGTTCATTTTCATGATTATATGCACTCATACATTAGACTATTTATATTTTATCTAATTTTCAAGTATTACATGCACTATATAAATTATTATCTATAATAAAATTTAATATATATAATTTATCACATGGTTAGGTGACAAATTAAAACATTCCTTAAATAGTTTAGATCATATTCATAATAAATTAAGGGTAGGTAATTTTAACTATCTTCCAATTAGATAGCAAATATTTGAATCAATAAACAAAAAAACTATCTCCTTGTATGTATAAAATGTATAATCTATACAATTGAATAATTATAGAAAATGTGGTAAATACAAGACATGAAATGTATAATCTATAAAATTGGAACAAGATATTTAAAAAGTGACATTGAACAAACATATATAATGTATATCAAGATGTTTATTACAACTATATAATATGATGAAACATATATGTGCATGTAGATACAATTAAAACTTATCAACTTTTAGGTGAAGACCAAAAATTGACATTTACATAGTCTCTTGATAAAATAATTTTTCAGTTCAACAATCACTTCGTAGATCAACCTTATGAGAACCTGCAAAAATAATTAATGTAAGTAACTACAATTTTTATGAGTCATTTAAGAAAAAAATTCATGCGAGAAAAGAATAGTATATAGTAAATTCCATACAAATTCAAAAGATGTTTCCCATAGGATGGATTAAGGGGACCTAAAAGGATATATAGCTTAAGGGGGGTCTTAAGAGAATGGCTTAAGGGGAGTTAGGAGGATGGTTTAAAAGGATGCATCTCATGAACCCTAGGATATGGCTTAACAGGTCCTAAGAGGATGGCTTAAGGGGAATTATGAGAGTCCTTTAATAGGATGGCTTAAGGGGATGTAAGAGGGTGGATTAAGGGGAGCTGATAAAATGACTCAAAAGGATGTAAGAGAGTGGATTAAGGGGATGTAAGAGGGTGGATGAAGGGCAGTTGATAGAATGGATTAAAGGGATGTAAGATAGTGGATTAAGGGGATGCATGTCATGAACCTTACAATATGCATATTAATAGGCCCTAAGAGGATGGCTTAACAAGAATTATGAGAGTCCTTTAATAGGATGGCTTAAGGGGATGTAAGAGGGTGGATTAAGGGGAGTTGATAAAATGACTAAAAGGGATGTAAGAGAGTGGATTAAGGGGATGTAAGAGGGTGGATTAAGGGGAGTTGATAGAATGGATTAAAGTGATGTAAGATAGTGGATTAAGGGGATGCATGCCATGAACCTTACAATATGGATATTAATAGGCCCTAATAGGATGGCTTAAGGGGAATTATGAGAGTCCTTTAAGAGGATGGCTTAAGGGGATGTAAGAGGGTGGATTAAGGGGAGTTGATAGAATGGATTAAAGGGATGTAAGATAGTGGATTAAGGGGATGCATGTCATGACACAATATATGGATATTAATAGGCCCGAAGAGGATGGCTTAAGGGGAATTATGAGAGTCCTTTAAGAGGATGGCTTAAGGGGATATAAGAGGGTGGATTAAGGAGTTCATAAAATGACTCAAAGGGATGTAAGAGAGTGGATTAAGGGGATGTAAGAGGGTGGATTAAGGGGAGTTGATAGAATGGATTAAAGGGATGTAAGATAGTGGATTAAGGGGATGCATGTCATGAACCTTACAATATGGATATTAATAGGCCCTAAGAGGATGGCTTAAGGGGAAATATGAGAGTCCTTTAAGAAGATGGCTTAATGGGATGTAAGAGGGTGGATTAAGGGGAGTTGAAAATATGACTCAAAGGATGTAAGAGAGTGGATTAAGGGGAGTTGATAAAATGGATTAAAGGGATGTAAGATAGTGGATTAAGGGGATGCATGTCATGAACCTTACAATATGGTTAACAGGCCCTAAGAGGATGGCTTAAGGGGAATTATGAGAGTGACTTAAGGAATGCAAGATTATGGATTACAAGTATGTAAGAGGATATTACTTAAGGGTGCTTTAAGATGGTGGCTTAAGGGGATGAAAGATGGTCGATTAAGGGGAGTTGAGATAATGAATTTATACTATCAATTAAATGTATCTAGAACTATATATAGTTACCTATTTCTATGTTTGAATTCCATTGTAATATATGTGCATCTCCTCTCTTGTTTGTAAAGCATCTAATTTTGTGTGACTTGAAACAAAAAATGATATAAAACTTTAATTAGGAAATGATTAAATACAAATATATATATATCAATTAACTATATAAACAACTAGATATACGTACCAATATTTATTTACTCTGTTGTACCATCTGCATCCTCTCTCTTTTTTAATGCATCTATGATTGTCTCGTGATCATCCATTGAAAGTGTCCATAAAACTTTATTAGGAGGCCTCCCTAGATATCTAACTAGTTTTATATTGGTTGCCAAAATCAAATGTGAATAATGTATAATCTTCTTGTGTCTTTCATAATCTTCAAATGCAGGCAAGCCATTCTTTCTCATCAAATATTTTTGAAGTGAAGTGCCAACAACAACCACTAAACCAGTTGGATACTCAAAGTTGTCATCATCCACTCTAGGATGTGCCAACTTATGTTTTCTCTCAACACATCCAAGCAACCAGTAATCTATCTCCTCTTCATTCCCCTCAGGTGCAACAACAACATACACATGTCCTACAAAAATAAATACAAAATTCAATAAAAAGTGACTTATATTTAATTCACATATATAAACATCCATACATACAAAATTCAACTCAATAAATAATGTACCTTCTTGTAAAATATCTAAAACATGATCATAATCATCTGATGCAAACACTTGATTATCTTCAATTATCATTCCATGTTGAACATTTGTCGATGTAGGAATTAAGGCTCTTTGCTGCAATTGTTCGACCCATTCTATATTTTCACATGCCTCCCAATCACCTGCAATACAAAATTGACAAAAACATGCCAACTCCCTTGTCCATATTGTCCATGTGTTTGCATTTGAACTCTTAAATGAATGCCATTTTGCAGATCCATTAATTGTTTCACAATCTTGTCAAGAAAAAATATCATTTTCTTCAACTAACCAAAAGAAGCATCGAATTATTGATCTCTCACTTATTCTTGTAGATAATTTGGTATTGCACCAATCTACAATTGCACATGCATCTCTAAATTTTGAGGTATCCTCAAATTTTAGTTGCTCTCTATCAAGAGCTCTTTTCACACATGCACCTGCTCCATCGTGTTCTCCCTTACCATGACCAACTTCAAAAAAAATCCATATTTGTTAGATATTATTTTCCTTATGAACTCTACATAACCAATAAAACATTCTAGCATTTTTGAATTGACCCGTGCAATTATCTGACCATATGAGATGTTCTAGCATTTGAATTCCTCTCTCTTTTAATTTTTTATAAAATATATCAAAACAATATTGTACAAACTTAGATGAATGTAATCAATTATCACTTACATAAAAATGGTACTCTCAAAAAAATTCTATTATATTTAGTACTATCTTCTGCATGTCTATAAACAATGTGAAAAAATATAGCTACTTGCATTGAATTATAATATTGTGATTGAATTTCTTCTTGTGGAGCAAGGGTATAATTTTTAGCAAAATCAACAACTGACAATATACTTCCAATTGGGAATGTGTTTTTACATAAAAAAAATTGATTATCAAGACAATGAGCATTATGAGAGTGTTGAACATATTTAGGTACAAACTTATCTTTAAATTCATTAATAAAAGCATGCACACTAACCTTTTCCACAATTAGCTCAACATGTTTTCTAGTTTTTCCATCTTTTAAAGAATACTAAACATTTTTTAAAAATTTTACATCCACTAATTGTTGTCCAAATTCATCTAAACTACTTTCATGCATACATTCTCCTAATAATGAAAAGTTACTACATCTGTCGCATTCTCCAGAAATGCATGCTTTTAAAAAAAATGAGTTTCCATTTAAAGAGGGATCATAAAACAAACCTGCTATAAAATATTTGATACTTTCAGGTGGCATATTAATGCCACAAATTTCTTGCATAATTTGGTTAGCATGCAAAGTGCATCGTATATATCAAAATATATCATAATAATAATGAAATTGTACATGAGTCTTACATCTACTATATGATTTGTTCACCATACAGTTGTTGCAAATTTTATTGATTACCAATTGAAAATTTAGTGTCTTCTTACAAAACAATAATTTTTGCATCACTATCAAATAATTTCCAATGAATTTTATTGTGATGTATAGAGTGTCTTACCTTTTATTTTGAATATTGTTGTTCCTTTTTATTACTGATATCATTTTCTATACATCATATTGTGATCCCGTAGTAATCAACCTATTATCATGTTCATTATTTATTCTAGCAACAAGTAACACATTAAACACATCAAAATATTCATTCATATCTCATGCTCTATTTTGGTAGGACTTCAAAAAATCATTTTATGTAACATGAAGAACCTTACCTAAGTTTAAATTATTTCACTATCACCAAATACCTATAGACAACTAATTTTCATGTTCTTTATTCATTCTAGACAATGAATCAGGGCCTACCTTATACTCAATCAAGTATTGTTTGTACCACTGAAATACAAGTATAAAGAGGAGTAGTATTTCCAATCTTTAGGAGATGCAAGCATTTCACCTCCACCAACACATTTTTTCTCCTAGAGTCATCAAAATATAGCTTCAACACTTCATTGTGCTAATTTTTTCACTATTGTTCATCAATTTTAAGAAGGTTAGTCATCAATAAATCATTCTCATGCATCAAATAAAATCTAAACACTACTTCCTCCACTTGATGATAGTGATCAACGACATGGTTTTCAGCTGCCCATTAATCAAAAGTATATCAAGGATTCTCTCTATTTGTGTAGTATTCTTTTTTATATAAATGTGTTCTTATTGATTAATGACAACAAGGTTTACATTAACAACACTAGGGATATATGGCTATTTATGGTCTTTGGCTATGGGTTTTTATTTTAGGGTTAGTATGGTACCATATCTTGTCTTAGAAGGTTGTTGAACACTTCTAGAGGTTGAGAGGGGGGAGGGGTGAATCAGTCGTTAACCCCTTCTAGAACTTGAAACTTTTGGTACAACTCAAACTCCTTTAGAAAATAAAGATAGAATTTTAAGTAGAATAGTAAAAGAGAAGAATATAGAAATTTTAATCGTTAACACCTTTAACAAAATTTACCAACAAAACATATAGAAATAATCAAATTATTAACAAAGAGAGAGAGAGAGCGATAGAAAATCACACACATGCACAAAAAGACACTAGATTTATGTGAAAAACCCAACAAGGGAAAAACCACAATGAGAATTAACTCACAATATAAGGCTCACTACCAAAAGACTTGCAAGAAGGTTCACTACCTTAGAGAAAGATACAAAATGGACTTGCAACACTAAAGTACAAACCAACTCCAGAAGCAAGATACAAAGGACCTAGTGAGATTCACTATCTTAGAGAAAGATATGTAAAAGACATATTTAAGATAATTACAAAGATTTCCAACACAACTCTCTATTGATTGAGGCATTCAAGCATAATTTATCTCTCCTTCCATAATTTTTAGCACTATCTCTATTGGATATTCAATACAACTCGCTCACACACTTTCTCACACTCGTATCTATTCCTCTATTTGGTTGCATCCAAAATGATATTGCATTTATATTCATCACAACACTTGATATTTTAATTAGGTTAGCCAAAAAGAGAATAAATAATGAATTCAACTAGTCTACTACCAAAGCATGATGTGGTCATTTCCAGAGGATAGTGAGGACCAAAAAAAATATTAACACTTATTTCAATGTGATCCAAAATTATTATATGCAACTGCAAATCAACTTATGTCAACATCAAGGAAATGTGTGGATGATACATTGAAGCACATAACCAATTATTCCATAAACTTACTTGATGCAGTCCCAAAAATGATTGGCCAAGACCCAAATCTATCATAACTCATCTTTCATTATTGATGGAGCCCGCCAAGAACATAGACCAAGCAAAGGAACAAGCCTTGTCAGCTAGATATCTACAAAAGATAAATAAATCCAAATCAAGATGCAATGTAGCACCAAAGTTTCCAATTAGCAACATGTGGATCACATAGGGATGTTCCTTGAACATTGAAAACTAATTCCATACACTTCTTTCATAATATCATGCCATCAATAGCCACTATAGACCAAACTAGTAAAAAAAAAATATTCAAGAAACACATAATACATAACCAGATGATGTAATATCTGTAGAAAAAATTCTCAACCACTTCAACATATGAGATTGGAATTGATACATTCCACTAATTTTATGAAAAAAACCACCAAGATACAAGATCAAATAAATTAATGCTTAGAAATGTAGAGTGTTTCATGGACTAGTCCAGACAACTAACAATATTTCCAACCTTCTACAATTCACAGGAATCTCCTCTGCAACACATGAGACCTAAAAACATAGGAGTGCAATGAACACAAAGAACTGGCATTGAATAACAAACTACAAGAACATAATTTCAACATCAGAGGAATGCAAAGAATTCTCTTAGATATACTTTAATGTAGCTTTTGAACTAGAAACATCTATATGACTTGACAAGACCAGAACTTCCTTTTAACAACACATACATTATCAATAATATCAAGAAAGAGCATGAGTCATACTGTATACCTTCAGTAAAATCTCTCTAATATTATTCATGCTTCTAATCCTCATCTTAATATATTATCATGAAAACTACTCTACTATCAATAATAATACATTATATGAACAATAATAAAAATTATTTAAAAAGGCATGACATCCAACCATTAACTTCTTCAACTCTCCTCTTCTTTGATAAGGGATGATATCAAACCATGAACTTCTTCAACTCTTCTCTTCTTTGATAAGGCATGACATTCAACCATGAATTTCTTCAACTATTCTCTTCTTTATAAGACATGACATCAATTACAACTGTTAATTAGTGCTAACAACTACCAACAATATCCATCAATAAAAACCATCAGTGTTGACCTAAACAAATAAAACACAACCATTAGTGTTGACATCAATGACAATAACTTCCAACAATCTCCCCCTTTGACATCGAGGACAAAGGTTCAAAGACTTTTTTGCAAGCCAACAACTATTTAATCTTTAAGAGCAAAAGGAAAAATGATCTACTATTGAAGAAGTAACACATGCTCCATCTTTGACCAAAATCAATTCTTTTATATACACATATACAACCATTGCATAATTGGTTTAGGACTTCTCCTTACTACTAGCTCCCCTTGAAGGGTAGAAGCCATCAATCCAAGAGAAATTATATGACATTAATTTCTCCCCCTAGAAAGATGCACCATCTATGCATTTAGTTAGGATAAGGAAGAGAAATGACCCCTATTTTTTGCCTCAGATATTGAAGGGTATGCTTTGAAAGAGTATTTGTAAAGATATCTAGAGTTTGATCATTTGTAGGTACATACTCCATTTTGACTTCATGTTCTACAACTTTATCTCTCAAAAAATGGTACTAAATTATAGAGATGTGTTTAGTCCTTGAATGCATTACTTGATTCTTTTAAATGATAATAGTAATTTTATTATCACATAGTATAGGAATAGGTTTAATACATCCTTTAAGGTCTACTTAATCCAAAGAACTTGAGTGCAACAATATATTTTTATTTTTTTGTGGACAAGGACATTGAGTCTTTATTTTTTCTAAACCACTAGACCAGTTTGTCTCCAAACAAGAATGCACTTCCACTTGTGCTCCTCTAGTCATCGACACAACCTACCCAATCAACATCAATATAGGCACTCAAAGAGAAATTTTGATCCTTTTATACCATAGGCCATAATCTAGAGTTCACTTCAAGTACCTCAAAATTCTTTTCACAACTTTCTCATGATATTTCTTAGGATTGTCTTTAAATTTGGAAACTAAACATATTGCATGCATGATATTAGGTCTAGAAGTAGTTAAGTACAATAATACTCCAATCATGGACTTGTAGAGAGTTTGATCAACCTCTAGAGACTCATCTTATTTACTTAAGTTATAGATAGTCACCATAGGAGTACCCACATGTTTGGAATCGTCCATTCCATGTACTTCTTCAAATTTTTCTTTATACATTTGGTCTAAGAAATTAAAATTCCATCATCTTGTTGAATAATCTAAAGACCAAGAAAGAAGGATAAATCAACGATAATTAACACTTCAAATTCTTTCCATATTTCCTCTACAAAATTTCTGCACATATTGTCATCTACACCAAAGATGATATCATTAGTATACACAACTATAGTCAACAACTTGTCTTCCTGAACTTTAATATATAGATTAATATTTGCATTACCCTTCTTGAATCCTTTTTTAAGTAGATACTTGTATCAAGCACTAGGGGCTTGCTTGAGACCATATATAGATTTATTGAGTCTACAATACATGTTTGAATCTTTTGATAACTAGAAACCATTTTGTTACTCAATGTATACCTCTTCTTCTAGATCACCATTTGGGAAAGCTAACTTGACATATATTTGATAAACCTTGAATTTTTTATGAGTAGCAAGGGAAAGAAACATTCACATTGCCTCCAATCTATCTACCAGAGAATATTTTTCCTCAAAATCAATACCTTCAACTTGTGAATAGACCTTGCAAACCAATGTAGCTTTGTTCCTTACAACTTGACCATATTTATTGAACTTTTTTTGGAATAAACACTTTCTTCCTATCGCATTCCTATTATTAGGTCTAGGAACTAGTTCCCAAGTCTAATTTTTCTCTATTTGATTTAGTTCTTCCACCATTTTCTTTATATAAATTTTCATCTTTTCTAGCATTAACAAAGATCTTGGGATCCACTTTTGATAAAAGGCACAAGTTCACTTGCTCATTTGCTCTTGCAAACTTCATTCTTGTTAGAACACCTTCATTTTTTTCTCCAATGATCTGATCTGGAGAATAGTTCTTCTACACAAATTTTGGATTCTTGAGAGTTTAGCTATTCTAGTTCCTCTTGTTCTTTCTCTTATTTTTTTCTCTTCGTCTTCTTCAATCTAGGGAAGTATATCAAATCTAGAAACCTCGGGTTCATGTGAGATCTAACACAAGTCTTCATTAACCTTTATATTTATAATTTCAATCATCTTTCCCAATCTCTTGCTGTAGCATCTTTATGCCTTGTGCCTGGTTGAGTAACCAATAAATCTTCCCTCATCACACCTTCAATCAAAATTTTTGAGGTCTACTTCATCTCTTCTAATATATTTTACTACCAAATATTTTGAAATATCTAACAATGGGAGGTCTTTCATATCATAGCTCATAATGGTATTATTGTTGTTGAACCTCAATTGCAATCTATTAAGAAAATAGATAGGAGTATGCACTTCTTCCTTCGAATACATATCCTATACTTCAACATCTTTCATCATTGTCCTATCCATCTCTTGCACTATTCTATTTTTCTCTTAACTACCTCATTTTTTTGATGGCTTCTAGGAGTAAAAAAATGTCTCCTAATATCATGATCTTCACAAAAAAATCAAATTCATATGAGATAATTTCACCTCTATCTAAACTTAAACATTTGATTCTAGCATTTTTTTTAATCTCTACTTTTTCTTTATGTTTTTTAACTTATCAAAGGCTTTTGATTTATCTTTCAATAGTATAACCCAAGTCATTCTATTCTAATAATCTATAAGAAACATAAAATACCTTTCACATTTTTGGCTCCTTATCCTTGTAGGTTTTCATAGGTAAGTGTGAATCAAGTTCTCCAATGGAATTGAAAAATAGCACTTGTTGATTATGAAACTCTTCTTTGTTTGCTTTCCCACTTGACATTCTTTGCACAATATGTTTGTAGGCTTGGTTAAATCCTATGCATATTTCTTACTAAATGAGAGGAATTTTTTTTCACCATTTTTTCAAAGTTGATGTGTCCCATTATTTTATACCAAAACTAACATTCTCCAAATTGAGCCAATAAATAGATTCTTCCATTAGATTCCTTTAGATGATAGATATTATAATTTATCCTTGTTCCTTGAGCAATAGTTCTTCTAGAATCTTCCTTTTTGTTCCCACATACATTGGAATGAAAAGTGAGATTGTATCATTTGCTACACTTTTTACTAACATAGAAGATTATGTTTCAGGCCTTTGACATAAAGGAAATCTTCAGTTCTATTATTTCCATCAATTTTTATATCACCTTTACACATATTTGTGATGCCTTATCATCACTAAACTTAATAACTCCACCATTAACCTTCTTGAGAGTGATGAACTTACTTTTATCACCAATCATGTGATGAGAATGTCCATTTTCAATCACCTAAACATTTTTCTATACCATAGCATGAAAAATATTCCATACTATCATAGATCTTTCATTAACCTTGTTGTTTTGTAAGGTACTATACCTTTTGCATTTTCCAATATAGTTCTTTATTCCTTCCAAAGCTATGAATAAGTTTTCATCATTTGAATCATTATATTCATCTTTAGAGGAATAGTAGCTCTCCTTAGAATATGATCCTCTTTTTATTTTCTCTCTTTGGTTATCATAAATATATTTTTATATAGGGACATCTAGATGCAAAATGACCAACTCTCCCACAAATGAAGCACTTGAATGGTAACTTAACTTTGTATTTTTTGGTGTCTTTCTTCAGTCTCCTCGCAAAGTTTGCTTCATCTTCATCAAGTTCATCAATTAATCAACAACTTCAACTTCAATATTTTTGTTAACTTTGAATGTAACTTCTTTCTTTGGAACATCTTGACCAAACTCTCTCATCTCAAAGGCACTTAGAGTAACAACCATTTCATCAACTGAATATTGATCCAAATATTTAGATTCTTTAATGAAAAATACTTTGTGACTATAAGATTTTAGAGTATATCTCAAAACCTTCTTTATAATTTCACTTTCTTTTACTTCTCCACTAAGTCTAGAGATCCCAAAGAAAATTTCTTGTATCTAGAGTATATAACTCATAATTTTTTCATCTTCAATTATTGACAGAGTCTCAAATCTTCTTTTAAATATCTACATTTTGGATTTATTCACTTTAGAATATCCTTCATAGATGCTACTAATATTCTCCCAAGAAACTTTGGTAGAAATGCAATTCATCACCTTCAATGATTTAGAATCAACTAATCCACACAAAATAGCATTCTTGGCTTTAGCATTATATTCATATAATACAATTTTAGATATATCTGTAATAGGAGTGGTAGTAGTGTAGCCACTTTTGACTGATTGTGAAACACCAAACCCTAGAGACTTTAGGTGTCCTTCCATTCTTAATTTTTAGTTGGAGTAATTAGTACCATCAAGTGTATGACCTTTGTATGAACCATCATATATTGAACCTAATGTTTTCCTTAAGTTGTTAAGCTTCTACAAAGGAACTTGGCTCTGATACCAATTATTGATTGCTGCTATATCTTTCAATAAACTTTACCAATGAAAGATATAGCAGTAATCAATACAACAAAAAAGAGAGATAGTGAATCACACATATGCACAAAGAGACACCAGATTTATGTAGAAAAACCAATGAGGGAGAAACCCTAGTGATAATTAACTCACAATATAATGCTCCCTGCTAAAGTACTTGCAAGAAGGCTCACTACCTTCAAGAAAGATACAAAAATTATTTGCAGCACTAAAATATCAACCAACTCAAGGAGAAAGATACATAGGACCTAATGAGATTCACTATCTCTGAGTAGGACACAAAATATATATAAGAGAATTTGAAAGATTTCTA
>VDFB02000003.1:182044438-182068982 GCA_007258455.2 Sequoia sempervirens
TAAACCAAGGTTAGGTTCCCTAAGGTAGTACAAAAATATTTATTTAAAAACTAAACATTAACCCTAAAACAATTTATACAAATTTTATATTCCATCATTACATTGGTTGTCATTTCAAACCTATATGCTTATTTGAAAAACCTTGAGGTAGGAATATTATTATAGTATATATAATCAACCACATAAAATTTAGTGATTTTTCTTTTATAGTAGCCCCCTCTAATGTTATATACATTCAAACCTAGTAGTTGGAACAATCTAGAGAAATTTAAAATTAAAGGATGTTTATATTTATTTCCTTTGAATGTGTAGAGAATGATTTAGAGAAGGAGACAATAACATACTAGTTATTTTATCTTTTTTGGCAACAAATTCATAAAATTTTACAAGACATACAATAACTAGAAAAAATTAAGGTATAAAAAATAATAGATAACATAATTTGTTTTTGTAGACATGTGAAATTGGCATTATGCACCAAGTTCACATTCATCCGCTCATAAAGTTAATCATGTTCATTAAATCAATTCATTAGGAAAATCAGGTTTAGTTAATCTCTAAGGATTATCCACTTAAATTGAATAAATTAACTTTATTTAATTTAAGCCTATCATCAACCTTTTAATTAAATAAGCCAAAATTTATTTAATTAAAATCCAAATGCATATTCCATCCCTCTTTGATTTAAATAAATCAAAATATTTGAGTCAAATTGGTCAAACTCACCGAATCATCATTAAGATAATCTAATCCTAATTAGCCTAACCTAACTACCCATCACATTCTCTAGATTTTTCCACTTGCACAAATAAATCAATTTATTGGTTTATTAAATCCAACATTTTCCATCAACATGGCATCTTTGAGGAATATTCCCTCAAGTTTGAATTCAAAAACAAGTGGATATGTACATCCAACAAGTCATTTATAAGGAATTAATACATGTCCCTTGCAAAGGTCAAACTAAGCATTAACTCTCAAATTCAAATTTGAATCTCCCCCTTTTGGGCACATTTCCCAAATCTTGTACACTCCTCAACCACTCACAAGTTGACAAGTGGCCTCATCTCATTGGCTTTTTCTTTATCCCACATTCATCCATTTGGCCATGCTCTCATCAAAATAATCTATAAATGAAAGGCTTCAATCTTGATCAACTCCTCCACAATTTCATCCACAAATCCTATGCAAAGTCACTCTCCTCATTTGAGAACTGATTTGGCCCATCTTATCATCATCATCTAGCTTATCTATCAAGGATTGGGAAAGGGCTATTTTCAACAATAGCACAAATCCACTATGAAATCAAATTTTTGATTATGTTTTTATATGCTTTCATTTCATTATCTTTGTTTTATTTAGTTTTCATATTTTATCATAGTTAAGTATTTCATAGGGATGTTGAATTTAAATCTCTTTCAAATGACTAGCATAAGGATTTTATGTTAAGGTTTAACCATTTGCATATTTTCAACATCCACATTATGGCACTAGAAGGAGGGCAATACTGTGCAAAAATTAATGTCATTGTGTTACAATGGATCATCGCTGCATTAGATCAGTTAAATCTCTAGTCAACTTCTGATATTTATATGGTAGGGGTGGTGTTGAATAAATCATTGTGATAGTATGATCTTCTTAAGATGTGAGGGGCGGTGTTGTCTTTCGTAGACCTGTATAGCAGTCTGAGATTTGATCCAACGAAGAGTGTTTGTTGTGATTACTACTACTACTCTAGCACCCCGTAACCCCCGCTACCTTAGATAACTTAGTGTCACCTATCTCGACTAAACCCCACTTTCACTACCATAGTCTTGCTCACACTATCTTAGTCTACTATAGTCTTGCTCCCCGAATAACTTAATAATCATTCAAAACTACCATTTATCTCCTGTATAGTTCTATGGGTAGTGCTTTGAATCTGTGTTGTTATAGACTATAGGTAGCGACCTATTGCTTTGTGAGATTGATCGACCCATCAAGTTGTAGGAGTCTCTAAGTCTGAATCTGAAGTTGCATTCTGTAGCTATGGATTGTTGACCTTGTTGCTTTAACTCGGCGATCATTAATAACTTATAAATCATGATTTGTTGTTGCACCTGTATGTACCTTGTAATCATTCATTCCATGAGGTGAATTTTCTTTGAAGGATTTTGACAAATATCTCATGTATCTCATCTATATTTCCTTATTATTATCTTTGTGTGTACTAGTCGACCAATGCCATGATTAACGCTCGGGGATTGTATTCTTAAAAGGCTATCAAGGTTGAACCCAAGGGTATGTGCTTATGTGCATTAAATCTCTACCATGTGTTTTGGCTTATTTAATATTGCAGCTCTCAAAATTTATTGATTTTGCATTATGTTGATTTTTTTTTCTTTCGGTAAACTAATATTTGTTACGAACTGTGGAAGAGATTTTGCAGATCTCAAAATAAAAAAACTTGTCTATGTTCTTATTTATTATGCACCGACAACCTCATTAACATAGACCAAAGTTTATAAGTATGTCTGCTTGCAGATTTGCGTTGGGACAAGACAAAGATAGCGCTGAAAGCATATTGATTAAATTCCATTGAACTGTCACTTCAAAGTTCTACGTCTATGCTCTTAACATGCTATTTTTTTGTTTCAGTTATAAAGGATCAACTGGGAAGACATGGGTACTAGCTGAAGGTTGCAGAATGCGGCTTTACACCTATCGAAGGAAGCTTCTAAAAATTTTTTTTTTCAAGCTTTACACCTGAAAATTGTATTGGCCTTAGCATCTCCTGTTTGTTATGCCTACTAGTTGCATTAATTTTTTGTTTTAAAGAGGATGCTTCCTCCATGCCTATCATGTTTTTCTTATCTTAAGAAACTTGTTGAAGTGACTTTGCCAGCTACGAATCACCTGCCATTTGCCAACTCATGCACCCAACTCATAGTTAATGTGTGCTTGTTGTCAATCGCATCACTCCTTTGTCTCTTTCCACCATTAAATGCTAACATTTTAAAAATAGACGAATTGTGTGTGGGAAACATCTATGGTTGGTTGATACAAATCCAATATTTATTGTCTTTTCCATTGTGAGAGGAGAACCATGTGAAAGGCTATGGCGCCTATCCCCACACAGATATCCAAAATTGAGTCTGTAGGCTCAACAATAAGTACGCAGATTCCTGGTTTGATGTTCAAAGCCATAAATGAATACATCCCATAGTCTTTAATTTTGCATTCAAAGTGGACCCCAACTTTGCACGCTTTAGGCTTATACAGACATATCTTAGAATGATCTATATTTTCTATTATAATTGAAAGTGGTTGAATATTTAAGTCCATGTAGGGAAAAAAAGAATTTGTTGTTTTTATGATAAATTATAGGCAGTAGGTGGCTGCTCAAATACACTTATGTTTGAAAATATAAAAATAAAAAATAAATCAATCAAGTCTTTCTAAGAGAATGAAAAATATTTCCCATTGTTGTAGGGATGGCATTAATAAAAGTAATAAGTGTTTTTGAAGTTATTGAAGATTTCTATGATAACTCAATATTTCGGGCAGATTTATCTTGATTATCTCAAAAGTATTAAATGTTGATTCTTTGTTACTTGATTAAGCTAAGCATTGTAGAACTCAAATTTTATCTTGTATTTAGGGAAATTGTGTTCTATTTTTTACCTTTTGTTAAATATCTCAAGGGATTTCTTAAAATAAATTTATTTTAAGATTTTATTTTGTAATGTTTAGAGGACAAAGGAGAAATCGACATTGGAATCGAGACTTGAAATCAAGCAAGAACAAAAGCAAGATTGGAATTGAATAATTGGGTGTCAAACTTGAAATCAACAAAGCATTTCTAAATTCTTAAGGATTCCATTTTGCGCTTTAATTTTCTATTTTGAATCAACTCACTTTTTTCTTTGGGGCTCTAAAAAGAACACTTCATTTTTATTTTTTGTTGCAAAGGGTTAAAGAGAACATTAGACACTTACTAGCTTCAATTCGGATTAACAAATTGAACAAGGCAATCTTCGTCTTTCCTTTGGTGTTTTAAAACAAATCAAATCATTGCTTTGAAGGATAAAATGAATGTGTGACTTCATTGTTTTGTAATTATTTACACAAAGTAATATCATCAAAAAATGTATGCGCTTCTCTCACGCCTCACGATGATCTTGAGAATCAAAAGGATTTTGGTGACATTAAGTTGCATAAATAATTGTCCATACACACTTTGATTTGGGTTTAAAATTGAACAAAACACTTTGCGAGTGTGAGTTAGGTATATCATGTGTATTCTCCCTTTGTTTCTAAACGAAGGTCGATCGAACTACGGATGTGCTTGCTCACTATTGTTTACCTTTAGAGGGGCCTGCCTAAGAGACACATTCGAAAGGAGAACTCGAAGGTGACTCCAACCGGGTTTTCATTTGGGCCGGTATATAAATGGATAAGACTAAATTGTCAAGTCCTCATGGTATGTAGGCCTTAGCCGTACAGTGTCTTTCAGAATGGGGTACTACTGTAAAACATATAAGAGCCCCTAGTAGGATTGTTTAAAGACTTTAGTAGCTTGTTGGACACTCACAAGGTGCCATGTTCCCGATGTCCAGTCATCAAGAACCTTGTTTGTAGTAGCCAACTAGTCCATCCAACGAGTTTATCAAAGTGGTGCATTGGAACTTAGATTCCAATAAGTTACTTGCCATGTCTGATCTTGGTTGAAATATAGAGGTTAAGACTTCATTCTTAACATACCTTTATATTTTATCCCTGGTTGCATGTAAAATCATCTCTTCTACTATGAAAGGCATGAGGCAAGCCCACCAAGAAAAACATACCAATTGAGCTAGGATGTTATCTTTCTTGTGAGTCAGTTTGAAAACACAGTGCATTGAGTGAAAGCATTGGAAAACCAACATTCAACATGAGCATCAAATCTCAAACCCTTTAGGAGAAGCAAATATCTTTGAACAAATTCACCTGTTATTGCTTGCCCTTGGGATTTGTATCCTTAGAGGATTCTAAGCATTTGGATTTCATCTCAATTTTCTCCTACTAAGGTCAACAATAGGTAACCCTTGCCTTAAATTCATCAAAGTTTCGCATAATATAGTTTGTGAAATGAGAAAAAGTTGAGACATTGGACATTCAGTTTAAAAGCTAATCAAGAGTGTGTTTGTGGTAAAAAAGAATCCATTAAGCAAAGATTAAATCAATTGGACCCCACATATGTGCTTGGCATCTTTTGGTCATATGGTTTTCATGCAAACATTGGCCTTTTGATTTTGAATTACTTTTAGAAAAAAGGCATGTTATTCACTATCTTGGTCTATTAAACAAGTCCTTAGGTTCATTTAGTATCAAATCAAACACTTCATCCACCCCAAAAATTTATCATCCCATCTCACCAAACAACTTTAGATCTTTGGAAACATCATTCTAAGACTTGGGTAGATCATCAAAATCAAAATCACCTTGTTTAGTTAGGTGTACGGGAATGCATCCTTTCTCATACATTTAATTGAATTAGCACTCCTTTGAACAAGTTCATCCTAAGATAGCATCTAACATCTTAGGGTTTTTCAAGTTCATTATCCAAATCAACCAATCAAAATCAAACCCTAAGTCTAGCATTGATCCAAAGTTCCTAAACGTTCAACACATGTATCATTTACACCTTTCATCCTTCATCTCGTCATTAGTCCTAAGAACCTTAGAGGTCACTTTTGCAAACAAGGTCAAAACACAAGGGGAACATGGAATATAAACTTGATCCATACATCATAAGTAATCCAAGTCAACTAAGCTATCAAAGCCTTACAATGTCGATTGATTATCAACACTCATATCTACACAATCCATACATGGGATCATTACCTTTGAAAAATGTTAATGGCACAGCAAGTGTGAGTATGCCCAAATCAAATATTTGAGCACATTTCCCAATGGTAGATCTAAATCCAAACCTACAAGTCTTTCAACCAAATAGTCAATGCATGAGCCTTCAAATGAACAACGTCATCCCACCAAATCCCTACATGCCAAATGAGAATGTACCAAACTTGTACAAGTTTTTCAAACATGAATACGAAAAACTTTGGGATAAATATGTTTTTGAATCACACAAATTTTGTTCAAAGTCCAAACAAGATGTTAATGACTCCAATTCAAGGCAATGCGATTCCCAACATCAACAATGTTCAATTTCAACCTATTATGCCAAATTTGAACATCCTCCCAAATTATAACATTGTCCAAAATCAAACACAAGTACACACTCCAAATTTTCTTAAACAAAATCCAAATCAACTATATCAAGGGAGTCAAGATCGAAATCAAGAACAAATTTGGCATGATCAAATTGCTACACTTGCCAAAATAGTTGAGTCATTGCGCCAAGAGACATCTCCACCAAAATTACCCATATCAACATCATTCCTTGGTTTAGGGCTTCCCCCTTTACCTAGCACCAATCACTCCATCCAAATCAATCCACCTAATACCAATCAAGCCATCACATCAAATCCTTTGAATATACCATTGACATCACACCAATAGATGGTATCTAATCAAATGACAACATCAATCCTGACAAATAAAAATGTGGTCTCCCAAGGACCTATCACCTCAGTCATTCTGATCATTCCTATCACCTCAGTCACTCCAACCACCCCTATCACACCCATCATATCTTAACCCCTCACTACTATGATCGCTCAAAGCGTATCTCAACCACTTGTCAATACATCCAACACAATTCCAAATCCACCACCACCACCACCAAAACCAAACATAGCAAGACAATATGACATTGCACTAAAAGCTCACCAGGCCTACCAAAAGGCCATTCAACAATATCTAGCCATGCAACAAGAAAAACAAGCTCAACAAGTTCAACAAGCCTCTCAAGCTACCCAACAAACACAAGCACAAACACAAAAAATGACAACTATTGATAATAAAGAACAAGATAAATCCATCACTGAGCACCTTGAAACTGTGCCTACTTCATCCAATGATCAAATTAACATACATAAAAGAGTCACTTTTCAATCATGATCAAAATCCAGCAACAATACCCGACAATGATCCAATTCAAGAAATGTCAATGTCATTTGACCCTATGGTTGAAGACATTGGAAATCCCTCCACCAAAATTGTTGAAAACAATGATCAAGATCTCTCCATCAATGGGCGCATGGAAGATGTTTTCACTTCATCCGATGATCAACTTACCATATATCAAGAACCACTTTTTAGTGAGCAATTTCAAGGAATGCTAACATTATTTGATCCTCTAATTAACAATCCATCTACCAATGATCATGTTGAAAATGTCTCTACATCACCTAATAAGTTAGAGGACATATCTCAAGAATTTATGCCAAAGCATGCTCAACGTCTTTCACCAAAGTCTAGCAATGGTCCTTTCTGAGACATATTGACCCCCGTTGATCTCATGGTTACAGCTAATGAAGGAACCATGAACTTGACACTTGAGGATATTGAACCACTTACCATGACTAATGACGACATCCAAGAACCCTTTGTAAGCAATCCATCCTTTGAAATTGACCCATGTCAAGAACTTGATCCAAAGCATGTTGAAAGCAACTCCAAAATTAATCAAGATCAAAAATTTGTATCTCCAAGATATTACAATGATCTAATGGATATTCTCCTATCCACACAAGATTATCACATCCACATAGCACATACTCCTCCATCTACCCATGAGATGCTTTTTGTGGATGGACACGTAGATGATCTTCATCTTAAATAGGATTTTGTTACAAAAAAAGAGCAAGTTATCAATTCCTACGGTCAAACAGAGTTTTCAACAACAGTATCAGATATATCCCAAATTCAAACTGAGGACATCATGAATAAAGATATTCAGTATTATCCACTCAAGAAAACAAGTCAGATAGAATAGTATATTTCAAAGTCATTAGAGCATCTAATCGAAATAACATCATTTACAGTGGTCATTTGTCAGAGCATGCTTATTGAACAAGACATCTCAAAATAGGTAGAATCAAAGCATGAAGGCACTACTACCACTATACTAGGGGAAAATTCGTCTCAAGAAAGCATCAACATAGGGAGCACGAAGAATCCTTATGATGAAACCGATGCCAATACTACAACCATTCACGTCATGAATCTTTATCCACCAATCACCCCATCCATGAATTGGGACCAATATCAAAAGAAAGAATTGAATCAAAGTATGAAAAAATTTATCAAAGAAAAATAATTTGAAAAGCATAACGGACAAATCAAATACAAATGGATGCCAAAAAATACAAAGAAATATCATCCCTATCAAACTCCATTAGTCAAAGAAACTATGGGGTAAAATAAAAAATGGAAAAGTATCCATCAAAGATGTCCATAAAAGAAAAAGTAGGCTTTTCAAGTGACGTACAAAGTGTATCAAGCAGTTGGTCCTAATTCCACTCACACTTTTGTATACACCCATCATTGCTCATCTTCCCAAGTTTGGAGAGTCAAAGGTTCCAAGTTGTCAACCAATCCATCTCTTATCCCTAAACACACTTCGTCCACGCCTCCACGCATAATATCTAATTCTCACATTGACCATGTATTGGCAACGACCCCTCATCATAAGGATTTAGAAGGCACTCTATCGCAATGTGCACACAAAGACAAAGTTAACTTCGATATCGATGAAGCAAATTAGGAATCCCAAAAGTTGCATTCAAGTGCACATATCTTAGCAAAGCAACTTCTTCAAGCAGGATATCGATGGCACATTATCACAGGGGCATCTACATCAACAACACCTTGTGATTCATCATGAGCTTAAAATCTTTCAGAAAAATCCAAAAAATCCAAAAATATGAAAATCGAAAAAAAATCAAAAAAAGGATTGAAAATAGTAAAGAGAGAAAGATCATCCTCTAGTGAAAACCAATACGGTGGCACTTTGGATAGGCACCATGATGAAAACCTGGCAAACAGGTGTCATGTGTGGAATCAAGCATCTACGTGCACCAATTTAGGTGAAAGCATCTCATCCCATCCATAATAAATCTGACATTCCATCCATGTTAGAATAAATCTATTTATCCATGAACCATTTTCATCCATTTGCATCCATCATCCAAATTATCTTGATCTTGTTGAAAGCTTCGGTGCACAGTTTACGCTTGCTTATGGTAAACATCTTGACATGGGCCATTTTCATTGATCCTATCCTATCCAATGTTATCTAAGCCATGAAGCATCATCCAATGAATCATTCCTTTATTTGAATACTTTATCTTATCACAAGATAATCCTTGGCATCCTTTGTATACTTACCTTATCCATCCATCCATACACCTATCTAGGCATCTATCTATGGCATTCCATACATTGCTAGACATTGGGGGCAGATATCTCATATCTTGCTTCAGGAATAAATCTTGATCTATATCCTCCAACTTATGTGGTGATCCGAACATTGGAAAAAATGAAACCAAATAGGTCAAAGTATTTATGAGCCAGAATCCAAATCACTAGCCCATGGCACATTTTGACGAGAAGACATTTTTTATCAAGCTACATCTTTCATCGAACACCAATCCAAACAATCAATATCAGTCACATCTAAGTTGCACTTCAAATGTCACGTCAAATCATTCGAACAACTTTTGTTCCAAACCAAGCTTCAACAATCCTGATCAATCATATCCAATCAAAAAATCATCATCTTGGGATATCCTTGTGTTGCTTAACACTATCCTTGTGTTGTCATGTATCCTCAACAATGTTATCATTATCAATCCTGATCAATCCAATCCTTGCATTGTTGTGCATCCTCAACAATGTTATCATCATCAATCCTAATCAATCCTGATCAATCCAATCCTTCCATTGTTGTGTATCCTCAATAATGTTATCATCATCATCAATCCATCGATTTGATCAATCAACCTTAGCTTGGTCTTCAACAAAATCCCAAACAAAGCACTGTTATCATATCCATATATAAATTGTCAAAATCAAAAAATCCAAAAACATCAAAAAATCAGAAAATCCAAACACATTCAAAACATATCAAAATCCAAAAACACTCAAAAAGTCAAAAAAACATCATAAACATTCGAATCTGAACTACATCATCTCTGAGCTTAAATGTAGGCAAGGCTAATCTTTGATCAGCCCCTAAGACATCAAAATCTAAAAACATTAAAAAAAACCAAGAAAATCCAAAAACATCTAAAAACACAAAATCCAAAAACATTCATAAAATCTTAGAAAAGCCCAAAAACATCGCAAAAAAAAATAAAAATCAAAACATTTGTAAAATCCAAAATGCCAAAAACAACCTCAAAACATTCCAAAAATGTCAAAAAAATCCAAATATTTTAAAAAAATCCATCCATTCGTCTCATCTCGCTTTCACTCGAAATAATCAATCATCCATAATAAATTGATTGTCACCTTCATCCTTTGGAAAAACAAACAAAAACAATCATAGCAGTCAGCAAAAGAAAGCTTCAATCGTAAAATCAAAAGCAAACAATAAATCTTTAAAACAAAATCAAACTCTTGATCATTTTCAGACATGTCAATCAACCTTATATTAACAGCCTATCAATCAAATTATCAAACCATCATCATCGTATACAATGCATGTCCTAGGATATATCATTCTGACAATGGGCATCATTTTAGATATCAGTTTGGATTCTTATCCTATCGAAACAAAATCCCTTTGGCTAGAGATATGAAGAACATTGGCTTGTTTGCGTACTTGGTCTTTTCTTTTGATTTATCTTATTGTTCTCATTCCAAGGACCTCTCGATGATATCCAAACAAAGGATTTAGAGAGATAGGAATGGGGCAACGATCATTATCCTTTTGTATGTTGTGCTTGTTGGAAATTCTTGTAAAATAACTAGGTGAATACTTTCTCTATTAGGTATGTCCTAGCAAGGTTTCCGTATGTCAAGTGTGAACAAGAATACTCCTATCTGTTTGTCGAGTCAAAGTCCATCGCACAAGGTACAATGCCATCTTGGTTCTTTTTACCTTGATGCATCATGCCTATCTGTGTTATCAAACATAAGGTAAGTAGCCCTTTTAAAAGTCCCAATCCTTGATAAGAAAATCATCATCTATCATCATCATCATCTCTCATAAAGTTGGCTTGTTGGATCCTCTTGTCATCATCTAATTTCATCTTTTCCACACTAACATCACATCATGAATAATTAATCATCATCACCAATGCATACATCTTGCATTCATTAGTATTCTGCATATCATCTCACATGCATGTTCATCATCATAATATAGATCTGTTAGTCTAAGCGTCTCATAAATCATCCATTGCATAATCACAACATATCACATCAGCCATCTCATCCATCTCACATCATATCATCATTTAAGTTGTTTAAGATAATATAGATTTGTTATTCTAAGCATCTTAAAACCATCCCATTTGCATAACCATCGATTTTAAACCTCGTTATCGTGAGATCGACCATCAAATAGAATCTTTTCGCTTGATCTCTCAAGGGGGCGATGTACCAGTGTACTTTTCACTAGGGCATCTGAAAAAATCAGAAATTTTTTAAATTTTTGATCGCGGCAAGTTTATTCTTTGAACCAACACAACAAGTACATTGCTTCAAAGAGGGGAAAAATGTAGACACGTGAAATTGGCATTATGCACCAAGTTCACATTCATCCGCTCATAAATTTAATCATGTTCATTAAATCCATTCATTAGGAAAATCATGTTCATTTAATCTCTAAGGATTATCCACTTAAATTGAATAAATTAACTTTATTTAATTTAAGCCTATCATCAACCTTTTAATTAAATAAGCCAAAATTTATTTAATTAAAATCCAAATGCATATTCCATCCCTCTTTGATTTAAATAAATCAAAATATTTGAGTCAAATTGGTCAAACTCACCTAATCATCATTAAGCTAATCTAATCCTAATTAGCCTAACCTAACTACCCATCACATTCTCTATATTTTGCCACTTGCACAAATAAATCAATTTATTAATTTATTAAATCCAACATTTTCCATCAACATGGCATCTTTGAGGAATATTCCCTCAAGTTTGAATTCAAAAACAAGTGGACATGTACATCCAACAAGTCATTTATAAGAAATTAATGTCTCTTACATGTCCCTTGCAAAGTTCAAACTAAGCATTAACTCTCAAATTCAAATTTGAATTTCCCCCTCTTGGGCACATTTCCCAAATCTTGCATGTACTCCTCAACCACTCACAAGTTGACAAGCGGCCTCATCTCATTGGCTTGTTCTTTACCCCACATTCATCCATTTGGCCATTCTCTCATCAAAATAATCTATAAAGTAAAGGCTTCATTCTTGATCAACTCCTCAGCAATTTCATCCACAAATCTTATGCAAAGTCACTCTCCTCATTTGAGAACTGATTTTTCCCATCTATCATCATCTAGCTTATCTATCAAGGATTGTGAAAGGGCTATTTTCAACAATAGCACCAATCCACTATGAAATAAAAGTTTTGATTAAGTTTTTATATTCTTGCATTTCATTATCTTTGTTTTATTTAGTTTGCATATTTTATCATAGTCAAGTATTTCTTAGGGATGTTGAATTTAAATGCGTTTCAAATGACTAGCATAAGGATTTTATGTTAAGGTTTAACCATTTGCAGATTTTCAACATCCACAGTTTCTATACTAGGAAAGAAACCATGCTTCACTTTTTCGAAGAACAAAAATGCATATACCCAAGTGTAGAAAAATTGATTTGTGCTCATGAAACATGAACACAAACAAAATATCTCTTCTCGTGGATAGTACAATAACCACTTGACAAAAATGAGGAGATTATTAAAGTATCATTCATATTTCCAAGGAATAGTATTGATTGAGATTTGTAGCCACCAATAGAGTCTTTAATTTGTTTTTAGTCCAACAACCCTCTTTTCAATTGTGGGTGTCATTTGTTGGTGTATTTTGATGAGATGACAAGCCTACCCAAACTCAATTATAATTGATAAAAAAATTTGTTACTAAGGAATGAATGATAAAACCAAAGTTAAGCTAACCCCAACAATGATGTAATTTTATTTTTATTTAGTTATGAACCTATATTTTTAATATAAAATAGTATCTCAAGCTCGAAGGGTGTTAATCTTTGAATTTGAGTGTAACAAAACCTATATTTAGGTTGGGAAATTCAAGAAATATTAGTGAGGTGGGTATTATTTGCTTCCCTTCTTTCTCTACTAAACCAAGGCTAGGTTCCCTAAGGTACTACAAAAATATTGATTTAAAAATTGAACACTAAACCTCACACAAATTATACAAATTTTATAGTCCATCATTACATTGGTTGTCAATTCAAACCTATATGCTTATTTTAAAAATTCATAGGTAGGAATATTATTATAGAATATATAATCAACCACATAAAATTTAGTGAATTTTTTTTATAATATCCCCCTCTGCTATTATGTACATTCAAACATAGTAGTTGGAACAATCTAGAGAAAGTTAAAAAATTAAAGGATATTTATATTTATTTCCTTTGAATGTGTGGAGAATGATTTAGAGAAGGAGACAATAACAAACTAGTTATTTTATTTCCTTTTTCAAAAAAATCATAAAATTAATACTTGAGACATGCAATAACCAAAATTAAGGTGATAATGTAATCAAGATATAATAATTTATTAGGCCTTTCAAATTAAACAATTAATCTAGGTTCTACATAAACATTGAAAAAATAATAGATAGTCACATAATATTAAATTATTCTACTAAGTAATCGATGAGTATACCCATAGATTTACTCAACTTGCAAAATCCTTATAAATATTTACAATCATCTAGCTAGCCAGCTAATTAGGAAAATATCTAGAAATGCACACCATAAATAGTGAGACACTCAATCAAGGTTGAATATAGCTTTCCAAAGTTGCATATGTTATTAAAAATTTGAGTTAAATTCAGATCGTTACAATACCAATTTCATTTTTTTTCTAGTTTTGTAACTACTATATTTTTAATTGATTTTCCATCTTCATAAAAATAAAAAGGAAGGATCATATAGCCAATATAGGCCAAATCAAAGTTGGAAATGTGCACATATATAAAGGAAACTCTAAAAATCCACAATTTCAATTATTGCAAGGAGTGTTCATGCCTCCATATTAGCTTTTTCCTCATTCTCTATCCTTTAAATATAACTTAACAATGTATACACATACCCATTATCTACCCATACAAAACAGTTTTATTCATTAATGGTATTTAAAGAGAGGTATGAGAGTGGTTGGAATTAATTCCATTAGCTAAGAGAGATTTATCATGTAACCTTGGCTCTTACGTTCTTGGTGGGATTCAAGCTTTGGGAGGAACATGCAACCATGAAACATTTATTTTATGTTGATCAAGCTCAAGTTGAGGGATGAAAAAGGGAAACTAGATACTACACATTGTAGTTTTAGTTGGTGGGTTCCATGAGAAACTTGGATTCATCGAACTTTAAAATATAAAACTACACTCCTAGGGGTTTAGGTTCTATAAGGAACCTAGAACTATAGGTGAAGTAGTTACATCTATGGAATGAGTTTACTAAGTGAATTTCTCAAAATTTTGTAATTTCATAAAATATTTTAGAATATAATTTTAAATTATTCACTAATGTGAGTGAAAATAAATTAAATAGAAAGAGAAAGGAATGAGTGCAAATGTTAAAATTTATGTTCAAAATAACAATGGTCAATTTTACATTGTGGCTTTAATTTGAGATGGAAAATGATAAATAAACTAGCTTAATTTTTAATTACCTGATAGGCTATTTGTGTCAACTTTTCCCATAATTTTTGTCAGCCTCATTGTTTTCCAACTTTGCCGGTGCTGGGGAAAACTTGGTGGATGGGTTATAGTGTGGTCAGCATTATCATAAGCCCTGTTGGTTTAAGGTGTAGGACTTGGGTTTCCATTGCCATGTAAAAGGTGGTGGGCGTTTGGCATGAGGATAGAGAAGTCCGGTGAAATGACCGAAGTGTAGAGGAGGCCAATGAAATGTCATTAGCATTGATTGTTGTATGGTTTTTGTGTAGTGGTGATGGTGCAAGTACTATCTATTTTAAAGTCCTTGAAAACAAAATGAATGTCTGTCTAGTTATCAATAAAATATTCTTTGGTGTCATTGTGAGAGTTTTTGTTATTGTTGAAGGTAGCAATGAGTGTAGAGAGAAAAATTTTGTGAAGGTGCAAGTGCATCAAACAACTGTGCAATTTATGTGAAGGTGGTTGAAGGTTATCTTCTATTTTGTTGCATCCGTTGATGGTTGCAAATGGTGAGGGTTGTGATAATTATGTGGTCTTGTTTGGAAAGTTGTCGAGAAAGAACAGAAGAAAGAGGAAGCAAGTGAGAAGGGGTGTTATTGAAGGAAGTGGGTAGAGGTGCATCTCATCTAGGTTATTCTTGAAAGAAATATTGTTTCATTTTGTTGATTGTTGTTGGAAAGACAATATAGTTTTGTGGGTTTTGGCATGTCAATGACTGTTGTTTGTATTGTTCCATTTATGGCTTCGGTTTTGTGTGAATGGTTGGAAAATAATTAATCTATTGTGGTTTTGGTGAATGTTGAAATTGAGATCTCTTGTGTTTTGTGGGTTTTCCCTAAAAAAATAGATATTTTTTCTAAATGCTATCTGAGAAGGGAAGCAATGTCTACATGTAAAATATAAAATAAAAGTCAAGACAATAAGTGTCTTGTGTGAATGACTAGAAAATAGTTAATGTGTTATGTTTTTGGTGAATTACCACATCTGGGTTATAGTTGAAACCAATATTGATTTTTTTAGGGTTGGAATTTTCGTGGTAGAGGTTTTGAGTTGGTATGTTACTAGGAGCTTTCTGTGTTTTGTGGGTTTTGTATGTGATGCATTGTTGGAAGCAGTGTTTTTTTTATTTTTCTGTTTAGAATAAGTCATAGATAGTTGTAAATTTTGAATTGTGTATGCATATATGCATAGATATCCAAGAGGCGACTGGATATCTACACACATATGTATGAGGAAGTTGTATAGGATAGGGAAATGTCAATTACATGCATGTGTATTTATGTATATGCATATGCAAATAGAGACATATTTACAACTATATATATGAGAAGGTGCAAATAGCAATACTTTGTTCGTATCGATATTGTTTGATTTATGGTTCGTCTTTTGTGGGTATGTTTGTTTATGCATTTGGTAGCGTCATTTTTAAGTGTTTTGCAAGTTTGGCCATTTGGGTGAGTGTGGATAATAATATTGTTTCCTTCACGTCTTTTGTTTTGCGGCGATGGTTGGAATGTAGTAAAATATTTCATGTTATGTACTCCATGTTGTTTTGCATAAGGGAACGTTCACTATTGTTGTTTGTGTTAGGCTAAAGTGTTACATTTATGGCTTCCATTTATCGTTGGTCTTATTAGGACCATCACCAATACATGCAAAGCATACATCAATTAATGTTGATGTGAAACAACATTTAATTTCTACATCCTTCTCTATCTGCACAGCCAAGAAAACACTGCCCTATTCCCAAATTAACCAACAACTGCCTCCGCCACCTTTTTCACAGGAATTGACAGGCCAAAAAACTAGGAGACCGAGAAAAATTCTGAGTGAACTTATAAGCTATCCACAACTATATTTGTAAATGTGTATATATATATATATATCTGTATAGATGTATACAAATGTGTATATATATGTATATAGGCATATAGGCATATATATATAGATATATATATATATCTGGATGTATATGTATATATGTATACAAATGTGTGTATATACATATATATATTTTGAGCAAACTCATAAGCTATTCGACGCTATATCTGTATATGTGTGTGTATATATATATATGTATGTATGTATGTATATGTATACATGTATACAAATGTGTATATATATGTTGGATGTTCTTGATATGGTCGCTGATATGTGGTTTTCATTGATGTCAACACTATTATCATTTGGTGTATCAATTGTTGTATATGTCGAGGATATTGAGAAAATTGTAATTTAAGAAAGTGTTATGTCTTCCCAGTGGAACTGTGCAGGCCAAGAAGGCGTTGTGTTTTGTACGTTGAAGATTGGATGATGTGGATTAAAGGGTTTAATGTTGAATGTTTCTAGATCATCCACCAAAAGTTTATGAAGTCCGCGTGAAGTTTTGAGTATGTTGTGGTCTGATAGTGTTTTGCTAGTCTCTCTCAGTGTTTTTGAATGAAGTTTGTGTAATTCTTGTTATTTAAGGTGTTTTAGATGCTTCTCTATTGTTTCTTAGTGTTCTATGGTGTCTCTATATTATTCTCTATCTTTGTGGTGTGTCCACATTATTCAAAGAGTTCGTGGTTGAAGATCTTTGTGCGCATGTTTAGTTTTTCTTGTTCCTAGCTTACATGTTGGTGAGAGCGTGTTGTGGATATTCGAGGTGAAATTAATTTGAGTCTTCTCATATTGGAGATGTTAATTTGGTTCTCCACTATGTTGTGGCCAACCTTGGTGGATTCACATTAAAATTTTATTTGTTAAGTTGGGTCGACATTGAAAATAATTAAAAATATGATTTATTTTCCTAGGTGACTAAGTTGAATTGAAATCCCATGCAGTGGATATATAAGGGAGATTAGTTCATTGTTGAATATGGTGCTTCACGTGCTCCTATGTGTATATGTGTGAATATCATTCAGTTATAGATCAGAGTGTGAAGAAGATTGTGTGAAGTGCAAAGAAGTGTTGAGCTTAATTGGAACTATAATCAGGCTTAGAGAAGAAGCTATTTTCTCAGTTCACAAATCTTGGATGATTTTAATCCAAACCCTATTTTTGGATAGTGAGTCCTCTTTTGTAATTGAGCAGTGAGCTCTAGGCAATGTGCCTAAATGCATGTGCATTCCCTTTATTATTTCTCTTATACTTCTAGCAAAGTATAATCTTGTGGACTAACATCCACTGTGGTTTTTCCCCAACTAGGTTTCCACACAAAAAAATTGTGTGTTATTTGTCTCTCTGATGTGTTGATTGTTTATTCATCAAATCTAAAATTAAGTTAAGATTAAAAGGAAAAATTTTAGTTTCTGTTACAACTGATTCACCCCCCCTCTCAGTTGTGTGTCCTTGTTTTGCCAACAATTGGTATTAGAGTGGGGTCCTCTAAAGAAAGTCTAATAGCTTGAGGTGATCTAAGATGACACTAACATTCAAGAAGGAAAGTCCTTGATTTGATGGATCTAACTATTCCCTGTGGAAAGTTAGGATGCAATGTCACTTAATGTGTATTGGTGATGCTATCTAGAAGATTACTAAAAATCAATATGTTATTGCTTAGAATGGTCCCTCCATTGTTGATGAGATCAAAGACGTTGAAAGTAATGTCAGGGCTATCGAATCTTTGGTGAGTGCCTTGACAGATTCAGAGATGGCTAATGTGGTAGGTCTGCATAAAGCTCACGAAATGTGGAAGAAACTGGAAACTTTGTATGAAGGAGATGCAATGGCGAAGATGGATAAGCTATAGAGTTTGAAAGGCATGTCTGAGAATTTGAAGATGGGTGAATATGAAAATATTACTTCTCTTATGTAGAGAGTAAATGAGATAGTGATGGGTATTACATGTGCTGGTGGTTCTATGGATGATGATGAAATTGTGGCTAAAGTACTCAGATCCTTGCCTCCCTCCTACAAAATGAAGGTTCATGCAATTGAAGAGTTCAGATCAGTAAAAAAGATGACAAGAGATACACTGATAGGGAAACTTGTTTCTTTTGAGATAAGTGAGTTTGGTGAATCCACACCAAAGACTGAATCTACATTTAAGGCTACTATGTCCGGAAGCCACAGATAGAGATATAGTTTGGGATAGAGTTCTAGGAAGGTATCCAAGTATGATGAAGAACTGAAACAACTCGAAGATAAAGAAACAAAAGTAGAAGAACTGGAAGTGATGATTGCAAAGCAAGAAGGGAGAGGAAAAGGTAAGTATGAAGATGTATTACCTATTAAATGTTTCTCATACAGTAAAATAGGTCATTTTGCATCAAGATGTCCTAAAAGAGTTCCTAAATCTAAACCTAAGAAGTCTATATTCTCGAAGACATTCTGCTTTGCTGAAGAAGCAGTGACTGATGAAGAATCTGATAAAGATAATGGAAAAGAAGATGATTGGGATTTCATTGCTATTATTAAAAATAATCATGTGGCTATTGAATCTACTAAAGATGAAAAAGCTTTTGCAGCTCAAGTTGAAGAAAAAGATGAATGGGTAATTGATAGTAGATGCTCGCATCATATGACTGGTGATAAAAGAAAATTTGTGAGTCTGGAACAATATGATGGAGTTGTAATATTTGGAGATAATAATGTTGGTGTGACTCATGGCAGAGGATATATTTTCCTTAGTGGTAAAGATAACACTGATGATGTCCTATATGTTGAATGGCTCAAGCACAAATTTTTGAGTGTTGGACAGATGGTTCACAACGGATATGATCTACAGTTCAAAGACATAAGATGTAAGATAGGGGGAAGTTCCAGAAACCTGATTTCAACTGGTAAACAAATAGAAGGTAACATTTTTCATTTGAATACTGCTAGTGGAAGTTGTTTGATTGCTAAAGTAGATGAAAGTTGGTTGTGGCATAGGATATTATGTCATGTAAACTTTGACAACATTATCAAGATAAGTTTTTCCCAAGCAGTAAGAGATCTGCCTAGATTAGTGAAGCCTGCTAATATAATCTACAAGGAATGTTAGATGGGAAAAAAAACAAGAGTCTCCTTCCAGAGAAAACATTTTCATTCAATTAATTTGTTGGATTTGTTACATACTAACCTTTGTGGTCCTTTTAGAGTTAGAAGTATTCATGGAGAAAGTTTCAAGGCTATGGCAGAAAATGAAAAAGGGATAAAAATCAAGTGCCTGAGATCTAACAAAGGTGGTGAGTTCGTGTCTAAGGAATTCAATTCTTATTGTGAAGAGCATGGAATTAAAATACAGTTATCTACTCCCTAAACCCCTCAACAGAATGGAGTTGTAGAAAGAAAGAATAGAACAATTATGGATGCAACTAGAACCATGATAATGGAAGAAAATGTGTCTAAAATGTATTGGAGTGAAGTGGTAAGTACTGTTGCATATACGTCGAACTGAGTGAATGTGAATGGAAATTTTCGTAAGACCCCTTCTGAGTTATGGTTTGGTCACAAGCCTACTGTAAAGTATTTCAAGATCTTTGGAAGTAGGTGTTATATCAAGAGAGATGATGATATAGGAAAATTTGATGCTAGAAGTGATGAAGGGATTTTCCTAGGTTACTCTACTAAGAGTAAGGCATACTGGTGCTATAATAAAAGACTAAGAAAGATGGTTGAAAGTGAAAATGTTAGAGTTGATGAGGACTCTATCAAATCATCCAAACATTGTAGTTTTGATTCAGATGAAGACAACACAAGTCAAGTAAAGAGCACTCAAACACTGAATCTACTTTAGATTATTCCATATGTTCTAGTGAAGCAACCTCAATTTGTTCCAATGAATCAAGTCAGTCAAGAAGCTCAGACAAGTGCAGAGGCACAAACAAGTGGAAGTGTAGAAGAAAGATCCGAAGAATCAGAAGATCAAGTAAGTCCCAAAACTCTAAGGTATGTAAAGTTGAATCATTTTGAAAATCAAATCATAGGAGATAAGAGTAAAGGGGTACAAACTAGAAGAAAAATTGTAGAAGAATATTGTCTAATATCCAAGATTGAACCAAAGAGTGTCATTGAAGCCTGTCAAGATGAACACTGGCTAGATGCTATGAAGGAAGAGCTGACATAGATTGAAAAGAATGATACATGGCTACTAGTTCCCAGACCTAAAGACAAAAATGTGATTGGTACCAAATGGGTATTCATAACCAAGCTAAATGAAGAAGGTGAAGTGGTCCAAAATGAAGTCAGATTGGAGTATGTGCCTACCAAAGAATAAATTATAGATATATTTACTAAACCATTGTCGATGGATACTTTTGAGTATCTCATAGGAATGCTAGGGGTAATCACCCCTCCCTATAAGAACTAAAGATGCATTTATTTGCATCAATCTGAGTGCTTCATTTCTATATTCTAATCTAGATTGATGTTTTCATGGTTGCTACTCAGGGGGAGTCGTCATATGTGCATATATGTGGTTCAGAGCGTGTGTTTGGAAAGTTCATAGTTACCTTTTCCATTGATTTCAAAGGGGGAGAAGTGCATTGTGAAAAATTCTTGTGAAGAGAAGTCTTGTGGAGAAGTACAAGAGAAGAAGTGTGTGTTGAGTTGATGGTGTGTTTTTCACATCATGTGTTGGCATCAATGCCAAAGGGGGAGATTTTTGGATGTTTTGGATATGGTCGTTGATATATGGTTGTCATTGATGTCAACACTATTAACATTTGGTGTATCAAGTGTTGTATATGTAGAGGATATTGAGAAATTTGTAAAAGAAAGTGTTCTATGTTCCTAGTGAAACTGTGCAGGTCAAGAAGATATTGTGTTATGTATGTTGCAGATTGGATGATGTGGATTAAAGGATTTAGTGTTGAATGTTTCTAGATCATCTACTAGAAGTTTTAGAGGTCTGGATGAAGTTTTTAGTATGTTGTGGTCTAAAAGTGTTTTGCTGGTCTCTGTTAGCGTTTCTAAATGAAGTTTGTGTATTTTTTTGTTATTTAAGGTGTTGTGGATGCTTCTCTATTATTTCTTGGTTTTTTATGGTGTCTCTAGATTATTCTCTATATTTGTTGTGTGTCCACATTATTCAGAGAATTTTTGGTTGAATATCTTTGTGCGCATGTTTGGTTTTTCTTGTTCCTGGCCGACATGTTGGTGATAGCATGTTGTGAATCTTCGAGGTGAAATTAATTTGAGTCTTCTCACATTAGAGATGATAACTTGGGTCTCCACTATTTTGTGGCCTACCTTGGTGGATTCACATTAAAATTTTATTTGTTAAGTTGGACTAGCATTGAAAATAATTGAAAATATGTTTTATTTTCTTGGCCAACTAAGTTCAATTGAAATCCTATGCAACGGATATATAAGGGCAATTAGTTCATTGTTGAAGATGGTGCTTCATGTGCTCCTATGCATATATGTGCAAATATCATTTGATTGCAGAGCAAAGTGTGAAGAAGATTGTGTGAAGTGCAAAGAAGTGTTGAGCTTAATTGGAACTGTAATCAGGCTTAGAGAAGAAGTTATTTTCTCAGTTCACAAATCTTGGATGGTTTTAATCGAAACCCTATTGTTGGACATTGAGTCCTCTTTTTTAATTGAGCAGTGAGCTCTAGGAAGTGTACTTGAATGCATGTGCATTCCCTTTATTATTTCTCTTATACTTCTAGCAAAGTATAATCTTGTGGACTAACATCCACCGTGGTTTTTCCCCAATCGGGTTTCCATGCAAAAAATCTGTGTTATTTGTCTCTCTGATTTGTTGATTATTTATGGTTAATTATTTATTCATCAGATCTAAAATTAAGTTAAGATTAAGAGGAAAAGTTTTAGTTTCTATTACAACTTATTCACCCCCCCTCTCAGTTGTGTGTCCTTGTTTTTCCAACAATATATATATATATATTTATACAAATTGTATATATATACACACATATATACATATACATATACCGGCAGGGATAACGAAAATCCTGACCAAACTCTAGCCCATCCGCCAAGTCTACCCCGACGTCGAAAAAAGAGGGAAAAATGTTGAGGCTGATGAAAAATCCTAGCAAAGTTGACACATACCAGCAGAACGCGAACCTTAAATGAATTAATATTGGTTGCAATGGTAGGCCATATGGATAGAGACCAACAAAAAACTGATATATATATAAATATATGAATATATGTACACATATATATAATTATTCTATTATGTTCCAGCCATAAGCAGAAAATGAAAGGAATGAATAAAACAACAATGGTTTCAATAGCCACCCAGATGCAGAAATATAAGAATTGACCAAAACTCCATAAGCTTAACAATTTTAATCTTGCATATATATATATTGATATCCATAAGAGAAAATGAAATCCATTAATCAAACAACAATGGTTTCAATAGCCACCCAGATGCAAAAATAAAAGAATTGACCAAAAATCCATAACCTTAACAATTTTAATCTTACATATATATATTGATATGAAAATATATCATGTATAGCCTAAGGGGAGAACAATAATCAATAAAACCTATTGTAACCAAACATAGAATTAATAGCATTAATTGTTTTATTTTGTTACAACCATAAGCAAAAAATGAAAGGCATAAGTGAAACAAAAATGCTCTCATCGGCCACCCGCAAGGAGTAAGCCACTATACAACCTCAACTATGCAATAAGAATCATCAAGAACTCCATAGCATCGACAATTTTATCTCGTTGTAAACATAGCCACAAAGCGCAAATATCAAGCACAAACCATACAAAAATATATATGTATATATATGTGTGTATATAGATGTATATATAGACATATAGATGTATATATGTATATAGCCATAAATGGAGACCCACTAAAAGTTGAAATATATTTGTTCTATTCTATTACAACCATAAGTAGAAAATGAATGTCATAAATGAAACAATAGTGCTTTCAGCGGCCGCCTACAAGGAGTAAGCCAAAATATAGCTTGAGTTGTGCAATAACAATTGACAAGAACTCCATAGACTCTACAATTTTATCTCGTTGCAAACATAGCCACAAAGCACAATTATCAAACACAAACTGTACAAGAATATATATGTGTGTCTGTGAGTGTGTGTGTATGTGTGTGTGTGTCTATATATGTATATATAAACATATATGTGTATATATGTATACAACCATGGAGAGAGACCCACTGGAAATTGAAATATATATAAATATATGTATATATGTAGACATATTATAATTATTTTGCTCTATTCCAGCCATAGCCAAAAAATGAAAACCACGAATCAAACAACAGTGCTTTCAATACATAGCTACATGCAAAAAGGCACAATATAGTTTGAGCTATACAATAAGAATCAACCAAAACTCCATAACGTTAAGAATTCTAATGTTACATATATATATTGACATTTAAATATACCATGTATAGCCTAAGGCAAAGAACAATAATCAATGATAACTACTATAACCAAACATAGAATCAACAACTTTAATTATTTTATTGTGTTCCAACCAAAATAAAAAGTAAAAGCTATAAATCAAACAACATTGCTTTCTACAGCCAACCACATGCAAAAAGCCACAATATAGGCCAAGCAATACAATAACAATTCACAAAAGCTCCATATCCTCTGCAATTTAATACCATTACAAACATAGCCACCACATGTATGTATATATGTATATACATACATACATATATATATATATATATATATATATATATATATATATATATATATATATATATGTATGTGTATATATGCATGTATATATATATATGTATATGTGTATGTAAAAAATATTTACATATATGGTTTC
>VDFB02000003.1:182075504-182080504 GCA_007258455.2 Sequoia sempervirens
TCTCCCACTCCCACCCTCTCTCATCCTCTCTCCCACAATTATAGATACATACATATAGGCATAAATACAAGCATGCATACATACATACATACATGACACACCGACATACATATACATACAAACATATCAACAAAAATTCAATAAAGTCACATTTAACTAAAGGAATACATAACGCGAGCATGTTATGTGTTGCTAGACATGTTACCCAGAGAAGAAAAAAATGTCAAAACTAACACATAACGTGTGTGCATTATAACACACTCGTGTTATATTTTTAATTGGGAATCCCTGAGCCTTAGCTTTGGTATTTTCCTTGGAATACCAACTCAAAGGCTTGGAGGGCATTCCAAATGACTAAAGACGTGTTTTCTGCAAATTCTACAATTTTTCACATAATTGGGTTCGTACTCACCATCAGGATTGCATCTGGTTCAATATCGACAAAATCAAACACATGGGTAATGTTAGGTTCTCTCTTATCTTTCTAGTGATGTAATTTTTTTTACTTTCAGACAATGTTAAGCCTTTCATCCATAATTTCTTTTGTTTGTATGTCTGTTTTTTGTCAAAAAGCAGTGTTTGGTTTTTTTTCGTTATAAATTAACTGTTCATCAAAATTTCAAATAAATTACATTTTCAGAAACTAGACTCCATTCTAATAATTTTAAAAAATAAAAATAAAAATAAATCTATTGCTTTCCAAAATTTGTAGGGGGAGCACGGCCAAAATTCTTCTTTTTAGGACGTTCCCACTTAGAAAATTAGTAAAAAATTAAATATTCATTAAAAAATTATCAAAAAAATCATGCATCAACTAGATACTATTAGCTAACTTCTAACCATAGTGATTTTAAAAATACTACAAAAAATTTCACCATGCTAGGGTCGTACAAGAGTTGCTATATTATGTTTTTTTGAGAAAAAAATAGCATTTTGTGTACATCCCTCTTTTGAACCCCATAATCTCAACCATTTTCAAAATAAATTAGTAGATTAGAAAGTAGACTCAGAGCACTTCGATCCCTTTTTTTGTTCCATGTCAAAATTTTGAGTGTAGCTATCCTCAATTTCACATCCAAGGTCAGTATTTCCTAATTTCAAAAAAAAAGTGGCCACTTAAGCCCCCTTTTTGGGAACCATCTTGGTGCACTTACCCATTCATCAGATACCATGTTCCTTTTCTATCTGTGGTGCATCTACATTAATTAATAAAACAAGACAACCTACCTGAAAATTTCAAAACCTTTTATTATTAGCAAACAAATAGAAAAATAAAATGGTGTGAGCAACACCTTGTCAAAATTAGAATAGCCAAAAAAATCCAAGAATTAATAAAATAACATTGTTCATAACAAACAATACAACCTTTTGCATACAATGTCTTGAGGGGAATAAAAATTATATACATATATATATGGGTCGCTAACAACTAACATGGAAGATGGGTGGATATCCCCTATTTGTGTGAACTTTAGTCATAATTTTTGTCAGCCTTCCCATCTATTGAACTTAGTTGAGTCAACATATATGTACTTTCAAAAAAGCAACATTTTAAAGTCAGTAAAGCAACTACAAAGTCTATGCCATTTACAAAAATGCATTGTTGACTGGAGGTCTGTAACCCCATATTATAACCAAAGAGAGAGGACGATAGCCAAGAACACCTTGCAAAGTAAAATAAGGCCAACATCCTCTTAGCCAACCACTAGCCCTCTAAATCACAACTTTTCAACTACCCTAGGGGAAGGTCACAAATATGTGCAAAAGATGCTAGGAAGCTAGAGAACATCTGTCAACAATGCCTTGTAGAAAACAACATAAACAGTAAAGCAATACAAGCATGAACAGAAAGTGAGAGACTCCAACCACACAACCATGATTTCAATAAATACGTAAACTAATTTTACAACCCATCACCATTCAATACATACGACGAAAATCAATAAGTTTATCATTACCACTAGACAATGCATGGAAATATTGCAACAAAAAGAAAGCTTAGAGATGCAACTCCATTAAAAAGAAACACACGTAAATAACTAAACAATGGCTTCTCCCAAATACCCAAGAAAGAAAGAAATTAAAGCCACATAAATATGTCAAATATAAACAAACAACACTCTACACCAACAAGGATCCAAATGCAAGTAAATGATGTTTGTAGTTTGCTCCATGCACATGGGAAATAACCAATGTAGGTGGTAGGAATAGAGAATAAACAAGGAAAAAACTTACAAGATTTAGGCCTAACAATTGGTGGGAAGCCTCGGGAGAGCTAGAGTCAACAGCCATTACTGGAGCCACTGTTTGTAAAAGACAAAGCTCCAATAGCAGCAGTTGGCCGCAAGTTCTATTGTGACAAGAATACAATAGCCAAACATTCAATTAAACCATCAAAAGCTAACAATGTCCATTCTCAATTTTTAAATAACAAACCTTTCTACATTCTTATTTTTCTTCTTTGCACATCTAGAATATAATTAAAACAAATAATAAAAGAAATACACATTTACAGATGTCTCCATAAATAATTTTAAAAACAATCTATATTCCTCCAACACAGTCAACCTAGAACATGAGCTCTCGACGAATTCGATGAACACTTGCATCAATCTTCCATATATCAAAAGAAATAAAACTTATTTATTTCATTTTTTTATAATCACCACACTATAATCCACACTTTTTTGTTATTCTTGTAGGCCATAGCCCAACCATAATACGAAAATTGATAAAATAATGCATTATAAATGACCTTTCATAATAATGATAGTGACTACAACACCAGTAACAACGGTCAAATTAACAATCAGATCCCAAGTGCACTTAATTTTCCATAGCGTCTTCTTCTTAACACTAGGGTCTGTCAGTCTTTCCCAATGTTGCATCCATGGTAGAATGCATTTCAAATGCACATATGCATATATACACATACATATATACAACTACACATATATACATGTATATATACATACATACATATATATATATATATGCATTTACAAAAATCCACATACATACAAACATATATACATATAGATATACATATACACACAGATATATATATATACAGATATATAAACATGTATATACACATATATAGATATCTATAAAGATACACATATACATACATATACACACCTGTATGCATATATAGATATAGTTACACATATATACATGTATACATATATAAATATAGATCTAGATATATATACATACCAAAATTCACATACATACACACATATATACATATATACATGTATAGACACACACACACAAATATATATACATACATATATATACACATATATATAAACATGTATATACACATATATAGATATCTATAGAGATATACATATAAATATATACATACATAGACACATCTATATACATATATAGATATAGTTACACATATTGTATGCTTTGCATGTACTGGGGGACATCGTAATAATAGCTACCCTATTAATGCCCGAAGGAAGGAAACAAATGTTTGGCTAATTTTCAATAAGACATTGTTTGGTGTCATTCTGATGGCATACCTAGTATGAGGGCCAAGAGGGACGACATAAAGCATCTATGGGGTTGCAAGCTAGATCAAGTTTTGTACAACTCTTGTGAAGGTGGGCGGGGGGTATTTTGGCTTCTTTTGTAGAAGCATATGGTTTGAAATGCAAAAGAAAAGTGTCTTCTATGATAATATTGTCCCCCTCTTTTTTCCAGGGAAGACAACGAGAAGATGGGCTATAAGTCCAAACGGGATTTTCGTCAACCTCCAATTTATTTTTTCTTGCAATGGCTATGGGAAGTCGACGTCCATAGTTGTTGCATGCTTTCAGAAATACCATTGCACGGTTGAAAATTCAATATTACATGTGCTTTGCATCTAGTGCCAACCATGATAATAAAAACAACCATTCAACACCTAACAAAAATTTTAATTTTTTTCCCAATGCATTCTTTCATTTTTTTACAAAGCTATGTTGAGAAATCAGTATATTTTAACTTTCATTTCCCAATCCCAATCTTCATGGCTTCCCTTTTTATTAATTGATCAATATCTATCTATATATATATATGCATACACACACACACACACACACACACACACACACACACACACACACACACATATATATATATATATAATATAATATTAATATATATATAGGTATGTGCAAGATCACGATGGGCCAAAAAGTGGCGATATGATGGGTATGTGTAGGGTATGTGGCTGAGGACTTTTGTTTTACCAAAAATTCATGAAACAAAAATGGATTTTAAAGGAGATTCTCAGCTTTAAACCAATATAAATTATGCTTTACTTTGAATTTAATAAATAATTATTATTCATTTTCTATTTGAATTACCTAAAGACCTAATTGATAGGTTGATTGAAAAACATCTATAGCTTTCAACCGTATCACATTTTTGAATCCAAAACATGTGTCACATTCTCATGCTTCACATACTATAGGATTAAAAAATAAAATTGAATTTCATAAAGTTTTGACCGTTAAGGTGGTCGACATACAAGTTTTATATTTTTAAAAGTTGTAATAAAAAATCATAATTAATTATTAATTTGGAAAAAATACAAAAAATATGCATCACATCAGGAAATGAGTCCTCTAATTATATCTAAAATATTATTAAAAAATATTATCATTTTATTGTGGTTAGGGTGGTCAGACAGACACCTACTTCTTATTTTTTCCTTGAAATTTAAGTACTATTGCATTGAAATTTCAAATTTTCACCAAATAGATTTTGTTTTTCTAAATAAACCTATTAGTTTAGAAACTACATTCAATTCACTATAGATTCTATTCTTACATATTTTTGAAATAATATAGATAACTTATTCTAATTTTTACATCAAGTTGCCTAACTTTGAATTTTTGAACTTTTCGCCACTTAAGGGCCTATTTTTTCTATGATGATCCTGCACATACCCATACACAAACACACACACACACACACACACACACACACACACACAC
>VDFB02000003.1:182085504-182340170 GCA_007258455.2 Sequoia sempervirens
GTTGTAATAGAAACAAAATTTTTTTCCTCTTAATTCTAACTTAATCTTAGATCTGATGAATAAACAATTAACCATAAACAATCAACAAATCAGAGAGACAAATAACATAGATTTTTTGCATGGAAACCCGGTTGGGGAAAAACCATGGTGGATGTTAGTCCACAAGATTATACTTTGCTAGAAGTATAAGAGAAATAATAAAGGGAATGCACATGCATTCAGGTACACTTCCTAGAGCTCACTGCTCAATTAAAAAAGAGGACTCAATGTCCAACAATAGGGTTTTGATTTAAACCATCCAAGATTTGTGAATTGAGAAAATAACTTCTTCTCTAAGCCTGATTACAGTTCCAATTAAGCTCAACACTTCTTTGCACTTCACACAATCTTCTTCACACTTTGCTCTACAATCAAATGATATTTTCACATATACACATAGGAGCACATGAAGCACCATCTTCAACAATGAACTAATTGCCCTTATATATCCCCTGCACAAGATTTCAATTGAACTTAGTTGGCCAAAAAAATAAAACATATTTTCAATTATTTCCAATGCCAGTCCAACTTAACATATAAAATTTTAATGTGAATCCACCAAGGTAGGCCACAAAATAGTGGAGACTCAAATTAATTTCACCTCAAAGATTCACAACATGCTATCACCAACATGTCGGCCAGGAACAAGAAAAACCAAACATGCGCACAAAGATCTTCAACCAAAAATTCTCTGAATAATGTGGAAACACCACAAATATAGAGAATAATCTAGAGACACCATAAAAAAACAAGAAACAATAGAGAAGCATCCACAACACCTTAAATAACAAAAAATACACAAACTTCATTTAGAAACACTAACAGAGACCAGCAAAACACTTTCAGACCACAACACACTAAAAACTTCATCCAGACCTCTAAAAATTCTAGTAGATGATCTAGAAACATTCAACACTAAATCCTTTAGTCCACATCATCCAATTTGCAACATACAAAACACAATATCTTCTTGACCTGCACAGTTCCACTAGGAACATAGAACACTTTCTTTTACAAATTTCTCAATATCCTCTACATATACAACACTTGATGGGTGCTGCCACAATAATGGGTTACACTTTTTGGGACATCCTGATTTTTGCCTGAAATCACATATTTTTAGAAAATACAATGATTTATGACTTTAAAGGTTCCATTTAAATTATTTTAATTAAATATGGATTGATCAAACCTCCTTAGATCAAACCCCCTTGGGTAGAACCTTGTTAGATTTAAACCATACCTATAATCGAGTGTCCTCTACACCTATCAAAATGCTAATAAAAAACCACTTTTGATTTACCTTTGGGTGATCAAATGAATTTATTTAAAATTTATGTTTTGTGCCTGTAGCCCCTATTATGCTTTCCCAAAAGTATAATTTTACATACAAGCTTAATTTGATTATTATATTTATTTTTATTTCATGAATGTATTCTAATGAACATCAAGTTATTTATTTCACATATACGAAAAAATAGAAAAATAGAGAAAAATAATTCTAAAAAATACATGTGCACTAGGTATTGATGTCCTTATTCCAAAAAAAAAAGAATAAGCATCCAATGAATACAAAGTTATGTACGCCGGCAATAACTCGGGTCCAAATCTTATAATTATCAGCTGACTGAAAATTAATTAAAAAAAGTACGTAACAAAAAATTATGAAAAAATATCCATCCCCTAGATATTGGTGTGAAAAATTATTTTTGAAAAAATTAGAATTGTATCCTATCTATAAAAAAAAAGTTACGTGTGCCGAAGTAAACATCACTTTTTAAAAATGCTGATTAGTAGAAAAAATAAGTTATTAAAAATTACATAAAATGATTCACAATTTTTTTTTAATTTAAAAAAATAATAATAATTAGAATCTACACAAAATATCTAACAAATAACTAGTTTTATTCACCTTCAAAACCTTAATGGTTTATCTGCTATAGGTGTAAGAACATGAATGTCTATTGAAAAATCTTGATTTTAATGTCAAGTTTGGCCAAAAACTGTAACCCATTATTGTGGGATCACCCTGATACACCAAATGTTAATAGTGTTGACATCAATGACAACCATATATCAGTGACCATATCCAAAACATCCAACAATCTCTCCCTGTGGCATTGATGCCAACACATGATGTGAAAAATACACCATCAACTCAACACACACTTCTTCTCTTGTACTTCTCCACAAGACTTCTCTTCACAAGATTTTTTCACAATGTACTTCTCGCCCTTTGAAATCAATGGAAAAGGTAACTATGACCTTTCCAAACACATGCTCTGAACCACATATATGTACATCTGACTACTCCCCCTGAGTAGCAACCATGAAAATATCAATCTAGATCAGAATATAGAAATGAAGCACTCAGATTGATGCAAATAAATGCATCTTTAGTTCTTATCAAGAGGGGTGATTACCCCTAGCATTCCTCTAAGATACTCAAAAGTATCCTTCAACAATGGTTTAGTAAATATATCTATAATCTATTCTTTGGTAGGCACATACTCCAGTTTGACTTCATTATGGACCACTTCACCTTCTTCATTTAGATTGTTTATGAATACCCATTTGGTACCAATCACAATTTTGTCTTTAGGTCTAGGAACCAGTAGCCATGTATCATTATTTTCAATATATGTCAGCTCTTCCTTCATAGCTTCCAGCCAGTGTTCATCTTGACAGGCTTCAATGACACTCTTTGGTTCAATCTTGGATATTAGACAATATTCTTCTACAATTTTTCTTCTAGTTTTTACCCCTTTACTCTTATCTCCTATGATTTTATTTTCAGAATGATTCAGCTTCACATACCTTAGAGTTTTGGGACTTACTTGATCTTCTGATTCTTTGGATCTTTCTTCTACACTTCCACTTGTTTGTGCCTCTGCACTTGTCTAAGCTTATTGACTGACTTGATTCATTGGAACAAATTGAGGTTGCTTCACTATAACATATGGAATAATCTGAAGTAGATTCGATGTTTGAGTGCTCTTTAGTTGACTTGTGTTTTCTTCATCTGAATCATAACTACAATGTTTGGATGATTTGATAGAGTCCTCATCAACTCTGACATTTTCACTTTCAACCATCTTTCTTAGTCTTTTATTATAGCACCAGTATGCCTTACTCTTAGTAGAGTAACCTAGGAAAATCCCTTCATCACTTCTAGCATCAAATTTTCCTATATCATCATCTCTCTTGATATAACACCTACTTCCAAAGATCTTGAAATACTTTACAGTAGGCTTGTGACCAAACCATAACTCAGAAGGGGTCTTACGAAAATTTCCATTCACATTCACTCAGTTCGACGTATATGCAACAGTACTTACCACTTCACTCCAATACATTTTAGACACATTTTCTTCCATTATCATGGTTCTAGTTGCATCCATAATTGTTCTATTCTTTCTTTCTACAACTCCATTCTGTTGAGGGGTTTAGGGAGTAGATAACTGTATTTTAATTCCATGCTCTTCACAATAAGAATTGAATTCCTTAGACACGAACTCACCACCTTTGTTAGATCTCAGGCACTTGATTTTTATCCCTTTTTCATTTTCTGCCATAGCCTTGAAACTTTCTCCATGAATACTTCTAACTCTAAAAGGACCACAAAGGTTAGTATGTAACAAATCCAACAAATTAATTGAATGAAAATGTTTTCTCTGGAAGGAGACTCTTGTTTTTTTTCCCATCTAACATTCCTTGTAGATTATATTAGCAGGCTTCACTAATCTAGGCAGATCTCTTACTGCTTGGGAAAAACTTATCTTGATAATGTTGTCAAAGTTTACATGACATAATATCCTATGCCACAACCAACTTTCATCTACTTTAGCAATCAAACAACTTCCACTAGCAGTATTCAAATGAAAAATGTTACCTTCTATTTGTTTACCAGTTGAAATCAGGTTTCTGGAACTTCCCCCTATCTTACATCTTATGTCTTTGAACTGTAGATCATATCCGTTGTGAACCATCTGTCCAACACTCAAAAATTTGTGCTTGAGCCATTCAACATATAGGACATCATCAGTGTTATCTTTACCACTAAGGAAAATATATCCTCTGCCATGAGTCACACCAACATTATTATCTCCAAATATTACAACTCCATCATATTGTTCCAGACTCACAAATTTTCTTTTATCACCAGTCATATGATGCGAGCATCTACTATCAATTACCCATTCATCTTTTTCTTCAACTTGAGCTGCAAAAGCTTTTTCATCTTTAGTAGATTCAATAGCCACATGATTATTTTTAATAATAGCAATGAAATCCCAATCATCTTCTTTTCCATTATCTTTATCAGATTCTTCATCAGTCACTGCTTCTTCAGCAAAGCAGAATGTCTTCGAGAATATAGACTTCTTAGGTTTAGATTTAGGAACTCTTTTAGGACATCTTGATGCAAAATGACCTATTTTACTGTATGAGAAACATTTAATAGGTAATACATCTTCATACTTACCTTTTCCTCTCCCTTCTTGCTTTGCAATCATCACTTCCAGTTCTTCTACTTTTGTTTCTTTATCTTCGAGTTGTTTCAGTTCTTCATCATACTTGGATACCTTCCTAGAACTCTATCCCAAACTATATCTCTATCTGTGGCTTCCGGACATAGTAGCCTTAAATGTAGATTCAGTCTTTGGTGTGGATTCACCAAACTCACTTATCTCAAAAGAAACAAGTTTCCCTATCAGTGTATCTCTTGTCATCTTTTTTACTGATCTGAACTCTTCAATTGCATGAACCTTCATTTTGTAGGAGGGAGGCAAGGATCTGAGTACTTTAGCCACAATTTCATCATCATCCATAGAACCACCAGCACATGTAATACCCATCACTATCTCATTTACTCTCTACATAAGAGAAGTAATATTTTCATATTCACCCATCTTCAAATTCTCAGACATGCCTTTCAAACTCTATAGCTTATCCATCTTCGCCATTGCATCTCCTTCATACAAAGTTTCCAGTTTCTTCCACATTTCGTGAGCTTTATGCAGACCTACCACATTAGCCATCTCTGAATCTGTCAAGGCACTCACCAAAGATTCGATAGCCCTGACATTACTTTCAACGTCTTTGATCTCATCAACAATGGAGGGACCATTCTAAGCAATAACATATTGATTTTTAGTAATCTTCTAGATAGCATCACCAATACACATTAAGTGACATTGCATCCTAACTTTCCACAGGGAATAGTTAGATCCATCAAATCAAGGACTTTCCTTCTTGAATGTTAGTGTCATCTTAGATCACCTCAAGCTATTAGACTTTCTTTAGAGGACCCCACTCTAATACCAATTGTTGGCAAAACAAGGACACACAACTGAGAGGGGGGGTGAATCAGTTGTAACAGAAACTAAAATTTTTCCTTTTAATCTTAACTTAATTTTAGATTTGATGAATAAACAATCAACACATCAGAGAGACAAATAACACACAATTTTTTTGTGTGGAAACCTAGTTGGGGAAAAACCACAGTGGATGTTAGTCCACAAGATTATACTTTGCTAGAAGTATAAGAGAAATAATAAAGGGAATGCACATGCATTTAGGCACATTGCCTAGAGCTCACTGCTCAATTACAAAAGAGGACTCACTATCCAAAAATAGGGTTTGGATTAAAATCATCCAAGATTTGTGAACTGAGAAAATAGCTTCTTCTCTAAGCCTGATTATAGTTCCAATTAAGCTCAACACTTCTTTGCACTTCACACAATCTTCTTCACACTCTGATCTATAACTGAATGATATTCACACATATACACATAGGAGCACGTGAAGCACCATATTCAACAATGAACTAATCTCCCTTATATATCCACTGCATGGGATTTCAATTCAACTTAGTCACCTAGGAAAATAAATCATATTTTTAATTATTTTCAATGTCGACCCAACTTAACAAATAAAATTTTAATGTGAATCCACCAAGGTTGGCCACAACATAGTGGAGAACCAAATTAACATCTCCAATATGAGAAGACTCAAATTAATTTCACCTCGAATATCCACAACACGCTCTCACCAACATGTAAGCTAGGAACAAGAAAAACTAAACATGCGCACAAAGATCTTCAACCACGAACTCTTTGAATAATGTGGACACACCACAAAGATAGAGAATAATATAGAGACACCATAGAACACTAAGAAACAATAGAGAAGCATCTAAAACACCTTAAATAACAAGAATTACACAAACTTCATTCAAAAACACTGAGAGAGACTAGCAAAACACTATCAGACCACAACATACTCAAAACTTCACGCGGACTTCATAAACTTTTGGTGGATGATCTAGAAACATTCAACATTAAACCCTTTAATCCACATCATCCAATCTTCAACGTACAAAACACAACGCCTTCTTGGCCTGCACAGTTCCACTGGGAAGACATAACACTTTCTTAAATTACAATTTTCTCAATATCCTCGACATATACAACAATTGATACACCAAATGATAATAGTGTTGACATCAATGAAAACCACATATCAGCGACCATATCAAGAACATCCAACATATATATACACATTTGTATACATGTATACATATACATACATACATACATATATATATATACACACACATATACAGATATAGCGTCGAATAGCTTATGAGTTTGCTCAAAATATATATATGTATATACACACATTTGTATACATATATACATATACATCCAGATATATATATATATCTATATATATATGCCTATATGCCTATATACATATATATACACATTTGTATACATCTATACAGATATATATATATATATACACATTTACAAATATAGTTGTGGATAGCTTATAAGTTCACTCAGAATTTTTCTCGGTCTCCTAGTTTTTTGGCCTGTCAATTCCTGTGAAAAAGGTGGCGGAGGCAGTTGTTGGTTAATTTGGGAATAGGGCAGTGTTTTCTTGGCTGTGCAGATAGAGAAGGATGTAGAAATTAAATGTTGTTTCACATCAACATTAATTGATGTATGCTTTGCATGTATTGGTGATGGTCCTAATAAGACCAACGATAAATGGAAGCCATAAATGTAACACTTTAGCCTAACACAAACAACAATAGTGAACGTTCCCTTATGCAAAACAACATGGAGTACATAACATGAAATATTTTACTACATTCCAACCATCGCCGCAAAACAAAAGACGTGAAGGAAACAATATTATTATCCACACTCACCCAAATGGCCAAACTTGCAAAACACTTAAAAATGACGCTACCAAATGCATAAACAAACATACCCACAAAAGACGAACCATAAATCAAACAATATCGATACGAACAAAGTATTGCTATTTGCACCTTCTCATATATATAGTTGTAAATATGTCTCTATTTGCATATGCATATACATAAATACACATGCATGTAATTGACATTTCCCTATCCTATACAACTTCCTCATACATATGTGTGTAGATATCCAGTCGCCTCTTGGATATCTATGCATATATGCATACACAATTCAAAATTTACAACTATCTATGACTTATTCTAAACAGAAAAATAAAAAAAACACTGCTTCCAACAATGCATCACATACAAAACCCACAAAACACAGAAAGCTCCTAGTAACATACCAACTCAAAACCTCTACCACGAAAATTCCAACCCTAAAAAAATCAATATTGGTTTCAACTATAACCCAGATGTGGTAATTCACCAAAAACATAACACATTAACTATTTTCTAGTCATTCACACAAGACACTTATTGTCTTGACTTTTATTTTATATTTTACATGTAGACATTGCTTCCCTTCTCAGATAGCATTTAGAAAAAATATCTATTTTTTTAGGGAAAACCCACAAAACACAAGAGATCTCAATTTCAACATTCACCAAAACCACAATAGATTAATTATTTTCCAACCATTCACACAAAACCGAAGCCATAAATGGAACAATACAAACAACAGTCATTGACATGCCAAAACCCACAAAACTATATTGTCTTTCCAACAACAATCAACAAAATGAAACAATATTTCTTTCAAGAATAACCTAGATGAGATGCACCTCTACCCACTTCCTTCAATAACACCCCTTCTCACTTGCTTCCTCTTTCTTCTGTTCTTTCTCGACAACTTTCCAAACAAGACCACATAATTATCACAACCCTCACCATTTGCAACCATCAACGGATGCAACAAAATAGAAGATAACCTTCAACCACCTTCACATAAATTGCACAGTTGTTTGATGCACTTGCACCTTCACAAAATTTTTCTCTCTACACTCATTGCTACCTTCAACAATAACAAAAACTCTCACAATGACACCAAAGAATATTTTATTGATAACTAGACAGACATTCATTTTGTTTTCAAGGACTTTAAAATAGATAGTACTTGCACCATCACCACTACACAAAAACCATACAACAATCAATGCTAATGACATTTCATTGGCCTCCTCTACACTTCGGTCATTTCACCGGACTTCTCTATCCTCATGCCAAACGCCCACCACCTTTTACATGGCAATGGAAACCCAAGTCCTACACCTTAAACCAACAGGGCTTATGATAATGCTGACCACACTATAACCCATCCACCAAGTTTTCCCCAGCACCGGCAAAGTTGGAAAACAATGAGGCTGACAAAAATTATGGGAAAAGTTGACACAAATAGCCTATCAGGTAATTAAAAATTAAGCTAGTTTATTTATCATTTTCCATCTCAAATTAAAGCCACAATGTAAAATTGACCATTGTTATTTTGAACATAAATTTTAACATTTGCACTCATTCCTTTCTCTTTCTATTTAATTTATTTTCACTCACATTAGTGAATAATTTAAAATTATATTCTAAAATATTTTATGAAATTACAAAATTTTGAGAAATTCACTTAGTAAACTCATTCCATAGATGTAACTACTTCACCTATAGTTCTAGGTTCCTTATAGAACCTAAACCCCTAGGAGTGTAGTTTTATATTTTAAAGTTCGATGAATCCAAGTTTCTCATGGAACCCACCAACTAAAACTACAATGTGTAGTATCTAGTTTCCCTTTTTCATCCCTCAACTTGAGCTTGATCAACATAAAATAAATGTTTCATGGTTGCATGTTCCTCCCAAAGCTTGAATCCCACCAAGAACGTAAGAGCCAAGGTTACATGATAAATCTCTCTTAGCTAATGGAATTAATTCCAACCACTCTCATACCTCTCTTTAAATACCATTAATGAATAAAACTGTTTTGTATGGGTAGATAATGGGTATGTGTATACATTGTTAAGTTATATTTAAAGGATAGAGAATGAGGAAAAAGCTAATATGGAGGCATGAACACTCCTTGCAATAATTGAAATTGTGGATTTTTAGAGTTTCCTTTATATATGTGCACATTTCCAACTTTGATTTGGCCTATATTGGCTATATGATCCTTCATTTTTATTTGTATGAAGATGGAAAATCAATTAAAAATATAGTAGTTACAAAACTAGAAAAAAAATGAAATTGGTATTGTAACGATCTGAATTTAACTCAAATTTTTAATAACATATGCAACTTTGGAAAGCTATATTCAACCTTGATTGAGTGTCTCACTATTTATGATGTGCATTTCTAGATATTTTCCTAATTAGCTGGCTAGCTAGATGATTGTAAATATTTATAAGGATTTTGCAAGTTGAGTAAATCTATGGGTATACTCATCGATTACTTAGTAGAATAATTTAATATTATGTGACTACCTATTATTTTTTCAATGTTTAAGTAGAACCTAGATTAATTGTTTAATTTGAAAGGCCTAATAAATTATTATATCTTGATTACATTATCACCTTAATTTTAGTTATTGCATGTCTCAAGTATTAATTTTATGAATTTTTTGAAAAAGGAAATAAAATAACTAGTTTTTTATTGTCTCCTTCTCTAAATCATTCTCCACACATTCAAAGGAAATAAATATAAATATCCTTTAATTTTTTAACTTTCTCTAGATTGTTCCAACTACTATGTTTGAATGTACATGATAGTAGAGGGGGATATTATAAAAAAAATTCACTAAATTTTATGTGGTTGATTATATATTCTATAATAATATTCCTACCTATGAATTTTTCAAATAAGCATATAGGTTTGAATTGACAACCAATGTAATGATGGATTATAAAATTTGTATAATTTGTGTGAGGTTTAGTGTTCAATTTTTAAATCAATATTTTTGTAGTACCTTAGGGAACCTAGCCTTGGTTTAGTAGAGAAAGAAGGGAAGCAAGTAATACCCACCTCACTAATATTTCTTGAATTTCCCAACCTAAATATAGGTTTTGTTATACTCAAATTCCAAGATTAACACCCTTGGAGCTTGAGATACTATTTTATATTAAAAATATAGGTTCATAACTAAATAAAAAATAAAATTACATCATTTTTGGGGTTAGCTTAACTTTGGTTTTATGGGTATGTGCAGGATCATCATGGAAAACACAGGCTCTTAAGTGGCAAAAAATTCAGAAAAATCAGTGTTAGTAAACTTGATGTAAAAATTTGAATAAGTTATCTATATTATTTCAAAAATATGTAAGAATAGAATCTATAGAAAATTGAATGTAGTTTCTAAACTACTAGGTTTATTTAAAAATAAATAAAATCTATTTGGTGAAAATTTGAAATTTCAATGCAGAGTACTTAAATTTCAGGGAAAAAAAATAAGAAGTAATGTCTGTCGACCACCTAACCATAATAAAATTATAATATTTTTTTATAATATTTTATATGTAAGTAGAGGACTCATGTCCGGATGTGATGCATATTTTTTTGTAATTTTTTTCCAAGTAAATAATTAATTATTATTGTTTTATTACAAATTTTAAAAAATATAAAAACTCGTATGTCTAAACACCTTAACTTGGTCAAAACTTCATGAATTTTTATTTTTATTTTTTAATCCTATAGTATGTGAAGCATAGAATGTGACGCATGTTTTGGATTCAAAAAATGTGTTACCATTTGAAATTTATAGATGTTTTTCAATCAGCCTATCGATAAGGACTTTAGTCATAATTCTAATAGAAAATAAATAATTATTATTTATTAAATTCAAATTAAAGCATAATTTATATTGGTGGAAAGCTGAGAATCTCCTCTAAAAACCCTTTTTGTTTCATCAATTTTGGATAAAAATAAAGTCGTCAGCCACATACCCTACAAATATCCATAATATTGCCACTTTTTGGTCCCTCATGATCCTGCACATACCCTTATCATTCATTCCTTAGTAACAATATTTTTTATCAATTATAATTGAGTTTGGGTAGGCTTGGCATCTCATCAACATACACCAACAAATGACACCCACAATGGAAAAGAGGGTTGTTGGACTAAAAACAAATTAAAGACTCTATTGGTGGCTACAAATCTCAATCAATACTATTCCTTGGACATATGAATGATACTTTAATAATCTCCTCATTTTTGTCAAGTGGTTATTGTACTATCCACGAGAAGAGATTTTTTTTTTGTGTTCATGTTTCATGAGCACAAATCAATTTTTCTACACTTGGGTATATGCATTTTTGTTCTTCTTCCAAAAATTGAAGCATGGTTTCTTTCCTAGTATAGAAACTGTGGATGTTGAAAATTTGCAAATGGTTAAACCTTAACACAAAATCCTTATGCTAGTCATTTGAAACACATTTTAATTCAACATCCCTATGAAATACTTGACTATGATAAAATATGCAAACTAAATAAAACAAAGATAATGAAATGCAAGAATATAAAAACATAATCAAAACTTTTATTTTATAGTGGATTGGTGCTATTGTTGAAAATAGCCCTTTCCCAATCCTTGATAGATAAGCTAGATAATGATAGATGGGAAAAATCATTTCTCAAATGAGGAGAGTGACTTTGTATAAGATTTGTGGATGAAATTGTGGAGGAGTTGATCAAGAATGAAGCCTTTCATTTATGATTATTTTGATGAGAGAATGGCCAAATGGATGAATGTGGGATAAATAACAAGCCAATGAGATGAGGCCACTTGTCAACTTGTGAGTGGTTGAGGAGTACATGCAAGATTTGGGAAATGTGCCCAATAGGGGGAAATTCAAATTTGAATTTGAGAGTTAATGCTTAGTTTGAACTTTGCAAGGGACATGTAAGAGACATTAATTGCTTATAAATGACTTGTTCGATGTACATGTCCACTTGTTTTTGAATTCAAACTTGAGGGAATATTCTTCAAAGATGCCATGTTGATGGAAAATGTTGGATTTAATAAATCAATAAATTGATTTATTTGTGCAAGTGGCAAAATATAGAGAATGTGATGGGTAGTTAGGTTAGGATAATTAGGATTAGATTAGCTTAATGATGATTAGGAGAGTTTGACCAATTTGACTCAAATATTCTGATTTATTTAAATCAAAGAGGGATGGAATATGCATTTGGATTTTAATTAAATAAAGTTTGGCTTATTTAATTAAAAGGTTGATGATAGGCTTAAATTAAATAAAGTTAATTTATTCAATTTAAGTGGATAATCCTTAGAGATTAAATGAACCTGATTTTCCTAATGAATGGATTTAATGAATGTGATTAAATTTATGAGCAGATGAATGTGAACTTGGTACATAATGCCAATTTCATGTGTCTACATTTTTCCCCTCTTTGAAGCAATGTTCTTGCTGCGTTGGTTCAAAGAATAAACTTTCCGCGATCAAAAATTTAAAAAATTTCTGATTTTTTTAGATGCCCCAGCGGAAAGTACACTGGTACATTGCCCCCTTGAGAGATCGAGCAAAAAGATTCTATTTGAGGTTCGATCTCTCGATAAAGAGGTTCAAAATCTATGGTTATGCAAATGAGATGGTTTTAAGATGCTTAGAATAACAAATCTATATTATCTTAAACAACTTAAATGATGATATGATGTGAGATGGATGAGATGGCTGATGTGATATGCTGTGATTATGCAATGGACGATTTATGATATTCTTAGTGTAATACCCCTCATGTTACTGCTTGTTCTTGACATTTTCTGTGGTTTTGTTTGGCACATTGTGGTTTTGATGATACTGTTGATATTATGTTGTGGTAGCTTATATTGTTACTCATTATATTACTCTTATGATGCCATGGATATTATAATGACATTTTTATTACGATTATTTTGATGGAGTTAATTGGAATGTAGTAGGCTAGAGAATAGTAATTGATGATGTTGATGGGAATTAATGTAATTCTATAATGAAATAGATGATGATATGATTTGGTGAGAAGACAGGTAGCATCACTCATTCGCGAGCGCCCTGCTACGCTGCAAATCCTTCTCACGATGCTTTGTAATTGATTATATGTATGTATGTTGTGTATCACCTTGTTGGATGCAGGCTTTGCAGGAATAAGACTCGATTCCACCTATTTCGATAGGTCTGGGCGAGCATTTTACCAACCCAATGGCAAGAAGTTGAACAAAGGTGACATGCAAGTAACTCTGTTCCAAGATGTCAACTGTCTTGTACCTTCTTGGTTTTGTGCGTCTTGGTCATAGCTATTTTGTTGTTACATTGGTCTTTGTATGTTATTGTGATTTTATGACTTATCTAATGTGGTGTATGGTTTTATATTGTGATTTAAATAATTAAACAATTAATAAAATAAAAGATATAATAATAAATAAATAATTAAATAAATAAATGTTAGCAGTAGTTTGTGAAAATATTAAATTTATTTTGAGAAAATCTTGCAAATGGTTGATTTCAATTATTTTAATGGGCATGTGATTATTTAATTAAGTGTTTGTGGAGATGATAAATAAATAAATAAATAAAGTTAAATTTTGTGGATTTGAATATATTTAAATTTTATTTATTTCTGGAGAAGTGACTTTTGGTATTCACGGGAAGAGGAAACGGAAGAGACTTTCCGAGTGTTGATTTTATTTAGGGGTTTTTCTTTGTATGGGGTTGCATTCTTTTTTTTTCGGATTCCGAAGAAATTTTGCATACATCTTTTCTGTCATTCTGGAGGAGTATAGCATTCTCTTTCTATTATTCTGGAGAATTTATTGAAGAATAAGGTTCAGTTTGAGGGAGGTTTTGGATCTGTTGCTGGAAACATTCGGCATCGAAGGAGTAGCTTTGCAAAAAGAATTTGATCAAGCTTAGGAGAAAGCTTCCATAGATCCGCTACAGACACAAGACACCAGGTTCTCTTTCTCCGTTCCAATTATCTTCTTTTTGTTGCAACAAATGAAATAAAAATTGTTTTCGTGAATGAAATTTCTTCTTGAGGTTTGAAATTAAATGTGTGTTGAAAGAAAACTCTACTGGGTCTTTAGAAATATTTTGGACTGTTATTCAATTGAAAGATATTTTACTTGGGTTCGAGATTGATTGTTTATTAAAAAGAAATTTGGTTGGGTTCTGGAAATAAACAGTATTACTGTAGTTTTTTTCTAAAAAAATAATAATAAATCAATTAAAAAATAATCCCCTTACTGTGAATTCTGGGTTGTGTATATTCTTGTTAATATATATATTTTACAAATACATTATATATATATAAATGTATATATACAACTTGTACAGTTGATTATCATTCTCTGTTTTCGAAATATTTAAAATATAGTATATATATATTAGATATATATATATATACACACACACATATATATAAATATTGAATGAAAATTTAATTCTAAAGTTTCAAATTTCGCCGTACTTCCGTCGGCCTTACTGACTTTTGTTTTAGTATTATAAAACCCTGATTGAGTGGTGGTTCAGCCTCGGCCGTACCCACCACCCAGCCGACCTTTGTACCGGTGCAACAGTCTGCGAACTGTCCATGACAGTCCTTCAGACTGTTGTGAATAGTCCGTAGACTATCCGTGGTCGGGTTTAACCCCGTGCGTTGGATGGTTTTCTTTCCATTCAAAAGGAGCTTCGAATATGTGCTTTATTCAAAACGAAAATTCTTTTTAAATTATAATGTACATGGTATGCATTTATAAATATATATATATATATTTATTAATTCGTTTAATTATATTTTGTAAGTCAGAATTTCACTGTTAAATTAATTTAATTAATTTTGTCTATAAACAAATTGTTTCTCTTTCTGGTATGAATAAAACAAGATTTTATTATAGTGGAAATATGAAAATAGAAAAGAATTTTTATTAATTTGTTAAATTATGAACTTTGATAGGATAATATAGTAAAAAGGAAATTTATGAATATATGTCAGCATTGATTATTTAATTCTTGTTTTAGTGTGTATACTGTGGAAATGGAATTTATTATGGAATTAAATAAGTTATTTTTTTATGAAGTTGAGTCTTGTAGACTTGTTGGGTTCAGGACATTGTGAGTGCATTGATGTGGGAACCCCATTTGTGTTAAAACTGTAGTCTTCCAGAGGATTGTGATTTTGTTGGATTTAGGCCTTTTCCTTATGAGTATTTGATATGTCATGCTTTGAGAACGAGACATATAGACTTGTGAGATTTGATAATGTACTTATTTAGCGAGATGGGTTATGCCTCGTGTGTTATTATTGTTCTATTTCAACATGCATGATTGTGATGGTTCAACCCCTATTTCTTTTTGGTTTTGGTTGGGTCTCTAGGGAGAGTGGTTCCTCGTGGGGGCTAGCGCCCCGCTTAAGGGGAAGGGCACAGGATAACCCATGAGTGAGTTAGTAATCAAGTGAAAACCTAATAATTAACTTAGGAGGGTTGGGTAGTAATTTCATTATAATATTTTAAAATGGATGCCTCATCTTCATTAGTGCTTCCGCAGACTAATGGAAGGCTGAGAAGGCTGTGGTTGGCAAGGTCGTGACCTCGTCTTCACGAGAGGTTTACGGCTCCGCATGAGTCACCCTATGGAGCAGTGCCTCTAGTTGGGAGGAAGGGCACAAGATAGCCATAGATGGGACCGGTGCCTCCAGTTGGGAGGAAGAGCATAGGATAGCCCATGTAGGACTATGCGATGACACTCTCCCCTAGTTGCCCATGTGTTTTACTTGTTTGTGATCCTCTGGAAGTATGTTATGGGAGTTGGTTTAGATTGTTGATAAATAGATTTATTTTGATAATTTATGGAATATTGTCTTGATACATCTTTGGTGTACTTTGTGGTCTTGTATGATCCCATTGATATTTGACTTATGGCCTTGTACTCTTATGGTATTGTTATATGATGTTATTGTTTTGTTTCATTGTAATTTGGAGTATTGTGTTATGGCTCTATGTTTGGTACTTCTTGTATGTTTGTACATCAGTTCTTGTCAGTTGGAAATCTTGGTCGGAGTTACTTCTTTGTCACCTCTTAGCACGGGGGTGGTCGGGTGGAACGTGCTCCGCACACCATTGGGTTCCCCATCAATGTTCATTGGCCAGTCTCATCCTATTGAAGATTTGTACCAGTTGAACTCTATGCATTTTGATAATCTTGTATATTGTATTCATCCCACATGATTGGGAATCATGATGTAAATTATGTTTATGGATATGTTGTATATTTAAAAGATGTTGTAATGTAATTTCAACCTTGTATCCTTATTTGGCTATGTGATTCCTCATGGTTTCACCTGATGATGGAATCTATGTATATATCTAATGTTGTCTTTAATAGTTCCTTCGTTGTTAGAATGCTATCTTATGTGTTGATGCTTGTAATGTTTAATTCGATGTGAGCTCGCGTGCCCCAAAGAACATAGTCGGTTATGTTATTTGTATTGTAATGAAATGAAGTTTATGATTATGTATATGATTGTTTAATATTTGGTATATTGATTATTTTATTTTCTTTTAAAAAAAAAAATTGTGCTTTTTTTTGTGATTGTTCTTTGGGGTTTGCACGGCGGGCGTTACACTTAGATGAACAGATCTATATTATGATGATGAACATGCATGTCCGATGATATGTAGAATACTGATGAATGCAGGATGGATGCATTGGTGATGATGATTAATTATTCATGATGTGATGTTAGTGTGGAAAAGATGAAATTAGATGATGACAAGAGGATCCAACAAGCCAACTTTATGAGAGATGATGATGATGATAGATGATGATTTTCTTATCAAGGATTGGGACTTTTAAAAGGGCTACTTACCTTATGTTTGATAACACACATAGGCACGATGCATCAAGGAAAAAAGAACTAGGATGGTGTTGTACCTTGTGCGATGGACTTTGACTCGACAACCAGATAGGAGTATTCTTGTTCACACTTGACATACGGAAACCTTGCTAGGACATACCTAACAGAGCAAGTATTCGCCTAGTTATTTTACAAGAACATCCAACAAGCACAACATACAAAAGGATAATGATCGTTACCCCATTCCTATCTCTCTAAATCCTTCATTTGGATATCATCGAGAGGTCCTTGGAATGAGCACAATAAGATAAATCAAAAGAAAAGACCAAGTACGCAAACAAGCCAATGTTCTTCATATCTCTAGCCAAAGGGATTTTGTTTTGATAGGATAAGAATCTAAATTGATATCCAATATGATGCCCATTGTTGGAATGATATATCCTAGGACATGCATTGTATAGGATGATGATGGTTTCATAAGTTGATTGCTAGGCTGTTAATATAAGGTTGAATGACATGTCTGAAGAATGATTTGTTGTTTGCTTTTGATTTTAAGAAGTTTGACTGCTATGATTGTTTTGTTTGTTTTTCCAAAGGATGAAGGTGATTTTGATTGATTATTTCGCATGAAAGCGAGATGGGACGAATGGATTTTTTTTCAAATATTTGGATGTTTTTGACATTTTTGGAATGTGAGGTTTTTTGGCATTTTGGATTTTTTCAAATTTTGATTTTTCGATGTTTTAATTTCTATTTTTATGTTTGGCATTTTGTTTTTGTTTTTTTTTGGTTTTTTTTGTTGTTCTGCGATCAAAGATTAGCCTTGCCTACATTTAAGCTCAGAGATGACGTAGTTCGGATTCCAATGATTTTGATGTTTTTTTTACTTTTTGAGTGTTTTTGGATTTTGATATGTTTTGAATGTGTTTGGATTTTCTGATCTTTTGATGTTTTTGGATATTCTGATTTTGACGATTTATATATGGATATGATATCAATGCTTTGTTTGGGATTTTTTTGAAGACCAAGCTAAGGTTGATTGATCGAATCGATGGATTGATGATGATGATAACATTGTTGAGGATACACAATAATGGAAGGATTCGATTGATCAGGATTGATTAGGATTGATGATGATAACACTGTTGAGGATGCACAACAATGCAAGGATTGGATTGATCAGGATTGATAATGATAGCATTGTTGAGGATACACGACAATGCAAAGATAGTGTTAAGCAACACAAGGATATCCCAAGATGATGATTTTATGATTGGATTTGATTGATCAGGATTGTTGAAGCTTGGTTTGGAACAAAAGTTGTTCGAATGATTTGACGTGACATTTGAAGTGCAACTTAGATGTGACTAATATCGATTGTTTGGATTGGTGTTCGATGAAAGATGTAGCTTGATAAAAAATGTCTTCTTGTCAAAATGTGCCATGGGCTAGTGATTTGGATTCTGGCTCATAAATGCTTTGACCAATTTGGTTTCATGTTTTCCAATGTTCGGATCACCACATAAGTTGGAGGATATAGATCAAGATTTATTCCTGAACCAAGATACGAGATATCTGCCCCCAATGTCTAGCAATGTATGGATGGATGGATAAGGTAAGTATGCAAAGGATGCCAAGGATTATCTTGAAATAAGCTAAAGTGTTCAAATAAAGGAATGCTTCATTGGATGATGCTTCATGGCTTAGATAACGTTGGATAGGATAGGATCAATGAAAATGGCCCATGTTAAGATATTTACCATAAGCAAGCATAAACTATGCACCGAAGCTTTCAACAAGATCAAGATAATTTGGATGATGGATGCAAATGGATGAAAATGGTTCATGGATAAATAGATTTATTCTAAGATGGATGGAATGTCGGATTTATTATGGATGGGATGAGATGCTTTCACCTAAATTAGTGCACGTAGATGCTCGATTCCACACATGACACCTGTTTGCCAGGTTTTCATCATGGTGCCTATCCAAAGTGCCACTGTATTGGTTTTCACTAGAGGACGATTTTTCTCTCTTTACTATTTTCAATCCTTCTTTTGATTTTTTTTCGATTTTCATATTTTTGGATTTTTTTGATTTTTCTGAAAGATTTTAAGCCCATGATGAATCACAAGGTGTTGTTGATGTAGATGCCCCTGTGATAATGTGCCATCGATAGCTTGCTTGAAGAAGTTCCTTTGCTAAGATACGTGCACTTGAATGCAACTTTTGAGATTCCTGATTTGCTTCATCGATATCGAAGTTAACTTTATCTTTGTGCGCACATTGCGATAGAGTGCCTTCTAAATCCTTATGATGAACGGTCGTTGCCAATACATGGTCAATGTGAGAATTAGATATTATGCGTGGAGGCGTGGACGAAGTGTGTTTAGGGATAAGAGATGGATTGGTTGACAGCTTGGAACCTTTGACTCTCCAAACATGGGAAGATGAGCAATGATGGGTGTATACAAAAGTGTGAGTGGAATTAGGACCAACTGCTTGATACACTTTGTACATCACTTGAAAAGCCTGCTTTTTCTTTTGTGGACATATTTGATGGATACTTTTCCCTTTTTTATTTTACCCCATAGTTTCTTTGACTAATGGAGTTTGATAGGGATGATCTTTCTTTGTATTTTTTGGTATCCATTTGTATTTGATTTGTCCGTTATGCTTTTCAACTTCTTTTTCTTTGATAAATTTTTTCATACTTTGATTCAATTCTTTCTTTTGAGATTGGTCCCAATTCATGGATGGGATGATGGGTGGATGAAGATTCATGACGTGACTGGTTGTAGTATTGGCATCGGTTTCATCATAAGGATTATTCGTGCTCCCTATGTTGATGCTTTCTTGAGACGAAGTTGCCCCTAGTATAGTGGTAGTAGTGCCTTCATGCTTTGATTCCACCTATTCTGAGATGTCTTGTTCAATAAGCATGCTCTGAAAAATGACCACTGCAGATGATGTTATTTCGATTGGATGCTCTACTGACTTTGGAATATACTGTTCTATCTGACTTGTTTTCTTGAGTGGATAATACTGAATATCTTTATTCATGATGTCCTCAGTTTGAATTTGGGATATATCTGATACTGTTGTTGACAACTCTATTTGACCGTAGGAATTGATAACTTGCTTTTTTTGTGTAACATAATCCTATTTAAGATGAAGATCATCTATGTGTCCATCCACAAAAATCATCTCATGGGTAGATGGAGGAGTATGTGCTATGTGGATGCGATCATCTTGTGTGGATAGGAGAATATCCATTAGATCACTGTAATATCTTGGAGATACAAATTTTTGATCTTGATTGATTTCGAAGTTGCTTTCGACATGCTTTGGATCAAGTTCTTGACATGGGTCAATTTCAAAGGATGGATTGCTTACAAAGGGTTCTTGGATGTCGTCATTAGTCACAATAAGTGGTTCAATATCCTCAAGTGTCGAGTTCATGGTTCCTTCATTAGCTGTAACCATGAGATCAAAGGGGGTCAATATGTCTCGGAAAGGACCATTGCTAGACTTTGGTGAAAGACGTTGATCATGCTTTGGCATAAATTCTTGAGATATGTCCTCTAACTTATTAGGTGATGTAGAGACATTTTCAACATGATCATTGGTAGATGGATTGTTAATTACAGGATCAAATAATGTTAACATTCCTTGAAATCGATCACTAAAAGGTGGTTCTTGATATATGGTAAGTTGATCATCGGATGAAGTGAAAACATCTTCCATGCGCCCATTGATGGAGAGATCTTGATCATTGTTTTCAACAATTGTGGTGGAGGGATTCCCAATGTCTTCAACCATAGGGTCAAATGACGTTGACATTTCTTGAATTGGATCATTGTCGGGTATTGTTGTTGGATTTTGATCATGATTGAAAAGTTACTTTTGATGTATGTTGATTTGATCATTGGATGAAGTAGGCACAGTTTCAAGTTGCTCAGTGATGGATTTATCTTGTTCTTTGTTTTCAACAGTTGTCATTTTTTGTGTTTTTGCTTGTGTTTGTTGGGTAGCTTGAGATACTTGTTGCATGGCTGGATATTGTTGGATGGCCTTTTCGTAGGCTTGGTGAGCTTTTAGTGCAATGTCATATTGTCTTGCTATGTTTGGTTTTGGTGGTAGTGGTGGTGGATTTGGAATTGTGTTGGATGTAGTGACAAGTGGTTGAGATACGCTTTGAGCGATAATGGTAGTGAGGGGTTGAGATATGATGGGTGTGATAGGGGTGCTTGGAGTGATTGAGGTGATAGGAATGGTTGGAATGACTGAGGTGATAGGTCCTTGGGAGACCACATTTTGATTTGTCAGGATTGATGTTGTCATTTGATTAGATACCATCTGTTGGTGCGATGTCAATGGTATATTCAAAGGATTTGATGTGATGGATTGATTGGTGTTAGGTGGATTGATTTGGATGGAGTGATTGGTGCTAGGTAAAGGGGGAAGCCCTAAACCAAGGAATGATGTTGATATGGGTAATGTTGGTGGAGATGTCTCTTGGCGCAATGACTCAACTATTTTGGTAAGTGTAGCAATTTGATCATGCCAAATTTGTTCTTGATTTCAATTTTGACTCCCTTGATATAGTTGATTTGGATTTTGTTTAAGCAAATTTGGAGTGTGTACTTGTGTTTGATTTTGGACAATGTTATAATTTGGGATGATGTTCAAATTTGGCATCATAGGTTGAAATTGAACATTGTTGATGTTGGGAATCACATTGCCTTGACTTGGAGTCGTTAACATCTTGTTTGGACTTTGAACAACATTTGTGTGATTCACAAACATATTTATCCCAAAGTTTTCCGTATTCATGTTTGAAAAAATTGTACAAGTTTGGTACATTCTCATTTGGCATGTAGGGATTTGGTGGGATGATGTTGTTCATTTGAAGGATCATGCATTGACTATTTGGTTGAAAGACTTGTAGGTTTGGATTTAGATTTACCATTGGGAAATGTGCTCAAATATTTGATTTGGGCATACTCACACTTGTTGTTCCATTAACATTTTTCGAAGGTAATGATCCTATGTATGGATTGTGTAGATGTGAGTGTTGATAATCAATCGGCGTTGTAAGGCTTTGATAGCTTAGTTGACTTGGATTACTCATGATGTATGGATCAAGTTTATATTCCATGTTCCCCTTGTGTTTTGACCTTGTTTGCAAAAGTGACCTCTAAGGTTCTTAGGACTAATGATGAGATGAAGGATGAAAGGTGTAAATGATACGTGTGTTGAACGTTTAGGAACTTTGGATCAATGCTAGACTTAGGGTTTGATTTTGATTGGTTGATTTGGATAATGAACTTGAAAAAACCTAAGATGTTAGATGCTATCTTAGGATGAACTTGTTCAAAGGAGTGCTAATTCAATTAAATGTATGAGAAAGGATGCATTCCCCTACACCTAACTAAACAAGGTGATTTTGATTTTGATGATCTACCCAAGTCTTAGAATGATGTTTCCAAAGATCTAAAGTTGTTTGGTGAGATGGGATGATAAATGTTTGGGGTGGATGAAGTGTTTGATTTGATACTAAATGAACCTAAGGACTTGTTTACTAGACCAAGATAGTGAAGAACATGCCTTTTTCTAAAAGTAATTCAAAATCAAAAGGCCAATGTTTGCATGAAAACCATATGACCAAAATATTCCAAGCACATATGTGGGGTCCAATTGATTTAATATTTGCTTAATGGATTCTTTTTACTACAAACACACTCTTGATTAGCTTTCAAACTGAATGTCCAATGTCTCAACTTTGTCTCATTTCACAAACTATATTATGTGAAACTTTGATGAATTTAAGGCAAGGGTTACCTATTGTTGACCTTAGTAGGAGAAAATTGAGATGAAATCCAAATGCTTAGAAGCCTCTAAGGATACAAATCCCAAGGGCAAGCAATAACAGGTGAATTTTTTCAAAGATATTTGCTTCTCCTAAAGGGTTTTAGATTTGATGCTCATGGTGAATGTTGGTTTTCCAATGTTTTCGCTCAATGCACTGTGCTTTCAAACTGACTCACAAGCAATATAACATCCTAGCTCAATTGGTACATTTTTCTTGGTGGGCTTGACTCATGCCCTTCATAGTAGAAGAGATGATTTTACATGCAACCAAGGATAAAATATAAAGGTATGTTAAGAATGAAGTCTTAACCTCTATATTTCAACCAAGATTGGACATGGCAAGTAACTTATTGGAATCTAAGTTCCAATGCACCACTTTGATAAACTCATTGGATGGACTAGTTGGCTGCTACACACAAGGTTCTTAATGACTGGACATCGAGGACATGGCACCTTGCGAGTGTCCAACAAGCTACTAAAGTCTTTAATCAATCCTACTAGGGGATCTTATATGTTTTACGGTAGTACCCCATTCTAAAAGACACTGTACGGCTAAGGCCTACATACCATGAGGACTTGACAATTTAGTCTTATCCATTTATATACTGGCCCGAATGAAAAACTGGTTGGAGTCACCTTCGAGTTCTCATTTCGAATGTGTCTCTTAGGCAGGTCCCTCTAAAGGTAAACAATAGCAAGCAAGCACATCCGTAGTTTGATCGACCTTCATTTAGAAACAAAGGGAGAACACACGCGATATACCTAACTCACACTCGCAAAGTGTTTTGTTCAATTTTAAACCCAAATCGAAGTGTGTATGGGCAATTATTTATGCAACTTAATGTCACCAAAATCCTTTTGATTCTCAAGATTGCCGTGAGGTGCGAGAGAAGCGCATACGTTTTTTGATGATATTACTTTGTGTAAATAATTACAAAACAATGAAGTCACACATTCATTTTATCCTTCAAAGCAATGATTTGATTTTTTTTAAAACAGCAAAGGAAAGATGAAGATTGCCTTGTTCAATTTGTTAATCCGAATTGAAGCTAGTAAGTGTCTAATGTTCTCTTTAACCCTTTGCAACAAAAAATAAAAATGAAGTGTTCTTTTTAGAGCCCCAAAGAAAAAAGTGAGTTGATTCAAAATAGAAAATTAAAGTGCAAAATGGAATCCTTAAGCATTTAGAAATGCTTTGTTGATTTCAAGTTTGACACCCAATTATTCAATTCCAATCTTGCTTTTGTTCTTGCTTGATTTCAAGGCTCGATTCCAATGTCGATTTCTCCTTTTTCCTGTAAACATTACAAAATAAAATCTTAAAATAAATTTATTTTAAGAAATCCCTTGAGATATTTAACAAAAGGTAAAAAATAGAACACAATTTCCCTAAATACAAGATAAAATTTGAGTTCTACAATGCTTAGCTTAATCAAGTAACAAAGAATCAACATTTAATACTTTTGAGATAATCAAGATAAATTTGCCAGAAATATTGAGTTATCATAGAAATCTTCAATAACTTCAAAAACACTTATTACTTTTATTAATGCCATCCCTACAACAATGTAAAATATTTTTCATTCTCTTAGAAAGACTTGATTGATTTATTTTTTATTTTTATATTTTCAAAAAGAAGTGTATTTGAGCAACCACCTACTGCCTATAATTTCTCATAAAAACAAAAAATTCTTTTGTTCCCTACACGGACTTAAATATTCAACCACTTTCAATTGTAATAGAAAATATAGATCATTCTAAAATCTGTCCGTATAAGCCTAAAGCGCGCAAAGTTGGGGTCCACTTTGAATGCAAAATTAAAGATTATGGGATGTATTCATTTATGGATTTGAACATCAAACCAGGAATCTGCGTACTTATTGTTGAGCCTACAAACTCAATTTTGGATATGTGTGTGGGGATAGGTGCCATAGCCTTTCACATGGTTCTCCTCTCACAATGACAAAGACAATAAATATTGGATTTGTATCAACCAACCATAGATGTTTCCCACACACAATTCATCTCTTTTTAAAATGTTAGCATTTAATGGTGGAAAGAGACAAAGGAGTGATGTGATTGACAACAAGCACACATTAACTATGAGTTGGGTGCATGAGTTGGCAAATGGCAGGTGATTCGTAGCTGGAAAAGTCACTTCAACAGTTTTCTTAAGATAAGAAAAACATGATAGGCATGGAGGAAGCGTCCTCTTTAAAACAAAAAATTAATGCAACTAGTAGGCATAACAAACAGGAGATGCTAAGGCCAATACAATTTTCAGGTGTAAAGCTTGAAAACAAATTTTTTTAGAAGCTTCCTTCAATAGGTGTAAAGCCACATTCTGCAACCTTTAGCTAGTACCCATGTCTTCCCAATTGATCCTTTATAATTGAAACAAAAACATAGCATGTTAAGAGCATAGACGTAGAACTTTGAAGTGACAGTTCAAGGGAATTTAATCAATATGCTTTCAGCGCTATCTTTGTCTTGTCCCAACACAAATCTGCAAGTAGGCATACTTATAAACTTTCGTCTATGTTAATGAGGTTGTCACTGCATAATAAATAAGAACACAAACAAGTTTTTGATTTTGAGATCTACAAAATCTCTTCCACAATTCGTAACAAATATTAGTTTACTGAAAGAAAAAAAATCAACATAATGCAAAATCAATAAATTTTGAGAGCTGCAATATTAAATAAGCCAAAACGCATGGCAGAGATTTAATGCACATAAGTGCATACCCTTGGATTCAACCTTGATAGCCTTTTAAGAATACCATCCCTGAGCGTTAATCATGGCATTGGTCGACCAGTACACACAAATATAATAATAAGGAAATATAGATGAGATATATGAGATATTTGTCAAAATCCTTCAAAGAAAAGTCACCTCATGGAATGAATGATTACAAGGTACATACAGGCGGAGCAGCCAATCACGATTTATAAGTTATTAATGATCGTCAAGTTAAAGCAACAAGGTCAACGATCCATAGCTATAGAATGCAACTTCAGATTCAGACTTAGAGACTCCTACAACTTGATGGGTCGATCAATCTCACAAAGCAACAGGTCGCTACCTACAGTCTACAACAACGCAGATTCATAGCACTACCCATAGAACTATATAGGAGATTCATGGCAATTTTGAATGATTATTAAGTTATTCGGGGAGCAAGACTATAGTAGACTAAGATAGTGGGAGCAAGACTATGGTAGTGAGAGTGGGGTTTAGTCGAGATAGGCGACACTAAGTTATCTAAGGTAGCAGGGGTTAGGGGGTGCTAGAGTAGTAATAGTAATCGCAACAAACACTCTTCGTTGGATCAAATCTCAGACTACTATACAGGTCTACGAAAGAAAACACCGCCCCTCACATCTTAAGAAGATCATACTATCATAGTGATTTATTCAACACCACCCCTACCATCTAAATATCAGAAGTTGACTAGAGATTTAACCGATCTAATGCAGCGATGATCCATTGTAACACAATGACGTTAATTTTTGCACAATATTGCCCTCCTTCTAGCACCATAATGTGGATGTTGAAAATATGCAAATGGTTAAACCTTAACATAAAATCCTTATGCTAGTCATTTGAAACAGATTTAAATTCAACATCCCTATGAAATACTTGACTATGATAAAATATGCAAACTAAATAAAACAAAGATAATGAAATGCAAGCATATAAAAACATAATCAAAAAATTTATTTCATAGTGGATTTGTGCTATTGTTGAAAATAGCCCTTTCCCAATCCTTGATAGATAAGCTAGATGATGATGATAAGATGGGCCAAATTAGTTCTCAAATGAGGAGAGTGACTTGGCATAGGGTTTGTGGATGAAATTGTGGAGGAGTTGATCAAGATTGAAGCCTTTCATTTATAGATTATTTTGATGAGAGCATGGCCAAATGGATGAATTTGGGATAAAGAACAAACCAATGAGATGAGGCCACTTGTCAACTTGTGAGTGGCTGAGGAGTGTGCAAGATTTGGGAAATGTTCCCAAGAGGGGGAGATTCAAATTTGAATTTGAGAGTTAATGCTTAGTTTGACCTTTGCAAGGGACATGTAAGAGACATTAATTCCTTATAAATGACTTGTTGGATGTACATATCCACTTGTTTTTGAATTCAAACTTGAGGAAATATTCTTCAAAGATGCCATGTTGATGGAAAATGTTGGATTTAATAAACCAATAAATTGATTTATTTGTGTAAGTGGAAAAATCTAGAGAATGTGATGGGTAGTTAGGTTAGGCTAATTAGGATTAGATTAGCTTAATGATGATTAGGTGAGTTTGACCAATTTGAATCAAATATTTTGATTTATTTAAATCAAAGAGGGATGGAATATGCATTTGGATTTTAATTAAATAAATTTTGGCTTATTTAATTAAAAGGTTGATGATAGGCTTAAATTAAATAAAGTTAATTTATTCAATTTAAGTGGATAATCCTTAGAGATTAACTGAACCTGATTTTCCTAATGAATGGATTTAATGAACATGATTAACTTTATGAGCGGATGAATGTGAACTTGGTGCATAATGCCAATTTCAAGTGTCTAAAAAAACAAATTATGTTATCTATTTTTTTTATACCTTTTTTTTTTCTAGTTATTGTATGTCTTGTAAAATTTTATGAATTTGTTGCCAAAAAAGATAAAATAACTAGTCTGTTATTGTCTCCTTCTCTAAATCATTCTCTACACATTCAAAGGAAATAAATATAAACATCCTTTAATTTTAAATTTCTCTAGATTGTTCCAACTACTAGGTTTGAATGTATATAACATTAGAGGAGGCTACTATAAAAGAAAAATCACTAAATTTTATGTGGTTGATTATATATACTATAATAATATTCCTACCTCAGGGTTTTTCAAATAAGCATATAGGTTTGAAATGACAACCAATGTAATGATGGAATATAAAATTTGTATAAATTGTTTTAGGGTTAATGTTTAGTTTTTAAATAAATATTTTTGTACTACCTTAGGGAACCTAACCTTGGTTTAGTAGAGAAAGAAGGGGAGCAAGTAATACCCACCTCACTAATTGGTCTTGAATTTCCCAACCTAAACATATGTTTGGTTATACTCTTCCCAAGATTAACACCCTTGGTGCTTGAGATACTATTCGATACCAAATATCTAGGTTCACAACTAAATAAAAATAAAATTTCTCTCAGTTTTTATTTAAAAATACCTTTTGTCGGCTTGTGGTGAGGTATTATTGGGTAATTAGGGCACAAGTGTGTATAAATAGGTGTTTTTATCTTCATTTTACATCTCCCAATCATCAAGTTCACTTGCATTTATCAATTAGGATTCAAGCACTTTGCATCATTTGATCAAGCAAACATCATTTGACTTATCTTTAGATTTCTTCAACAAGGGTTTGGTAAGTTGATAACATTTTCGTGTTATTTGTTTATCATTTGCTTCATATTTCATTTCATTATTTTATTAAGGGTTTGATTACCAAAGTGGGATTTGACCAAGGAAAATCCCTTTGCCCTAACTCTTAACCATTTTCCCCCTCTTGCATGTGTGTTTGCAGACTTGTGTATGTAGATTTATCAAGCAATTAAGTGTTGAAAAGTGGACAAGACGTCAAAAAAGTGTTTCGAGTCAACAAAACCCTATTTTATGCTTGGAGACAACCTACAATCTATTTTCTATAGATTTGACTTTGTCAACCTGACAAGAAGACAACTGCAGATTTGGAGCTACCAAATTGACCCGTGATTTCACATAATATTGGAAGAGTACTGATTCACTATCAATGGAAAATGAGTCCCACTTGGAGGCTGAAAAGTGTGATTCTATCATATTCTAGTTCCTAACAGTTGAAAACCTGTTTCAAGAGATTTTACCAATAGGAGGATTGATTCACAATCACTGGAAAATGAGTCCCTCTAGTGATTTTGACTGATTTCTACTAGCATTCAAATAATTCCAAATTCAACATTCATTGCCCAGGTGCACTCTGTTAAACCTTCTTTCAATTCTGTTTTGCATTTTTTCATGTTTTAGTTCATTCTTCATATCACACCATGTTTTTGAACATTGCATTTTAATCAATAGTTAATCAATTCCATCATCTAGTTGTATTTCAACATTGCATTTAGTATTAATTACAATACACAATTATTTATTTGAGTGAAACACCTCAGTTTTGTTGGTTATTCTATCTCGAGCTCCTTTTAGGTGGAAGATCCTAAGAGTGCAAGAGAAGTCTATAGAATCCAACCACAAAATTTTTGGTTCATTTTGGTGAACCTGCATATTGAACACTTTATCTTTCGGATTTCAATTGCATCTTACATCTTAGGTTTCATTTGCATCAACATTCAATTAGGGTTTGCTTTGTTTTTGCATCCTAGGGTTTGTTAAATTGTATTAGTGAAAGATACATTTAGATTTTATTTTTGCATATCATATCATTCAAAAACTAAAAATCTGCATTTGCATCCTTAGTTTGCATTTGAAAACCATTAAAATAATTTATTTATTTTTGAAAAACACAAAAAAATATCATACCTGGACTCATTCACTGCCCTATACGAATCAATCCACCTGAACATTTTGAACAACAATTTCAAGCATTTTCTAGGAATTTAATACATTTTTGAACATCTCTAGTGTTATTTCTCTGTTTCAGTTTGTAGAATTTCTATTATTTACATTTTTCACTCTTAGATTGCATTACATTTGCTTTGACCCCATCTTTTTTGGTACTTGTATGAGTGTTTGGTGCCCCATTGATAATACTTTGGTGAGATGAAGTTCTAGACTCATGGCTTCTCGTGATAGCACTTTCATTATGGACCTTGGGATCTCAAGAGATCCCACTCCTAGTATAGATTAGGTATGGATACTACCACTCATATTCCTTCACCTTCCCATCCAATGCATGGTGACACACAAGCTAGTGTCATTTTGCAAGATAAAGTGATTAGTATTCATGAAAAAATTTCACATTTACAACAAGACGTATCCCTTGAAAATATTTCCACCACTTCCATACCTACCATCAAAAACCTTCATCGTTTGATTGAATGTGATGATGACTTAAAAGTTATGAAGAAAATTGCTAAGATATACAACAAACAAGTTCCTTCCACTTTCCAACTATAAAACATTGTTGTGAGTCAATGAGGATCTTACGTTCCTCATCCTTCAACAATAGCATCCATACCAACCTATACCACTCCTCAAGTTACAACAACTATGCAACAGGTTAGTCATGTGACTCCTTCCGTTATTCCAACTAACATTCCTCGTTCTTTTGTGGCATCGAATATTCCCTCTTCCACCATCACCCCTCTTAGTTTCCTCTTCACTTCCCCTAACATTACATACACTCCATCACCATTTTCCCTTCCACCTCATACCACTTACACCGATCCAATCATTACACAACTCTTTCACACCATTTCATCCATGCAACAAAAAATCTCCACCATTAACCAAAGTCAAAATACTCCACCCACATATCATGTCCATAGTAGCCCATTATCCCTAGAGATCTTATGCACATAGATGCCACAAGGAATTGAAATGCCTAGGTTTGAGAAGTACAAAGGTAAAGGAGACCCTACTAATCATGTCAATGCTTATACAACCTTGTGCATTTATTTTATTCTTGATGAGAAACTATTAGCCAAAAAATTTCCTAGGACCTTGAAGGAGATTACATTAGACTGGTTTTCAAACTTATCTAATCATTCAATCCAATCCTTTAATGGACTTGTGGATTCTTTATAAGTCATTTCCAGGTCCATATGACTCCAAAAAAGAAAATGGCTGATTTGATGCGGGGTGATCCCACAATAATGGGTTACAGTTTTTTGCCAAACTTGACATTAAAATCGGGATTTTTCACCAGACATTCACTTTCTTACACCTATAGCAGCTAAACCATTAAGGTTTTGAAGATGAATCAAACTAGTTATTTGTTAGGTATTTTGTGTAGATTCTAATTATGTTTTTTTAAAAAAATTAAAAAATAAATTGTGAATCATTTTATGTAATTTTTAATAACTTATTTTTTCTACTAATCAGCATTTTTAAAAAGTGATGTTTACTTCGGCACACAACTTTTTTTATAGATAGGATACAATCTGATTTTAAAATACAAAATTTTCACACCAATATCTATGATGGATTAATTTTTCATAATTTTTGTGTACATTATTTTATGGAATAAGGACATCAATGCCTAGGGCACATGCATTTTTTAGAATTTTTTTTCTCTATTTTTCTATTTTTTGTATGTGTGAAATAAAGAACTTGATGTTCATTGAAAATCCTACACTCACAAGAAATAAAAAATATATATAATAATCAAATTAAACATATTTAAAATTATACTTTTTAGGAAGCTTATAATAATGGCTACCTTACAAAACATAAATTTTAAATGAATTCATTTGATCACCCAAAAGGTAAATCAAAAGTGGTTTTTTATCAGCATTTTGATAGGTGTAGAGGAGACTCGATTATAGGTATGGTTTAAATCTAACAAGGTTCTATCCAAGGGGTTTTGATCTAAGGGGGTTTGATCAATCCCTCTTTAATTAAAATAATTTAAATAGAACCTTTAAAGTCATAAATCATTGTATTTTCTAAAAATATGTGATTTCAAGCAAAAATCAAGATGTCCCAAAAAGTGTAACCCATTATTGTGGCAGGACCCTGCGATGTAAACAAAACACATATGAAAAAGTCACTGATTTCATTTCACGTTATTAGTCATTGTATGCTCAAATTGTTGTCAAGATTCCTGATCAACATCTGCAAAATATTTTTATCAAAAAACTGCATACTCACCGTCAGGATAAGTTAACCATGATGAAATTCCATTCGTTCATGCATTTATGCACAACTCAGTATGAAGAGGTTGTGCAAGGAAGGTATGCAAAAGATTCCTTAACCAGATCTGCTATAGACATATATTGTGTTCTTAACTAGAATTTAATTCATGCATATGCATATGCAACTTCATTAGTTCACTTTTGTCAATGAGCATTTTGGCAGTGAGCCATTTTTTGTAGGCAATGAGCCTTTCTATTTTTCTAGGGAACCTTTTTGTTTGTTTAGCTATAATAGCTAGGCAGTGAGCCCAACTGATAGTGAGCCTTACTTGTAGTGAGAATTTTGGTAGTGAACCATTGTAAAAATCACCTTAACCGGTATCACCTTAATTGGTGTTCTATAATTAAGAATTAGCATTCTCCGTGGTTTTTCCCTTCTTGGGTTTCCATGTAAATTCCAGTGTCCTTTGTGCATGGTGTTTTTGTGTGCTTTCTTGTTCATATCTATTTGGTTATTTTCTGATTGATAGTAGTTTGCTCTGGATTAATTAAATTTAAGAAAATTGTTGTATGATAACTGATTCAACCCCCCTCTTAGTTATCTAGAATGTTCAACAAATCCTCCTCAACAAACAAATTGACATGTTGATACCCAAGTAGCTACTATAAGGAAGACAACTCTTTTGATATTTGGGGATCAGGCTAGGCAATTCGCTCCCTTGATACCCTTCATAACATAATATCACAAATTTTAGAATAGAAAATGATTACCTTTCCTCCCATTGAACTCCTTGATCCTAATAAACCTTTATCTCCAAACTTTAGATCAAATTTTATTTGCAAGGCCTCATTGATTTTAGTCGACTTTCAGTTGGCAGTGTTAATGATCAAGGAAATAAGTCTATTGCCCGTCCCAACAAAAACTTGAAAATATTTACCTAACCTATGCCTAATCATAAAAAATGAATGATGTGATGAATGTTGACACAGATGATGGCAACAATGATACTGTTCAAAAAGATCCCATAGATATTGAGGAACAAGGTCCTACAGATGATATGGTTGGATTGATTGAAGTTATACCTTGCAAGGGCTGAACTAAAAAACATATTTCATTTCTTTCGCATCTAAATATATACTTAAACATGCACCTGATGATCCTCTTTACATAGCCAAATGAATCAATGAAAATCCTACTAATGGGATATCAATTCATCTCATCTGTGGAGAGAATATGATCATGGAATAATTCTTACTTGTGAATAAGCTCTATCAAGAAACATATGATAAACCAAAAGCATGGATAAAGACACAATGGTTTCAATTGCCCTATAAAGGGATCAATCAACCTTCCTTTACAAATAGGACCGAAAACATTATAGGTCTCATTCTCCATCATCTCAACGTGAGATCAATTATGTGTCAAGCCTAGTTACCCATGGCTACGCTCCATGGAATTTGTCTTGTCGGTCATGCATAAATGCTTCAAGTTTCCCTTTGACAATGAAATATTTACCGTGCACCATAGTGGCTTTAATCCTTTGTCTTTCCAAGGGAAATTTTCATTAGATGAACCCTAGAAAGGGTTGCGTACCCACTTTTGTAGTACACGTTTTATATGGGACTCATGATACCCTTGAATGGAGGTTTGAACCTTGGTATAATTAAGTGTAATTATGTTGTGAGTATGAATGAGGTTGAGTCATCTTTTGAACCCTAGTGGATATACCCCATGTGGGTGAGTCAAATGAGTTGAATAAACTCAAGTGTCGAACTACGGTGCCTCTGCGAATTATATACGTAGGCAAGGCCGTCTAAGACGAGCCCCCGAGGACTAGGTCTGGCCCCTAGGATTTGTCCTTTTATTATTTTTGTGATTACTACTTATATATATATGTTATTGTTGACTTGTGGCTTATATAATGTTTCAGATTCTTTTTGGGTTGAATGGACTATTTAAGTCTACCTTGGAGATGTGAATTTTGTGTCTCCTATTGAATTGGCCATGATGATCTAAACAATTTAGCTATCTAACTAAAATAAGTATAGTTTATGATTGGTCAAGAGTTGTATGTCTGTTGGTTGTGTCTGCTTTGGTGGCAAAATTTGAGTATTGCAAGCGTGAGTGAACGAAATTTGAAATTTGTGTTTGTCTTTAATTGTATTTTTTTTAGTGTAAAATTTTGGGCATTACATATTTTGACCTAAGCCTATGGAACCTATTAAACTTCAAGAAAACTTATTTTTAAAATCATACCAAAATTTTGAGGTAAAATGCATAGCAAAACTATCCCTTAAAAACATGCCTCAACCTATGACCGATCCTACCATCCTTGACGAAACCATGATTGAACCTAAAAAATTCCAAACAACCAAGACCAACCTAAGACAAATCCATTTTACCTACCTCCTACAAAACACTGAGAGATAATGAAATAAATGCCGTCATGCCTCATAAAATAAAACAAGTTTTTAAAGCTAAAGAGAAAGTGGTTGAACAATCTTCAATGGTTCCTTCTATTCATCCTAGTAGGGAAGAACATAAATGTATGGTTGATAAACCTGCTCCTACATAAACACAACTTGAAATTCGTAATAAAAGAAATAGAAATTCTAGAGAGCGTATGCATAGACTTCATGATCTTTCTCGAAGGTTAAATGATAAAACAAACAAAGAAAATCATTATCCAAACTTGACTGAAATAAAAAACTATGAGTCTTTCCCTTCACTGCAATAAAAAGATCCTATACCACAACAACAACAAGAGCTAAATTCCTCTTTAGATATTATCATTCAACCTCCTATTGTGATTAACTTAGATGATGATGATGAAGTTGCTAAAATTAGTGAAGAGGTGCATAATGAATTGAATACATGGTTTTCATCTTCCATGAGATCAAACAATAATTATCCTAAGAAGATTATTGAACTTGGTAATGATCCTAGTTCAAAACTTGCTATTGTCCTTTTGGCTAGTTTTCCACCTTTTGTATATGATGAACATGATTGGGATGTAAAAGACCTGCTAACAAGTTGACTCGCATGTTCCTTACTAGTCTTTTACATTATTTCTTTTTCTTTTGTATGATTGCATGTCAGTAATGTGATCCCCTGTACTGTTCTGCTTGATATATCTCTTTCTCTTTGTGACATTCCTCTATTTGTACCTATATTCTTTTCTATGTCGTAAATATTCTATCTTTTATTTTTCTTGTGTTTTCCTTTTGGGGATGATGCAGGGTGTTGATACATTCATGTCTCTTCCATGTTGACCAATTTTTTTTTCCTTTATATTTTTATTTCATTTTTCTTGTGTTTTCCTTTTGGAGATGATGTAAGGCATCGAAACATTCATATCTCTTCCATGTTGACCCAAAAAAAATTTCTTTTTTTTCACTCTCTTTGAGTCATTCTTCTCGTTCTATGAGTATTTGGGGAATGATGACAATTTTGAGCTCTATAAAATGATTGTAGTAACAACATACTAACCCAAAATCCATGGACCCCTCGTGTTTGGAGCTTCATTTTGGGGGTAACCCATCTTTTCTCTTTTCATGAAGTAGCTTTATTTGAAAACATATGATTTGGTATAGGGATTTCCAAATAATCTCTCATGTCTTCTTTATTGTTAGCATTTATCATTTTCTAATTTAAAATAATTGCTAACAACATGGTGTTTCATATCAATTTCTTTAAAGTGGGGGTGTACATAATTGACATTATTCTTTTTTTACGTTTCTCGTGTTTCATTGTGTAGTATTCTTACTTCATGTGATGCATATTTCTCTTTGTGGTTGACATTAGATGTGATGTCCCTAAAGAGCGTGATCTCTCTTAGCATATTATATTCATCTTAGTGGCTTGATGTGACACACTGCATCCCCTAAGTTCCAAATATTCTAGTCTTTGATTGGTCCTCTCTTGGAGAAATTACATACAATTTTACCTAAGGTAAGACCTTACATGAACTAAGTAAAAATATTTTGAATGCACCTTGCATTTATAATTTTGGTTATATGGCCACCTTACATCACACACTTTTCTTTCATGTATAGCCATCTTATTTGTTCATGATTATCAAGAATACGAAGCTTTGCTTGCCTCATGAAGCTCAGAGATCATTGTTGTGTGGTTCCTTATCAAAGTAATCAAGAGGTATAGCTTTGGTCTAGTTGAATAGGAAGTCAAACTTAGGCATGACTTTCCTATAGCCACTTGATTGTGTGTCTGGGCACATACCAGCCACATGCTTATGTGTCTCATCTTTTGGATACTCACCCAATGGATAGCCTAGAGTTTTGTTGCCTAAAAGTGAGGGTGAATTTTTGGAAAAACAACCTAGATCTAATCCACAACATGTGGTAAAAATAATTGAAGCTTGGTCCATCCCTCTTTTTTTCAGCTTTATTTTTGTTTTCTTTGTCTTTGGCAACATATGCTTATGCCTTGTTATTTCTCCTTATATCCTTTTTCACGTGTATTATTTTGTTCCTATATTAGTTTTTAATAGGATATTGATCTTGGTGGATTCCACAAATCTCTTGGTGGGTGTCGTCCTATCTTACTAGCATTGGTACATTTAAACCCCTCTTGATTTGATTTCATCTACTTTAGTATGAGTTTGAAACAATTTCATCCTCTCACTAAAGTTGGGTCTAAGTGTAGTGTCAAAAAATGTTGTATGTTACATTTTTAGACTTTTTTAGGTCTTCCTTGTAAAATTAAGCTTAATTTTTCCTTTATTTAGTGTTGTAATGTGGGTAACACATTCACATTCGGTCTTGGGCCCTTGTCAACTAAATGAACCTAATCATGCCTTATTTAGGGTGTTGTAAAGTGTTTTCTTACACTTTCAAATTAATATAGGATTTTCATTAATAAATTGGGATCCTTTATAGCTTATTTTGCCTTATTTTGAATCCACAAGCCTCATTTAATGCATCTTTCCAAGGATAATCTTGATACATATATAATGAACAATTAGAAATTAATGTTTTTGGATCATGTGGCCTAGATTTAGTGATATGGGACTCATATGCCACCTTGGGCCTATGGATCCCACATAGGTTTTAGGGCCCCAATCTATATTTCACATGAATCTAATATTTTATTGAAAAATATGTTCCAAAGCCTAGCCCAATGGAACTCATTCACCACTTCTAGTGTATGAGTCTTGTGTGGTTTAAAATTAAATTAAATTAAAATTCTTGGCAAGATTTTATCCTCCTAGATCTGATGTTGGCTTGTAGTGTTGTAATTTCAATAAATTTGGCATAAAAAAGTATAAATACAAGGTTATTTCACTCATTTTTTTCCTCGCTAGTTGAATAAGCATCCTTATACCAAATTTGAGTTTACAAGAGCATTCAAGAGTGTTCAATATTTGATTATCAAGTGTTTTGGATCATTATTAAAGTATCAAGCATCATTTCAAAGTCATCATGCATCATGTTTTTTTTTAGCTAACAATTGTGATGCAGGGTTTCATAATTCAAGAGTCAAGATCCACATCCATTGGACCTATTTCATACATGTTTGCAACCTTTATTTCTAGGGTTCGGTGAGTTGCAACATTACATTTTTTTCATTCATCATTCTTCCTTTCCCTTGAACATTTCATTTCAAGGTTTGATTACCAAAATGAGGTTGACCAAGAAAAACACCTTTCCACTAACAAAACAACATTTTTCCCTCTCTTTAGTGTCTGATTTGTAGATTTAGGTTGAAGACATATTGAAGAGAAATATTGGAAATAATTTTTCAAGTTGCAAAGTTGTTCAAGTTGTCACCTTGTTTAGAAGATCACTAAAAAGATATCTACAAAGTAGAATTCAATAATTCAAATTCAAAATTAAGGTTGAGAAGACAAAGCAGAGGTTGAAGAATAGATTCATACTTTGACTTTTCAAAAAGGTCAAATTGGACTAATACACCACTTTTTATGTATGAGTTCTAGTACAATGAAATTTGTAGTTTTCAAGAATTCTAGACTTGTCTCTACCAGATTTTAGTTCCTGCCAAGAAACCCTAATCTAGGACTAAATCACCCAAACTGGTATATGAGTCCCAGTAGACATTAAATTTAGAATTTTCATAATTTCAAGTCTTCAATCAAGTTTCTATAGGTTTTTAGGTGCCCCTCTTTACTTTTACATTTTTTTTATTTTTTTTTTGCATTCATTTCTAGGTCATTAATTGTAGTCTTGCATATCATTAATTGTAGTCATTAGGTCTTGTAGGTTAATTGTCTTTCCTAGTCTTACCTTGGTGGTGAACCCTTCTTTAGTCATTAATAATACTTTAGGACACCCTATTGCAGATCTCTCTCTTTCCCTCCATCCTTGGATTTAGATCTCTAGGGTCTCCTTGAATGAAAAGGGAAGAAAACTTGTTGTTCTCTATCCTAAACTATAGAGTGAACTATTTTCAACCTTTCAGAAATAAAACCAAAATATGACCTATTAATTTCAAACAATCATCGTGAGGGATAGTGATTCCAACCAAATAAGAGCAATTAAAACACAAAGGATGGATCTTTGAGCAAAGAAATTGTGAGCACCTACAAATCTGTACATTTTAAACTCCATAACGTGGGCTAGTTCATGCAAACCTACAAATGCTCCTATGAGATAATACACCATACTTCACAAACAAAATGACAAAATAAACTATTTGAAAATATCAAAGAAGCACAATGTATATCTATCCCATAGTGGATTGGTGTTACTTTGTTGTGAAAATTGACCCTTTCCCAACCCTTGAAAAACCAATTATGCAAATAATAGTGGAAAAAATTATCTCTCAATATGAAGAGTAACTTTGCATGAGAATTGTGTGTGTAGATGATCAAATGCAAAGGATAAGTTCTCTATTTATAGGAGAAAATGATGGAGAGACATGCAAAATGGGTGAATGTAGGAAAAATATTCAACCAATAGGAAGGAGCCACTTGTCACTATGTGAATGGGCCAAGGGTGTGAGAGTTTTGAGGAATGTGCCAATAAATGACATTAGGTGGTCATTTCAAATTTCAAATTTGACTTGTTGGAGGGAGAAGAAGGGGTATTAAATGCCTAGTGGGGGACATGTAAGAGCATAATTAATGCTATGTTGGAAGGGACAAGTCAACTTGATTTGAATTCAAATTTGAGAGAATATTCTCTAAAGATGCCTTGTTGAGGGAAAATGAAGATTTAATATATCAATTAAATGATTTATTTGTGCAAGTGGGAAAATCTAGAGGATGGGACTTGCATTAAGATTAGATTTAATCATGATTTAGGTAATTTAAGAGAGGATTAGGTGATTTCACTCATTTGACTTAGATTTAAGGATTAAACTAAATCAAAAGGAGATGGAAAATGATAAAGACTTGATTAAATAAAGATTTGATTTATTTAATCAAAGAGGATGATGTTAGTACTAAAGATGAATTTATTTAATTTAAATGGAGGACTTTAGAACTTGAATTTAATGAAATTGATTTATTTGATGAAGGATGAATATGAATTAGTTAAATGCATGATGCTAATTTTGTATGTCTACATTTTTCCCCTCTTTGAAGCAATGTACTTGTTGTGTTGGTTCAAAAAAAAACTTACCACGATCAAAATTAAAAAAAATTCTAATTTTTTTAAATGCCCCAGTGGAAAGAAGTACACTAGTACATTGCCCCCTCGAGAGATCGAGTGAAAAAATTCAATTTGAGGGTCGATCTCATGATAAAGAGGTTCAAAATGGATGGTTATGATGATGATGCAAATGAGATGGTTTTAAGATGCTTAGACTAACAGATCTATATTATGATGATGAACATGCATGTGAGATGGATGAGATGGATGATGTGATATGCTATGATTATGAGATGCATTGCATGTATGCTAATGATTTGTGGATGCAGGATGGATGCATTGGCAATGATGATTAAATTTCTTGGTATGATGTTAGTGCGGAAAAGAAGAAATCAAGTGATTACAAGAGGATTCAACAAGCCAACTTTATGCTAATGATGATGAGAGATGGATGATTTTCTTATCAAGAATTAGGATTTTAAAAGGGCCACTTACCTTATGTTTGATAACACACACAGGCACGATGCATCAAGGTATAAAAAACTAGGATGGTGTTGCACTTAGTGTGATGGACTTTGACTCAACAATCAAATAGGAATACTCCTATTCACACCTAACATACAAAACCTCATTTAAAATGTAGTTCAGATATTTCAAACATTTTGGACCAAAACATAGAAAGGAAAACCTTCCTATGGTGTCAAAAAGATACCTACAACATCCTCCCTATGCCCAAATAAAGCACGCATGACCGAGGTTATATTACAAGAACATTCAACAAGTGCAACAGATAAAAAGATAATGATCATTGCCCCATTCCTATCTCTCTAAATCCTTTTGTTTGGACATCATTGAGAGGTCATCGAAGTGAGTGCAAGGAGATAAGTCAAAAAGACAAAGATAAAGTAAACAAACAAGCTAATGTTCTTCAATACCGCTAACCAAAAGGAAATGTTTTTTTAAAGGATAAGAACTGGAACTATTGCCAAAAGAGAATCCCCATTGTAGGAAGGATACATCCTAGGACATGTTAGTGGATGGCATCACATCATTTCATTTATCCAAAGTGTTTTTTCTAATAAATAATGCCCATTGTAGGAAGGATACATCCTAGGACATGATGTTATTAGTTGATTTCATATGGGACTGACTGGATGATAGGTTATTGACACAAAGAGTTGACCAACTTGTTTACGTATTGACCTAGACTTGAGACTTTTGACGTTTGAGCTTTCACTTTTGACCTGCTAAACTTGTTTCTGATTATTTCACCAAAGGTTGAGGATGAAAATAATTTATTATGAGTGATGTTTATTGCGGGTGAAAGTGAGATGTGACGGGGGGATTTTTCAAATATTTGGATGTTTTTGATGTTTTTTGAATTATTTGAGGCTGTTTTTGGTATTTTTTAGATTTTCAAATGTTTTAATTTTTGGATTTTTAAATGTTTTGGGGTTTTCTGAGATTTTTACCAAGAGACTAACCTAAAGACCTATCCTAGGGGCCTTGGGGGTTGATCAATAGATTAGCCTTGCCTACATTATACACGCAGAGACCACGTAGTTCGATTGACGACTTGACTAATTTACAAATTAAAATATACATGATGAAATGTGAGTTTATTATGGCAGACTCCTAAAGGACTGACCTAAGTGTCTCGAGGGATGATCAAAGATCAACCTTTCCTATGTTCAAGGCTTAGAAACCCATAGTTTGACTGATGACTTGATCAATTTACAGATAAAAATATACATGATAAAATGTCAGTTTATTATGACAGACTCCTAAAGGACTGACCTAAGTGTCTCGGGGGATGATCAAAGATCAACCTTGCCTATGTTCAAGGCTCAGAGACCCGTAGTTTGACAAGAAAAATCTATTTTTTGACTTTTTGATTGACTTTTTGACCTATTTTTGGATTTTTTGGTTTTATGAATATTTTTGGATTTTTGGATTTTAATTTTTTTATGGCTTTTCTGATTTTTTGATTTTCTAAATATTTTTGGATTTTTCAATTTAAGGACTCTAAGAATATGTACACGAATTCGATCGGATGAGAACATGCCCCTAATGTGATGCAATAGTCTACTCTGATAAAGGCAGGACAAACTGACCTTGGGAATGGGCCAAGTAGTTCAAGGAGGGATCATGATATGAACACAAGTCCAAGCTATGATGCGGATGCAGATGGGTGATGGATGGAAATATAGAATGTGATGGATGATGGGAGCATAATGGATGGATGATGCTGAATGAGCCACAAAGATCCTGGTGGATCGAAAGTGCTTATTTACACAAGGTGCTTGTTTTCCAAGTTTTCACAAAGGTACTTTCCCAAATTTCTACCGAAGTGGTTTTCACCAGAGGATGATTTTTCTCTTTATTGTTTTTAATCCTTTTTCTAATTTTTTTATATTTTTTATTTTTTATTTTTTTGTTGTCTCCAAGATGCCTGTTTGCCAGGTTTTCATCAAGGTGACCATATTTTCAGGACTTTTTCTAATCTTTTTTAGATTTTTTGGTTCTATACATTGAAAGATTAGGAATAAAACTTTTTTGAGATGGGATTTGTTCATGGGATCTTACAGAGGTTCCCCTTCGGGTGTTGATAATTGATATTCCCCTAAATTATAGCTTGTTGTGATAACAAATGGTCCCAACCAGTTGGGTTCAAATTTTTCTTTGCTGTTTGGATTTGGGACATTCTTCTGATTCTCCTTTAACACTAGTTCTCTGACTTGGAAAGTCCTGCTTATGATTTTCTTGTTATAGCTCCTCTTGAGTCTATTTTGATAGAATTGAAAATGATTTAAAGAATCTAGACACCACTCACCTAGTAGCTCCAGGTCATTCAGTCTTGATACTCAGTATTCTTCATCCATGACGAGGTTTTGTAGTTGTGAGAACCCCAATCCTAATACCTGCAAAAAAATGAGTGTGTGTGTGAAATATTGGATCAATTTAAATGAAAATCAAACACATATTAATAAAACATTAAATCAAGAAAGCTGAGAAAGAAACAGAAATATGCAAACCGTAACAATAGCTTCCCCAAAATCATCTTATCTTCCTCTAACTCCAGCATTTTGTTGGTTTCGAATAGCTCTCAGATCAGCAGATCAAGCTTAACAAAATGAGAGCTAAAGAACAAGATTTTAAAGTGTAAATGCATATTATGCCAAATGCAAAAGCTATGCTAATATGAAAGTATGGTTGTGACATTGAAACTGATATGAATGCACAAGCTGATTGTATGTATGGCTATGTAAATGTGTATGTGAGCGTAGGTAAGTGCATGCATGTATGCGTGCGTACGTGTAACCAAAGCTTGGATTTTCACCGGCTTTTATAGAGTTTTTGAGAGGATTCAATTGGCTGATTTGATGGACGGCCCGGATTAACCTTGTTCAAACGGACGGCGGGAGATTTTCGAAAGTGGAGAAGAGGATGGAAGGTTTCCCTTTTCTTTCAATTTTTGTCATTGAGCTTCGAAGGGAAACTTCCATTTCGAAGGATGAGATGAGAATTTGGAAGGGTGAGTTTAGCGTGAGTTAGAAATTAAATAAAATATATTTATTTAATTTGGAAGTGAAGATGAAAATGGAAACTCACATAATTAAATAAATCATATTTAATTATGTTTTAGAAATGAAATTAGAGGAAAATATTAAAAATATTTAATATTTAATTTGAGGATGAAGAGAATATTCCATTATTCAAATATTAAAAAATATTCAAACTTTATAATAGAATGATAACCAAATATAAATAAATTATAAAAATTTATTTAATTTAATTAAGTGGAAGGTGGAAGGTGGGATGAAGAAGATATTCCCTTATTTAAATATTCAAAATATTTAAACTTTAGAATAATACGATAATCAAATATAAATAAATTATAAAAATTTATTTAATTTAATTAAGTGGAAGATGGAAATGTTAATAATTAAATAAAATTATTCATTTAATTCAGGTAGAAGAATTTAGAAAATAAACGATATAAATAAATGATTAGATTTATTTATATGTAGATGACTTCAAGAGAATTAATTAAATAAAATTTATTTAATTAATTAACAAGTTTAATCATGACCATTTTTAGACGTATACATTTTGCCCCTCTTTGAAGTGATGTGTAAAACACATTGCTTCAAAGAAAAATAAGATTTTTCCCCTGATATACTTTAGATATTTTTGCTAATGATGCCCCCTCGGGAGGTAAATAACAGATGAAAGAGAGAGTGGTTTAGCTCGCGATAAATGATGAAAAAGAAATGTCCCATTTTGAAAATAAAGTAAAAAAGATAGCTAACTTACCCTTGGTTTGACCTTTAAAAGGTAAAAAGGTTGAAAAAGACAAGTCATTTGCATTTTTTACTTTGGTGAATACTATAGCTCTGAGAGTGACATTGCGACATGGAGATCCCTTATCATCGTCACCAATTCGAGAGATCACACAGATACCAAAGGCCAGTAGCATACGGACCACCGGTGAGTCAATCTATCCTCCTGTACTTTCAAAATTTTCCATTTGAATCAAAACAATTTCGGTTTTCTATGGTTTTTGTTTCGAGAAATGTCATTTGCGTGCATTTAGGATAGTTTAGGCGCTTTCGAAAAAAATAGGTGCACTTAGGGTAAAACCTATTGCGCATATAGGTAGATTATGGAATTTTTAGGGAAAACCAGTTTAGTGCTTAGAGTGAAAACAAACGCGCATATAGGGCATGATAAAAAATTGTAGGGGTAAAGTGCTTTTAGTGTAAACAGCGGCGCATAGAGTAAAAATGTGCATCCACTGATTTGAGTCGCACTTAGGATGAGTAAAGTTGCACATATAGGAAAATGCACATAGGAGGTCTGTTTGAGTGCATCCAGTGAAAACAACGGCGCATACGGGATTTAGCGCATCCCGTAAAAAGAATGGTGCATATTGGTTTGAGCGCATAGAGTCCACATAGTGGCGCATATGGTAAAATAGGCAGAATTGATGTTTTGATGATAGGAATGTGAAAATGATGACTTGTATTGCTTCCTTAGTCAATAGATAGGTAAATTGTCGTGTCATCATGTTGATATGGATAGAAATGGTAGAATGATTGAATGATTGATAGATAACTTTGCTTCGTAGATTAGAAAACAAAGAGTAATCAAACTGATAACTTTGCTTCCTAGAGTAGAAAACAAAGAGTAAATGATTGATATGACTTCTGATAAATTTGCTTTATGTGGTAGAAAACAAATAGTAATTGATTGAAGAGCATATTTGATATGATATCCAGCTAGATAGATTGATAGGATTGATTGTGTGATATGGGTCGTTGATTTGATGCATTGATGAGTCATTGACATGGGTCTGATATAGTTCACTTGATATAGATCACTTGATATAGGTCACTGATATAGGTCACTGATATAGATCACTGATATAGGTCATTGATAGATATGAGTCTAATTGATATTGTTTGAATAATTGATATGATTCTGATGAATTATCCTTGTGATGAAAATAGGAGGTTTTCAAAAACCTCCAGATTAGAGAGCGACACTCAGCAGGATGGGATAGGATTCCTGAGTTGACACCTGCTGACATAGCTTTGATAGATACCTATGGTTTGAGATCCTTGTTGGCGATGCCGCCAATTCAAGTCAATAGGGGATTGTTGACAGCACTGGCAGAGTGATGGCATTCGGAGCACAACACCTTTCATATGCTGACTGGTGAGGTGACAGTGACTCCTCAGGACGTGTACAGGATATTAGGTATCCCCATGGTTGGAGCCCTTGTGTATTATAATCACAAGGAGCTGGGTGTAATACCCCTCCTCTTACTGTTTGGATTTATTATTTTTTCTATGCGTTCATTTGATACCTTGATACTATGATGATACTATTATTGTTTGATTTGGTTGGTTCGAAGTTTGATGATGTTGTTATTCCTCTAGTGGACATGATCATTTGATATGACATTATGGTTGGTTATGTTAGTTGATTTTCAGAATTATATTATGATGCAATGATTTAATAAATTATGTCATGAGATGAAATTGTTAGTTTAGAAAAGTTATTTTATCAGTTAGATTATAATTGTTAGGATATATGTAATGAAGGACAGTGTAGCATCACTCGTTTACGAGTGCTCTGTTACGCTGTGATTCCTTCTCACAATGCAATGCTTCGATTTAATGCTTTGATTTTATATATATGTATGCACATGTACACGACTTCATTTGTATGCAGGTATTGCAGGTACAAGTCTCGATTCCACCTGCTTTGGTAGGACAGGGCGAGCACCAATAACCCAAGGGTATAAGTTGAAACAGAGGTGACGATGAAGTCATCCTGTCCCGTGATGTCAGATCGTCTTGTCTAAGTAGTTTTGTACGTTCTTGTAGTTGTTGTTTGTTGTGGGTCATGTTTGTGTTTTATCGTATTTAATGGACGTTGACATTTTATAAGTTGTGAATTAGTTAATTAAATGTTGGTATTTACAAGTTATGATTTATTTTATTTAAATGATTGTTTATTTTAATGTTAGAATTATTTGTATTTAAATATTTAAATGTTTTATTTAATTTTATAAGGTCATGTGTTTTATTAAATGATAATTAAAATATTAAATTGTGTGTTATTTATTTTAATTAATTATCTCGTTGAGGATAATTATTAGAATAAATTATTTAAATTAAATAGGTAATGTGATGTGCAAGTAAAGTGGTAAAAATATAAATTAAAACAATAAAACAAATAAAAGAATGAAAAAGTTGTGAGAATGAATAAGAATACAGATCTAACTAAAAAGCTTTCTTTTAAAGAATTATTTTCTTTTATTTTTGATTTTTAGAGTTTTTGGAAGAGAGGGACAATATCTTTTATTTTAATTAAGAATTTTTGTAAGTTTTCACACACAGAAGATCAGGGATACAAAAGTTGCACAAGTTATTGATTATGTACTTTTGAATCTGAAGAGAATATTTTTCAATCTTTTGCTATTATTTGAGGAGAGTTCTAGAAAGGGATTGGGGAATCTGTTACTGGTTATTCTGGAGTCTTCTGAACAAAGGATCAGGTTTGAGATTTGAGCACGGTTACTCAGAGGAGTTTTTGAAGCAAGAACGAGGAGCTCTTCGAAGAGGCCATCAGAATCAATGAGCATCACCAGATTTTTGAATAAGCATAGGACTCTAGGTTTCAAATGTTTCATCTCATTCTTCTTTCTATTTCAAAAAGAAATTAGATAAATAAATGAATATATATGATTGATTGTTTGAAAGAAAAAGAAAACCTTCAATAGAAATTTAATGATTCCTAATTAGCAAACCAATAGGAGAAGATTATTATCATTGAGAAACCATTATGTAGTTTCATTTATAATTGGATCTTGAATAATATTGTTTGTTTTTAGAAACACATTTGATTTGAATATATATATATGTTCTATATAATATTAGTAAATAGAAAGTTGGGTACAGAAAAACCTCTGTCTGGTTAGAGTTATTAGATATTTTCTTATAGATTAGAATACATATAAGTTGTGTATATATATATATATATGTATTTATTTATTTATTTAATATGAATTATAAACCTATGTCTATATTGATTTCTTAAGTTTATTTTTGTTTTTAATGTCAGACCATAATGAAATTTTAATTTAATATTATGTTGGGGTTCGAGCCGAACCAGTACAAGAATGGCGAATTGCCTTGGAATTTCATTTATTTTCATTTATATAAATGTTCTTTTTAAAAAAAAAAATATATAAAAAAAAAAAATTCTTTAAAAAAAAAATTTATTAAAAGTTTTTGGGAGGAGTTGGGAGGGATGGCGCGGGGCCATACCCCCCAGGCCCCCCCACTGTGTACTACACACAACAGTCATAATGACTGCTGCGCGCAGCAGTCAGAATGACTGCTATACGCAGTGCAGGGAGGCTGTCGGCCCTCTCCCTTGCTTTTTGGGGAGTTAAATGTTATTTTGTTTTATTTTTATTTTATTTTATTTTTAGTTTTTTTTATATATGTTAAATTATATGTATATATATATGTATATAGTCAATTATCTTATTAAAATTCTTTATAAAGTTATTTTTAATAATATTTAATTTGTTATAAATAATTATATATATAAATGTTAAATGGCATGAATTATTTTTATTATATTTATTCAGTGTGGCTATATATATGTTTAGATATTTTAATTTATATATATATATAATGCTTATTCTATTATAATTATTTATTTTATTTTTAAAAAAAGGAATAATAGGTTGTATGGATTATTTTGAATAAAATTGAATAATAGGGTAAAATTATTTTATTATGAAATATTTACGGTAAATTTTATCATGGGAACTGAGTGCAAGTAATAGATAAAAGTGGATTGTTTTTCTTGATGAAATGTGGATTATGTTGTTAACTTGTGAAACCCTATGGATTGTCGGTCCTTCTTGTGCGTCTTGATTATGGTTTTCCTTTATTCTGGTTGCGGTGTAGGAACCTTGTGTAATTGTGTATTCAGTTGTTATTTATCGTGAACCCTTATTCCAGAGGCTTGCTTAGTTTTTAATGTCCTCTTCATCTTGATTATACTTTTGGAATTGAAACTTAATGGTTTACGTTAGGAAGGGTTGAACGGTTGTTAAGACTTTTGGTTATGTTGTAATCTTTATCTTTGTTTCTGTTTAGTTGTTGCAAAGTAACCTCACGTGCCCCAGAGAACTAAGTGTGTTAATGTTATGTAATGTGTTATGTGATTATGGTTTAATGTATTTGCATGTTTAAATTAATTGTTATATATAAAATTATTTATAACAAATTAAATTTTATTAAAAATAATTTTATAAAGAATTTTAATAAGATAATTAACTATATACATATATATATATATAATTTATTATATATAAAAAAAACTAAAAATAAAATAAAATAAAAATAAAACGAAATAACATTTAACTCCCCAAAAAGCAAGGGAGAGGGCCGACAGCCTCCCTGCACTGCGTATAACAGTCATTCTGATTGCTGTGCGCAGCAGTCATTATGACTGTTGTGGCAGTACACAGTGGGGGGGCCTGGGGGGTATGGCCCGCGCCGTCCCTCCCAACTCCTCCCAAAAACTTTTAATAAATTTTTTTTTAAAAGAATTTTTTTTATATAAAATTTTGATTCCCATTTTTTTTTTTAAAAAAGAACATTTATATAAATGAAAATAAATGAAATTCCAAGCAATTCAGCCAATTCTCAGATCGTTCGCTCAAACCCCAACATAATATTAAATTAAAATTTCATTCTGGTCTGACATTAAAAAAAAAAAAAACTTAAGAAATCAATATAGACATAGGTTTATAATTCATATTAAATAAATAAATAAATACATATATATATATATATACACACACAACTTATATGTATTCTAATCTCTAAGAAAATATCTAATAACTCTAACTAGACAGAGGTTTTTCTGTACCCAACTTTCTATTTACTAATATTATATAGAACATATATATATATATTCAAATCAAATGTATTTCTAAAAACAAACAATATTATTCAAGATCCAATTATAAATGAAACTACATAATGGTTTCTCAATGATAATAATATTCTCCTATTGGTTTGCTAACTAGGAATCATTAAATTTCTATTGAAGGTTTTCTTTTTCTTTCAAACAATCAATCATATATATTCATTTATTTATCTAATTTCTTTTTGAAACAGAAAGAAGAATGAGATGAAACATTTGAAACCTGGAGTCCTGCACTTACTCAAAAATCTGGTGATGCTCATTGATTCTGATGGCCTCTTCGAAGAGCTCCTTGTTCTTGCTTCAAAAACTCCTCTGAGTAATCATGCTCAAATCTCAAACCTGATCCTTTGTTTAGAAGACTCCAGAATAACCAGTAACAGATTCCCCAATCCCTTTCTAGAACTCTCCTCAAATAATAGCAAAAGATTGAAAAATATTCTCTTCAGATTCAAAAGTACATAATCAATAACTTGTGCAACTTCTGTATCCCTGATCTTCTGTGTGTGAAAACTTACAAAAATTCTTAATTAAAATAAAAGATATTGTCCCTCTCTTCCAAAAACTCTAAAAATCAAAAATAAAAGAAAATAATTCTTTAAAAGCAAGCTTTTTAGTTAGATCTATATTCTTATTCGTTCTCACAACTTTTTCATTCTTCTATTTGTTTTATTGTTTTAATTTCTATTTTTACCACTTTACTTGCACATCACATTACCTATTTAATTTAAATAATTTATTCTAATAATTATCCTCAACAAGATAATTAATTAAAATAAATAACACACAATTTAATATTTTAATTATCATTTAATAAAACACATGACCTTATAAAATTAAATAAAACATTTAAATATTTAAATACAAATAATTCTAACATTAAAATAAACAATCATTTAAATAAAATAAATCATAACTTGTAAAATACCAACATTTAATTAACTAATTCACAACTTATAAAATGTCAACGTCCATTAAATACGATAAAACACAAACATAACCCACAACGAACAACAACTACAAGAACGTACAAAACTACTTAGACAAGATGGTCTGACATCATGGGACGGAATGACTTCATCATCACCTCTGTTTCAACTTATACCATTGGGTTATTGGTGCTCGCCCTGTCCTGCCAAAGAAGGTGGAATCGAGACTTGTACCTGCAATACCTACATACAAATGAAGTCATGTACATGTGCATACATATATATAAAATCAAAGCATTAAATCGAAGCATTGCATTGTGAGAAGGAATCACAGAGTAACAAAGCACTCGTAAACGAGTGATGCTACATTGTCCTTCATCACATCTATCCTAACAATTATAATCTAACTAATAAAATAACATTTGTAAACTAACAATTTCATCTCATGACATAATTTATTAAATCATTGCATCATAATATAATTCTGAAAATCAACTAACATAACCAACCATAATGTCATATCAAATGATCATGTCCACTAAAGGAATAACAACATCATCAAACTTCAAACCAACCAAATCAAACAATAATAGTATCATCATAGTATCAAGGTATCAAACGAACGCATAGAAAAAATAATAAATCCAAATAGTAAGAGGAGGGGTATTACACTGGGGGGCACAAATGCTTTGAGGAGGGTGTACGGAGATGCACAGATCGCTGGGTACTGGGTACCGTGGGCTGACTTTCGCGGATATCCAGCCTTGCCTTGAGTTTTGGGTGCGTTCATTGGAGGTCTCCTTTGTCCGGATCACTAGGAAAACGGATTATCAGTGGGATGGGGTATGATTCTTGAGCAGATGTTGCTACAGCCACAGAGATATGCATGGGGGAGCTGCATGTTAGCACATCTTTATCACAATTTGCATTAGGTAGTGTACAGGGGATCGTCCAGTTTGTTGTGTGGAGTGACAGTGTTATAGATCTGAGCGTGGGAGCATCTCGCTGTGACGAGACCAGCGTGCCCCAGAGTTACGCCACCAGGTAGGCCTTATATATATATATGTATGCTATGTTCTTTACCCAGCCCAAGCTGGGCAAGGTAGATTACTGGATGCGACTTTTGGATGATATGGATACAGTCGTATGGTGACCATATCTTTATTGCGAGCCATGGGCGACAGATGATATAGAGATGCCATATGTATGCATTCCTCAGTTCCTGATAGGGAGGATGCCCTTCATTTTGGAGAGATTTCTAGCATTGCGGGTTTAGAGACAGTTTGGATTCATGCAGGGGATGCCACAGGGGGTTGCACATTACGCCTAGAGTAGAGATGAGACCGGATGGGGGCCATGTATTTCTTACTAGATAGCGTATACAGAGTTCCAGACATTAGCACCTGAGGCATGGGTTGACAGGTGAGACATTATTGACGTGTATATGTCTGATGAGTACTTAGCATATTTTCACACACATCTTTTTCCACGATTTACCAGTCCAGATGAGCCAACACCTATTCTGGTAGCACCACAGCCAAGGGTAGTGAGACAGGAGGATGTGGCTGGTGATGAATAGAGAGTAGTGGGAGGAGAGGAGGTGGAGAGTAAAGATGAGGAGAGTTCAGATGATGATGATGGAGATGATGGCAAGTAGGAGGGACAGGTGCTGGGGAGGTCAAGGCTAGATGTTCTAAGGGGTGTCCAGATTGTGCGGCGGCCGAGGACAAGGACAGGGCGACAGACAGTGATCTAGATAGCATCCTCTTCTCAGCAGGGTCAAATAGCCACACTTCAGGCCCAGGTGCAGACACTACAGGGGCAGCAGGGATAGTTGCAGAGTCAGCTGGGGTAGGCACAAGGATTTATTATGCAGCTTCAGGCATAGGCACAGGCACCTACCCCAAACCCACAGTTAGCCCAGGTTATTATAGAGAGGGATGCATTCAAACGGAGGGTAGTAGAGGCTGAGGGTGTGGCTCAGAGACTGATGGGCACTATAGAGAGTGTGTCATTGCGGGATGCCATTGCAGAGGGCATGGAGATGGTGTGGCAGGCTGAGTACTATAGGGTCAGGTACGAGGAGCTGTGTCCTCTAGAGCACAGAGAGCCATACCTGCGGTCCCATAGTAGGACCAGGAGCAGATCTTGGACACACACACAAATCAGGGGAGTGACTGGACCTCGGCAAGACCCAGATGCAAGTACCAGTGGTAGGCCACCTCCTTTTGGACCAGCTCCATCAGGGGCATCGACTAGTTAGCTGATGTTCATCTTTTTTTTGGAGCATGTATACCATTTTTTATTATATTTGATGTATTTTGCTTTGGACAATTTAGTATCATAGGACATTTGGACATTTGTATCATTTTTAATGAGTGATGATATGCAGTGGCAATGATTTTGGATGATGTGATATGCATTTATTTCTGTGTTTATGGATTTTGGTATGCATTTGAAGGAGTTAATGGCTAATATGATATGTAGGCTGATTTTATTATGATGTATTTATTATGATGATGATGATTTGATAATGTGTACGAATGATGTCATGCAGGTGGATGATTTATGATGTGTATGTATGTTTATGTTTTTGGAGTTTTCAATGCAGGTAAAAGATGATATGATGAAAAATGAATGTTGTGTTCATGCTATGCCTTATGAATTTTGTATGATAAAATGATGTGATATGATGTAAAATGATATGTATGATAAAATGATATGTGATGAAAATATAATGATTTGTAATTATAATGAACGGGTAAATGAAATGATAAGTGATGATGATAATGATAATGATAATACACTGCAATGAATGATAATACGATGTAATGATAATGAAATGATAATGCAATGCGATGATAAATGATAATGATAATACAATGTAATGTTTAAATGATAATGCAATATTAAATGATAATGATAAATGATAAATGATAATGATAATGCAATAATAAATGATAATGATAAATGATAAATGATATGATAAAGTTAAATGATAAATGATATGATAAAGTTAAATGATAAATGATAATGAGATGTTAAACGATAAATGATATGATAAAGTTAAATGATAAATGATATGATAAAGTTAAATAATAAATGATATGATAATGAAAGGATATGGATATGAAAATGATAGTGAAATGTTATGCAAATGGATATGATGATGAATATGAAAATGAAATGCAAATGAAATGAGGATTAAACGATAATGGATAAGTGAAAATGAAATGCAAATGAAATGAGGATGAAACAATAATGGATAAATGAAAATGAAATGAAAATGAAACGATAATGGATAAATGAAAATGGAATGAAAATGAAATGCAAATGAAATGAAAATGAAATGCAAATGAAATGAGGATGAAACGATAATGGATAAATGAAAATGAAATGCAAATAGAATGATGATAAAATGATAATGAATAAATCAAAATGAAATGCAAATGAAATGAGGATGAAACGATAATGGATAAATGAAAATGAAATGCAAATGGAATGATAAAATGATAATGAATAAATGAAAATGAAATACATTTATGAAATGAGGATGAAACGATAATGGATAAATGAAATGCAAATGGAATGATGATAAAATGATAATGAATAAATGAAAATGAAATGTAAATGAAATGCAAATGGAATGTTGATGAAATGATAATGGAAATGCAACTAATATGAAATGATGAAATGATAATATAACTAATGTGAAATGATAATGAAAATGCAGTGATGAGATGATAATGCTAATGAAATGATGATGAAATGATAATGACACAAATGTTTGCATTGTCCTCCACAAATAGTCCAAAGAAATATGACAGTGATTGACCTTTCAAAAACTCTTGATGCAAATCCAATATGCAGTTATGTACCATGACCTAAAATGAAATGCAACTAAATGAAGCTGACCATTTTGTTGAGCCTTTTGGTGAGCCTGCTTAAATCATCATAGAGCGTTTTGAAAATGTTGGAAGGGTGTACAAGCATCAGAGGGGAAATTAGCACCAATGATGACTTGAGTACAACTTTCATGATTTTTGATATAGCAAATGAACACAAGCATCTAGGTATAATTAAACCGAGATGACCTGTGCATTTCTTGTGTGAACAGACAAAGACTAACCACCATCTGATCCAAATTTGGAACTGTTATCAATAATAAACTTTCAATCATCATGTATCATGACATATTTGCAACAGATAAATGATTAACCTCTAGACAACAGACAAATAAAAATCATCCTCTTTCCTTGCCACTGTAGTTCAGTACATCATAGAGTGTGCTCCAGAGAAATGATATCGAAAATTAAACAACCATTGTTCAACAATGAAATACTGTGATTCCAAACATTATTCATATTAGAGATCATCTAGATATGAGTCATGGTAAGGTACGCAACTGAAAGCTATTGTGATACAAATCAATGATTGGATGTTTTGGTTTGATTTGGTTGTTTTGTTTTACGTGATTGGCTTTGATGTCATTATCTCACTGTTTTGATAAACTTGAAAGTTGATTGCCCCCAGTATGCCCATGTTTGCCCTTGGTATCAACACAACTTGCTGAAATGAATATGTACAATAGTCAAGCCATGGTAAGACATTATCACTTGAGGCAAATGATGATAGCATGGTGCTGGTGTGACCCTAAGATGATGGAAAAGATACATGAAAAATGAAGGCTGAAAAGTTAAGTGCAAAACATGAACTAATAGATGGAGAGCCCCAAATAGCGTCTATTTGCCAGATTTTCACTATTTGTTTTTATTGCATTTTTCTCGTCAATAGACTACTTGTTTGCCCATTTTATTTTATTTTTGCTACCGAGATGCCTGTTTGCCAGGTTTTCACTAGGGTAACCATTTTTTTAGGACTTTTTCTGATTTTTTTGAATTTTTTTAGGACTTTTTCTGATTTTTTTAGGACTTTTTCTAATGATGATAACTTCCTTAGACATAGTACTTTTTTTAGGTGCATGTTGTTGATAGGTTCATCAAATAGGTCCCCTTATGGTGTTGATAGTTTGTAGGCTCCTAAACTATAAACTGCGATAACCACATAAGGACCTAGCCAATTTGGTTCAAAATTTCCTTTCTTCTCTCTATCTTGCTGATTGCGTGGGTTATCTTTCAGAACAAGATCACCCACCTGAAAGGTACGTGGCTTTACTTTGTGGTTATAGCTGTGAGACATCATTTGTTGATAGGCTTTTAAGTGGTCTGCTACTCTTTGTCTCTTCTCATCTAGGAGTTCAAGCTCTTGGAGTCGGGATACTCTGTATTCATCATCTATTGTGAGGCCTTTCAATGATACTCTGAGTGAGGGAATTTCAACTTCTAAAGGCAGTATGGCCTCTGCTCCATAGAAAAGAGAAAATGGTGTTGCTCCTATTGGCCTGCGGACACTGGTTCTGTAGGTCCACAAGGCGGGATTGAGTTGAACGTGCCAATCCTTCCTTGAATCATTCACAGTCTTTTTCAAGATTTTCAATATTGTTTTATTTGAGGCCTCTGCTTGGCCATTCACTTGTGGATAGTAAGGTGTTGAATATTTGTGCTGAATGTGAAATCTCTCACAAAGTTCATCAACATCCTGATTTTTGAACGTCCATTATCTGTAATAATGGAGTTGGGAATCCCATACCGAAAAATAATATAATTGAGTATGAATGATGATATTTGTTTGCCGGTAACTTTAGTAAGAGGGACTGCCTCAATCCACTTGGTAAAATACTCTATAGCTGTGATGATGAACGTATGCCTGTTTCATGAAGAAGGATGAATCTTGCCCACTAGATCTAACCCCCATTGAGAAAATGGCCAGGTTGGCGTGAAGGGTTGAAGTTCTTGTGCAGGAGCATGAATGAGATTCCCATGAATCTAACATTTTCAGCATGTTTTCACAAAAGTGAATGATTCCCTCTCTATTGTAGGCCAGTAGTAACCCATTCTAATCAATTTCTTGGATAAGGTCAGTCAACTCGAATGAGTACCACATATGCCACCATGAACTTCTTATAAAGCTTTGTCAGATTCCTCTCGTTCAAGACATCATAGTAAAATACCATCAAGACCACTGCGATAAAGGGTGTCAACGATAAGAGTGTAGCGAGCGGATTGGCAGATAAAATTGTGTTTTTGGTTACGGGATAAATCAGGTGGTAGGATATCATCTTTGAGATAGGCATAATTTTTTTCGTACCAAGGCGAATCGGATCCTACCAAGTGGAAAATGATTTGGCTTTCAGGGGTATCATAAGTAGGTGTAAATGATTGTCCCACCAGAAATTCATAATGGTTCGGAGTTTCTAGGAGCTGTAACAATGATGCAATCGTAGCCATGGCGTCAGCTGCCTTGTTATCAAGCCTTGGAATTTGTGTGAATTTGATGTCCATAAAATATTTCTTGAAATCATCAACCATCTTTTTATAGGGTATTAGTTTGTCATCTTTGGTTTGATAATCATCATTGATCTGATAAATGACTAGCTTTGAGTCGCCATACACCTGTAATTCTGTAATTCTCCATTCCAGTGTTATTTTGAGTCTGGTGATTAATGCTTCATATTCGGCTATGTTGTTGGTGCATGGAAACATTAGCCTATATGATCGAGGAATGGTGTGTCCTTGATGGGTGACGAAAAGTATGCCTACCCCTGATCCATGTTGAGTGAAAGAACCGTCAAAATATAAGGACCATGGTTGTTTAGATTCTACAGTGAAGACATCAGCATCTGAAAATTCAATATGCAGGGAATGATCTACTTGCAATGGTGCTTTAGCTAGTTGATCAATGATAACTTGTCCTTTGATTGCCTTGCGATCAACATAATGGATGCCAAACTCACTCAGAATCATTACCCACTTTGCTAACCTTCCTGTTAATGATACTTTTCTTAGCAAATACTTGAGTGGATCAATCTTTGAAGCTAGATTGATTGTATGGGTTAGCATGTAATGCCGAAACTTCTATGAAGCAAAAACTACTGCCATAAAAGCCTTCTCAATAGAAGTGTAGTTGATCTCATGACTTGTTAGTGTTCTACTGATGTAGTAAATTGCACATTCCTTTCCTATAGAGTCTTCTTGTGCTAGCAATGCCCCCAGAGATGTCTCTATTGCGGCAATGTATAAGATTAGTGGTTTGTCTAGATTTGGTGGTACGAGAACTGGTGGAGTCATTAAATACTACTTGATCTGTTGAAAGGCCAATTCACATTTGTCATCCCACTTGAAAGGAACATTCTTATGCAGTAGATGTGTGAAAGGTAAACTTTTTTCAGCCAATTGTGCAATGAATCTCCGTATAAACTACAGTCATCCCTGTAGTGATCTCAATTGACTGATATTCTTTGGTGGAGGCATTTCCATGATTACTTGTACCTTTGCGGGATCTACTTTAATTCCTTTTTCTGAAACAATGTATCCCAAGAGTTTTCCAAAATTGACCCCAAAAACACATTTTTTGGGGTTGATGCAAACTTTGAATTTCTCTAATCTCGCAAATATTTTGGACAATATTTCAAGATGTCCTTCTCTGGTGTATCATTTTTCCAATATGTCATCTACATAATCTTCCATGAAGATATGCATCATGTCATGAAAGATTGTAGTCATGGCTCTTTGATAAGTAGCCCCAGCATTCTTCAAACCAAAAGGCATGATGTTCCAACAATAGGTTCCCCATGGACATGTAAAAGTTATTTTCTCTTGGTCTTCAGGTGCAATCTTGATTTGGTTGTAGCCAGAAAAACCATCCATTAATGAATACATGGCATGGCTAGATGTTAGATCAACTATAGTGTTGATGCTTGGGAGTGGGAAGTCATCCTTAGGACATGCTTTATTAAGATCCCTGAAATCTATACATATTCTCATAGTTTTATCTGGTTTAGATACAAGAACAATGTTGGATATCCATTCTGCATAGTCGATTGGTCTTATGAAGCCCACATCAAGAAGTCTTTTTAGTTCTTCCTTGACCAATAGTGCAACATGAGGGTGCATCTTTCTGAGTTTTTGTTTCACCGGCTTGGCCCCCAGTTTGATAGACAAATGATGCATGATAAGATCAGGATCAAGACCAGGCATGTCAGCGTAAGACCACGCAAAATTTACTTGATTTTCTTTCAGGAATTCCATGAACTCTGGTATCTCTTTCTCTGTCATTGATGCAGCTAACTGTAAAATTTTTGGTTTGTCAAAAGTTTCTAGATTGACAGCATTTGTAGGCTCAATCAAAATAGGCGATCGCTCATGGTAGTGCTCCGGGAGAGTGTCAAGATTCCCATCATCTGGTGCCTCAAAGAGGTTTTTGACCATCTGATACGCTCTTTATTTTATCTTTTGTTTGATCTAATACTGCCAGATTCTAGTTTTCACCATTAGATCTTTCTTTTTTGTTTTTACTTTTGTAGCTAGGAGACTTGACACTCTGCTGATAAAAAACTCTATGTCAGAAATCGTTGGTGGAACAATCATTTGTATCATTTGCGGAAAGGAAGTTTACAATAGCTTCGTCACTTGGAAACAGAGGTATATCAAAAGGTTCAGTTGAATCCCAATCAATAAGATCAGGATACATTAAAGATAGTGGATCGTCAGGTTGTGTGAAATCAGCTATGGTTAAGGTCATAATGGAGTGATCGATAGTATATGAGGTATGAGGTGGATCAATGATGATACTGTCCTTATGATAGTCTTGTTTGTTTAGATCTGACTCAGTATCACTAGAATCATAGTTTATTTGTGGTTTAGATTCGTGTGGTTGGGACCCTGAACCTTGACCTTCAATTAGAGTTGGGGCATACTAGTGTATTACATCAACCTCTTTGTCCCTCCAGAACTCATCATTGTAAATGGTGTCCCATTCATATTCAGCAGAGTCTATATGAGAATTGTGATCCAAAAAGTTTATAACTATTGCCAAACATGCTTTTGAGCCTTCTTGTAATGCGAAGATAGAGCCATGTAGTTGTTTAGATGTTTTTTCTTCGGAGTGAGTATCATAACCTAATCCAGTTTTCTCTTTTGCAGCAAGTCCGCGGAGGTGAATAGGTTCAACTACTACTTCCTTCCTTTTTCCGATTGGACCTTTGTCATAGCCCATCTTCTGCATGATTGAGTACCCTTTTCCATATTTGTCTGTGGGTAATTTGACATTAAAGACTACTTCATCTTCATCTTTATAGAGCCAGTTTAGAATTTTTGTATCCTCAGAATTTTCCATGGGGAATTTTTCTTTGATGAATTGTCCATTAAATTTTGTGATTGGCTCTATTGGTGGTTGCTTTGATGTTGATGCTGTTGATATTTGATGTTCCCTAATAGATAGTTGTCCATGTGATCAAGGTGATGTAGGTAAATTGGCAAGACAAAGAGAGTATTCTCCAACTCCCTGATCCTTGAATTTCATCTTTTTGTCAAAACTATTGGTCAATTGACTTATTTGTGTGTCAATCTTTAGAGAAGTCCTAGCATGAGCTTCTCGATTGTTAGGGACCAAAGTATCTTGACTGGCTTTTATGTTGGCACAAGTTTGAATATTGGAATTATCAGCAGGTATCGTTATTTCCTGTCCATCATAAGGAAATTTAAGACATTGATGATAGGTTGATGGGACAACTTGCATTTCGTGGATCCATGGATGACCCAACAAGATGTTATATGCAAGATCACGGTCCAGTACTTGACAGAAAGTATTCTTTATAATAGGGCCCACTCTGATTGGCAGCATGATTAGACCCTTGGATGCTCTTTCTTCTAAAGTCAATGGAATCTTTAGAAAACCCTAAAGCTTTAACCAACTTCATAGTACAAATGTTCAAACCAGCACCTCCATCTATTAGAACTCGTCTGATACGAAACTTGTGAACCATGACTTCTAAGTATAATGATGAATTATGGGGATGAGTTATGGAAACATCATCTTTTTTAGAGAATGAAAGGAAAGTGGGTGAGGACAAGTGTCCTACCATGTCTTGAAATTGGTTCACATCCAGGTCAATGGATACATTAGTTTCAACGAGGGAATTTTTGAGAATTTCCTTATGGGCTGGGGGAAATCTTCAATAGTTCCAGAATAGAAATTTGAGCGGGGGTTTTCCAAAGTTGATTGACCAAATCATATTGATGTTGAGGTGGAGGTTCATTGGATTTCAAAGAGGCGCACTTTAAGACAACTTTAGCTTGCGCTCTTGTTGTTGCATTGACTTCTCTATATTCCACCTTTGTGTTGACTTTAATGACATTCACTCGCTCATCGTTTGCGTAGAGATGGTTGATTATATGATCATCATTGATATGATTCACATTTTTTTCAAAAGACTCAACCTTTTGATAATTAGGCAAAGGGTTGTGAAATGCTTGGTGGTCTGTGTTGGTTTGTTGATTTCCTTCTATTGTAATGATGTCATTGTCGATCAAGTCTTGAATGGCATTCTTCAAGGCTTGGTAGTTGTTTGTATGATGACCTTTACAACGATGATAATCACAATAGTATGCCTCATTCCATGATGGATTCTTTACACTGGGTTCATAATTTCGTTGAGGTGGCAAAGTAATGACATTTTTGGCCATCAACTCTTTGAATGCGGATTCTAAAGATTGTCCCAATGAAGTGAAAGTTCTTCTATTCAAGAAGAATGAAAATCTTTGTGGATTTGAATTCAAGGTGTTCCCTAAGGAATTGTGATTTTTATTGGTTCCTCGATAACCTTGGTTGTTGGAAGTCCCTTGGTTAGGAGTAGAGTGTTGATTTATATTGTTCCTCAGAGGAGGAGGATTATTTCTGTGATTTGCAATTGAGTTGACATTGTTGTTGCGAGTGTTTGGAGTATTGAGGATAAATGGCTTGGTCAAAGCATGATTCACATCAACAACACCATCATTCACCATGTTTTTGTTGTGAGTCCAGAATTTGGACTTGTCTTGATTATTTTGATGGTTAGATAAGCTAGGATTTTCTTTGTCATGTTTGACTATTCCTCTTTTGACAAAAGCATTTTCGATGGTTATGGCATCTTCAATCATTTTATTAAAAGAAGGAGGACAATGTAAGTTCAAGTGATAGCTCATTTTTGAATTTAAACAGTTAATGAAAGTAACCATCTTTTCCTTTTCAGGAACAGGACGTGGATATATAGCAAACATTATTCTCCATCTCTAAAGAAATGTAATGAAAGATTCACCAGGTTTTTGTGCAACTTTGCAAAGGTCTATCATGGTGATCTAGTGTTGTATGTTGTAGGTATATTGTGATATGAATAGGTTGATCAATTCTTCAAATGTCCTGACGGGAGGTGTAATCTTAGATAGCCATTCCATAGAGTGAACTCCCAGGCTCCTTGGAAACAATTGCATCAAGTAAGTGTCTTCATGAGCGAATTCCAATGTCATGTTTCTGAAGTCTCTAACGTGATCGATTGGATCCGTTTTCCCATTATAGTGATCAAATTTTGGCATTTCACAATGCTTGGGAAAAGGAATCATGTTCAGACTTCGGTCAAAAGGGTAAGGACAAATGTCCTCAAGAGTGTATTTCTTTGTGGTTGTTCCCCCTTGTAACTCTTTGATTTGTCCTTGAAGTGCCTTGATTTGTTGGGTAAAAGCACTAAGATCAGAAAGGGGTGTCTCTTTAGGTTTGTTTTTCAAATTTTCAGTATTGAAGTCATGAGGCAATTTAGCCCCTTGTTCGGCTAGATAGCGAAAATAATTTTCCTTATCTCGCTACAAGATCTTTTCAATGGCTTTATGGAATTTTGGATCCTGCTCAGCCTCTCTAAGACGTTCCTCATCTTGTTCCTCATCACTATCTATCTGTGTTTTGTTCATGTCTTTGTATTGATGGAAAGGATTTTCTTCTTTATTATCCGTATCTTTGCAAAAAGTGGATTACGATTCATGATGTAAAGAGGATTGCAGCTTTCACCCTCTTATTGAATGTTTTGAGTATTTCCTTCTTGTTGAATTTCGTCCTTTAATTTGTTGAATTGGGATCTTGTGAAGATAGGCATATGATTTTGAAAATTCTTCTAAACTTAGATCCTAGTTTTGACAAGTGCGACGATGATGATCTGATAAGATGCAGAATCTTATGATATGATCAAGAATGCTCCTAATTTATTGATTGTGGCTTCCAATTGATGAAGGATTTCAGAATCCTGTGGGGGAAGTTGAACCAAAAATTAGAAAGTTGTTTGAGAGATGCATTTCTTAAAGTTTTGATCTTTGTTTTTGAAGAAAGGTTCAAAAATCACAGAAGGATTTGATTGGGATGTGAAGGATATTCTATAGAAGTTTGTGGTATGTTGTCAAATTCAAGAGGTTGGTTATGATTATGCCGTTGTGATAGAGCTAATCTCTGATAATAAGCTCAAGAGTCTAAGAGATCTACATCATACTCATCAGTGACTCCTCTAACAAAGTCTTGGTATCTGTGAAGAAATCCTCAGTAGTGAAGCAAGACTTGTCGACTTTTGTACAAGAATTTTCTCTTTTGCAGTGTTTTCTTGTATCCTAATGGTTTCTTGGGTTTTCTGATTCTCTTGGAAACTGATTTCTTGGGAATTTTTTTTGATTTCCAATTTCTAAGCATGGGAAAAGTATTGGGAATGTTATTGGACCAATGGTATGAATTTTTTTTGAGTGAATTCAGTTGTTGTTCTTCATGTTCATTTTGGATGATCTCTTTATCTGAATTTATGTGATGGAAGACACAACAAACATTTTTGAAAATAGTTGTTCTTAAAGCCCTATACTAACATGAAGTGTTTTGATCAACAAATTGTTTTCAACAAATGTTTTCACAGGTTTTGCACATGAAATACAATTCAGACAGACTCACTCTTAAATACTCAAGTAGGTCATTCTAGTAATCAACAACCCACATCTTAGAACTATGTCGACTCACACAGTCGTGTTTTTGTCTATTCTAGGCATGTACTCAGAGTTACAGAAGTGGATACCGGATCCCCTGAGCAAACGGTCCTTGGAAGTTATATGTTGAGTGTCTTGGGGGCAGATTCTTCCCTCCCATTGCACTGTGATTATTAGAATGTTCGGAAACTGACTTCGGCTGGCCACTACACTAGGTTCATAGTAAGGATTTCCGTTCGGTGCGGCAATAATAAACTCCCTCAGGAGACCTCCCAACCTTTAGAACAAAGGCTTTGGGGATGGTTATCTTGCACACTACCGGCAAAAGAGGGTTTCCCTAGATTTTCTTTAAATTTTATAGTGGGGCAGAATAGCCTGGCTTTGGCTTGAACCCACTTGAGTCGTTCCTGTAGGGTGAGTACTTTTTCCCACTACGGCAGGCTCTCTAAAGGATGTAATTAAAGCAGTAAAATTCATGAAATGAAAAGGCAAGTCTGGTATTCTGATCACCTAGTTAAGGGGAGAGTATAGACCTATTGCCACAGTCAAAGCAAGCAGATGTTCTTTTTAAATTCCAAATCACAATGATCTAATCTAAGTGAAGATATTGCTTCACCAAAAACAAGTTTATTCAATTTTAACTGTAAGATCATTGTTTGGTGACTATCCTAGATTGCTTCCTTTTAATCAAGATGTGGCTACCCTAGGATTGCTTCATTTTAAAATTCAGAAAAAGAAAAAGAATTGTGTTTTTGTTACAATTTATATGCGCCCGAACAAAAGCTATATGCGTCGGAATATATATGCACCAGAACAGAGGGTATATGCACCAGAACAGATGCTATATGCACCTAAACAGTCACTATATGTGCGGGAACAACAACTATATGTGCCAGAATAGAAGCTATATGTGCCATAAGAAAGATTTATATGCTTTAAAAATAGTTACTGTGTATGCCAAAAGAAAGACTGTATATGTGCCTAAACAGTTACTCTATGCGCCTAAAAAGTCACGGTATGCGACTAAACAGTCATGGTATGTGCCTAAACAGTCATGATATGCGCTCCAGAATCCTGCAAAACAAAAGGTTAAAATCCCATATGCGCCTCAGGGAATTTCGAATGCACCTAAACGTCAAATTTTTTAATTTTTTTTCAAAAGTTGATTCCAGAATGCGGAAGCTATCAAAACAAACTTGCAGATAATGTTAATTTGTGCATTCGAGCCCCATGGTGGGCACCATTTTATGTGTGTGTGAAATATTGGATCAGTTTAAATGAAAATCAAACACATATTCATAAAACATTAAATCAAGAAAGCTGAGAAAGAAACAAAAATATGCAAACCGTAACAACAGCTTCCCCGAAATCGTCTTATCTTCCTCTAACTCCAGCGTTTTGTTGGTTTCGAATAGCTCTCAGATCAACAGATCAAGCTCAACAAAATGACAGCTAAAGAACGAGATTTTAAAGTGTAAATGCATATTATGCCAAATGCAAAAGCTATCCTAATATGAAAGTATGGTTGTGATATTGAAACTGATATGAATGCACAAGCTGATTGTATGTATGGTTGTGTAAATGTGTATGTGAGCGTAGGTAAGTGCGTGCATGTATGCGTGCGTACGTCTAACCAAAGCTTGGATTTGCACCGGCTTTTATAGAGTTTTTGAGAGGATTTGATTGGCTGATTCGATGGACGGCCCAGATTAAGCTTGTTCGAACGGACGGCGGGAGATTTTTGAAAGTGGAGAAGAGGATGGAAGGTTTCCCTTTTCTTTCAATTTTCGTCATTGAGTTTCGAAGGGAAACTTCCATTTCGAAGGATGAGATGAGAATTTGGAAGGGTGAGTTTAGCGTGAGTTAGAAATTAAATAAAATATATTTATTTAATTTGGAAGTGTCGATGAAAATGGAAACTCACATAATTAAATAAATCATATTTAATTATGTTTTAGAAATGAAATTAGAGGAAAATATTAAAAATATTTAATATTTAATTTGAGGATGAAGAGAATATTCCATTATTTGAATATTCAAAAATATTCAAACTTTAGAATAGAATGATAACCAAATATAAATAAATTATAAAAATTTATTTAATTTAATTAAGTGGAAGGTGGAAGGTGGGATGAAGAAGATATTCCCTTATTTAAATATTCAAAATATTTAAACTTTAGAATAATATGATAATCAAATATAAATAAATTATAAAAATTTATTTAATTTAATTAAGTGGAAGATGGAAATATTAATAATTAAATAAAATTATTTATTTAATTAAGGTAGAAGAATTTAGAAAATGAACGATATAAATAAATGATTAGATTTATTTATATGTAGATGACTTCAAGAGAATTAATTAAATAAATTTTATTTAATTAATTAACAAGCTTAATCATGACCATTTTTAGACGTATACAATGAGAATAAACACATCAGATTAGAAATTGTAAGCAAGAACAAGGATTCCCCATGAAATCCATTAACATAGCCCAAATTAGGAAAAGAAATGAAGAACACAATGAAAACAAATGAAATAAAGATTCAATCCTAATTAAGCTAGCAAACTCATGATCCCATGGGGGAATTGGTGCCAATTTGATGTGAAAATTGGCCCTTTCCCAACTCCTATGATGCAAGATTGATGTACATTGATGAGAATTGATGAGTGATCCACTTTGTTGATGCTTGATGAGAGCTCCAAGCTAAAATCCTGCGTAACCTAGCTATGATTCAATAATATTTGATGAAAATTGCTCAATATTTTAGCATAATAACTTTGCATAATTTGTGGATGATCAAATGAGGAGAGGAGCTCTTCATTTATAGATGAGATTGAAGGATGAACGTCCAAATTTGAGCAATGTGGACTAACATTCATCCAATGGCAAGATGCCACTTGTCAACCTATGAATGGATGAAGGATATGCATGTTTTGAGGATTGTGCCAATAAATTCTTATTTTTGAATTTTGAATTTTGTTGAATGACTTGCAAGAGGGAAGAAAGAAGCATTAAATGCCACTTGGCTCAAGGAAAAGGAAAATGCACTTGTCTACATTTTTCCCCTCTTTGAGGCAATGCACTTGTTGCATTGGTTCAAAGATTAAACGATCTTGATTAAATCCAAAAAAAAATTATTATTTAAAGATCTTCACCAACTACTGCCCGATGAGAGAAAACATGCCAATATTGCCCCCTCGACAGATTGGACGAAAATTTCAATATTTGGGTGATCTCACGAAAAAAGAGGACAAGGTGCCCGACAGGTCCAAAAGGGCTCCAGGAGGCCAAAATGTGTCTAAATACAATAAAACGATGTAAAACAGGCCTCAACTGGACAAAAATAGGTTCAGGGGTCCAAAACCCTAGCAGGATAGCCAATTAGGGTGAAAAAACCCTAATTTTCAAGCTTAAAAGGGGCCCGAGGGGTCACTTTCAATTCATTTTCACACACAGCCATCTAGCAACCCTGTGACCTGAGCTCTGACCTCCTAACGATATGGCACAATGACAGCTTCCCATGCATATTTTTTATCGAGTCTGGATGTACCAGCGACCACCGGGCATTGGGGCACCAGTAGGTGACCCTTACTTGAGCTTCATTTATCATTGTTAGCCTTCATTTAATACATTCAAAGTCAGTCACTCTACAGTAGCACTATATAGCACCGCTCAGAAATCAAACTATGCCACTTAGTGTCAAATTGTGCGTAGCGATGTAGCTTGGAGTTTGAAAATAAACACCAAATTGCGACGCTGAGCTAGTGGGCCGGTGAGGTGGTTTGCAAACTGCAATGCGGGGGTCTTGTGTCCACTCAAAGTGCACTGCTGGGAAGAAAAGTTCACTGTGGTGGTGCCATTTTGGTTTTTTGTTCCTAGCGTCGTAGTTTGATTAAAAATAAAACTATGACGCCTTCACGGATTACAATGCTAGAGAGGCTTTTTGGACGTTCGGTGAAGAATTTTTTCAAAATTTTAACTTGATGACCCTTCCTGATGTAGGATGTGGTGAGGGAGCTCTACTTTGAGGAGCACAGGTCGCAAGATTTGTTCAGTTATTTGCGGGACCTGAGTGACAGAGATCAAGATCGACTCTGGGACATGGGGCTATAGTATATCACTTATGCAACACCCATTTTCACTTACCTAGGGATACTATCAGCTTTGTCCGAGATATGGCACAATGATACCTCTTTGTTTGGACATCTTCCCATTGGCAAGGCTACCATCACCTTGGAGGACGTTCGGTGCAACTTGCAATTGTTGATTCATGGTCGGCGGGTTATTTTCGACATGGATGAGGGGCGTAATGTCTGCCATAGAGTCCTCACCACAAAGGATGTCATTATTTGCGAGGGGCAGATCAAGCTTGAGAGACACAAGGCCCTGGCACCTCCCTTCTGGTTGGTTATTACAGCGGTTATTTTGGGTCTCATTGCCCTAGATTGACGAGGTCGATACTTCACTCTTGGTTGGGGACTTTGCTAGGAGCGTATGGTTTGTGACATGCCAGTTCATTTTGCTTGGGGGCCGGTTCTTCTAGCCTCTCTTTACAGGGACCTTCATGAGTATGTCTACATGGATGGCAGAGCACTCAGAGCAGGGGTGACTCTTCTTCACGTATGGGCGTGGGAGCACATTGTTGTCCTCCGGCCAAAGATTGTTACAGTTCTGATGATGCCAGATGATCCCCTCGTATGGCACTACATAGGTGGTGTGTCCTTTACACACATAGGTGATCACGGGATCCCCTACTGGAGGAGGGTCTAGGATGAGATGTAGGTTTTCACATGGTGTTTGTACCTTGGTCAGCCTGGATGGGCTGGCAATACATATCAGCTCTTCTTTTCCCACCAGGACTACCTTATGTAGGAGTAGGAGCACACGATTATCAAGAGGTATCTGCCCGGGCGCGTGCAGTATCAATTTGGTGAGCCCCAGGATCAGCTAGACGATGATTATGTGGTCGTCTTTGCCTGCACCATGTCAGAGGTTTCATGGGGGTGGTATATTCCTGCCTCGAAGGCTGTTGATAGTTTCAGATAGTTGGTGGCTCGACCATGGGCCTATGATCAGGGGCCTGCAGATCCAGGTGTCACATAGGCATACAGGGATTGGTTTCGACCTCCGCTACGATTGACTATTCCATGAGCATTCCCAGATCGACAGAGGGTGAGAGGCAGAGGGGGAGGATGATGATAGAGGGATGGTGCACAGCAGGAGCATCCAGTCGGGCCTCTAGTTTAGCTAGGTCAGGAAAATGTACCGATGCAAGATCAGCAGCAGGTGCCACTAGGTGTACCACCATAGGTTGGGGGCAAGGATCAATGTCAGGTACAACCTCCATGAGCACAGCTAGGAGTGTAGCCAACAGGGTAGGTGGATCCCTGAGATGCGTTGATTGCATAGTTGCAGGCGCAGGTCCAGGCCATGATAGCCGAGAGAGATCAGGCTAGGATTGAGATAGGTTAGCTCAGGGTTGAAAGGGATCAGGGCATATAGCAAAGATAGGCCACAGATTTACAGGTAGCCACAGAGCTAGGCCAGAGACAACAGTTGGAGAGTATGGCAACCTCCTCCTCCTAGGGTACAGTGTCCATTCAGTCCTACAGGGATGTCGTCTGAGAGGCCGAGTACTATTGGAGGCATTATCATGAGGCCGTACCTAGAGGAGCACGAGTCCTAGAGTACTCACAATGAACCAGCCATAGACCAGCAGAGGGTCATGGTGACAAGGGTGAGGGAAACATACATGGGGATATACCGTGATCAAGATGATACTTTTTGTGCCTTATGGGCTCCTTTTTTATAGCCAGATGGGCCTTTTGTACTAATTGACATACATGTACAGTGATCTGATTATTTTGTACCATGACAGTTACATTATTGATGATATATATGAGTCGATGATGATTTTGATATGATGTGATGTGTACCTTTTATTTATGCATGTATGGATGATTCTATTTCTATATGTTGTGCAATGATGTTTATGACGCTATATTTATTTCTGATGATTTATGCATTATGATTATGACTAACAGATCTATATTATGTCGAATTATGATATTTAGATGTATTTATGTGATGTGTAATGTTGCAAAATGATATGATATGTAATATGCAATATGCAAAGTGATATGGTGATGATCTATGGCACGTATATGTGAAATGATGTGTATCTTGCTTATATATGAAATGATTTTGGATGGATGTACGCTTTGTATGTAATGGATTTTGTATGTTCCTATTTATGCTTATAATGATGTGGAATGATTGATGCAATGAAATGTAAAAATGATCATGATGCTATTGATGAGATGATATGGATGACTTGTGGACAATACAATGCAATGTAGATGCAATGATGTAATGCAAATGGGATGGTTTTCTAAGATGCTTAGAATAACAAATATTATTATCCTAGACATATTAAATGATAAATGCAATGTATGTGATGCATTTAATGTGATGTACTATATGCATTGATGATGATGTTCTATGCAAAATGAATGCAATATGTGAGATGACCTTATGATGTTATGCGAGTATGTATGCAATGGATTATCTATAATGCTTATGTATGTATGATTATGCAATAGGTGGTAATGCTTATGCAAATGTTTACGCAAATGAATGTTATGCAATGATTAATGTGATGCCATGCAATGGATGTACTTATCTATGAAGAATGCTTATATGATGATGGAAATGAAATGCATGTGTTTCCTATATGATATGTTGATGCATTATGCTAATGATTTGTGGATGCAGGATCGATGCTGATGATAACTAACTATCATAGTACCTTGTTAGCATGATAAGAAAGAAGGAATGAAAAGAGAAGAAGTCAAGACATAAGATGATGAATATGAAAAATGATGATGATTACTTGCTGAGGAGTTAGGATTTTCAAAGGGACAATTTCCTTATGTTTGATAACACATGCGGTATGATTCATCAAGGTATAGCAAACTAGGATGGCGTTGTACCTAGTGTGATGAACTTTGACTTGAAAAATAGATAGGAGTATCCTTGTTCACACCTGACATACAAAAACCTTGCTAGGATGCAATTTAGAAGTTTCAAACACCTCGGACCAAAACACGGAAAGGTATAACCTATCAATGTAATAGTCAACAAGTTGCCCAAAACCTCCTCCATACATACCTAACAAAAAGTATTCGCCAAGGTTATAATACTAGAACGTCCAACAAGCACAACAACCAAAAGATAATGATCGTTGCCCCATTCCTATTTCTCTAAATCCTCTTGTTCGGATATCATCGAGAAGTCCTTGGAATGAGCACAATAAGATAAACCAAAAGGATAAATATCAAGTATGCAAACAAGCTAATGTTCTTCATACCTTCAGCTAGAGGGATGTGTTTTGATAGGATAAGAATACAAGTGATATCCAAAATGATGCCCATTTTCAGAATGATATATCCTAGGACATGCATTGTATAGGATGATGATGGTTTCATAAGTTGATTGATATGTCTGAAAATGATCAAGAGTTTGATTTTGTTTTAAAGATTTGTTGTTTTGATTTTGATTTTGCATTTGAAGTTTTCTTTTGCCAACTACTATGGTTGTTTTTGTTTGTATTGCCAAAGGATGAAGGTGATGATCAATTTATTATGGATGATTGATTATTGTGGGTGAAAGCGAAATGGGATGGACGGATTTTTTCAAATATTTGGATTTTTTTGAAGTTTTTGAGATGTTTTGAGGTTGTTTTTGGTATTTTTGAGATTTTGCCAATGTTTTGATTTTTTATTTTCCAAATATTTTTGGATTTTGATGTGATTTTGGATGTTTTTGGATTTTTTTGTCTCGAGGGATGATCAAAGATCAACCTTTCCTACGTTTAAGCTCAGAGACAATGTAGTTCAGATTCCATTTTTTTTACGTTTTCTGATTTTCTGAGTGTTTTTGGATTTTTCGCATGATTTTGACGATCTAGATATGCATATGTGTGATAATATCAGTGTTGTATTTGGGGATTTTGTTGAAAACCAAGCTAAGGTTGACTGATAAAATTGATGGATTGATGATAGTGATAACATTGTTGAGAATACATAACAATGCAAGGATTTGATTGATTAGGATTGATGATGATAACATTGTTGAGGATGCACAACAATGCAAGGATAGTGTTGAGCAACACAATTATTGGGAATGATATCTCGAGATGATGATGGGTTGATTGGACTTGATTGATTAGGATTTTGAAGCTTGATTTGGAACAAAAGATGTTTGGATGATTTGATGTGACGTTTGAAGTGCAACTTAGATGCAACTGATAGTGGTTACTTGGATTGATGTTTGATGAAAGATGAAGCTTGATAAGGAACATTTTCTCATCAAAATATGCCATGGGCTAGTTATTTGGATTCTAGATCACAAATGCTTTGACCAGTTTGGTTTCACGTTTTCCAATGTTCAGATCACCACATAAGTTGGATGATATAGATCAAGATTTATTCTTGAAGCAAGATGTAAATATCTACCCCCAGTGTCTAGCAATGTATGGAATGCCATCGATGGATGCTCATATGGGTGTATGGATTGAGGGATATGGATTATCTTGTGATAAGATAAGGTGTCTAGATAAAGAATGCTCATTTAGATAATGCTTCATGGCTCGGATAATGTTGGGTAGGATAGGATAAATGAAAATGACCCATGTCAAGATGTTTACCATAAGCAAACATAAAGTGTGCCCCAAACTTCATCAAGATCAAGATAACTCAGACTATGGATGTAGATATATGAAAATGGATTGGATAAATGGTTCATGGATGAGATGGATGGAATGCTGGATTTATTATGGATGGGATAAGATGCTTTCACCTGAATGGTGCACATAGATGCTCGATTCTACACATGATGCCTATTTACTAGGTTTTCATCATGGTCTTTCCCAAAGTGCCACTGTAGTGGTTTTCACGAGAGGACGATTTTTATCTTTACTGTTTTCAATCCTTTTTCTGATTTTTTTTAGATTTTCATAGTTTTTAATTTTTTTTATTTTTCTGAAAGATTTTAAGCTCATGCCAAATCACAAGGTGTTTCTGATGTAGATGCCCCTGTCATAATGTGCCATCGATATCTTTCCTGAAGAATTTGCTTTGCCAACATACGTGTACTTAAATGCAACTTTTGAGATTCTTGATCTGCTTCGTTGATACCAGGGTTAACTTTGTCCTTGTGTGCACATCGCGATAGAGTGCCTTCAGAATCCTTAAGATGAAGGGTCATTTCCAATACATGGTCAATTTGAGAATTGGATATCATGCGGGGAGGCGTGGATGGAGTGTTTTTAGGGATAAGAGGTGGATTGGTTGATAGTTTGGTACCTTTGACTCTCCAAACTTGGGAGGATGAACAATGATGGGTGGATACGAAAGTGTGCATGGAATTAGGACCAACTGCTTGATACACTTTGTACGTCACTTGAAAAGCTTGCTTTTTCTTTTGTGGACATCCTTGATGGATACTTTTCCCTTTTTTATTTTTCCCCATAGTTTCTTTGACTGATGGAGTTTGATAGGGATGATCTTTCTTTGTATTCTTTGGTATCCATTTTTATTTGATTTTTCCATTATGCTTTCCAACTCCTTTCTCTTTGATAATGTTCTTCGTACTTTGATTCAATTCTTTCTTTTGACGTTGGTCCCAATTCATGGATGGGGTGATGGGTGGAAGAAGATTCATGATGTGACTGGTTGTAGTATTGGCAATGGTTTCACCATAAAGATTCTTCATGCTCCCTATGTCGACATTTACACTAGATGAAGTTGTCCCTAGTATTGTGGAAGTAGTACCTTCATGCTTTGATTCTGCCTATTCCAAGAGCTCTTGTTTAGAGTGCATTCTTTGATAAATGACCACTGCAGATGATGTTATTTTGATGTGTTGCTCTGCTAACTCTAGAATGTCTTGTTTTGTCTAATCTGCTTCCTTGAGTGGATAATGTTGGATGTCTTCATACATGTCGTCCTCAGTCTGATTTTGGGATATGTCTGATCCTGATGTTGTCAACTCAATAACCTGCTCTTTTTGTGTAATAATGTCAGGAGTAAAAGAATCATGTTCTGAATGAAGATCATCTATGTGTCCATCCATAGAAAGCATCTCATGGGTAGATGGAGGAGTATGTACATGTTGCATAGATAGGAGAGTGTCCATTAGATCATTGTAGTATCTTGGAGGTACAAATTCAATGATTTTGGGATTTCTTGTGTCATGCTTTGGATCAAGTTCTTGACATGGGTTAGTTTCAAAGGATCCTTGGATATCTTTATTAGGAATGCGAAGTGGCTTAATATCCTCTGGATCATTAAGTGGATTTGGATTAAATGTTGAGTTGAAGATTCCTTCACTATCTGAAAACATGTCTTGGAAAGGACCATTGCTAGACCTTGGTGAAAGATGTTGATCATGCTTTGGAATAAATTCTTGAGATGTGTCCTCTAACTTATTAGGTGACGTAGGGAAATTCTCTTTATGATCATTGGCCGATGGATTGTTGATTGTAGGATCAAATAGTGTTTACACTCCTTGAAATGGATCATTAAAAAGTGGCTCTTGATGTCTATTGATTTGATCTTCTGATGATGTAGAAACAACTTCCATATGTTCGTTGATGGATAGGTCTTGATCATGTGATCGTTGACTTGGATCGACACATGGAGTCATTAATATTTTGTTGGGCTTGGTATTGGGCTTCAAATTGTGCTTGTGTTTGAGCCTGGACTTGTGCTTGTTGGGCTTGTAGTATGGCTTGAGCAACTTGAGTAGCTTGTGCAGCTTGCTAAGCGGCTAGTTGTGCAGCCTTTCAATTTTGGTTTTGTTGGTGTTCCTTCTGATAAGCAACTTGTTGAATGGCTTGAAATGTAATGCTATATTGGTTTGATGTGCTTGGTTTGGGTGGTGGTGGTTTTGGAATAGTGCTTGTTGTGGTGATAAGAGGTACTATTATATCGATGATTAGGATTTGAGTGGTGGATGGTGTGATCACTGTGGTTATTCCTTGAGAGATCATGTTTTGAGGGATGATAGATGATATGTTGGTTGCTTGTGTTATGGGGATGGTCACCATCTGTTGTTGTGATATCGATGGTAAGGGGGGATGATTGATGGTTGGGGGGATGTTTTGGATGAGTGGTGCTAGCGAAGGTAACCCCAAACCGAGAGGTGATATGGATGTTAATGGAAAGGGTGGGAGTGGTGGGAAAGTGAGTGGCATGCTCCCTTGGGAAAATGATGATGTTTGATCAAAAATGCCCCCTAGTCCAAATATGTCTCCCTCTCCTTGTGAGGTCATGGGGAAAGAGGTTTGTGGTGATGATGATGATGGGTCATTATGAAAGGTGAGGGGGACATATGGGTGTGATGGATTTTGAAACATATTCCTGTGTTTTGCAAACATATCTGTCCAAAATTTTACCTAGTGTGGATTTGAAATGTTCATGTTTGGTATAGTTGTACTTGGTATATTCTCATTTTGCATGTATGGATTTGGTGGGATAATGTTGTTTTGTTGAAGACTCATGCACTGAGTATTTGGACTTGGATTTAAATCTACCATTGGAAAAGGTGTTCGAAGATTTATATTGGGTAGACTCACATTTGTTGTACCATTGAGGTTTGTAGGAGATAATGATCCCATGTATGGATTGTATAAATGTGAGTTTTGAAAATCAATTGGCATTGTAATGCTTTGATAGTTTGGTTGACTTGGATTACTCATGATGTATGGATTAAGTTTATATTCCATGTTCCTCTTGTGTTTTGATCTTTTTGTAAAAGTAAGCTCTAAGGTGTTTAGGACCAATGATGAGATGAAGGATGGAAGGGGTTTTTTTAGGGATTTTGAATCAATGCTAGACTTAGGGTTTGATTTTGATAGTTTTTTATTGGATTTGGATAATGAACTTGTAAACCCTAAGATGTTAGATGTGATCTTAGGATGAACTTGTTTAAAGGATTACTAATTCAATTAAATGTATGGGAAAGGATGCATTCCCATACATCTAACTAAATAAGGTGATTTTGATTTTGATGATTTACCCAAGTCTAAAATGATATTTCCAAAGTTCTTTTGTGGTATGGAGATGATAAATTTTTGGGGTAGATGAAGTGTTTCATTTTGATCCTAAATGAACCTAAGAATGATTTGTTTACAAGGCCAAGGTTTTGAAGAACATGTTTTTCCCTTCAAACCAAAACATCAATGTTTTCTTAAAAGACCATAAGACAAAAGATACACAAGAACATGTGTGGGTTTCAATTTATTTCATCTTGATTAGTGAATTGCTTTTACCACAAACACTTCTTTGATTAGGTTTTCCAAACTAGATGTCCAATGTCCTAACTTCTTTTCATCCCACAAAGCGCTATGTGGAATTCAAGGAAATCAAGGCAATGGATTCCTAATGTTGACCTTAGTAGGAGCAAATTGAGATGAAATGAAAATGCTTAAAAGCCTCTATGGATAAAATCCCAAGGGAAAGAAATAGCATGTGAATTTGTTCAAGGATATTTGCTTCTCCTAAAGGGTTTGAGATTTCATGCTCATGTTCAATGTTGGTTTTCCAATGTTTACGATCAAGCAATGTGTTTTGATTTCAAGAATAAATACAACCCTATGGATGTGGAAGACAATATTTGTTGGATTCCCACTTGGACAATTCCAGCTACGCTTATCTTTAGCAAATGGTTAGATGCTTGACCCCACTGTCTCCCCTCCATGACTCATTAATGTCAATTGAGGCAGCCAAGCATCAAGACCCATTAAACTCCCATGGAATGCTTTCCATTTCTACTAAAAGACCATAAAAGTGTGGGATGGCTTCAGAACGACTGTTCTTGCACCAACAAATAGATTAAGGATTTTGGCAATTCTAAAACATGGGTTTTAATAAGGACTTTCCATTCATGGAGATTGACCCATACGGTGAGAGTCCCTTTTCGGATCCATCTCGTCGGAGCCAACTGCATGATATTGGCGTTTATTCCAATACCCACATTTATATCCCAGCTGGAAATACTCTCAGGTTCAGAGTGTTACCGGTTGAGTCGTTCCCTTAGGTGAGTACTTTTTCCCCAAGGAAGGCCCTCTAAGATAAAAAAAAGTGAATAAACTTGTTCATAGTTCGATCAACCCTTGTTTAGAAACAAAGGGAGAACATATGAAATAAATTTATCCACACTCACAGAAGATTTTGTTCAATTTTAAACCCAAAATCACAAAAAAAAAAGCCTTTTGATTCTCAAGATCACTATAAAGCATGAGAGAAGCGCATACGTCCTTTTTCAATGAAGTTAGTTTAAGTAAGCCCTCACAAAGACAAAGAAATTGTGAGTTCTTTTTAAAGCACCAAAGGACAAATGAGATACATTTTGTTCAATTGTTAACCAAAGAAAAAAACTCTAGTAAGTTATAGTCCTAATGTTCATTTTAGCCTTTGCAAGAAAAAATATTGAAAATATTCTTTTTAAAGCCCAAACGAAATTAGTGTCCTAAGAAAAAAGGAATAACAGTTTCTTAAAAGTGTTAAGAAAACACTAAAGTGTTTAAAAACACTTTGATCTTGCGAAATATCATCCTCATGCTTATCCTTCTTTCGTTTTCAATTTGATCCAACCTACAAGAGAGAAAACCAGTCATATTCTGTAAAATACAGAGATTAAAAAGTAGAAAATAGAAGATAAACTCATTAATGACCTAAAGCACATGCTAAATTTAAATTTCAACCTTTTACTCCTTGCTAGTGGTGCATCCCGTGACTGCGTCGGAGTTTGATTTCTCAGCGGTGCATTACAATGCTCCTTACCAGTCAGTGAAGCTTTGTGACAAGCACAGTGAGCTCAACTGCGTCGTACTTTTTCTTCACATTGTTGTTTGATTCTTTTGAAAAATCTCGTGGGTTAGATTGGTCAAGCGGCTCGCAGTTAGAAATTCAAATTCTTGGGTGGGAAGACTCCAGTGTCACAGTTTGAATTTCTAGTGTTGTATGGCGACGTTGGAAAACCAGCGGTGCTATATGGCGACGTTGACCTTCCAGCATTGGAATTTTTCTGTGTATAAAGGTATGTATAGGATCATCATGGAAAAAATAGGCCCTTAAGTGGCGAAAAATTCAGAAAAATCAGTGTTAGGCAACTTGACGTAAAAATTTGAATAAGTTATCTATATTATTTCAAAAATATGTAAGAATAGAATCTATAGAAAATTGAATATAGTTTCTAAACTACTAGGTTTATTAAAAATAAATAAAATCTATTTGGTGAAAATTTGAAATTTCAATGCAGTAGTACTTAAATTTCAGGGAAAAAATAAGAAGTAGGTGTTTGTCTAACCACCTAACCATAATAAAATGATAATATTTTTTTATAAAATTTTATATATAAGTAGAGGACTCATGTCCGGATGTGATGCATATATTTTTGTAATTTTTTTCAAAGTAAATAATTAATTATGATTTTTTTATTAAAACTTTTTAAAAATATAAAAACCCATATGTCTAACCACCTTAACTTGGTCAAAACTTCATGAAATTTAATTTTTCTTTTTTAAATCCTATAGTATGTAGAGCATAGAATGTGACGCATATTTCAGATTCAAAAAATGTGATATCGTTTGAAAGTTATAGATGTTTTTCAATCAGCCTATCGCTCAAGACTTTAGTTGTAATATTAATAGAAAATGAATAATAAATATTTACTAAATTCAAATTAAAGAATAATTTATATTGGTGGAAAGCTGAGAATCTCCTCTAAAAATTCTTTTTGTTTCATCAATTTTGGGTAAAAAAAATTCGACAGCCACATACCCTACAAATACCCATAATATTGCCACTTTTTGGCCCATCATGATCCTACACATACCCATAAACAAAAACACGAAATTTTGTGAGAAAAGTGATTGAAAATGAGATTTTCCCCTCCTTCTACTGCCAAATGTGAGAACCCCAATCCTAATACCTACAAAACAATGAGAATAAACACATTAAATTAGAAATTGCAAGAAAGAACAAGGATTCCCCATGAAATCCATTAACATAGCCCAAATTAGGAAAAATAATGAAGAACACAATGAAAACAAACGAAATAAAGATTGAATCCTAATTAAGCTAGCAAACTCATGATCCCATGGGGGAATTTGTGCCAATTTGATGTGAAAATTGGCCCTTTCCCAACTCCTATGATGCAAGATTGATGTACCACTTTGTTGATGCTTGATGAGTGATTCAATAATATTGGATGGAAATGGATCAATATTTTAGCATAATAACTTTGCATAATTTGTGGAGGATCAAATGAGGAGAGGAGCTCTTCATTTATAGACGAGATTGAAGGATGAATGCCCAAATTTGAGCAATGTGGGACTAACATTCATCCAATGGCAAGATGCCACTTGTCAACCTATGAATGGATGAAGGATGTGCATGTTTTGAGGATTCTGCCAATAAATGCTTATTTTTAAATTTTGAATTTTGTTGAAATGACTTGCAAGAGGGAAGAAAGAAGCATTAAATGCCACTTGGCTCAAGGAAAAGGACATGTAAGATAGAGTAAATTCCTTGTTGGATGTACATGTCAACTTGGATTTTTGAATTCAAACTTGAAGTATATTCCAAAAAGATGCCTTGTGAGGAAAATAGGGATTTAATAAATTAAGTAAATCTATTTTCATGTGAAAGTGGGAAAAGCTATAGGATTGGACATGATAAGAGATTAAATTAATTTAATGAGAGATTAGATGATGTGACCTATTTGACTTGAATTTATGGATTTATTTAAATCAAATATGAGAAGAATGTAATAAGAGATTAAGTCAATAAAGATTTTGATTTATTTAATTAAAAGGGATGATGTTAGATTAAACCAAATAAGGTTTTAATTTATTTGATCTAATAGATAGAATTTAGAGATTTAATCAAATAAAATTAATTATTTAATTAAATAAGGATAATTAGATCAGATTGATTGATTTAATTAACAAAAGAGAGACTTAATTAAATAACTGGTTTATGTAATTAAGAGAGGAATACTGATGAATTTAATCAGATAAGGGGATTTGATTAAATGGTTAGATTGAGGGATGATTCCAGATGAAATGATGTTAGTAGTTGGAATCAAATGCACAATGTCAATCGGTATATTTTATGTGTCTACAGTAGTGATATTCTTAGTGACGGAAGCTCAATCTCAATGGGTAATACTGCCTCTGATTCGTAGACTAGGAAGAAGGGAGTGGCGTTGGTGGGTGTCTGAATGTTGGTTTGATAGGACTAGAGGGTGGGATTTAGTTGTAGATTCCAGTCACGACTTATGTCATTGACTATTTTCTTGAGGATTTTTAGAATGGTTTTATTGGTAGCTTATGCTTGGCAATTGCCTTGGGAATAATATGGAGTGGAAAAGCAATGTTGGATTTTGAATTGTTTGCAAAGGTCGTGGACATCCTGATTTTTGAATGGTGTCCCATTATCAGAGATAATAGCTTGGGGAAAGCCATATCTACATATGAGATATTTCAGGATGAACTTTGATATCTGCTTTCTAGTGATGTATGTCATGGGGATGGCTTCCACCCACTTGGTAAAGTACTTAGTGGCTATTATGATGAACTTGTGGCCATTAGATGAGGTGGGGGTTATCTTTCCAATGAGATCAAGTACCCACTATGAAAAGGGCCATGGTGTGATGTGTAAGGAAAGCTAAGGCGTAGAAACAACTCTCCTAACGTCAAAACCTCAGGGAAGAATGTAGAGGTGCTTTTAAATTTTCAATTATAGCCCAATTAAGATACACTTGAAAGAAATAGCAGAAACAAAGAAATAACCATACAGACATGAACACAAGATTTACGTGGGAAAACCCTTACGGGAGAAAATCCCACCACACCAAGAAAAACCCCTTTGTATTATAGTAAACAAAATTACATACAGAGTATGGGCTTCACTCTCTGATGTCAAATTACAACACCATACACAATGATCAACCTTGTACAGAACATTCAAGTTACAATGCTATAAAAATTGAATTCACACTGATTACTCAATTGTTCATCGAACTGTTCATCCCACGGATCATCCAATCAAACTATACGCTGAATCGATCATCAACTTCAATCTTTGAGTATATCCATGTCATCCCTAGTCTGTTGAACTTCGTCATAGGAATGGCCACAATAGTCTAACTTCCAATGGTTCCCATTATGTTCCCTAGTTGGTTGAAGTCACACCATGTAGGATAGTTAATTGGTCAAAAGCGTTCAAATTGTATCTGCATGTCAGTGAGCCACTAACCATGTCTCCCTAATGCCACAAGACCCAATTGTAGATATCAGCAAAACTCATCACCTTTGGTAAGAGGTTACACCGAGTGAGAATCCATATTGTGAAGCTCTATCGGGAAGAGTTCTCCTATCACCAAGAGTCTCATAGATCTTTGTGTCATACCGATATCCATTGAGGAAAACTGTCGGCAAGACTAGCCATATCATTGAGACGTCATACCGAGCTCATGACAGTCAGTGATACTACCACTTTTGCCAAGAGGTCGTACCAATGTTCAAAAGTTACATCGACACCAGTATTCCCATCGGTGAGACTTACACTATCGCCATGAGTTCTGACTGAACCCTTATGTTAGACGGATGACTTCAAGTGTATATCTATCGTTGAGACATCTCACATCACTAAGACTTCATACCGAAGGAAAAAATTTGGCCAAGAGTCTCCCCGATAACATCAATCGCCATGAGTCTCACCAATAACCTTTAGAAACCAACTCATCGGTAAGAGATCAACTCGAGTGGTAAGAGATAGAAACTTTCATAGCGACCAACATGTCACAACGATAGCTCTAGTCAGCAAGATAGTAACAAGGTCTTAGCATCCTAAGAATTCCACAAGGTTGCACAACTGCTAGTCGGTTGACAATAAGGATGTCAGACCAACTTTTCTCTTGTAGAGGTTTCAACCTGTGGGATTGAGGTACACAATTCCAACAATTTCCCACTTGACGAAGATCACATAGGCATGTCCAGAGGAAAACAAAACTACTGAAATTCATGGGTACTAAGGCCCATCAAACTGGCACACCACCTGAACTTGTCTGTGCTCACTAGCTTCGTCAATGTATCTGCAACATTCTCCAAAGTATCCACTTTTTCTAAAGAGACCTTTCCGTCCTCCACTATATCTCGTACAAAATGATACTGTAAATCAATATGTTTCGTCCTAGCATGGAAAGTAGGATTCTTCACCAAACAAATAGCACTCTGACTGTCACAATAAATTGTTATTTTCCCTGCATCAAAACCAATGTTAGAACACAAACATTTTAGCCAAATTTCTTCTTTACAAGCATGTGTTGCTGCCATGTATTCTACCTCTATAGTGGACAAAGCAACTACAACCTGCCACTTACTCATCCAACTCACTGCGCCACCATTCAACATGAAAATATATCCACTGGTGGACCTTCTGCTGTCAATGTCCCCTGCCCAATCAGAATCCACATAGCCTCGAATGCTGAGAGTTCTTTGTGATTCAACCAAATTTACATGGTAACACAATGCATATTCTAAAGTTCCCTTCAAATATCTAAATACTCTCTTCATAGCATCCCAATGTGTCCTTCCAAGATTAGCCATAAAATGACTAAGTACTCCCACTGCTTGGGCAATGTCTGGCCTTGTACAAACCATTGCACACATTAGATTTCCAAGCGAACTAGCATAAGGCACACTGGTCATGTCCTCCATATCAGTAGGATATTTTGGACAGTCTTCAAAAGATAGCTTCGTTCCCTACAAAAACTGGAACAACTAGCTGCTTACAATCATTCATGCAAAATCTCTCTAGAACACTCTCGATATACTTACTCTGACTAAGCCAAAGTTTTCTACTAGTCTTGTCCCTAGTTATTTCCATTCCTAGAATATACCTTGTTGCACAAAGATCTTTCATTTTGAACTTAGCAGACAACTGAGACTTAAGATCAGAAATCATTAACTTACTATTGCCTATGAACAACATATCATCAACATAGAGAGAAATAATAACTTGATCACTTTCAGCTTTGTAATACATACAATGATCAGATTTTGATCTTACAAATCCTAATGACAAAAAAAAAGTGTCAAAATTCTGGTACCACATTCTAGGAGACTCCTTTAATCCATACAGAGATTTTTTCAACTTGCAAACCAATTTTTCTTTACCTTTTTTCCACAAAGTGCTTAGGTTGGGACATATAAATTTCTTCTTCAAGATCACCATGAAGAAATGTTGTCTTCACATCCATCTGTTCAACCTCTAAGTCATACGCTGCTGCAAGTGACAAAAGGAATCTGATAGATGTCAGCTTAGCTATAGGGGAAAAAATATCCCCATAATCAATTCCCTCTACCTAGGAATAACTCTTTGCAACCAACCTCACCTTATACTTTTCCACACTACCATCCGGACCTATTTTCTTTGTAAATACCCATTTGCAGCCCACAAGTTTTCTGCCTTCAAGCAAGAGCACCAAACTCCAAGTATCATTATTTTCTAATGATGCCATTTCTTCATTCATGGCTTCCAACCAAGAGTTTGAATCAGACATTCTAAATGCCTCCTTCACAGTCCTAGGCTCATCAGTGCTAGAAATTAAAGCATAGGCACAAGTAGAATCTATCCAAGAAAACCCATACCCATTAGGTTGCTTTCTTTCACGAGTTGACCTCCTCACTTGTTGAGGCTGATGTTGTTGTTCTTCATTAGAACTCTCAAAACTACTTGAGCTCTCCTCAGTTTTATGTACGGGTATGTGCAGGATCATCGTGCAAAAAATAGGCCCTTAAGTGGCAAAAAATTCAAAAAAAAGTGTTAGGCAACTTGACGTAATATTTGAATAAGTTATCTATATTATTTCAAAAATATAAGAATAGAATTTGTAGAAAATTGAATGTAGTTTAAAATACTAGGTTTATTTAAAAATAAATAAAATCTATTTGGTGAAAATTTGAAATTTCAATGCAAGAGTACTTAAATTTGGAAAAAATAAGAAGTAGGTGTCCGCCCACCCTAACCATAATAAAATTATAATATTTTTTTTGCAAGATTTTATATATAAGTAGAGGACTCATGTCCGTGATGTGATGCATATTTTTTGTAATTTTTTCTGAGTAAATAATTAATTATGAATTTTTATTACAACTTTTAGAAAAATATAAAACTCGCCCTGTCTCAACCACCTTAACTTGGTCAAAACTTCATGATTTTTATTTTTATTTTTTAAAATCCTATATTATGTGAAGCATAGAATGTGACGATGTTTTGGATTCAAAAAATATGATAATCGCTTTGAAAGTTATAGATGTTTTTCAATCAGCCTATCGATCAAGACTTTAGTCGTAATTCTAATAGAAAATGAATAATAATTATTTATTAAATTCAAATTAAATCATAATTTATATTTTTGGAAAGCTGAGAATCTCCTCTTAAAACCCTTTTTGTTTCATTAATTTTGGGTGAAAAAAAAGTCATCAGCCACATACCCTACAAATATTGCCACTTTTTGGTGCACCATGATCCTGCACATACCCATACATTTTGAATTTTCAATTCCTCTTTATCTGGTGTCAGAGGAATTTCAACTACATTCTTTTTGTTTTCAGATTTTGTCTCTGATTGCAAATCCAAGGTAGAAGGCTTCAGCTCATGAAAGATAACACTTCTGTTGTATAAAACCTTCTCTGTATCAGGATTCCAAAGCTTGTATCCTTTTATACCAATACTATAACCAATAAAAAAACATTTGACAGCCTTGTTCTCCAATTTAGATCTTTTCTCATTCGGCACATGTGCATATGTCTCATAGCCAAAGACTCGAATGTGTCTCAGAGAGGGCTTCCTTCTAGACCATGCTTCCAAAGGTGTTTTCTCAACAAGAGTAGAATTAGGAGAACGATTTATCAAGTAACATGTTGTAGCAAATGCCTCAGCCCAGAACTTCTCCTCCAAGCCAGCACTGCTTAGCATACTTCGTGCTCTTTCCATCATTGTCCTGTTGAACCTTTTTGGAACTCCATTTTGTTGCAGAGTGTAAGGTGTACTTTTATGTCTTTTAATCCCATGATCTTTATAGTGCCTCTCAAATTCATCAAAACAAAATTCACCACCATTATCAGTCCTTAAACATTTTATTTTTCTTCCAGTCTGATTCTCTACAAGGTTCTTAAATTCCTTAAACCGACTGAACACTTCGGATTTACTTTTCAAAAAATAAAAAAATGCTCTTCTTGAATAATCATCAATAAACGATACATAGTACTTTGAATTAGACAAAGAAGGAACATTCACTGGACCAAAAACATCAGAGAGAATGTAATCAAGTAAACCAGAAGAATTGTGAGGACTAGAGTAAAATGAAATATAGTGTTCTTTACCATATATACAATGTTCACAAAATCTGAATTCGAGGTTACAATCATCAAGCCCCTCAACCAGGTTTTTATTCTTCAAGATTTTTAAACCTTTCTTTCTAATGTGGCCTAGCCTATGATGCCTGAGCATAGTCTTTTCTACTGGAAGTTTAACTTCCATAGAGTTTACACTATCAGGAACTTTTTCCTCTTTTCCCCCATGAGTAGCTTCCTGTGACTTTACAGAGACACTATTGCATTACACAACATGTGCATCAAGCTTATACAAGGTACCAGTACGAGCACCTCTTGCTAGCACCATAGAGCCTCTAGTCATCTTGCAGCCATTTCGAGAGAACGTGACTTGCACTCCAATATCATTCAACATACTAACATAAAGTAGATTTTGAGCTAGACCTGGTATATGCATTACATCAATGATTCCCTTCACTCTTCCATCAGAGAATTGAATTCTGACTCTTCCACGACCAACAATTTCCAAAGATGAATCACTTGCCAAATACACCTTTCCACCATTGTATTTTTCATACTTTGTGAACCAGTCTCTATGAGATGTCATGTGGAAACATGCTCCAAAATCAATCAGCCAGACATCATCCGATGCCTATGTAGCCAAGGCTGCAATGAAGGCATCTGCATCACTCTGAGATGAATCATTGTCGGAAGAATTCTTCTTATTCTTTTTCTCCTCTTTACAATCCTTTCAGACATTACCAGGTTACCCACAATTCCAGCACTTCACCTTGGACTTCATTCCAGGAGACTTTGATCTCCCTTCTGATTTGGATTTGGACTTCTTGTCCTTCTTTCCTTTTTCTTTCAATCTGCCTCTAACAGCAAGAGCCTCTTTCTCCATCTCAAAATATTTTCTTCTCATCTCTTCTGATAACAAAGAAGCAACAACATCTTCCATCTTAAAAGTGGATGTCGTACTCCCAATAGCCATCACCAGGTGATCCCAAAAATCTCGCGATGAACATAATAACAACATACAACGATCTTCATCAATTTTCACACCCACAGATGTTAACTGTGCAATCAACATGTTGAATGTGTTCAAATGATCAGCAACGGACCCTCCTTCCTGCATTCTCAAAGAGTACAACTTCTTCCTCAAGAACAATTTATTCACCAAGGACTTGCCCTGATAAATAGGTGCCAGTCTTTTTCACAAGGAAGATGCAGTCTTTTCTTTATGAACATTCAGAAGAAAAAAGTCTACTAAATAGAGCCTTATCAATCCCTTTGATTTTCTATTTGTAAGGTCCCAATCCTCTTGCTTCATGCCCGTAGGCTTCATTCCAGACACAACAATCCAAACATCATGATCAACCAGCAGATTTTCCATTTTAAGTTTCCACAACTCAAAATTGCTGCCATTGAATTTCTCAATTTCAATCTTTCCTGGCGTGCTTGCCATCTTAACTTGTAATTTGAAATACCAAACTTTTACAAGACTCTCACTAAACAGAATTGACACAAAAAAGTCAACGTACCCACAAGGATAATACAACTGGCTAGGCTTTGATACCACTTGTAAGGAAAGCTAAGGTGCGGAAACAACTCTCCTAACGTCAAAACTTCAGGGAATAATATAGAGGTGCTTTTAAATTTTCAATTATAGCCCAATTAAGATACACTTGAAAGAAATAGCAGAAAAAAAGAAATAACCATACACACATGAACACCAGATTTACGTGGGAAAACCCTTATGGGAGAAAAACCCACCACACCAAGAAAAACCCCTTTGTATTACAACAAAAAAAATTACATATAGAGTACGGGCTTCACCCTTTGATGTCAAATTATAGCAGCATACACAATGATCAACCATGTACAAAACATTCAAGTTACAATGCTCCCAAAATTAAATTCACACTGATTACTCAACTGTTCATCCCACTGATCATCCAATCAAATTGTATGCCGAACCGATCATCAACTTCAATCTTTGAGTATATCCATGTCGTCCCTAGTCTGTTGAACTTCCTCACAGGAACGGCCACAATAGTCTAACTTCCAACGGTTCCCATTCTGCTCCCTAATTGGTCGAAGTCACACCACGTAGGACAGTCAGTTGGTCAAAATCATTCAAATTGTATCCGCATGTCGGTGAGACACTAACCATGTCTCCCTGATGCCACAAGACCTGATTGTAGATATCAGCCAGACTCATCACTTCAGAAAGAGGTTACACCGAGTGAAAATCCATATTGTGAAGCTCTATCGACAAGAGTCTCATAGATCTTTGTGTCATACCGATATCCATCGAGAAAAACTGTCGGCAAGACTAGCCATATTGCTGAGACGTCATACCGAGCTCATGACAGTCGGTGATACTACCACTTTCGCCAAGAGGTCATACCAATGTTCAAAAGTCACATCGACACCAGTATTCCCATCGGTGATACTTACATTGTCGCCGTGAGTTCTTACCAAACCCTTATGTTAACTTGATGAATCCAAGTGTATAACTATCAGTGAGACATCTCACATAACTAAGACTTCATACCAAAGCAAAAATTTTGGCCCAGAGTCTCCCTGATAACATTAGTTGCCATGATTCTCCCCGATAACCTTTAGACACCAACTCGTCGATAAGAGATTAGCTCGGGCGGTAAGAGATAGAAACTTTCACAGTGACCAACATGTCACAGTGATAGCTCTAGTTGGAAAGACAGTAACAAGGTCTTGGCGACCTGAGAATTCCACAAGGTTGCACAACTGCTAGTCGGCCAAACAATAAGGATGTAACACCGACTTTTCTCTTTCAGAGGTTTCAGCCTGTGGGATTGAGGCACACAATTCCAACATGATGATGGGATGAATTTCTTCAGCTGGAGCATGGATGAGGTCCCCATGCTGCTAACATTGTAGGCACCTTTTGACGGAGTCATGTGCTTCTCTTTCCATTGTAGGCCAATAATACCCCATCCTTAACAATTTCTTGGCTAGGGTCATTCCACTCGAGTGTGAACCACAAATATCATTATGTACTTCAATTAAAGTGTTCAATGCCTCTTCAACATTTAAACAATGTAGTAGGGTTCCTTCTATGCTCCTACAGTAAAGGATATTTCCTAGGATGACCAATCAGGATGATTTCTTGACAAAGGTTCTTTTTAGGCTTCAAGGTAAGTCAGCAGGTAGGACACCTATTCATAGGTGGCTATAAATTTCATTGTACTAGGGATCACTAGGAGCAATGATTTCATACACAAATTATGATTCTTGTACCTCAAATGCGGGTATGAGAAGCTACTCTACCAATAATTCATATTTTGGGACATTGTGAGGGATGTTCAATTCGGATCCAATCATTGCCATGGTGTCTACTACTCTGTTGTTTGCTCTAGGAATTTTCTCAAATGTGATATCAATGAATGATTCTTTGAGGCTTTCTACCATCTTTTTGTATGGAGTTATTTTATCATCCTTAGTCTGGTATTCACCATTCACTTGATTTATTATTAGTTGGGAGTCTTTGTATACTTTGAGGGTCATGATGTGCCACTACACTACTATTCAAAGACATATGGTTAAAGCCTCGTATTCTGCAATATTGTTAGTGCAGGGGAATGCCAATTTTTAGGACCTTGGTATGTAGTCCCCATGTGGGGTGATAAAGAAGACACCAACTCCTGATCCATGTTATGTGTATGAGCCATCAAAGTAAAGTTTCCAATAGTCATCTATGTTGAGATTAAAGATGGATTCGTCTGAAAATTCTGAGATGAATGGATTCTTTGAATACATAGGTGCTTCTGCAAGCTGATCTGCAATTAGCTAACCTTTGATTTCTTTTTGTTCCACATAATCTATATCATATTTAGACAGAATCATGACCCATTTAGCCATCCTTCTAGTGAGCATTTCCTTTGACAATAAGTACTTGAGGGGACCAATCTTGGAAATGAGTTTTATTTTGTGTGCCAACATGTAATGTCTAAATTTCTATGAAGCAAACACTACTGCTAGACATTCTTTTTCATTGAATAAGTAATTTAACTCATGCCCAAGCATTGTGTGGCTAATGTAATATATGGTCCTTTTTGTCTGATTTTCAACGTGTTGAGCTAGAAGATCACTGAGGGATGCTACTATTGTTGACACATAGAAGATCAATGGCTTTCTTGGGATTGGTGGCATGACGAACGATGATGTGAGTAGATATTATTTGATCTTATTGAAGGCTTCTTCACACTTGTCATCCCACTTGTATGCTACTCTCTTGTGAAGTAGGTGAGAATAGGGGATTTGCTTATCTGCCAATTGTGCTATGAATCTTTAGATGGACTAAAGCCTACCTTGGAGGCCTCTCAATTGTTTCAATATTTTGGGTGCCTCCATCTCAAGGATTGCTTTTATCTTGGGAGGGTCTACCTCGATACCTCTCATTGAAACTATTTATCCTAGAAACTTTCTTGATTGTACGCCGAAGACACACTTCTTTGGATTTAATCAGACCTTGTAATCCTCTAACTTGTCCAAAATGGCACTTAAGGTTTCTATGTGATCCTTCCTCTTTCTGGATTTGGCTAGTATGTCATCAACATAATCTTTGACAGTTTTATGGATCATGTCATGGAAGATTAACATCATGGATCTTTGGTATGTTTCTCCTACATTCTTCAAGCCAAATGACATCATATTCCAACAGTAAGTCCCCCATAGACAAGTGAAGGCCATTTTGTGTTGGTATTCTTTAGCAATCATTATCTGGTTGTATCTTGAGAAACCATCCATTAGGGAAAGGATTTCGTGTCCTTCTGTCATGTCCCCAATCATGTCAATGTTGGGAAATGGGAAATCATCCTTTGGACATGCTTTTTTTAAGTCCCTATAATCTATGCAGATTCTAATGCCCCCATCAGGTTTTGAGACAAGAACTAGGTTTGAAACCCATTCTGGATAATCGATTGGTCGTATGAATCCTGCATCCAGTAACTTCTTCAATTCCATTTGGACTAGCATGGTGATTAGAGGGTGCATTTTCTTGAGATTTTCTCTAATGAGCTTTGCTTCAGAGTATACTGCTAAGTGATGAACTACTATTTCTAGATCAAGCCCTAGCATGTTTGCATAGCTACATGCAAAATTAACTTGTCTTTCTCTTAAGAAGGCTGCTAGGAGCTCTTCTTCCTTTGATAGTAATGACTCTGCATAGAATGTGATGTGTGGTGTCTCCTTTGTTCCTACATTGACGGGATTGCATTTTTCGGCTAGGATTGTTGATTTTTCCTAATGAAGAGATCTTAAAGGAAGATTGAATCCCCCATCCTCAGGTGCCTCAGAGAGGTTTTCACCATTAGATGTGTTCTTTCTTTTGACTTTTTTCAGATCGGAGAGTGTCATGGTGTGGTTTTCACTCAAGGACCTAGAGATTATTCTCATTTTTTTCTTTTACAATTAAGGAATTCAATCATTTCCCCATAATATGCATGTGTATCCAACTCAATGAGGAATCCTACTTTGTGATCTCCACATGAAATATTATCCCACAATCCCATGAATTCTGAGAGTGCCTCATCATTTTCGAATGTGTCAAGAATTGGTGGTCCTCGTTGGTCATAATCGATGAGTTGTGGGTAGACTAGACAGATTTCATGGTTTTGGTTTTGAGACTCATAAGATAGGGTGCTAATCATGAGAAGGGTGGTTTCCTTGAAGAGCATGGGTAGGTTGGTTATGGGATCCTTGTCATCACTACTACTACAGACATCAGTTATGTCAAATGTGAAGTTGTCTATGACTTGACCTATAGATACAGGTAAGTGAAGTTTGGTTGCTGATTACTCAGGAGGATTAGTGACCTTTCTAACTAGAGGACTTTAGCCACGTATGGTTATACTTGGAGGGGTACATCCAAGGCCAATATTTCTCCTTCACATCTCTAGAATGATGGGTATTAGAAGACCATTGTCATTTTTCCCAAGTCTCTAGTTTATGTCATAGCACATTGCGAGCATCATTTGCAAACCTTTGTTGTTGTCATCCATTGGTAGATCGGTTGTCGGTCTATTGTCTTGGTACAAGAGATAGGATGGGTCCTCTTCTATGAATTTTTGACCAAGATCTCCCCAACTTCTAAAGTTGGGATAGTCTTCATTGGGTGTTTGGGATGTGGAGGCTACAGTTGATTGCAGACGTCCTCATGATCTAGGAGATTGTGGTAACTTTCCTACCACAAAAGAATTTTTGGGAATCGTATAGTTTCCACAACCATTTTCCTAGATGATGTATTTTATATCAAAGATGGTGGGGATGGCAGGAGTGGCGGGCATCTCTATTGCAGAAGTGGAAGCAAGAGTGGCTAGATCAATGTACGGTGTGGATGGGCCTTCATCATTTTTAGGAACTTGACGTATTTTGTAGTATTTTTCCTCAAGGTTCTTGCGGTAGGAGAATGGTTTAGGATATCCATGGATGGTGACCTCTTGTCCTTCATATGTGAATTTGACACATTGATTGGAATTTGATACTACTACTTCCATTGCATGGATCCTTGGACATCCTAGGAGAATGTTATAAGGAAAGTCAAGGTCCAAGACCTGATAGGTTGTTTCCATGATAGTTGGCCCTACTTGAATAAGGATTTGGATTGTTCCTTGGGAGACTCTTTCTTGATCATCATATGCTCTGATTGTAATATCTTTTTCCTTTTTTGATGGAATCCTCTGAGATTTTCAAGTTCCTAATGAGCTTGAGGGAACAAATATTCAAGCCTGCACCTCCATCCACCAAGACTTGCTTGACTTTATTTTTAGGTACGAGGACCTCTAAATGGAGTGCACGATTGTGAGATGGTTGAGTAGGAAAGTATTGGTTGGAGAATCTAAGGAGATTCAATGTATTGATGTTTCGGACCATAGCTTGGAATTGTTCCACATCAAGATCTGCGAGATGGTTGATGAAGCCAATGCTTCCTCAAGGATTTTCTTGTGGGAAAATAAATTTTTTAGCAACTCCATTATGGATATTTGTGTTGGGGTTCTTTTCAGCTTATCAAGGACATTGTAACAATTGGGAACAAATCTTGGGTTGGGTGTAGGTGCTCTATTTGGCTGAGATGACCCTACGATGGTAACTTTGTCACCTCTTGTGGCGACTCCACAATCAACATATGCTCCTTTGATGGTGATGGTAGCACAGTAGTCATCTAGGGATGCAACAACATGGTCATACACATGATTCACATTTTTGAAGGTGCATTTTCCCTTATCAGTGTTATTGTTCCCATTATTGTTATGGTTAGGCATTAGATTCGTGTATATTTTGAAATTATTATTTCTAGCTGGCTGCTCCACATTTATGATTTTTTTTATCAATGAGGTCTTGGACTATTTTCTTCAACCTAATGCAAGTGTTAGTGGTGTGCCTTTTGATTTTTTGGAAGTCGCAGAGCTGATTTTTGTTGTACCAGGGTGGTTTGACATCTGGTTCCTAGTAATTCTCATATGTGGGAGTCTTGATGAGAGTTTCATTTATTAGTTTCTTCATGATGACCTCAAGTGGTTCTCCAAGGGTGGTGTATTTATGCTTGGTGGAATTCTTGTTTCACTGGGGTGGTCCCCTTTGATCATTGACATTGTTGATCACTTGATTGTTTGGCTATTGTGTTGTTGTGTTAGCTTGATGATTGTTTTGATGATGGTATTGGATTTTTTGGTGTGGTGCAGGTGTGTTTTTCCAAGGGGCACTTATGAAAAATTTCGCATCGACAACACCGTCATTGGTAAAAAATTTGTTTCTTGCCCATGTGTGAGGCGTGTCATTGTAACTAGTGGATGGGTGATTGTTCTGTTGTTCAAGATATGCAGTTGATCCTCTAGGTTCTATCATAAGGGCTCGTTCAATGCTAAAAGCCTTGGAAATCAGCTGGTCATATGTGGTGATACCTTAGACTTTGAGATTGAATGTCAAGGCTTTGTCGAGGTTGGATATGATAGTTCACACTTTTTGTTCCTCAGGCATGACCCATTTTCTCTGATTGGCCTTGGATCACCATCGTTATAGGATTGAAGAAAATGATTCATTCTTACCTTGTTTCAGAGCTGATAGTTCCTTTAGACTGACATCCATAGCAATATTGCATGCGTAGTTTTTGATGAATGCGTCTATCATTTCTGAATTTTTTTAATGCCTATAGGTAGGCGAGAGAACCATTCCATGGTGTGGCCAGCCAAACTTCTAGGAAATAGTCGCATTAGATAGGTATCGACATGTGCGACTTCCATGTAATGAACATGGAATAACCTGATGTGATCTTCAGGGTTTCCTATCCCATGGTACTTATCAAATTTGGGGATCTCAAATCCCTTTGGGAATGGTTTCATCACAAGGCTCCTATTGAACAGATAAGGACACAAGTTGTTGGGTGTTATCGTGGTTCGCCCTAATTGAAGGTTGAGCACTTGTTGGAAAAGCAACCTAATTTGTGTTGTCACATCATTTTACGGATCAGAGGGTGGGATGAAAGTGTTCTGAGGTGGTTCAATTGTTGGTGGGATGGGTGGATTAGTTGGTATGTTGATGGATGATGTTTGCATGTGTTGCTATGCCAAATAATCTTGTAATTGTTGTTGTACCAACAACACTTGTTGTTGGTCTTGTTGTTGTTGTGCTATTAAGGCCTATTGTTGCGCTTATTGTTGCTATTGAGCCAACAATGCTTGTTGTTGAGCTGATCAATTGGGCTACTTCCTATTGTTCTTGATATTTTTCCAATGCTTGTTGATATGCTTGATGTTGCACTACTTGTTGTTGTGCAAGATATTGTGTCTATGCTTGTGCTTGCACTTGCACTTATGCTTGTGCTTGAGCTTGTTGGGTTTGATATTGAGCTTGGGCTTGGGATTGAGCTTGAGCTTGAGCCTGTACTTGGGCTTGAGTGGAAGCTTGTGCAATCTATGTGGCTTGAGTGGCTTGTGCAGACTGAGTGGCTTGTTGTTGTTGTTGTTGTAATAGGACTTGTTCAACCTGCTCTGCTTGTGTGGCTTGTTGAGCAACTAACTATGTAGCTTGTCTATTTTCGGTTTGTTGTAATTCCTTTTGAGAAGTATCCTGATGATCGACTTGAAACACAATACTGTATTGGATTGATGTGTTTGAGTTTGGTGGTGGTGGTGGTGGAGGTGGATTTGGAATAGTGCGTGTTGTGGTGATGAGAGGCACTATCATGTTGATGATTGGGGTTTGAATGGTAGATGGTGTGATCGATGTGGTTGGTCCTTGAGAGACCATGTTTTGAGATATTAGGGGGGTGGTTAATGATGTGATGGTGGTGGTTTGCATTATTGGGATGGTTTCCATCTATTGTTGCGATATCGATGGCAAGGTGGAAGTATTTGGAATGATGCTCTGATTGATGTTTGGTTGGTTGATCTGATCTTGTCGATTGATGCTTGGTAAAGGGGGAAGGCCTAAACCAAGAGGTGATGTGGATATTGATGGCAATGGTGGAAGTGGTGGAAATTTTGGGCGTGTAACCTCTTGAGGAAATGGTGTAGTGTCAAAAATGCCTCTTGGTCCAAATATGTCACCCTCTCCTTGTGAGGTTATGGGGAGAGAGGTTTGGGGTGTTGCATAGAATGATGATAATGATGGGTCATTTGGATCATGAAAGGTGAGAGGGACATATGGATGTGATTTATTTTTGGGTATGGACTATCCCAAGATGGTGTTCGCATCCAAATCTCGATAGTTTATGAGAGGATGTGTTTGCAATGGATTGATAAATGCACTTCCTTTATTAACAATTGGTTGTGTTGGAGTGAAAGATTATGTAATTTGTGGGATGTTTTGAGTGATGTTTTGGAATGGGGGTGTAGATGAAATGGGTATGGTAGATGAGATTGTAGGCATGATCCCAAAATATGGTTCCACAATAGTGCTCACATCGAAATCAGAGGGGAGTTTAGCCCCTTGCTTTGCTAATTCGAGCATTTATAGTGAGGGATTGATTCTCATGATGATGCTGATAATCTTATGATTCTCTATATTTTTTATTATTTCAGTGATTTACTCATGTGACATTCCAAAGGGATTATTGGTAAGATCCTCCACTTGGACACCTTCCTCTTGACGGTCTTGCGAAAATCGAGGAAGGTTAATTGTGAGATTGCAAGACCCAACGAGATTAATTTCAGGAGTGGTCTGACTCAAGTCACTCAAAGTAGATGTTTCTTTCTTGGCTTCCATGTTCCTCTTGTGTTGAGACCTAGTTTGCACCATAAAATAGGGATCAATTTTTCAAGAATATGAGAGATAAACCTTTTAGTTATTTAGAATGATATATCTTTAGGTACAAAGAGAGAAAAATTTTAGGATGTTTTTAAAGATAAAAGGATGATAATGATATGGATGTAAGATGGATGTTTTACGGATGATTGGAAATCTTTGAGAAAATCTTGAGGGGTATGTTTAAACTTTACGACTTGATTTTGATGTTTTTTTTAGATATATTTTGATTTTGGATTTGGGTTTTGATGGTGAACTCATAAACTCTAAGAGGTTGGATGTTTTCCTAGAGTAGATTTTGTTCAAAAGATGTTAATTTGTCTAGGTGTGAGAAGAAGGATTCATCTAAGCACACCTATCCAAACAAGATGATTTTGATTGGTTTGACTTTGATTTTGGATAATGAACTAAATCCCAAGATTTTCGATGTTATCAAGGGATAAATTTGTCCACAAGGTTTGATAATTTGACTAAATATGTGTAGAAGGATGCATCTACACACATCTAATCAAACAAGGTGATCTTTCGATTGGTTTCAAATGATTTTCCCAAAATTTAAAATGAATTTTTTTTCCAAGATTTTCAAAGAGTTGATGATGAGATGATTTTTATTTTGATGTTCAAAGATGGATGAAGGTTTTATTTTGATCCTAGGTTTACCTAAAAGGACACTTTCTTACTAGACCTCAGTTTTGAATAACAAGCTTTTCTCTAAACAAGATGTTCAAACTCCCTAAAAATATTTGGGTTTTGACAGTAATAGAACGAGTATAGACCAAGATTGTTTCTTGAAGCTTTTCTATAATATTTAAAAAGTAGTCTTCGTCTAAATTCGTATAGCATTGAGAAACTCCTTTGGTGATCTTTTGGACTAAGAGCTTTTACCTTTGGTTTCTTGATCTTGATCTTGTGTGAAATCATTGGAGACACATATGTGGGGTCCAATTATTTTTAGTCTTTGCTTAATGACTTTGTTTTACCACAAACACTTCTTGATTAACTTTTTAAACTAGATGTCCAATGTCTCAACTTCTTCTCATTCCACAAGGTATATCATGTGGAATTTTGATGAAATCAAGGCAAGGGTTACCTATTGTTAACTTTAGTAAACAAATTGAGATATAAATCCAAGTGTTTAGAAACCTCTAAGGATAAAATCCCAAGGGTAAGCAATAACACATGAATTTGGTCAACTGTTTTTGATTCCTAAAGGGTTTGAAGTTTTTATGACAATGTTAATTTTTTTTTTCCAAATGTTTTTGAACAAGCAAAGTATATTCTAACAAAGGACAAGAATAATCCTATGGATATGAAAGACTATATTTGTTGAGTCCCCACATGGACAAGTCCAACTACGCTTATTTTTAGCAAATGGCTAGATCTGCAAGTGACCCCACTGGCTCCCCTCCATGACACCCACTTCTTGGGGAAGCCAAGCATCAGTACCCATGAAACTCCCATGGCATACTTTCAATTTCTACTAAAACTGTAGGGTATGTGAAGGATCATGATGGGCCAACAAGTGGCAATATGATGGGTATTTGTAGGGTATGTGGCCGATGACTTTTTTTTTACCCAAAATTGATGAAATGAAAAGGGTTTTTAAAGGAGATTCTTAGCTTTCCACCAATATAAATTATGGTTTACAAGTTGAATTTAATAAATAATTATTATTCATTTTCTATTTGAATTACAACTAAAGTGTTAATTGATAGGTTCATTGAAAAACATCTATAGCTTTCAAACAATATCACATTTTTTGAATCCAAAACATGCATCACATTATATGCTTTGCATACTATAGGATTAAAAAAAGAAAAATTTAATTTCATGAAGTTTTGACCAAGTTAAGGTGGTCAGACATACGAGTTTTAATATTTTTTAAAAGTTTCAATACAAAATTCATAATTAATTATTTACTTGGAAAAAAATTAGAAAAAAATATGTGTCACATCTGGACATGAGTCCTCTACTTATTTCTAAAATCTTATAAAAAAATATTATCATTTTATTGTGGTTAGGGTGGTCAGACAGACACCTACTTCTTATTTTTCCTTGAAATTTAAGTACTACTGCATTGAAATTTCAAATTTTCACCAAATAGATTTTTTTTTTTAAAAATAAACCTAGTAGTTTAGAAACTACATTCAATTTGATACAAATTCTATTCTTACATATTTTTGAAATAATATATATAACCTATTCAAATTTTTACGTCAAATTTCCTAACTCTGATTTTTCTGAATTTTTTTCCACTTAAGGTCCTACTTTTTCCATGATGATCCTGCACATACCCCGTAAAAGTGTGGGATGGCTTCAGAACGAATGTTCTTGCACCAAAAAATAGATAGGGATTTTGGCCTTTCTACAAAAAGAGTTTTAATTCAGACTTTCCATTTGTAGGAGTTGACCCAACGTGGTGAGAGACCATTGTTTCCCTTCTCGTCAGAGCCAACCGCATGATACTAGCCTTTGTTCTAGTACCCACTTTTATATCTTGGTTGGAAATACTCTTGGCTTTAGAGTGTTACTGGTTGAGTCGCTCCCTTGGGTGAGTATTTTTTCCCCAAGGCAGGCCCTCTAAGATAAAAAAAAAAGTGAGCAAACATATCTGTAACTCGATCGATCTTTGTTGAGAAACAAAGAGAGAATACATGTGATAGGTTTGACTCACACTCGCAAGATATTTTGTTCAATTTTAGTTCTCAAAATGAAGTGTGGAGGCAATTACTTTATCCCAGCCTAAAACCACTAAAATTCCTTTTAATTCTCAAGATCACTGTGAGGTGCGAGAGAAGCACATACATCCTTTCAATGGTGTTAGTTTGAGTAAGAAATTACAAAAACAAAGTATCACATGTTCTTTTTAATCCCACAAAACAATAATGACTTATTTTTAAGAACTAAAGGAAATGTGAAGATTTCCTTGTTCAATTGTTAAATCTAAAAAGCAACTCTAGTAAGTTTGTGTCATAAAGTTCATTTTAAGCCCTTTTGTCGTACAAATTGAAATTTTATTTTTAAGAGACCAAAAAGGATGTGTGTTGATTTAAAACAAAAGCCTTAAGCATTTAAAAATGCTTTGTTGATTTCAAGCTTCAATCCTCTTTGCCTCCAAGATTTGTTCAAGATCACCTCTTATCCTCCAATTTTTCTAGTCATTTGAATGAAAATCCTTCCTCCTCACTTTTCCTTCCCATACAAAAAGACAATCATGTGAGGATCAAAATATCCAATTAATCTTCATTTAATCATTAATTTCTAACAAAACAAAAAAGTGATTTCAAATGAAAAGACTAATGATTTTGAATTAATAGATGAAACATTAATAAGATTCTTGATTCCAAAAAAACTTTAAGGAAAATATTAGCCAAGACTAGACAATTTGCAAAAAAGGAAAAACTTCTTCATGCCAATAATTCAATCTTACCAAACTAGAATTAGGAGTCAAGGTAAGGTATAATAACATTAGCTTTAATAAAAACCAAGGTGTAAACATTTTTCCACATTATGATTTTCCACTAACTCACACCTCATGCCAAGAATTAGATATTATTATGTCATCCTTGAAATCTTGGAGCATTATTGTTGTATAACTTAGCATCAAAAGTGTTGGCACATACTGCTATTCATCATCTCTGCCAATTGAATTTAATTTGGTGTGCACCGACTACCTCTTTAACTGTTTGACAGATCCCTCAAATAAATGTCATCTTATGGAATGCGTTGACCAAAAAAATGGCATGAGAAACTTTCAAGCGAAGGCTATTAGCAGGCACAAAGCCACGTAGTAATGATAGTTGGGGAGTTTTCAAAGTAACTGTAGATGGTAGGTGTAAAGCCAATGCTTTTAAAAAATTTCAAGCAAATGCAATTAGTAAGTGTAAAATCCAAGCACCCCCAATAATAATGTTGTGAAAAGATTTGAATTAATTATGCAGCAACAAGCACTAGAACCTAATATTAGACAAATTTCAACGTATAAGAAATTTATTCCTTAAACGTAAGTGATAGTTATTTCATTTGTTGTTTGATCTCTCTCATCTTGTTTTGACTCCTACTAGATATAGAATTTTCTTGAGCTTTAAATGAAATCCAAAGGAGTGATTTACAACTCAACTACATGCAGACCAATGTATTTAAGAAGTATTGACGGAGTGTAGAAATAGTGATAAATTATTGACATAAAATATTTAAGAAAATGCGAATTAATGCACAACATGACATTTGCCAGATTCAAGAATAGACTCCACTTAATGCTTCAAAATCCTCCTACAAATAGTGAATGAGAAGTGATTGGTGGCACAAAGATTTTCACTATTTTGTGGATGTTCCTAAAAATAGTTTGTGGACCCTCTCTATGCTTCCATTGTGGGAAAAAGGTAATAGAGTACTTATCCTCTTACTATAAAATTCACTATAGTAGTATTGCAATTAAGACAAACATTCTGTCTTTATAGTTGTACCCACCGTATTTCCAAAACCGTGGTCCACTTTCAACATATTAAAGTTAAAGAGTGTGCAAAGTTAGACCCAACACTTCCTTTATTTTCCATTCTCCGTAAAAATGTCGTCTCCTTCATCTCAACATGCTCTCTTTTTCATATTTTCTACAAAATATAAACTCATGAATTTTTTCTTTCTATAGATAGGTAATAAATTCACTTTCAAATTATATTCGAGGAGTTCTTTGTTTTACACCGCTGCTATTGGAAGATAAATTACAAATCAAAAGTGGAATCAATAAAGAGCTTTAAAAAATTTCAAGCAAATGCATTTGGTCAGTGAAAAAGTTGTGGCCATAATTCCATTCAAAACACTTTCAAGCTAAATGCAATTGGCCTATGCAAAGTTGTGCAATGGCTGATGGGAAGGGAAAACTGAAAGTGAAGACCAAGATGACGAATATAAAGGAATAGATGCTTCTCGTCCCTGCACACTCGGATCTCTGAAAGCCCCTCACAACAAAGAAAGAGGCCTAGTTTCCCAACGATATCAGGGACAACTCCAAATATGGCTCCATTAACAACAAGGGAAGCACGTAAGTGCTTCACTAGAGAAGGGCCATACTAATGACAACAAGCGTGAAAAATAAAGTAGAGGAAGCTCTATGACTTTCCAAGACAAAAGCATGGTCTCGCACAAGAGAGTGATCTACTGAGGATGTTTAATGAGACCCTATACGAGTGAGATGGCCAAGTTTTGGATGATGGAGCGTGGCTTGCTGACACCAGAAAAGGAAAATAAGGTTCCTAAGAAAATACCATAAAACAACAATTGAAGCGTGGATCACTGGTGAAAAAAAATCATCACTTCAGAAAAGAGCTCTATTAAATATGTCTCTAAGAACTCTTCTAAATCCAAGAAAGAAAAAAATAAAAGGGCCCATCTGTGTGATAGCGATGAACTTATTTTTCCAAAGAAAAAGCTGAGAATGTCTTCTTAATGTTACTTGTAATTATTTCCGATATTTTGCCATGTATAGTGTATTCTAACAAAAGTAGTCTATTAAGATCACATTGTCATAGTTTTGTCCAACACTATGATCAGATGCGATATTCTCTTGCAACGCAAAGGAGCTCAAGGTTTTCTACCATACTTTGAAAAGACTGTCGAACTTTCGTACCTTTAATATATGTTAGTTGATATGTAGACTTGACCTGATGATAACCAGATATGTTGATGCTAAAACAAAGAACCACAAACCAATTTTTTAAGACAAAAAAAATATGTAATTATCATGAAATCATAGCTATTTAATAATAAAAAAATTGTAGGTGGGTATGTGCAGGATCATGATGGGCCAAAAAGTGGCAATATGATGGGTATGTGTAGGGTATGTGGCTGAAAACCTTTTTTTACCCAAAATTGATGAAATGAAAAGGGTTTTTAGAGGAGATTCTCAACTTTCCACCAATATAAATTATGCTTTACTTTGAATTTAATAAATAATTATTATTCATTTTCTATTTAAATTAAGACTAAAGTCCTGATTGATAGGCTGATTGAAAAACATCTATAGCTTTCAAACGATATCACATTTTTTGAATCCAAAACATGCGTCACATTCTATGCTTCACATACTATAGGATTAAAAAATAAAAAATGAATTTCATGAAGTGTTGACTAACTTAAGGTGGTCAGACATACAATTTTTTATATTTTTTAAAAGTTGTAATAAAAAATTCATAATTAATTATTTACTTGGAAAAAAATTACAAAAAAATATGCATCATATCAAGACATGAGTCCTGTACTTATATCTAAAATATTATCATTTTATTATGGTTCGGGTGGTCAGACAGACACGTACTTCTTATTTTTTCCCTGAAATTTAAATACTACTTCATTTAAATTTCCAATTTTCACCAAATAGATTTAAAAAATAAAAATAAACCTAGTAATTTAGAAACTACATTCAATTTACTACAGATTCTATTCTTACATATTTTTGAAATAATATAGATAACTTATTCAAATTTTTACGTCAACTTGCCTAACTTTGATTTTTCTGATTTTTTTGCCACTTCGGGGCCTATTTTTTCCATGATGATCCTGCACATACTTAGGTGCTCCTTTGTGTAAGAAAAGAACACTGTCTAAATACTCCTGCAATAAATATCAAGAAACCAAGCAAATGAAGTCAAGATATTAGTGTAATCCCTCCTTCTAGCACCATATATGAGCACCTACAAATCTGCACACATTCTAAACTCCATAACATGGGTTAGTTCATGCAAACCTACAAATTCTCCTATGAGATAATACACCATACTTCACAAACAAAATGAAAAAAAAACTAATTGAAAACATAAAAGAAGCACAATGCATACCTATCCCATAGTGGATTGGTGTCACTTTGTTGTGAAAAGTGACCCTTTCCCAACCCTTCACAAATCAATTATGCAAATGATAATGGACAAAATTAGCTCTCAATATGAAGAGAGTAGCTTTGCATGAGGATTGTATGTGTAGATAATCAAATGCAAAGGATGAGTTCTCTATTTATAGGAGGGAATGATGGAGAGACATGCAAAAATAGGTGAATGTGGGACAAAGATTCAACCAATAGGAAGTAGCCACTTGTCACCATGTGAATGGGCCAAGGGTGTGCAAGTTTTGAGGAATGTGCCAATAAATGACATTAGGTGGCTGTTTCAAATTTCAAATTTGGCTTGTTGGAGGGAGAAGAAGGTTTCTTAAATTCCTAGTGGGGGACATGTAAGAGGAGAATTAATGCTATGTTGGAAGGGACAAGTCAACTTGATTTGAATTCAAATTTGAGAGAATATTCTCTAAAGATGCCTTATTGAGGGAAAATGAAGATTTAATAAATCAATTAAATGATTTATTTGTGCAAGTGGGAAAAGCTAGAGGATAGGACTTACATTAAGATTATATTTAATCATGATTTAGTTAATTTAAGAGAGGATTATGTGATTTCACTCATTTGAATTAGATTTAAGGATTAATCTAAATCAAAAGGAGATGGAAAATGATAAAGACTTTATTAAAAAAAGATTTGATTTATTTAATCAAAGAGGATGATGTTAGTACTAAAGATGAATTGATTTAATTTAAATGGAGCACTTTAGAAATCAACATGATTGTTGAGGAAATTTTCATCAACAAGACCATGATAGGATAGTCTCTTGATGACTGAACAATGAATGTATGACAAAGTGACAATGCAAAGAAGAGACATATTGAGTGAAGAATAAGTCTTAAGGGAAAAATGTAGTCTTGGTGACAGGCCATAATGTTGAGGTAGGTTTAATATGTGTTTCCTAGATTATGAATCTTAATTTGAAGTCAACAGGTATCCTTACACATGAAATTAGGTATAATTTTCCATATCAAGCAAGATTCTTTACTAGATAAAGACATAGAATTACCAATAGACCATGATTCCTTGCATTCTTTTTTTTCATCTTCTCATGCTAAAGTTGATGCAAAGTTAAATAGATATAGGGGTATTGGGAAATGCATAGGTCTAGTGGAAAATGAATAGTGATAGTTGTCATAGAGGGCCTAATAATAGAAACATATTGTATGAGGGCCTAATAATATGGATCTATGAACAAAGAAGGTTGGGCATAACTGAGTTCAAGTTATTGAGGATAAATTATATTCTTCTAGTAGTGGAACCATGTTTCCTTATGGTACAAATTTTTATATCAATGATGTCCACTAAATGATCCCTTTTGACTGATTGAACAATTAGGACTACCATTGATACTAGTTGTGGGGTTTTTAGTTGAAGTGCTTGTTCTTCTTAAAATGGAATGTCTTAGTCACATCCTTTGTACCAAGACACTTTATATTATATATTTATTTTATAGATGAGTAGGCATGATAATTGGTCCATTCATGTAGCCTTCTATCATGTGGTTGTATCAACACAAGGTTTCCTTTTAATATGCCATGTTACGCTTACTAAGAAATCTTACTCCCACTATTGTGTCATCAATTTCAAATTCAAAGCACAATTTGAGTCCATAATTCAATGTTAAGAGGATTAACTTGGTCCATAAAAGGGTGCATGATATACCTGGATAAAGTGATACATTAAAATGTGAATGAAAGAAAGGAGAAATATTGGTAACTAAAAATAGGGAAGTTCAAGTCTTTATTGCTATTTATAACCTTACCTAATTTTTGGAATCTACTACACTTGAATGTTCTATTATAACAAGATTATAGGGAGGGAACTTGCAAAAGCATCAATTGGAGTAGATGATCTTTCATCCAATATTGAGACACTTCTTTGTGGATTCATGCTTCTCATCTAACATCATCTTTGGTGTTGGATGGTATGTGGACAATTTTATAAATGGAAGAGTTTGATGATCAACAAGTTCTCATCTAGAAGAGAACACTTGATCCTAGCTAATTGTTTTCTAGAAGTGTTTGAGACGCTGGTCTATTTAGGTTGTAGGGAGATATTGTGAGAGATCTAATGCATGATAATGAAATTTTTTTTGATCTCTTAGGTGTAGGGATTGCTTGAAATCAATCTTGACGAGGTGAGAATACAAGGGAAACCACATAACAATAACAATGCTCTTTTTTTTGATAGAGCAAGAATATAATCTTTTGTATATGAAACCTAGAAGATTCTGTCCATGGAAACTTTTTGAGCCAGAGTCTCAGAAAGAGATGAAGACAAAGGAGCAAGGGCAAAGAAAATAATGAAAAAAGGAAGGTATCACAATCTTAGTGTATGATTGGGAGATTTCTGATAGAAACATAATACATTGTTATCATTGGGATTATGAAGAATATTATTGCAATTTATAGACCTACTGAATAACATTTCATGATAGTGTGTAAAGAATACCCATAGCTAGTAATAAAGATCAGTAAGGGAATAATAGTCATCTTATGACAATGGTAAGAGCATAAAGGAGGAGTGACATAGATTAACATGAAGAGGTTTTAGGGCATAAAATATGTGCCTTTTTTAGCCCATAAAGATCTCATACACATGTCCCATTAGCTAGTTCAGATATGGTTAAGACAATTTGATGCAAATAATGAGTAGTTATCAGTAGTTGGAGGACATTTTAGAGATATTTAAGGAACTTGGTTGGTACACAAGGTCAAAGAATGAAATTTTCATCACTTAAGGAACTTTTTGGAGCAATTTTAGGGGTTGCAAACTAGGGGAAATTTTTTTGGAAACTCAAAGAAGTTTGACCCAGATGGAAAATTTTCCCATTCTCAAGAAAGCTATTGAGAAGCTTATAAGTAGGCCTAAGGGAAGATTTTAGACTAGTTATTTTTCTCTTTTAGAATGTATTGTAACTTTCTTGAGTTCTTTCAAGTTGGAGCAAAAGTTGTAACTCATTTTTAGACTTGTACAACTATGTAACATTCATTTTCATAAATAAAGTAGAATTAGTTTTCCTTCTCTTATCTATATTTTATGTGTAAATATGAGTGATTGGTGTATTTTTTGTGATTTGATATGAATCCTCAATTTATGTCTCATTTCCTTCAACACCTTTTTGTAGAGGTTTTCATTCCTTGTGCAAGTCATAGGTTATGAAATTAGTTTGAAAATTTTATAATTATGAGAATATCTAATTTTTCCTTTTAGGGTTGAGGAAAATTTCATATTTCCTATGAATTGCTAATGTATAAGTGGGTATGTGGAGGATCATCCTAGAAAAAATAGGCCCTTAAGTGGCGATAAAATTAAGAAAAATCAAAGTTAGGCAACTTGACGTAAAAATTTGAATAAGTTATCTATATTATTTCAAAAATATCTAAGAATAGAATCTTTATAAAATTGAATGTAGTTTCTAAACTATTAGGTAACTTATTTTTACAAAAATCAATTTGGTGAAAATTTTAAATTTCAATGCAATAGCACTTAAATTTCAGGGAAAAAATAAGAAGTAGGTGTTTCTTTGACCACCCTAACCACAATAAAGTGATAATTATTTTTTATAATATTTTAGATATAAGTAGAGGACTCATGTCCTGATCTGATGCATATTTTTTTATAATTTTTTTCCAAGTAAATAATTAATTATGAATTTTTATTAGAACTTTTAAAAAATATAAAAAATTGTATGTCTTACCACCTTAACTTGGTCAAAACTTCATGAAATTCAATATTTTTTTTAATCCTATATTATGTGAAGCATAGCATGTGACACATGTTTCGGTTTCAAAAAATATGATATCGTTTGAAAGCTATAGATTTTTTTCAATCAGCCTATCAATCAGGACTTTAGTCATAATTCAAATAGAAAATGAATAATAATTATTTATTAAATTCAAAGTAAAACATAATGTATATTGGTGGAAATCTGAGAATATCCTTTAAAAACCCTTTTTGTTTCATCAATTTTGGGTTAAAAAAAAGTTGTCAGCCACATACCCTACACATACCCATCATATTGCCACTTTTTGGCCCATCATGATCCTGCACATACCCAAGTACATGTAAAACCTAAGTTGTGATAAACAAAATTGTCATTTGATCATATTATGAGTCCAAAAAATAGTTTAGGTTTCAAAAGCATTTTGGTGCATCACTTTTTTAAGTCATAGGTTTCATTTCATGTTTCCTTTTCACCCTTTTCTTAGCATGCAACAACATGATAGGTTAGATTAGGTGATATAACAAGGGGAAACATCCCTCTCTAGAGGTTGATCTCCACTATCTGAGACCACACTCAAGGAGATTGTCCCATGTTTCACAAGATGGATGATAACTTTTATCAGCTAAGTAAGGGTGTGCACACTTCTTTGACAACAATTCTAAATGTATATATTTATATAACCAGGAAAATAAAAGAGAAAATAAATAATTTACATGCCTAGAATATGTCTTTATTCCTTCACAAGTTTTAAACCTCTATGCACAACCTCAAGACTCTTGTTGACCCTCTAAAATACTTATGAATTACTTATAGCCTACACCATTCTCCTCATAACATGAAAACATGACTTATTTCCCTTCTTCACATGACAGCTAACAATATTTAGGCAACTACTAATAAAAAAAAATGCCAAGACTTATGCCCATTCAATTACATACACCTCCTCATATCATCCACGTAGTGCTCATAAACACATTAATCCTCTCTAATAGTAAACTCTAACCAAGTAGCAAGAATTGACTCTCATCATCTTGCCAATGAAAATACCCTTTTCCCCTCTACTATGCGACTATTATCCCTCATAAAATAGTAATAACCACCCTTTAAAACATGAAAATCCCCTATTCTCCTATGTCCTTTCCATAAAGTGAGGCAATTTAAGCTATTTTAATTCCAATAATGGTGCCAATTTCCTTGCCATGTAGCCTCCACGTAAGGTTTAATTTAATTATCTTTTATTCTGAGCTAAACATTAACTAGCCATATGTTGAGCTAACTTCCCTTACTAGTTATGCATGATAATAACAATTAAAATATAAACAAATAGATGATAATAACACAATGATATCACCTCTCAACTAATACTTGGGACTAGGCCAATAACAAATATGATTTTAACCTCTCCTTACGACAGGACCACACAAGATTAAATCTTTGACAACATTGGAAATAACTTAACAACTAACTCAGATTTTGATCCAAGACGCGTCACCTATGTGGGTGTGTATTCAAGTCAAGATGGCATTTACCTATTTATCCACATTTTTTGTACACTTCTCTCTAGTGATACTCTCCCTCTCCATTTGGGACGGGAAAATTGCTACTACATTCAAATTAGAAGGCAATCACATTGGTTAGTTCGTTAATATTCATGATATCATAATCATTAATCAAAAGTATTAATCATCACATTTTTTTGGTCCTTAATGAAACATTCATATTACATTATATTTTTTGTCTAAACATCAATTAAATTAAAACCATCCATTCATGTCTATTTAAACACATATTTTATGTAAAATTTAAAAGTAAATGGAAGGAAAAAATTGAGGCGTGACAATTTTTAGAGAAGAAAATACTTCTATATTCATATCTTCAAAGTAATAGATTGTATTTTCCTAAATCAATCATTTGAACTCTTTGTGAGCATGCCTATGGTCCCTTCATGTTTGTAGTAAGAGAAAACCAAAACACATAGACACACATTAATATCTCTCGTAGTTATTCCTATTGATGTGTTCTTCTCTAATGCTATTTTTTGTTATTTAATTAGTTTTTCATCACCACTTTATTTTAAATTTATATATTTTAAATTTTTCTTATATTGAAACCATACATATTTATGCCCTTTTTCTTTATTTATAACTATGGTTATGGGTGAAACGATAACTATTTTTTTAATCTTAAGCCCTTCATGGTTAATCACCTAGCAGTTTATTTTTACTATCAAATAATTTCACCCCTTTGTTTGTTATAGATTAATAAGCCTATTTCAAATCACACGAAGAGCCAACTTCTAAGGTCCTATAGGTTATCTTGTAAATTAAGTACAACATTTGTAAGATCTACCAATGTTGACATAGGGACATGTATAAACTTGAATATCAACAATTTAACTAAAATCAATCTTTAAATTTACATTCCAAAGAATCGTGATTACAATTTTCATATATATTCGTGAATATGGTGGAGCACAATAGTGGAATTTACATTTGACTTTGTTCACACTAAATGAACTCTCCCAAATCTAGGTATTATTATTGAGGATTGAAGAATATTATATGATAGATGGGATCTACATGAGTTGACCATTTGATGCAAGAGCATCTAGTGGTGTAAGGGTAATCCTACATCACCCAAAAATATTTTTCCTTTTTGTTAGATTTTTGGTAGATGATTTTTCATTTCTCGATACCCTTTTCGTCAAATAAGAATTCTCAACTTTCAGAACTACTCTTCTACTTTTTTTGGTCAAACTCCTATTTTTAGCAGATATGAATTTGAAGGTGTGAGGAGGTAGAAATTTATGGGAAGCTTTAGAACAAAAAGAAAGAAAATTTTGCAAACAAATCGGGCCAAGATCATTCATGGTTTGAAAGATATTCAAGTTTCAGTTTCCTAAAATTTCCCTGAAAATTCTTCTAAACTAGGTTTGAGGCACTAAATGGTCCCGTATGGGCCCAAAAATTTCCAAAACTAGTAGAGCAGTTCATTAGCATGTACTACACTCCAAGAAATTTCCAATGCTTCAAATGACATGTTAAATGGAGTTTTGGATCAAAAGTTATGGTTTCTGGAAGTTGGTCATTTTTTTGGAAAATTGCCAATTTTTGAATTAGGACTCGATTTCTGAATTTCAAATTTTTGCACCCAACCACCTACATTCAAAATTCAAATTGTATTTTTGGCTCCAAGTTGGAAGAAGGCTATTTAGGACTCATTTTGGAAATTGGGAGGGGCATTGGGGAAAAAGAATAAGTTGTATTGGGAAAAGGGGAAATTTTCTTTTTAGAAACAGTGAAAGTTGCATGTATTGCAGCCTATGAGGACTTGATCCTCTAAAATGTAATTTATTGTAATGAGAACATATTGCAAATAAATAAATAATAACTCTATTATTGCTTCTATTGTGTGCCTTTTCTGAGTCTCCGGTTGTGGCTCTCATCACCATTCCACTTTGGAGTGTTATACTTGGGGATTTGAATTATTAGTGGTTATGAAACCTTAGATATATTTAGTATTATGTTTACTGTTTTGTAAGATGATTGGTAATGGATATGTGGTGTCCTTGTGAAGTCATTGATGTATCTTCCATTCTCAAAAGATTCTCTCCAAGGTGGATATGGGACTTAAGAATAATTGTCTCTATCAAATGATGCTTTACAGTGTGTTATAACATGCATGATAAGTGGCTCAAGATTCATAGTCCAGTTTGTAACTTCTTGTAAGAATGCTTATAAAACCATAATATAATTTGACACAAGTAACTTCAATATCTTATAATTTCATAAGATTCTCCTACAAATCCTTACACATGTTAGAAATTATCTAACATGACCAAAAGTGTTTCCTCAGTGTGGGATGTCCTCTTTTCAACATGAGGAAAAAATAACTAATAAATATAAATATATAAGCAATCTCAAGTTAGGACAAGCAAAGTGTATAATTCACCTAATTCCAATTGTATTTAATGACATTCAATGGTCATTTATTTTCATCTAGACATATAAGGGAATAAAAATAACATATAGAGAATAGCTCAATTTTCTAGAGGGTAAAAGAATTGAACATTTGCATATATGGATCCTCCTTAGTTAATGAATGTCGCATTTGGTATTCATCACTTCAATTTAATTATGATTGCTAATGGTAGTTGATGTAGGAGAGCATGATCATTTATAGAGTTAGAAGTCTCTCAAATAGTGTCATTAGACACCACCTTGACAAATTAAGCTATTGGGATAGCAAATAACATAATTATTTTTATGAATATTCTTTATAAAAATTCTTGTACATCACATTAATTTTACCCTTATTTATGTACATGAATTTTTATTGAATTAACTTGCTAGGATTGACCCCACAATGACTAAGCTCAAACCATATGAAATACTAATATTGAAAAAATTGTAACACATATCTCAAATCAAAGTCACTAATTTTTTTAAAAAGACATACATATTTAATAATACATCAATAACATTTTTGGTATGAGGCAAATCCACTGCCAACAATTCACCGTCAGAAAATTCATTGCCAACAATTCACGTCAAATTCACCTCAAGGAAAATTCACCACCAGCAATTTACTGCCACAGAAAACTAATGACAAACTTTTAGTGAGATGAATTTTTGGTGGTGATGGTGGTGAATTTTCTTTAAGATAAATTTGTCATGACCGTGAATTGGGGATGAATTGATGACGATGAATTTTCCTAGAACCAACATTTTCACATTATTAATTCTTAAATTAAATATTTTTAAATTTTTTCTTTTTGTTAACCAACTCTAATTTAATTTAACCTCTATTTAATAATTAAATTTATTTTGTTATATCTAAAATTATGTATACAATATTATTATTCTCATTACAATTTCCAAAAATTTAGAAACCAAACTCTTTATTGAAAGTTGAATTATATAGGTATTCATTGTAAACTTTCCTTACAAATACAGTCATAATCAAGTCGCTCTGAAGGGAAAATAATTAGGTTGCCGTGCGAACTACAGGCAACGTTACTCATTTTATATGTGATTTCTCATCTCCACGTTAGCATCGTACAATTTTTTTTAAATGACTAACATTAGTACATCAGTGGCGAAATTTCATTATGAAGCGAGAAAATAGTAATGCAAAAGTATAAATTAAGGTTGTTAGAGGGAGGTGGGCTTCATAGAGGTAGTTGATGAGATTTTATAAATATTATAGTGAATTTTGTATAATTTATTTGATTTGATTCAATGAAAAAAAAGATATTGTATATTTTTTGAAACGATAAATATTTATTGTAAAAGATGGTGAGATTTTATTAATATTGTAGTGAATTTTGCATGATTTATTTGCTTTGATTCAATAATTTGAAATGACAACATTTATAACGAAAGGATAAATCAAGGTGGGATGTGGGAGATGGGCACCGTGGAGATAGACTTCCTAGAAGAATTCAGTGGGCTGGTAAGATTTTATAAATATTATAGTGAATTTTGCATAATATAAGTTTAATAATTTAAACTTTGAAATTTAGAAATGCTGGTCACTCCAGTAATTTTATTATTTTACATATTTAATTCAGAATAAATAAATAATATAAATTAATAAAAATATAACTTATGAAAATTTAAATTTTTTAATATTTTCAAACTCCCAAACATTAAAATTACTCCTATTCAGAAAAAATAAATTAATTATGTTTGTAACATTTTTTTTTTGCGGCTTCATAACACCCTTACTCCCAAATAAATCTTAGAGCCCAACCCCAGCCTTAATCAGCACCCTGTTCATTTTAGCGTCATGAGAGAGAATATAACCTCCAGGAATTTCTATCATAAACAATTTAAGAAGGTGATGATTTAGATGTTAATGCAAAACAATAAATAAATGATCAAATTAAAGGTGTTTTTGTGTAAATCCGATTTCATGTAACATGTGGTACTTTAAATCCAGAAAATTCGGGCCCATGATGTCACTTAGATGAAGTGTGAGAAAGCATTCCTCTCATTTTCCTCTATATAAGGAAGTAAAATTGTAAGTGAGTCATTCAGATCTCTTCCACTCAAACCAGCAAAATGGAAGCCCATCTCCACCTTTATGAGATGATCTTTTCTGCTGCCAAGCCCATGGCTCTCAAAGTAGCTGTCTTGCTTAACATCCCACAAATTATAGCTACACATGGAAAAGAGAATCCTCTCTGTGTTGATGAAATTGCTCAACATATTTCTGCTTCCACAAACAACAAGGTTCCCCAGAAGGAATACCTGTTTAGGATTCTGAGATTGCTGGCTTCTTGTGGGATCTTCACTGAAGACGTGGATGAGCAAACCAAGCAAATGAAATATGGGTTGAACAGCGTTTCAAAGTTGCTAGTCAAGGAAGAAAACAAGGAATCCTGTGTGCCATTTGTGATGTTAATAGCAGACAAAGTTTACTTGGATGCTCACCACCATTTTCATGATGCTGTCTTGGAAGGGTGTCACCCCTTTTTATCATGAAGTTGCAGGGGTTGGTGTTGCTGTTGGCACGTGTAGGGAGCAAATGAAGGGACTGATATTCCTTTGAAGTAGTCCAAAACCCTAGTTGTAGGTGTGTTTTGATAAAAAGAGTTTGATGTAAAGAGTGTTAGGAGTGTGGTAGATGTAGCTGGAGGAGTAGGTTCTGCATTGTCTGTTATACTTGCTCAACATTCACACATACAGGGCATTAACTTTGACTTGCCCCATGTCATTGCAACTGCACCTCCCATAGCTGGTAAGCAACCTCATCTCAATTTTCACAGCATGAAAAAGTAATTAGTTCTTTCCTTTCTTATGGATTTATATTGCTGGTGATTGGTATGCACAGACTCGTACATATAGAATAAATATACTAAAAGTATCTATTTCAATGGAAAGAGTGTTTTTTTAAGCGGTTTTTAAACAATTTCAGTTATTTGAAAGAAGAATATATATTGCAATCCAATCCTACTAAATTTATATTTTATGATAGTTACATATATATTAGTATGTTTGAAGGCTTAATTTCAAATCTTATTTAATAAATATTTTAATATAGTATATTCTTATTTTTTTTATAAAAATTTAAATTTTATTTTATATAATTAAATTTGTTCGTACCATTATAAATTTTAAAAATAATTTATTAAAAATATTAAGAAGTTGAATGAAGATAAATAATATATATGTGTGTATATATATTGTGTATATATGTGTGTGTGTATATATATATATATATATATATATATATATATATATATATATATATATATATATATATATATATATATATATATATATATATATATAGAAAGCATAGACAAATTTACCTCATGGAAAATTCATTGCAATGAATTGTTCCTCATGAACTTTCCATGACGTGAATTTGTCATCTCAATGAATTTTCACGTATTTGGATGGTGAATTGTTAGCAGTGAATTTTCCTAGAGCCATATATAATATATAAGAAAGTAAATCTTATTTACTCTTTAGAGATTTATGACATTATTTGTTATTGTTTACTTATAGGAGTGGAGCATATTGGAGGAAACATGTTTCATCAAATTCCTTGTGGGGATATAATTTTCATGAAGGTAAAAACTTTAACACTAAGAAACAACATACTTTCATGTTCTATGACTTCTTCTATTTGTTTGTTACATCAATACCATGTTTATTTAGAGGTTTTATTATAATCAAAATAGTTTTCTATGTCTTCTAGTTCTTTGTTTTATCAATACTATGATTACTCAGTGGTTATTATTATAATTATTGCAGTGGATTTTACATGATTGGGATGATGACTATTGTATAGAAATTTTGAAGAAGATTTACGAAGCAACACCAAAAGATGGGAAGGTCCTAATCGTTGATGCACTCATTGATGGTTCCCAAGGAAGCTCAAATCGACTAGGATTATTGTTTGATGTGGCTATGATGATATATACTACAGGTGGAAAGGAGAGAACTGATGAAGAATTCAATCGATTATTTTCCCAAGCAGGGTTTAAGAGCTACAAAATCATGAAACTACCTTTTCTCCAAGTACTTATAGAAGTATCTAAGTCCTAAGTCATGCCTAAGATATGATAATTTTATACTTTCATTTAAATAGGTATACCATGAAACTACCCTTTCTTCAAGTACTTATAGAAGTATCTAAGTCCTATGTCATGCCTAAGATATGATAATGCTATATTTTCCTTTAAATAGGTATAGAAGTATCTCTATGAGAAGAAATACTTTCATCTAAATTTCAGGAACTATTAAAAAGTTCCATTTTATTTTGGAATGATATTAAGTTGTACGTGTATATTGTTATAATATATTTATATATGAATGAGTAAGTTCATGTTGTTTATTAAATATACTTGATTGAATATTAGTGCATAGCTCATTTTCTAACTTTATTTATAAATAGGGTGGTAAAAATTGTAAAGTCCTTATGTAGTGACTAGTGTAGAACTAGTATATTTTTCCATAAATGTTGAATTTTTTTATATGATCCTTGAATAGTTCCAACTTCTTACATCCAAAGAACTGTCAAATTTCTTGTTCTTCCCATCATATCAAAATCATGATTCAAAATTTACCCTAAGCAATATAATTAAAATTAAAAGTTAAGCTATTTTATTTCTCAATTTCTATCTCAAATTAGAGCCATGATGTAAAATTGACCCTTGTTCTATTAAACATAAATTTTCATTTGTACTCATCCCGTTCTCTTTCTAATAATTTATTTTCAATCACTTTAGTGAATAATTTAAAATTATATTCTACAATATTTTATGAAATTACATATTAGATGTAACTAATTCGCCTAGTAAAATTTTGAGAAGTTCACTTAGTAAAATTATTCCATATTAGATGTAACTAATTCGCCTACAGTTCTAAATTCCTTATAGAACCTAAATATCTAGGAGTGAATTTTTATATTTCAAAGTTCCATGACTCCAAGTTCCTCATCGAACCTACTGCTTGACAATAAAATGTGTAGTATCTAGTTTCCCTTTTATATCCCCCAAGTTGATCTTAATCAACATAAAAGAAATGTTTCATGGTTGCATGTTCCTCTTAAAACTTGAATCCCACCAAGCACCTAAGAACCAAGGTTACATGCTAAAGCTCTCTTAGCTAATGGAATTAATTCCACCCACTCTCATACCTCTCCTTAAATAACATTAACGACTAAATGTGTTTTGTATGGGTATATAATGGGTATGGAGGCATGAACACTCATTGCAACAATTGAAATTGTGGATTTTTAGAGTTTCCTTTATATATGTGCACATTTCCAACTCTGATTTGGCCTACATTGGCTATATGAGCCTTCTTTTTCATTTGTATGAAAAGGGAAAATTAATTTAAAATATAGTAGTTACCAAACTAGAAAAATATTGAAATTCACTACAAGCCATAAGGTTTCAATTTCTAGTTCTATACGTTGCAATTTTTGTATTGTAATAAATCTCAAATTTTAACCCAAATTTTTAATAATATAAGTAACTTTGCAAAGCTAGATTCAACCTTTATTGAGTGTCTCATTATTTATGGTGTGCATTCCTAGATCTTTTCCTAATTACTTGGCTTGCTAGATGATTGTAAATATTTATAAGCATTTTCCAAGATAAAGGAAATATATGGGTATACTCATGGATTACTTAGTAGAATCATTTAATATTATGTAACTATCTACTATTTTTTAATATATATGTAGAGCCTACATTAATTGTTTATTTTTAAAGGCCTAATATTTTATGATATCTTGATTATAGTATCACCTTGGTTTTAGTTATTCCATGTCTTGTATTAATTTAATGAATTTATTGCCGAAATAGATAAAAAGAACTAGTATGTTATTGTCTCCTTCTCCTAATCATTCTTTACACATTCAAAGTAAATAAATATAAACATCCCTTAATTTTATCTTTCTCTAGCTTGTTCCAACTACTAGGTTTGAATGCACATAACATCGGAAGGGGGCTATTATAAAACACATTCCCTAAAATTTATGTGGTTTTTTATATACTATAATAAAATCCCTACCTCTGATTTTTTCAAATAAACATATAGGTTTGAAATGAAAACCAAAATAATGATGGACTATATACAATTTGTATAATTTGTTTCAAGGTTAATGTTTAGTTTTAAATCAATATTTTTGTTGCACCTTAGGGAACCTACCCTTTGTTTAGTAGAGAAAGAATGGAATAAAGTAAATACCTACCTCAAGAATTGGTCTTGAATTTCCCAACCTAAACATAGGTTTTTTTATACTCTTCCAAAATTTCACACCCTTGGATCTTGAGATATTATTTGATACTAAAAATTTAGGTTCACAACTAAACTAAAAAATAAAATTACATCATTTTTGGGGTTAGATTAACTTTGGTTTTATCATTCATACCTTACTAAGAATATTTTTATTCAATTATAATTGAGTTTGGGTATGTTTGGCGTCTCATCAGCATACACCAACAAATGACACCCATAATTGGAAAGAGGGTTGTTGGGCTGAAAATAAATTAAAGACTCTATTAGTGGCTACAACTCTCAATAAGAATTATTCCTTGGAAATATGCATGACACTTTAATAATTTCCTCATTTTTGTCAAGTGGTTATTTTACTATCCATGAAAAGATTTTTTTTTGTTTGTGTTCTAGTTTCATGAACATAAATCAATTTTCTACAATTGGGTATAAGCATTTTTATTCTTCTTCCAAAAATTGATGCATGGTTTCTTTCCTAGTATATAAAAAAATTATGTGTTATGTTCTCCTTTCTACCTTACATCAGTAATTTTTAACTAGTCATAGATTGTTGGAATATACACATTTATTCTATCTTTTCATAATGTTTGATATAATTCAAACCCTAGGTGTTATGATGGATCTAATATCAAATATTATTTTGAGGATGAACATGTATGTTGTTCATACAATCCAACAAAAAATAAAAATTAACATTAAATTTTAAAATCTATACTTTAAAATAAGTGAAGGATAGATGATCTCAATGAGCTTAAGAATTTATGTGAAGAAATAATCAAGGAATTGCAATCTAATTCCCATCGTGTTTCTATACATGCTGATGTTACTTATTACTCTATCATTCCCTTCGACATTCTTTAAACACATTAGTTTAATATTAAATAACAATAATGAAAAGAATTTTCTACATATTCAAATATTTGATAGGTATAATATCCATGGAGGGGAAACACATGTTGGGGTATTTTCAAAATTTATCGATAATTTTCAATTTGATGATGAAGACACATGTATGATGTTTTTTGTTAAGTCCTTGCATGGAAAGGTAATATGGTGGTATGAATGTTTTCCAAGGAATTTGTTTGCTTCTTAGAATGATATTATGACTACATTTTAAGAATAGTTTTATATAGATCCTATTGTCCTTGTCCAAGATTTAGTGAAAATTAAGTGGCAAGAAGGAAAATATAGCTTCGAGTTCAATCTTATGTTGCTTGTTATTTCCAAAATACTAGAAATTTATAGAATTAGCACACTTACCTATATTTATACATTTCTTGAGGCCTATGAAGCTAGTATAAGTTAAATATAAGAATAATTTAATTTGGTAAATATGCAATAAGAATAATTATTCCTTTATTTTGAGAAATTGAAAAATGTTTTGACTTCAAAATCATTATCCACAAATATAAACTTTTTTAGTGATGAATCAACTATTATGGATAGTGATGGAATGGATGTTTCATATGATAAGAAAAAATATCAAATGATAATTATATTTTGAGGAAGCTAGAGGAAGTTGTTGGTGCACAATATGATAACAATACAAAGGATAAGGATAATGTGTGCAGCTCCCTTCAACTAGATTAGTTGTCCATGTATGATGATAGTTAAAAGATCAATGATGAATCCAAATTTGAGAGTGAGTAATATGAAAGTACTATTATAAATAGTGATGTTGATGAAGAAAAATAGGTATTTCCAAGTTTACAATTAGATTAATCGACTTTTGAGGTCGATGGTGTATATTATGCATATGATGGTGATGCAAATAACGAATAATAAAGTAGTTTATTATTTAATGTACTACCATATTTTGTCCCTAATTTTGACCTTGAAAATATTGATTTTTTTAAATCATGATGAATTAGACATGGTTATACATGGTGATATTATTGTTGAAATAAGTGTTGGTTCATTAAATTATTTTTTCTTAAAGGCATTTCACTTGATGATTGCATGGATGGTTATCATCTGTATGCATATGAAAAGACATTAATTTAGTGCAATATTTGTAGTTTCCCTTTGTATAGGAGGAAATTCACTGCCTTCAAGATAATGAGAGTAGAATCCTCAATAATGGAGATTGAATCCTCTCTCTTGTAAAAGAGAGGTACTTTTTTAGTTCAAATAGCTAGCTCAAACGATTCCTGACATGACTATAGGTTGGAAGAGGTCTTACACTGCCAAAACATGGTAGGTGTAAAATCTCAAGGGCCATGTTTCTCACATACTTTTGCAAGATGATATCATGGCTCATAGATGCCTTTGTGGTGCATATTAATCTATAGAGAAATTGAACTTGATGTTCAAGGAATGATGTACTCTAGGTGGTGAGAAAATGGTTTTTAGCTGAGATAGCATAATTATCTTATTCTTTCTAAAGAGGAGAGCATATGAAATGTGAAATTATACGGGGTGCAATTTTACAAAATTATATTTTCACCCACTTTAGTGACCATATGTATTCTAGAAAAAATACTAACTAAAAGGAGAGATCACGTTATACCTATAGTGTATAAAAACGTACTCCTTTACATTTTCACACTTTTTTGGGCCCCTCAATTAAAAATAGACTCAATAAGGCCCTAATAAGCTTTATTTTGCATTTACAAGCATAATTAAATTAAATTTTCTAAAAGGAAAACTTGACAATAATTAATTTGAACACATAAAACTTTACATTGAGCAATGTGCATTCTAGGAATAGGTGTTTGGGACCCATTCACCCATGGGTGAATGGGTCCTCCCTAGGCCTTTCAATCTAAATTTAAAATAGGACTTTTGTGGTGCTTTAATGTCCCTAAATTCAAATTTCAATGTCCACTTGTAATTTATTTTTTTCAGGAAATTAAGGATACATACCTATAAATACAAGGTTATTTTATCAAATCAAGACTAGAGAATTTGAAGAAGTTAGAGTTTTCATGTAATTATTCCTAAAGAAAATTTTATGATCAAGGGAATTCAAGTGTAGTTTTATCAGTGATTTATTGCAGCAATCAAGATCTCAAGCATCATGCCAAAGCCTTCTTGCATTATGCATGTTTTTGGAGCTAACATTACGATGTAGGTTTCAAAGATTCAAGCAAGCATTCAAGTCATATTTCAAGCATCAATTCAAGAATCAAAATACAAATCCATTGAAGCCATTTCATGCAAGATCAATCTCAACATTGCAAACTTCCAACAGATTATTCAAGGGTTTGGTGAGTCACAACATTGCATTGTTCATTCATCATTCCCTTCATATTTCATTATTTCAATTAAAGGTTTAATTACCCAAATGGGGTTTGACCAAGGAAAAACCATATTCACCAAAAATAAGCAATTTTTCCCTCTTCTGTCTATGATGTAGATCTTAGGTTGAAGAAGGGTTGAAGATATTTTGAAGAGAAAGAGTGGAAAAGTTGTCAAAATTATCATCAAATCATGGAAACTCGCCTACAGATCTGATATCTGACTTCTCGACACTAAAACTTGGATTAAACGAAAGATATAGAATAACATTAGAGGATCTCAAAAGTTGTTTGAAAATCCTACACAGAGACCCATTCACCCATGGGAGAATGAGTCCTAGTTTTCCTCTATTTGTATTGAACTTTAAATTGATGTTTCAAGCTTGAATTGGCATAATCGTGTAGATTTTCTATTTTTAGTTTTTCTCCCAAAAGTATTGTTTAGGCTGATACCACCATCCTCAAGCATATGGAAATCAATAGATTCCCTCACTGAGTTGAGTCACCTAAGGGTTGCAATTCAATTATTTTTTTAGACCTCATTAACTAATGAAATAAAGGAAAGATAGGTTCACACCCCCATTTTCCCCCATTCAACATTTATCTTAACATATATTTCTTTGTTTCATTTTGGTGAACCTAACTATGTACACCAAATTCTAAAAACTAGAGTCCATTTTAGCCCTAGATTTAGGATTTGCATTACTTTGCATTGATTTGCATCTCATTTATGTTTGTTTACTTGCATTCATTTGCATCTCATATACGGTTTTAGGTTTACACTTTTTATTTCTTTAAAATCTAAAAAAATCAAAAAATTATTCATTTTACATAGTGTTTACATAACATTGCATGGTCAGTCACTTAAATCAGAAAATATAATTGAAATTGCATCTCAAATTAGGTCTTTTTTCTTTTCATTTAGCATCATTTCACACTTGAATTTAGATCTAATTTTCCAAAAATCTGAAACTATAGCAACCTATATGTAACTAGAATCCAAAAACATAAACATAAACTCAGAAATTTGTAATTTAATTTTTCAAAACCCTAACAAAAGACCCATTCTCCCATGGGTAAATGAGTCCTTGATCAGGATTACTTCTAAATTTATGGGCACTAGAAACCCTCTATCTACATTCTATGTTTCTACATTCATCTTTTTGTTTCAGTTTCTAGAATTTATCTTTCTCACAATAATTTACATTCAGGTTAATTGATCAATTTAGGTTTTTGAAAATTATAATAAGAAAATTATCTTATTTAAAATCTGGAAATTGTTATCTCTTTTTACATACTTGCACTGTATTTCATATTTTAGGTTTTTTTATTGCATTTATCTAGTGCCTATTCTCCATTTTGAGTGCACCTTAGGTTTTGGTGAAACTTGCATGATCTTCAAAACTTGATGTCCTATTACCAATACTATTGTGAGACGTAGTTAGAGACTCATGTCATCCCACAGTACATCACTTGCCATGGATCTTGGGTTTTCCAACTCTTTCACTCTTAGTGTTGCTACTTGTTACGCCCTTAATATTGGTGTGCATTAGGTTATGAATAGTCAACTTGTGACTATCTTAGCTCCTAATTAAGTAATTCTATCATTATTGTATTATTATTTAGTTGGTTAGGTCGGCCTAGGGCTTATATAGTGGTGTCTAAGTCAACCTAGGTGATATCCTAGGCATAAATAGGTATATATAGGAGGTTGTGAGTCTTATCTCATCATAATATTGTGAAGTGTGTTCTCATTAGAGAAATTTGGAGGTTTTCCCTTCGAAGTGGCTTGTTTTTGAAAGAGGAAAAAATGGGTTTTATAGGGACCCGAAACCACAAAGTTTACAAAATAAAGAAAAGTCAAAAAAGACAGGGCAGACTAAAAGGTTGTAAAAAACAACAGTGAACAACCACAACCATCAAAAAGGCCAGTGAAGGGCATAAAACCAAAAAACCAGCCAAAAAGCGAGCAATAGCTAAATTTATGTCTTTAAAAGATCTGCAGTCTCAACTTCCAGCTCATTCATATCCTGAACCCCCCTCTTTAAGATCTGAATCATCTATGTAGTGGGAGGCTCTTTCCTTTTGAGGTTGGCTTGGGTCCTTTTATAAATACCTTGGTCCTTATTCTTGCTTTCCTTTTTCGCTTCCAGGTCAACAACCAGCGAACCCTGTTGTGTTTTTTCTAGCTTTTTGGACATAGCGTTGATAATAATGGCATTGTGCCTAGCCATTTTATGGTTTTCTTCCATAATTGTTTTCAAGTTATTTTTAATTCTAACCATTTCCTCTTCTAGAGACTTGTACTTTTCCTCAATGTCACCTCCTTTCTTACCAATACTATTCTTATTTTGTTTCCCTTCTTCATTGCTGAGAGCGGCCAGGTTCAGCTCCAACTCCTCCGATTTGCTATACAAAGCCCTATTTCTTTGATTGAGCTCATTAATTTCTTGGTAGGCCCATTTCAAGACCTTAAAAATGTCACTAATGTCATTTCTAGCAGAGGCCAAAATGTCACCAAACTGAACCCGATCTAAAATGAGGTTAACATCACCTGGGTTGGGGGAGCTAGTAATTCTAGTACCTTCAAATCTAAAAGAGGTAGGAGGGGAGGGCACAATATTTCTACTAGCTTCACGGTTCTCGGCTTTGTCTTCCAAGGAGTCTGTGGAGTAGGAGACCAACTTGTTGGTAGGGGAGCCCTTAAGAACAAGATTCATTAAGGGGGCAGAGCAATCGGGGAAGGTCTCAGGGTTATCTTTAGCAAACTGGGGTTTTTTAGACTGGGTTTTCTTACTAGACATCTCAGAGGACGGGTGGGTTTCAACAATTCTCTCCTAGTTTGGCTGAATCATTGAACCCCCACTATCAGTATCATAGTCCTCAAACTCCGCAAAGGCAACAAGTTTAGATAAAGCAGACATGCTTTGATAGTGTACATATATTAACCTAATAAGACTAGGATGAAGAATAGGGTATCTCCTGGGATTTTTCTTATGGTCCTCAAGGCTATTAGTCAACAAACATAATAGGTAGTGACACATAAGAATCTGTCCCTTTTGGTAGAAGTGGTTGAGAATGGAAAAATGGTGCCCATACACTCTAGTAAATCTCTCGTCCAGTGTGATATACTCCATTATAACACGAAGTACTTTTTGAAATAGTTGTTAGAGATTTTAACTAGTTTCAATTTCTCCTTATCCTTCTTAGGAATTCTAATGACTGCCTTGTTAGTAAACCTTTTGTCATGATAAAACTTCACACCCTCAGTGGACATACTAGTAATCTCCCCAATAATTTTCTCATCCAGCTTCACCTTCCATCCAAAGAGAATGATTTCACCATTTTTCCAGTTCTTCTTGAAGTAGTCCATGGCCACAGAATCAGGCCCATGAAGTTTTTCTAGATATGGAACCAGGCCACCTCGAACAATCTGCTCCCAAACCTTGTCATTCCTAGTATGCACCTCATAGCTTTTAGGCTCAACTCTTTTCCTATCCCCCCCATTTTTTATTGCTCCTTACTGCCGACTCTACCAGTGCCAAGAACCTGTTGCAGAATTATGCAGCTGTTCCACTACATCCACAAAGCTTGCCACTTTTCCTTCCCTTCTAAGTAACATGACGCGGCCCCATAAAATCTCTTCATTTCGATGTACCTGGCCCCTTTCTCTTTAATCATTAAATATAGTTGCCTCTTTCCCATGTGTAACATCATAATCTAGTAAGGCCCTGACTTGATTTCAAAGTGGCTTGTTACTCTTAGTTATTATCAAGTATTTGCAACATATTCCATATCCTATTCTTCTATTGTGCAAGTTATTTCATTACAAGTGGTATCAGAGCATGATCTGGGCATCATAGAGGCAAGGTTTTTTTTCTCAATATTGGAGCCTATTTTGGGAAGAGCATATCTTTCAGATTTTGGTGATTTTATTTTTATTTTTAAATGGTTTTTGAAAAAAATATTAAAGAAGTTGCAATCCATATTTTAGAGGATTTAGATCAAAATTGAGTGAATTATTGAAGAATTAGGTTTTCTACACAATTTATTTGGAATATGCATATCTCTCACATCTTATTGAATTGTAGCCCGATTTTTATTGGGTTTTTGAAGAAATATTAAAGGAGCTTATAGTAAAAAATTTGGAGAAAGTGCAGCATAAATAAGGAAGTTATTGAAAAATTAAGGTTTCCACAAATATATCTCTCTCAAGGATGCAAATCTACTTATTTCTGTGAGATTTTTCTAGGTGAGAGGTATTTTGACCCTAGTAAGTTACAGTAAAATTTTTAGAGAATTTAAGTTTCATTTGTGTGATTTATTTTAAAATTATTGGTTCCCATCATGACAGGGCCTGCAACAAGGGGCAAAAATAATATTGTCACCCAGGGGAAGACTCCTGATAAGGATAGGGTAACAACAGAGGATATTACTCCTAATGAGGAAATTAGTAAGGTCAAGGAAGACATTTCCTCAATGAATATGGATATGTATTACCTAAAAGGAGATATATCAGATATAGGAAGCATGTTAAGCACCTATATGAATGAGCCAAGAAAGGAGTTCTCAAGAGACCAAGGCGATACTTCCAGGTTAGCTAACATTGAAAAAAGTTTTAATACTCCTATGGGATCTAGGAATTTGTTTCCGAAGGTGGATATGCACAAGTTCGATGGCAAGGATCCTCTAACATGGATAAACCAAATGGACAAGTTTTTGAAGTACATCAAATTCCAAATGGACAAAAGGTCACGATGGCTTCCCTATATCTTGAACCAGATCAATTCATTTGGTATCCTTTGCTATGTACTCATCGAAGGAAAAAGGGTCTCACCATCTCATGGTCAATTTTTACAAAAGAACTCCACGCACATTTTAGCAATAGCGTGATAGACAACTTCTTCAGACAACTTTCTAAACTTCAACAAACAAGATCAGTTAAGGATTATATTCAACAATTCCAAAATCTCTCGCTTAGAGTGGATACAATTATAGAGGAGAACTTGAATGATTTATTCTTGGGGGGTCTCAAGGATCATATTCAACATGAGGTACCGATGTTTAGTCCTAGCTCTAAAAATGAGTCTTTTATCTTAGCACGCATGGTGGAGGAGAAGTATTTGATTCCTAAGAAGCAAGGGGCTAATGTGACAAGAGAGAAAGGATACTCAACACATTCTCTTCCCCAACCTACTAGGTTGACTCCACAGCAAAATGAGGAGAAAAGAGAAAAAGGGTTGTGTTTCAATTGTGATAGAAAATACTATCGAGGACATAAATGTAGTGAAAATAAATTGTTCTATATTGAAGGTCCAAGTGAGGAAGAAGAAGAGGAAATCATATTAGAGGATGAAAGGGATTCAAATGAGGATTCACATGATTCTCAACCAATCATTTCTTGTCATGCACTCTCAGGTTTCAGTGCTCCACAAACTCTCAAGGTGGTGGTGTTCTTAAAGAAGTAGAAAGTAACAGTGTTGATTGACTCAGGTAGTACTCATAATTTCATCAACAAAAAGTTAGCTACTCATCTAAAAAAAATTATATATCCAACTCCAAAGTTTTAGGTTTTAATTGCAAATGGTGGTACAATTAGTTGTTCAGGGAAGTGTCATAGCATTAAATTATCCATGGGATATTATCTACTTGATACCCCAATGTATGCAATATCCATGGTCGCAACAAATATTTTTTTGGGAGTACAATGGCTTACTATATTGGGAACAATTAAGATGAACTTCCAAGAACTATTCATGAGATTTTAATCAGAAGGAAGGGTAGTAGAGCTAAGGGGGTTGAAGGCAAAGTCCCCATAGATGGTAATCTCTCATCAAATGCAAAAGTTGCTTAAGAAAGGAGTGGATGGATTTGTGGCCCAACTATGTTCATTAGAAGTCTCTTAATCTAATGCTCCTACTCATCCAAATTTACAAGCTATAATTGATCATCACTTAGTTATTCTTGGAGATATGCCTAAAGGACTTCCTCCTAAGAGGGATCATGATCATGCCATACAGTTAGTTCCAGGGAGCCAACCACCAAACATCAAGCCTTACAGGTACCCACACATACAAAAGAGTGAGATAGAAAAAAATGTTGAGGAGATGCTAGAGGCAGGAATTGTCAGGCATAACCAAAGTGCTTACTCCCGCCTGTGGTGATGATACGTAAGAAGGATGACACTTGAAACATGTGTCCAGATTATAGAGTTCTCAACATGTACACCATTAAAGATAAGTTCCCTATTCCATTCATTGATGATTTGCTAGATGAATTGAATGGAGCTATGCATTTTAAAAAGTTAGATCTTGGATCTTTTTATTACCAAATTCATATTAAGGAGGAAGATATTTGTAAAAAAAAATTTCAGAATCATGAGGGCCATTATGAATTTTTGGTGATGTCATTTGGTCTTATCAATGCACCATATACATTCCAAATTTTGATGAATTCTATTTTTAAGTTCTTCAGAAAGTTTGTGTTAGTGTTCTTTGATGATATATTCATTTATAGCAAGACTTGGGAAGAACATTTGCAACATGTGGATCAAGAATTACTAATACTTGAAGATCATCAAATTTATGCTAAGCCATCCAAGTGTGCTTTTGGTCTTAAGGAAGTGGAGTATTTGGGACACATAGTTTCACATGTAGGAGTAAAGGTGGACCCTAACAAAATTAAGGCTATCATGGAATGGCCTATTCCAAAAACCATCAAGAAACTGAGGGGTTTCTTAGGATTGACAAGGTACTACAAAAAATTTGTGAAGAATTATGGTCATATAGCAGTACCCCTCACCACTCTATTGAAGAAGGATTATTTTCATCGGAATGAGTCTGCTAATACAACATTTGAGAGATTGAAGGAGGCTATGTGTACAACTCCAGTGCTTGCCACTCTTGACTTCACCAAGGAATTCATTGTGGAATGTGATGCTTCTCAAAATGGGATAGGATTAGTTATCATGCATGAAGGTCAACCAATTTCTTTTGAGAGCCGATAATTAAAGGGTAAGAATCAACTAAAACCTACTTGTGAGAAGGAAATTCTAGCAATCCTTCACACAATTAAACAATGGAGGCCTTATGTAATGAGTAGACACTTCAAGGTTAAGACAAATCATGATAGCCTAAAATATTTTTTGGAGCAAAGAATATCTTCTGAAGAGAAACAAAATTTGGGTCACTAACATGTTAGGATATGACTTTGAGATTGTATATAAGAGAGGGAAGGGAAATATTGTGGCAGATGCACTTTCAAGGAAGGATGAGAAATATGAAGCCTTATTATGTTACCTTTGAATATTACAAGAAAATTGGGTGGAGGAAGCCAAAGGAGAGTGGCAAAATGATGTTGCGACAAGTAATCTCATCCAACAATTAAAAAGTGAGCTAATAGTTCAGATAAGTTTTGTTGGAAGGGATATACTCTTTGGTATAAATAGTGTTTGTATATGTGCAAGAATTCTTCTCTTAAACACAAGATTCTCACAGAGCTACATGAGTCTCCAGTTGGTAGTCATTTAGGATTTTTGAAGACATATCATTGAGTCAAGCAAGATTTGTTTTAGGAAGGGCTCAAAGGTGATGTTCAAAAATTTGTGGCTGAATGTTTGGTTTGTCAAAGGAATAAAGTGGAGACAATTAAGACATGAGGTCTTTTACAATCCTTATCTATTCCTAGCCAATGTTGGGAAGAGGTATCCATGGAATTAGTCGCAGGGCTTTCGAAATCTAAAGGTCATAATGCCATCATGGTAGAAGTTGATTGCCTCACTAAATATGCACATTTCATTGCATTATCACATCCTTTTACGTCAAGTGTAGTGGAAAAATATTTTTTGGAGAATATCAAAAAGTTGTACATGGTACACCCAAGGTTATTGTTAGTGATCATGATCATATCTTCACTACTCACTTGTGGAAAGATTTCTTCTCTTGTTTGGGTACTCAATAGGGTCATAGCTCTTCATACCACCCTCAATCAGATGCGAAAACTGAGGTTGTTAATAATTTTTTGGAAGGATATCTACATTGTTTCACTTTAGAGAAACACTCTCAATGGGTAGATTGTCTACCACTTGCAAAATGGTGATATAACACTTATTTTCACAACTCATAAAAAATGTCTCCATTTTTGGCACTTTATTGATATCATCCTCCTTCCATCACATCATCATTAAAGGTGTCACCAAGAGTTTAGGAAGTAAAGGACCACTTGCTTCATCAACAACAGGTACTTTCAAGACTCAAGGAGAATTTAACCATGGCACAAAATTGAATGAAACAACAAGCATACCAACATTGTAGTGAAAGAAGTTTTGAAGTTGGGGATTGGGTCTTCTTGAGATTGCAGCCTTACAAGAAAATCTCATTGAAGCAATAAGAAAAGAATAAAAAGTTGTCTCCAAGGTATTATGGGCCATACCAAATCATGCAAAAGCCTGGTAGTGTTGCCTACAAGCTAGAGTTTCCACCAACAACAAAGATACATCTAGTTTTTCATGTTTCTTGTTTGAAGAAGGTAATTGGGCATAATATTCCAACTCAAACAAAACTACTAGAGCCTAATGAAGAAGGAAGAATCATTTGGAACTAGAGTGCATTCCTCAAACATGCACGAAGAAGCTAAGGAATAGAACTCTCATTGAGTATCTCATCCAATTGAAGAATTTACCAGTTGACGATGCCGCATGGGAGGACAAGTAGTTCATTCAAGAGAATCCAAACTTGATTAGCATTGAGGAAAATGCTTCTTTGAAGAGGCGGGGCATGCTACTCCCTTAATATTGGTGTACATAGGGTAATGAATAGTTGGCTTGTGGCTATATTAACTCCTAATTAAGTCATGTTATCACTATTATATTAATATTTAGTTGGTTAGGTCGACCTAGGGCTTATATATAGTGGTGTCTAAGTCAGCCTAGGAATATCCTAGGCATAAATAGGTATATATAGGAGGTTGTGAGTCTTATCTCATCATCATATTGTGAATTTTGTTCTCATTAGAGATATTTGGAGGTTTTCTCACTTGAAGTGGCTTTTTATTCTTGGTTATTATAAAGTATTTACAACATATTTCATATCATATTCTTCTATTGTGCAAGTTATTTCATTACACTACTAGTCAAACCATCATAGACCATACCCGTGACACTTCATGTCCTATTACATCCTTACCAACAACTAATGTTACTAATTTTACTAAGGTTGAATCAATGGTGTCTAATGTCCCTCAAGAGAACCTAAGAAAACTAGATGAGGAATTAGAGAAATTGCAAAAATTGGAGAGTTTTGAATACATTGTTGGTATTGCAATTGCTATCATAGATAACATGAGGATAATGATTTATAATGAACATAGAATAGAATTTATGCACAACCCATCTCGCATTATTTCTAAACATGTCCCTACAATGACTATTTATGCTCAAAATTTTGGGTATACTCAATGTCAAGGTGGAATTGCAATTCCTCCTTCCACAACCATGATCTCTATTCTAACATACACTAATCCAACTATTACTACAACCATACAACCCACTATAAATGTTAGTAGTACCCTAGGTGTTTCCACTAGGAATATCCTTAGATTTGTGCCTTCAAATCTCATATCTCCTAATCCATCTCCCCTCACAAATTTACAATTCACTTTTCTTCCAAACACATATACACCTCCACCTTGTTCACCTCCATCTCACAAAAAAAACAATGATCCCATCCTTAACCAACTCTTACAATGTGTTACATCCCTCCAACAATAAATTTCTACATTGAATCAATATCAAACTAGCCAACCTTCACAATATGTCAAAAGAAACCCATTATCCTTAGAGATATTGAGAAAAAAAATGCCACAAGGTATATAGATTCCTAGATTTGAGAAATATCATGGGAATGGACATCCTATTAGCCATGTTTCCACATACACAACCTTATGTAGTGACTTCATTTTTAAGGATAAACACTTGGATAAACACTTCCCTAGATTCTTGAATGACACTACCTTGGAATTGTTTAGTTCCTTACCAAATAACTCAATACATTAATTTAATGAAATAATTGATTCCTTTCTTAATAATTTCCATGTGCTCATGGGTCCTAAGATGACCTTAGTAGATTTAATAAAATTTATAAAAAAAGATAATTGAAAGGTCACTAACTTTATCTCTCGTTATCAGTTGCTTTACTCACAAATCAACATTAAGATTCTCGATCTTGGTCTTCAGTTAATTTTCATTGAAAATTTGCAAAATAAGCTTCAAGATAAGATTGGGATGATGAAATTTCCCTCCAAAAACATGTGTACAAGCCTTCGTGATTACCCAAATTTGGTTAATAGCCGTGAAGTGAAAACTCCATCTAACCATCCTAAAAAAATTGAATCCACACAACTACCAACCATTCAAGAAACAAATAAGGGATTTATACAACTCAATGCTCATCAACCAACTCAGCATGTCGACACCCAAGTGGGTACTAAAACATGAAAATTTTGGATATACATTTGGAGAGATGAATAGACAATTACCCCTCTACTTGATACCCTTCATTCCATCATGTTGCAACTCTTAAACAAGAATTTAATTTCCCTACTTCCTATTAGAGCTCCTGATCCTACTAAGCCTTTACCTCTAAACTATAGAAAAAATGACTTTTTCCATTATCACCAACAAAATGGACATGATACAGGACATCATAAGCATTTTAAACATATTATGAAAGACCTCATTGATTCTAGTCACATTCAAATTGGTGGTGCTAGTGATCAAGGTAATAATTCCATTGCCCCTCCTAACCAAAATTTGCAAATATTTACCAATTTTGTGATGAATCATAACATCTTTGTCAAAGCTAGTGAAAAAGAGAATGATGTGATGAATGTTGAAAATAATGATAACAACATGAATAATAAGGAGGAAAATCTTATGGATCGTATGATCAGGGTATGTGCAGGATCATCATGGAAAAAATAGGCCCTTAAGTGGTGAAAAATTTAGAAAAATTAGAGTCAGGCAACTTGACGTAAAAAATTGAATAAGTTATCTAAATTATTTAAAAAATATGTAAGAATAGAATCTATAGAAAATTGAATGAAGTTTCTAAACTACTAGGTTTATTTTTAAAAAAATCTATTTGGTGAAAATTTGAAATTTCAATGCAGTAGCACTTAAATTTCAGGAAAAGAATAAGAATTAGGTGTATGTCTAACCACCCTAATCACAATAAAATGATAATATTTTTTTATAATATTTTATATATAAGTAGAGGACTCATGTCCCGATGTGATGCATATTTTTTTGCAATTTTTTTCCAAGTAAATAATTAATTATGAATTTTTTATTACAACTTTTAAAAAATATTAAAAACTTGTATGTCTAACCACCTTAATTTGGTAAAAACTTCATGAAATTATTATTTTTTCAATCCTATAGTATGCAAAGCATAAAATGTGATGCATGTTTCAAATTCAAAAAATGTGATACCATTTGAAAGCTATAGATGCTTTCCAATTAGCCTATCACTCAAGACTTTAGTCATAATTCAAATAAAAAATGAATAATAATTACTTATTAAGTTCAAAGTAAAGAATAATTTATATTTGTGGAAAGCTGAGAATCTCCTTTAAAAACCCTTTTCGTTTCATCAATTTTGGGTTAAAAAAAGTCGTCAACCACATACCCTACACATACCCATCATATCGCCACTTTTTGACCTATCGTGATCCTGCACATACCCATCAAAATCAATGATATTCAACCTAACAAGGGCCTAACCAATATGTCCCTTGATATTTATTTCTCACAAAATGACATACGTAAATATAAACCTGATGGTCCTCTTTATATAGCTAGAGGAATCAATGACAAGCCTACTAATGGGAAATTAATTGATCAAATCAATTTAGAAAATGTGATAACTGGAGAATTTTTGTTTATGAATGAACTTTATAAAGATACTTTGAACAACCAAATGCATTGATCAAAACACATAATGGTTTTGCTTGCCCTATGATAGGTTCTATAACTCTTCCTTTACAAGTTGGACCAAAAATATTGAATGTCTCATTCTCCATCATCTTAACGTTGGATCAATTTTGTGTGAAGTTAGGATATCCATATCTTCACTCCATGAAATTCATCCCAACGGTGGTGCATAAATGCTTCAATTTTCCCTTTTCCAAAGAGATCTTTACTATGCACCATAGTGGATTCAATCCTATGTCTTCCCATGGGTATTTCTCATTGGATTTCTTTTGTCCCAAACCTATGGAACCTATTAGGCCTCGTGATGAATTCCTTTCCAAATCTTATCAAAGCTTTAAGGAAAATATCATAGAAAAATTATCCCTTAGAAATTTATGTGCCTCAACCCAAAATTGATCCTCCCATCCTTGATGAGACCATGATTGAACCAAAATGCCTTACAAGTAACAAAGACCAAAACATAGAAAATCCTCCATCTATTTCCTATAAGAGACCACAAGATAACCAAATAAGTCTTGTTGTTCCTCCTAAAATCAAACAAGTTTATAATGTCAAAGAGAAAATTGTTGAACAACCTCCCAAGGTTCATTCCATTCCTCCCTTAAGGGAAGAAAAGAATCCTATGGTTGATAATCCCTCTCTTACACAATCACAACTTGAAAATTGAAAAAAAAGAAACCAAAATGCTAGAGAGCATAGGCATAGACATCATGATATTTCTCATTTGATATAAGTAAAACATGAAGCAAAAACTTAAAATCAAAGAATAGCTCAAGTAATGAATAATGATTCTCCATCTTTTCCGCAACAATAAAATCCTATATCTCGACCACAACAAAAACAAGCACCTTCATTGGATATTATCATAAAACATTATGTTTTCATTAATTTGGATGATATTGCAGAAAATGATGAAGAAGTGCATAATGAGTTGAATTCATTTTTTCCCTCTTCTATGAGATTAAATGATAACAAGTGTGATGATCCTCCTAAACAGAGTGACTCACCACATGTTGAACCTAGTGAATTTACTAGTACATCACTTATTGTTGTCCCTTTGGCTAGTTATCCACCTTCTACATATGCTAAACAAGATTGGGATGTTGATGACCTGCTATAGGTTGACTCACATGTGATTTATTATTCTTTTTATTTTTCTTCTTTTCATGTTATTTTTGTGTGATTTCATGTGCGTAATGTGATTTCTCATATCGTTCTGTTTGACATGTCTTTTTTTTAATTCCTCTATTTGTACCTATATTCTTCTATATGTCGTAAACCTTTATCTTTTCTTTTTTATTGTCTTTTCCTTTTGGGGATGATGCAAGGCATCAAGACATTTAGGTCTCTTCCATATTGACCCAAAATATTTTCCTTTGTTTTCCCTCTCTATGTGTCATTCTTCCAGTTCTATCTGTATTTGACGAATGATGATATTTTCGAGCTCTATAATAACATTGTAGCAAAGATATATGCCAACCCCGAATTTATGGATCCCTTGTGTGTTTGGGATTTTATTTTTGGGTAACCCATTTTTCATGATGTAGCTTCATTTGGAAACATATTCTTGACATAGGGATTTTCAAATAAGCTGTTGTATCTTCTTTATTGTTGAGCATTTATCATTTTCTACTTTAAAGTGATTTCTCACAACATGGTTTTTAGCAATTTATTTAAAGTGGGGGCATACATTGGCATTATCATTTTGACATTTTGACTATAACTTATGTTTCTTACTATGGTCTTCTTACTCCACATGATGAGTCTTTTTCTTGGTTGTGTCATTGAGTTTTATGTCCTTCAAGATTGTGACCTTTTTGAGTATATGGCATTCCTCTTAGTGGTGATGCTATAGATTGCATTCCATAAGTTGTGAATCATTTATCCTCAAATTTTCCTCTCATAGAGACATTAGGCATGATGTTCCGTAAGAGGAGACCTTTCATGAACTAATGAAAACCCCTTCAAATATCTTATTTCATGTTTTTCAAGGCCATCAAGCATAACACACCTTGCTTTCTAGTAGGGCCATGTTTGTTCATAAGTGCTTAGCATCACACACCTTGCTAGCCTTTTCAAGCTCGAAGTTACAACATTTTTCATGTCAACCAAGAATAACACACCTTGCTTGCTAGTAGGGCCATGTTTTCTCATAAGTGCTTATAATAATTCATCTTGCTAAGCCTTATGAAGCTTGAAATTCATATTATGTGGTTCCTTATCAAAGTTATCAAGAGGTATAACTTTTGTATTGTTAGTTCAATCAAAGCCTAATAATACTCTCTCATTGTCCACTCTCTAGGGGCTCGCCTAGTAGACAATGAATTTCACTAGCCCGTGTGAGTGCATTTTTGTTTGCATAGTGGACATCGGGTTTCACTTGCAAACATTTTTTGGACAAAAAACTAACTCTTGATCCACATCTAGTTGGAAAAATAGTCAAGGATTGATCTACCCCTTATTTATTTATTTTTTCTATTCCTCTCTTTTAGTCTAAATTGCATTGTATTATTGGGTATCTTGTCATTGCTACTGCATATTCAAGAAAGGCATGCGTCTCTTTGTGGCTTTGTTGGTTTTTATATGAGATCTTAGATCTTGGGGGCTTGATCATCCTCCTTGACCTTTTTCATCTTATCTTTCCAACAATTATACAATTAGACCTCTCTTGATTGTCTACTTTAGTGTGAGTTTGACACAAGGTCATCCTCTCACTAAAGTGGGGTTTAAATGTAGTATAGGAAAATACACTCCATTACATTTTCACACATTTTTTAGGACCCTCATTTAAAATTGGACTTAAGTAGGCCTTGATAAGCCATTTTTTGTATCTACAAGCCCTATTTAATTGCACTTTTCAAAAGGAAAATTTGACAATAATTAATGCCAACATATAACACTTTATCATGAGCAATGTGTGTTCCAGGAATAAGTTCCTAGGACCCATTTTCCCATAGGTGAATGGGTCCTCCCTAGGCCTTTGAAACTAAATTTAAAATATTATTTTGACAGTATTTTAATGTCCCTAAATTAAAATTTCATTGTTACCTTATAATGTTTAATTTTTTAGAAATTAAGGATACATACCTTTAAATACAATGTTATTTTATCAAATAAATCCTAGAGGTTTTTACGAAGAAATTGGAGTTTTCATGTAGGTTTTCCTAAAGAAAATTTTATGAGCAAGGAAATTCAAGAGCATATTTATCATTCATTTATTGCAGAAATCAAGATCTCAAGCATCATGACAAACTCTTCTTGCATCATGCATTTTTTTGAGCTAACATTGTGATGTAGGTTTCAAATATTCAAGCAAGCACTCAAGTCATATTTCAGGCATCAAGATCCACATCCATTGAATCCATTTCATGCAAGATCAAGCTCAAGAATTTAGACTTACAAAGGATTATTCAAGGGTTTGGTGAGTTGCAACATTGCATTTTTCATCCACCATTCCCCTAATATTTTATTATTTTAGTTCAAGGCTTAATTACCCAAATGGGGTTTGACCAAGGAAAACCCCCATTGACCAAAAATTAAAAAATACCTCGTGTTTTTGTTGCAGATCTTAGGTTGAAGAAGGAAAATCTCTTGAAGAGCAAGAGTGGAAAATTTTTCAAAGTTGCAAAATTTGTCAAATTTCTCATCAAATCATGAAAACTCACCTGTAGATTTGATTTCAGACTATTTGACACTGAAACCCAGATCAAATGGAAGCTAAAAACTAACATCAGACGATCCCAAAAGCTATTTGAAAACCCTGCACAAAGAAAAATTTACCTATGGGTGGATGAGTCCCAATTTTCCTCCAAAAATTATCTTTTGGTGACTGGTACATAGTTTTTTACCCTTCTCAAATCTACAGGGTGATCCCACAAAGCTAGTTTACAATTTCTAGGAGATTCTGATTTTTGTTGAAATCACATATTTTTAGAAAATATAATAATTTAAGCCTTAAAAATTTCCATTTAAAGCATTCTAATTGAAGAGTGTTTGATCAAAATACCTTAGATCAAACCCCCTTGGATATAACCCCTTTAGTTTTAAACCATACCTATAACAGAGTCTCCTTTACACCTACCAAAATGTTGATAAAAAACCACTTTTGATTTACCTTTTGGGCAATCAAATGAATTCATTTAAAAAAAAAATTGTAAACTTGTATGTATTTATTATTATAAGCTTCCCAAAAAGTATAATTTTAAATAAATTTAATTTTATTAACTTATATTTATTTTTTATTTCTTTTGAATATAGGTTTTTCATTGAAAATCAAGCTCTATGTTCTACACATGTGGAAAAATATAAGATTATTTTAAAAAAAAAAAAATATGAGTGTGCCAGATATTGAAGTCCTTCATCCAACAAAAAAAATTGAATTTCGATACATACAAAAAAAATTGTGTTATATGGTTTGCCTATGTCTAAATTGTACAAATTGGTTTGACTTCGAAACTTGATTAAGAAAAAAAAAATCAATAAAACACTATGAAACCAATTGGAAGCACTAGATGTCATAGTTACAAATCTAAATTTGAAAAAAGTAGAATTTTATGCTTCACAGGAAAAAAATTGTGTTATACAATGAGCGTCACTCCTTAAAAATGGTGTTTACTAAAAAAAATAGTTTTTGAAGGAGATGGAAAAAGAAATGCAATCTAATTCCAATTTTTTTAAAAAATATATACTTATAATCTATAGACAAAATCTCACAAATCACTAGTTTGCATCATCTTCAAATTCCTCATGGTTTAGCCGCTATAGGTGCCCGAAAGTGAAGATTTAGTTAAAAAAATTAGTTTAGTGTCCAGTTTGGCCAAATATTGTAAACTAGTATTGTGGGATCACCCTACATAAATTTTGTTTTTTTAAGGTGTATTAAACTTTAAATTGATGTTTCAAGTTTTAATTGGCATAATTGAGTTGATTATATATTTTTAGTTTTTCTCCCAAAAGTGTTGTTCAAGTTGATACCCCCGTACTCAAGCATAAGGAAATCAATAGATTCCCTCATTGAGTTTACTCACTGAAGGGTTGCAAGTCATTTCTTTGTGTGGATCTCATTTCCTAATGTAATAAAATAAATATAGGTTCATACCCCCCTTTTTTCCCCATTCCACATCTATCTTAACATATATTTCTTTTTTTAATACCCAAGATGCGAAGGGAAAGACATGCATTCTATCCACATGGAGTTACCCTTAGGGAAGAAATCTAAGTTGATCTTGCATAGAATGATTAACTTGTATCACCATAAACATGTTAACTATACACAACTTGTTAGGAGAAAAGTGAAGATTTGTACATCAAATATTATATAGACCTAAGATGACACCAATATGCATGGGTAGTAAGTTGTGTTATGATAGAGACCATACAATAATTTGATCATTATGTGACTGCTATAAATTGTGTTGTAGGAGAACCACAAAAGAGAGATGAAGACACTCACAAAGATAGATTCTAGGGGGCTACCCCCATACTAGATGAAAAATAAGATAGCCGAATAGAGAAATATTTAAAAAATAATCACAAGATAAGAGATTTGCAATGAGAATGTATGAGTCCCTATATTTCCTTGTGTTGCACAAATGAACATAAGTTATTTAGGGTCCTTTCATAAGAAAGACATGATAGAGAGAGACATGGGATTTTAATATTTGGGGTCAATATGATTCACATCGATAAATTTTTTATAACTATATATGAATCATCATCAAGTTTGCAAATATTTCATATTGTGAGGAAGGAACACATGAAGACAAAGTGAAAACATAAATTTGGGTCAACACAGAAGAAGGCCTAAATACCTTGAATACTTTGTATTGTCCCAAAATGTCAAAAATTAAGGAAAAACAAAGAGAAGAATGATGATACAAATAGAATTATTTAATGACATATTTTATCCCCTATATCTAGAAGTATCTATGGGGGTATCTTAGGTCCTCTAGGAGAGACTACAAAATATGCATAAAAGAATGGGGGAACATAAACAAAAAAACAAGCTACAATCTGAAGATGTAGAAGGTACTATTCTAGTCAATTATGTCTAGAAAGTCATCCTCCTCAAATTCTAGATTATAGGAGGAATGAGTGTGAGATCGAAATATAGCAATGTCTAGCACATTACCAGGTGCCTTGCCTACAAAAAGGCTAGAGATTTGGTTGCTTCAATATTCCCATCTACTAGATCTTGCAAGTTGAGTATCAATGACTTTATGAAAGTATTTTATAATATTAAATGTACTCTAGAGATTCAAACATACAATTATCTAGAGAGGAGTGTGTTGACTCAACTGTAGGTTGTGAAGGAGTAAGATTCTAAATGTGAAAATTTGAGTGAGGAGTAGTGAAAAACTCTAGTAAAGATGAGATATCCTCAATGATGAGGATACAAGAAGAAATGGGAGTGGAAGGAGTAGACTTCTTGTAGCATGATTTAGGGATAGGGTCCTACTCAATCCTACACTTGGATGATAGGATAGGTTTTCGAGGTCCAGGACGAGCAGACATGGCCACACTAGACACGACCTTTGTGTGAGGCATATCTATGGGCTGCACAAGTCAAGGAATTTTAGGTAGTGCGGTGAGGAGAGGAAGTTATATAAAAGGCACAATGAATAAATGCACCCTCTTGGGGTGAAGTTAATCCACACTTCTTCAAGGGACCAAAAGAAAGAAAAAATTAGGAGTAGAAAGGAAATAAGGTAGAGGGACTGAGAAAAAAGACTTATCCATGGATTTTTGCACGACATTGTGTTCCATTTCCATCAAACATCGGTGGAGCTTCTGCTCACACACAAGTTAGCTCCAATTCAGATGGGGACTAGGGATATGATCTTGAGAAGATGCTAGGACTATGGGTGAAGTTTTCTTCATAACCATGAATGGTAGAAGGATAGTTTCCATAAGAGGGATAGGATGTGCTATTGGTTTAGGATCCTTAAAATCAACTACAAGAGCATTTCCTTCTTGTTCTTTCTAGGTAAGTAGAGGAACATGAGGGGTACTTAGAGGTTGAGATGTTGGAACCACATGTAAAGGGCCAAACAAAGAGGATTTCTCACCTTTACTATAGATTGTAGGATGAGAGATGCTAGGAAGAAATGGAATTTTGATGATATGGGGTTTCAATTTTTTCAATGCAAGAGTCTTTCCTTTTCTTATGGTAGGCACAATTGAAAGAATGGAAGATACTATAGGAGGTTGCGAGGTATTGGAAGAATGGGAAGATCTAATCAAGGGAGTGTGCTTATCTTTAGCCCTTGATAAGAGAGGATTAGAAGAAAAATCCTGCTACTAAATAGGAGCAAGTTGAGAGGAGATCAGAGAAGAAAAAGGAGGAGGTGGAACTGAATCAGGCACTGAGCTCCCAATATTATATTTATAATATTATTTATATAACTATAATGTAGCAAAATATACTCCTTTACATTTTCACACTATGTTTGGGCCCTTCTAATAAAATTTGACTTAATTATTTTCACATTTTTGGAAGGGGAATCTCAACAATAATTAATCCCAACACATAATGTTTTACCTTGAGCAATGTGTGTTCCATGAATAGGGACTTGGGACCCATTTTCCCATGGGCAAATGGGTCCTCCCTTGGAATTTGAACCTAAATTTAAAATATTTTTTTGGTAGTATTTTAATGTCCCCAAATTCAAATTTCAATGTTTTCTTGTAATGTTTATTTTTTGGGAAATTAAGGATACATGCCTATAAATACAAGGTCTTTTTATCAAATCATGTCTAAGAAATTGTAGAAGCAACCTAGATTTTCAAGTGTTAGAATTCCTATTTTTCTAAGAATATTTTCAAAGGTGTTCAAAAGCATATTTCTCAAGTATTTGTTGCATCCTTCAAGATCTCAAGCATCATGTAAAATTCCCTTACAATTGTGCATGTTTTTGTAGCTAAAATTGTGATGTGGGTTTCAAAGATCTAAGCAAATATTAAAGTCATATTTCAAGTATCAACATCCACATGTCCATTGAATCCATTTCATGCAAGATCAAGATCAAAAGTTTAGCCATCCAAAGGTTTATTCAAGGGTTTGGTCAGTTGCAGTATAGCATTGTTCATTCATCATTCCTTTCATGCTTTATCATTCTATTTCAAGGTTTAATTACCAAAACATGGTTTGACCAGGGCAAACCCCCATCACCAAAGACAAACATTTTTCTCCTTTTTGTGAATGTGCATGTCTATAGGACATGAAGAAAATTTGAAGACCTCAAAGTTGCAAAGTTGTAAAAAGATACAAAAAGTTGCATATTTATTATCATCTCAAGGAAACCCACCTATAGAATTTATTTCCAAATGTCTAGAAATGAAACCTAGATAAATAAAAAGATTTAGACTAACATTAGAGGCTCCCAAAAGCTGAGTGAAATCCTTGAGTAGAGACTCATGATCCCATGAATGAATCAATCCTAGGTAGCCTCATGAAACTTTTTTTTGGTGACTAGTACATAGTATTTTACCTTTCTTAGATCTGCAAAGTTTTTATTGTTTTTGTTTGTATTGAACTTTATATTGATCTTTCAAGTTTGGGGTATGTGCAGGATCACGATGGGCCAAAAAGTGGTGATATGCTGGGTATGTGGCTGATGACTTTTTTTAACCCAAAATTGATGAAACAAAAAGGGTTTTTAAAGGAAATTCTCAACTTTCCACGGATATAAATTATGCTATACTTTGAATAAATAATAAATAATTATTATTCATTTTCTATTTGAATTATGACTAAACTCCTAATTGATAGGCTGATGGAAAAACATCTATAGATTTCAAACGGTATCACATTTTTTTAATCTGAAACATGTGTCACATTCTATGCTTCGCATACTATAGGATTAAAAAAATAAAATTTGAATTTCATGAATTTTTGACCAAGTTAAGGTGGTTAGACATACAAGTTTTTATATTTTTTAAAAATTGTAATAAAAAAATCATAATTAATTATTTACTAGGAAAAAAATTACAAAAATGTATGCATCACATCTAGACATGAGTCCTCTACTTATATCTAAAATATTATTAAAAAAATATTATCATTTTATTGTGGTTAGGGTGGTCAGACAGACACCTACTTGTGTTTTCCCTAAAATTTAAGTACTATTGCATTGAAATTTCAAATTTTCACCAAATAGATTTAAAAAAAAAAACCTAGTAGTTTAGAAACTACATTCAATTTGCTACAGATTCTATTCTTACATATTTTTGAAATAATATAGATAACTTATTCAAACTTTTACGTCAAGTTTCCTAACTCTGATTTTTCTGAATTTTTTGCCACTTAAGGGCCTATTTTTTTCATGATGATCCTACACATACCCTTTGAATGGGCATAATTGAGTCAATTTTTTTATTTTTTTTTCTCCCAAAAGTGTTGTTTAGGCTGATACCCCCATCCTCAAGAATAAGGAAACCTAGATAGATTCCCTCATTCAGTTGACTCACCTAAGGATTGTAATTTAATTATTTGTGGGAATCTCATTTCCTAATGAAAATAAGAAGATAGGTGCATCAAACCCCATTTTATCCATTTCAAATTGGTGAACCTTATATTTATCCTATGTTTCATAGAATAAATGTAGAGACAAACCATAACACTACTCTTCAACACAGAAAACTACAACACATTGTTTCCCCTTTTTATTCAAATTTTCTCAAAATCACTTGGAAACCAGGCACTCGAGACACATCCTCAACATCTTCAACACTTATTCATCACCATCAATCCAACTCCAACCTTACATCCATAGACAAAAGCATATCAAAGAAACACTAGAGGTTGACATTAACAAATTACTAATGACAACATAATGAAACTATAGACACGTGAAATTAACATCGTGCACTCAATTCACATTCATCCGCTCATTAAATAAATAGAACACAACAAATCCATTCATCAGGTAAATTAGGTCTTTATCATTTAAATAAATCAAAGGCTCACATCATCCTTTAATTAAATAAATCAAACTTTATTTAATTAAAATCTCAAAAGTCATTTGCCATCCTTTTCTGATTTATATAAATCAAATATTTAAGTTATAAAAGTAAAAATAATCTAAGCACCATTAAGCTAATCTAATCTTGATTAAACTAACCTAACTACCCATCACATCTTCTAGATAATCCCATTTGCACAAATAAACCAATTTATTGATTTATCAAAATCCTTATTTTCCATCAACATGGCATCTTTGAGGAATATTCCCTCAAGTTTGAATTCAAAAACAAGTGGACATGTACATCCAACAAGTCATTTATGAGCTCTTACATGTCCCTTCCACAAGTCAAACTCAGCATTAACTCTCATTTGAAATTTGAAATTTCCCCCTCTTGGGCACATTTCCCAAATCTTGCACACTCCTCAACCACTCACAAGTTGACAAGTGGCCTCTTTTCATTGGTCTATTTTTAGTCCCACATTCATCCATTTGGCCAATCCCTCATCAAGAAAATCTATAAATGAAAGGCTTCTTTCTTGATCAAATCCTCCACACACTAATACATTTTGATCATTTTTTTGAATGCCGGGCCAAAATTTTGACGTGTCAAATGCCATCGAAATTCTGATGCAATAATAGCGACAAACAGCCGTCAAAATTCTGATGGGCCATCATCGAAAAATTGATCAAAATGTATTAGTGACAAATATCCACAACTCCACAATCTTGATGCAAGGTCATTCTCTTAAACTGAGAACTGATTTTGTCCATTTATCATCTTCGCATTCCATATCATTCTCCATAGCATTGTTATCATGGAGCTTAAACAAGGATTGGGAAAGGGCTATTTTCTACAATAGCACCAATCCACTATGAGATAAAGTTGATTCATGTTGTTTGTATGCTCATTTAGTTTTTCTTGTTGTTTTAATATCTTATTTAGCATATCTAACATGTTTCATTATTTCATAGGGATGTTGATTATTAGTTTGGTTTTAAAATGCTAACCATTTGCAGATTTTGACATCCACATAATGACGCTAGAAGGAGGGCTTGATCTTTGATTGTTGATGGAATCAATGTATTAATAGCTAAGTCTTTCAAATGATTTGAGTTTTGAATGTCAGTTTTATTCGAATCACCATGCTTTGAATGCTAAATGACGTAAAATTTTCCTATTCCAAAAATTATAAGAATACTATTTTTTATCATTATCTTGTAGTAGATATTATAGAAGCTGTCAGGAATCCTATAATCCGAATTCATTTTCACCTCTGCTTTTATTTTGGGGTACCATAATCATGTGTGGGAATTTTTTTCAGATAAAATGGAAATTGTATATTGCAGATTTGGCAACATGGAATTTGTTGCCATCGTATTAATAGCTCTATCATCTCAAGTGTTGCATAATCTCAGGTTGGGTTATTTTAAAAAATTTGTGCATGCATCTTCATTATCTGACCTCTAGTTTTCTTCAAGCACTCTTGACATCTTTAGACATTTGGTCAGATAGAAAACATGTCTGGTCTAGGCGTCCACATTCTCTTTTCATTTTTGTCCTCTCTGTGTATTTACCAGTGTAGTTGCAACTACAACGTATGACAAACATATTTTTCTATTGGATTGAATTCCATACCTTGTTCCAATGTGTGTGGATTTGAGTAATCTTGCATGCAGGGAGGATGCTGATAAATGTTGAGGAATTCAGTTTTTTACCTGTCAATTGCATTTTCCTGATAGTTTCTAAAGCCTCTGCAACAAATCCATTTCTGTGTATATCCTGCAATAATTGCAATTCTGAGATCACATTTCTTGATGCATCCTAGAAAATAGTCCACGCGATTTTTCTATGTCTCCACATTAGACTGTCAAACAGTTCACATGCCTGTCTGCTATAAACATTTTGTCAACAATGTGATTGATCATAGATTAGGATAAAATAAAAACAAAAAATCATACTTCCTTGGGTGGGTACCCTTTCCACACGCCTTCTCGATTCTTCGTCATTTTGGATGCGTGTTTATCAGGCAAGGAGGCTGCTAGCAAAGGTTACATAGCCTGGCCTTACATCTATAAATTGCATTCACTTGAAAGTTCCAAAAAGCCTTTTTCAACAAAGACATTACTTATTTTTTTTCTGGGGGGGAAAGAGGGCATTTTTGTGGAGACCACATCTCTTTCAGAAGTTCTGCCAAGCAGATCAGGATTCTTGTCTCTGTGTCCATTTTCTGCATACACATCTACTAGTAGATTACAATTTCTTGAAAGTTTCTAGAGCCTTTTCAACGAATCTATTTGATACATATCCTGCAAATGTTGCATACCATGACAATACATTTCTTTGGCCATTCTATCAAACAGTTCGTACGCCTTGTCTATGCGTCCACATAAGGAATTCTATCAAATAGTTCGTATTCCTTGTCTATGCATCCGCATTAAAGCTCTATATCTTCATCACCAAGCAAATTTGTAGAATGCTACCATAGAAAGCAAGGAAGGTTCTTTTCTTTTACTCTCTATGTGACTGTGGCTGAATCTTTTCTTTAATTCATCCCATGATTCTGATAAATTTGTTGTATATAGCAGTTTGAAATGAATATCAACAATTGAATTATATAATGGATCCAAAACCAGGGGATATTGTAATGGCACTATCCAGGGCATCTGAGCTTCGGTCAAAGATGAGAACTTGTATCATCTAGGGAGCATCATCGGCATAGTAAGAAGAAGAATAATATTATGAAGACAAAGAGACCCTAAGCCTGAACGATATGCTCCTGAATCACTTGAGCAGAAGCTTTCTTCTCTCCAAGGCACATGAATCTTGGAAGGGTAGCACATTTGGGGCTATGATCATCTAGGCAACCACATATGATGTTCTCCACCCTCTCATGATATGCCAAGAAGCCATCGATCAAAGAAGTAAAACATTCATTACACCATTCTCAAGGAGGGTTCGAAGCATTAATCCCATATTTGGAGTAGTTGTGAACAACTTGTGAAAATTGGGCATAGATCATTCATAAAGCAAAGACAGAGGAGAAGACCATCAACCACTATTAGGAAAGTGACTACAAATTGAAGGAAGGCTGACAGAGAGTAGTACGTTTTCTTTAAGAAGCATGTGACAACATTTATTATTTATTTTAAGCATCAAGTCGTGACAGGAAAAAGATATTTCGATGAAATGAGATCAATGACTTGCCAAAGAATCAAGGAATATTTAAAGCCAGTGTACATTCGAAACTTTAGCATTTATTTTGATGTGTGATGACCTGACCCTGATTTGATTTAACTACGAATTTTGAAAGGCATGAGTTGTGTTTTGGTCTTTAATACTAAATCTTTCACATGATTTGATTTAAATGCAAACTTTATTTGGGGAAGATAAGAGTTCTTTTTGCAAAGATTATGGTCAAATCAAAGAATAAAGTAGATTTCTAATTGTTTTATTTTGAACATTTGATAGCCATAGCAAGTCCTCTACATTTAGCTTCAACATCATCCTTTATGTTTCCACATAGTAATGAATATCAGAGGAAATATTTAAAGGCTATGAGGAACTACCAGAGTATTGATGGAAGATTTTGAATCCAATGGTCTCAAACTATAGAGGAGTAAAATACATTGATGCATACTCTTATGACTTTTTGAGGGGTTTGCAAATATTTTAAAATTTCTTTGTGTTGATTAGATCTTACAATCTTATCTTGCTAGAAAGGAGAATGAAAGATTATCAATTAGATATCATCATTAAATTTTGATTGACTACACATTTGTTGGAATTTATTTCTTTCAATATATATATCTTGAATTGTTTCTTAGCAATTAATTTTCATGTGTTTTTTTTTGTTATCTTGCAGATCCTGTTTGCACATGGAACTTAAAAAATTGAAACATTTAAGGCAATATTTGAAGAATCTTGGAGTTGAAGAGAATTGAACATTAAATTTGAAGTTTATAAAGCATTTTTTAATGCTTGGAGCCTCCATTTATTGCTTTAATTTTCTATTTTAAATCAATTAGATCATTGATTTTTTTTCAAAATTGGGCTAAAACTAAACCCTAGAAACTCACTAGCTTTTCAATTTGGTCTAAAATTTGAGAAACAAACTTCACACTTGATATTTTGGTGTTTTAAAAACAAATCAAATCATTGCTTTGAAGGATAAAATGAATGTGTGCCTTTATTGTTTTGCAATTATTTACACAAAGTAATATCATCAAAAGATGTATGTGCTTCTCTTGCACTTCACGGTTATCTTGAGAATCAAAAGGATTTTGGTGACATTAAGTTGCATAAATAATTTCCTATACACACTTTGATTTGGGTTTAAAAATTGAACATCTTGTGCGAGTGTGAGTAGAGCATCATCGCATATATTCTCTTTCTTTGAGTCGTCAAAGATTGATCGAGTTACGATTTTTTTCTTTGCTTGCTTTTGTTTATCCTAGAGGGCCTGCCTTGGGGAAAAAGTACTCACCCAAGGGAATGACTCAACCGGTAACACTCTAAAGCCAAGAGTATTTCCAGCCGGGAGATAAATGTGGGTATTGGAGTAAACGCCAGTATCACACGATTGATTCCGATGAGATGGATCTAAAAGGGGACTCTCGCCGTATGGGTCAATCTCCACAAATGGAAAGTCCGAAATAGAACCCTTGTTTGTAGTGACCTATTAATCCATTGAGTGAGTTTACTGCACTATCCTTGCATTGTTGTGTATCAAGTCCACTAAGAAAGGTTTGTGGGTCCCTGTGTTTTCTCTGAGCATATGAAATGATCACACATGTCCATGATGATATGTCACAATCAATCATTATATCACATAGCTAATATAAATCATAAATTGAAATTTTCAAGTACAAAGCTAAAATATAATAAGTATATTGTATATGATATAGATCAACAAGATAAATTTAAAGGTAATCTAATTGGACATTCACATTTTAAAGCTGGGGCGATTGAACTATGATCATCAATTCATGGTGTGAAGCTGGATATCTATGACAAGCATTCAAAGCTTTGATTCTCTCAATGGTCAAGTGGTTGAACACTTAGCCAAATGGTGGAAGTCAACAAAGTGAACAAAATTTATTGTCATAAATACTCTATATTGAATTTTTATTTGAGGTTGAAATATATGGTCAGTAATATTAAGGAAGAGATGGCTACAAATTCTAATACTAGATCAATAATGCATATAGGGAATTGAATGTGTATCAAATATAGGGTTTGATACATGTGAAATATATAAAGTTATAGAGATGTGTGGTTGTGGTGCAAGGCTCGAAAAAAAAAGACTTGTCAATTAATAAAATTAAGATGAGTTAAGCAAAAGTGTAAGAATATGCAATGTCCTAGATTGAATGCCTACACAGATCATTTGAGATACACATTCAAAGTGAAAGGGGAGAAGAGAATTAAGGTATGCTAATGAAGAATTAAAATAGATAAGATTAAGAGAATGAGCATTTGAAGAACAACTCTATAACATTGAATTGGATTTATTTGAATCATTTGCAATCAGGAGTTGTGGATCCATAAATTTTTTTGTAAATTTGATTGGTTGGTGCCATCAAAAATATGATTTGGTGCTCAACCAGGGAGTAGGTGCTTCCTTAGATTTGGTGCTCTTAAATTAGGGAATTGATGTCTCCTTAGGGTTGGTACCCTTAAACATTGTAACCAGTGAGGTTCTTATTGTGATGCTGGATTAGGAAAGTAGATCCTAGCAAGTATTCTCAATGTAGTTTTTCCCATATTGGGTTTTCCATGTATATTTGGTATTATGTATATTTGTGTGGATCTACATTATTCTTCTAATCTGTATTAAAGTGTTAAAGGACTAGTTTTGATTACTCTACTAATTCACCCCTCCCCCTCTCAGTAGATAGTTTTGTTCCAAAAAAGTGGGAAATTATATAAGTGGGCCTTGAAAGGATGTAGGCAAGGCATTTTTTAACCTTTTTTAGAATTTGAGAACAAGATGAATAGGGCTTCTAGGTTAATCCTTGTGTGTAACCTAATCCCTTGAGAGGTGACCATGAACTATACAACTTCAATTTTTATTTTACCTTTTAGGTCATGATATTTGTATTATAGATCATATATTCCTTTTGTACCAGGTTGTATCTAGGTTTATTCAAATTATATTGGTGGTTTAATTCTATTTTTATGTAATGCATGATTCATAAATTTTGTTCCCCTTCAAGGTTTTGTGAGGTTCATATGTTTCAAAGAAGACTAGTTTTAAATGGTGTTATTACAAATTATTTTACATCTATGGCTCCCACAATGTTCAAAGAATTTTTAAAATTAAGGATTTTAAAGGTTTTGTCACTGGTTGAAATTTCTAGCTAAGTGGTTCATGAATTCCAATTTTGTGGAAAGAAAGGAATAGTTGAAATAATAATGTAACACCATCAATTGAATGTGAAAGGTGTTAGTGTGAAAAGAGGTTTTGTAAAACTAGAAATATTTTAGCCTACTTAGTAGGTTCCTATTCACACTACACATAAATTCACTTAGTGGACTTCCAGTGGTTTGTCCCAGCTCATGTGGTTGAGAAAAGTGTTCTCGCTTTGTGAGAAACCTCTACACATCTTGCATGATCACTTTCCACTCACTATAACACATGTCATGTGAGTTAACAATTGTTCCATCTTTGAAAGGTTAGTCACTCATTGTATTTGACATGACTACCTTCACCTCCTTCAAATTCTATATATGCAAGGCTTTGTACTCATTGTAATTTGGGTTTTCTAAATACAATATTAGACATTGTTCATTTTTTCTTGTTACTTATCTCTATGATCTCCCAATTCTTATAGCTCATCAATTGGAGAGGCACATCCTTTATATCTTCGAAAAATTCTTCATGCAAGTTTTTTTAGCACTGGATAATTAGTATTTTCTATTTCAGTAATAGTAAAATTTCATAAGTTTTTGTTAAAACGTCAAGAAATTTTAAATAGGTTTTTTTTTCATTTTTCTATTGTTAAAATTTTATAAAAGAGGACTCATTCCTTCCTTTTGCAATGAGTTTGGAAAAAGGTATTTTTTCAGTTTGCAAACTAAAGGGTGGGTTTTATTTTATGCTTTTTGTCCTTTTTTAAGGTTTGAAAGGCATGTGCCTTCATTACTACCTCATGAAATAAAATTTAAATAAATTTTAATAGCAAATAAAATTTTAAATGCACTCATATAAAGTGCTAAAAAATTGAATGTGTGAAGGGAATTTCGGATTTTTTTTGTACTTACACTGAATTGTAAATTGTAATGAGGGGTTTTGTAGAGCCTTGATTTAACATCACAATTTTAGGTCTTGATGATTTAACATCACAAAAATTTCTCCTCATGATTCTCACCTCATGCAAGTGTGCCTTGGAGAACACATTTTCTCATTTTCTTATACATCTCTACATTCCTTGTACACTCTTGATTTTGGTTGGTCTTCTTATTCTCTTAGAATTAAGTGGGGACTATGATGTGTTATGCTAATGCTTCTTTCAATGAAGCAATGGAGGAATTTTCATTTTGGGAGGCCACATGAACCTTCTATCTTGATCTCTCACAAGGGGGATTATTTTAAGGGATCACATATTGATATTCTAACTTACTCCTAATCAAAGTACTATCTATATTTTTAACTTCACAAAGTTCAATTGAATTTGTGTATGTGGTTGAGTAATTTTCCAATATTCACTCATGCAGTGTTTTGTATCTCTTATCTTGATCAACATTTCTTATAGATTAGTTGATTCTAGTATACACCAGTTCATCATCGATAGAGTTCATAACTTTTACTTGCTTCAATATTTGTTCATCATAATGATCCGATCATCAAGGGGCATCTTTTAAGAAGGTCTTAAATCCTTCTAATTCTAATTTTTTGGGGAGGAGTTTTGTTCTGACTAGGTTTTCTCCTTTTTCTCCATTTATGAGAGATTGTATTATAAATGAGTACCTTACTAGACATTGTTGTTGGGACTCATCTTTTCAATGTTTAGCTTACTCCCTAAGTATCACTTAAGGGGTTGTTAATGTGAAAAGAGGTATTGTAAAACAAGTTAGATTTTAGCCTACTTAGTAGATTACTATTTAGACTATACATTTAATCTCAATTAAATGACTTCTAGAGATTTTTCTCACCTCATATGGTTGAGAAAATTGTTCTCACATTGTGAGACACCTCTACACATCTTGCATGATCACTTTCCACTCACTAGAACATATGTCATGTGAGTTAACAAGTATTCCATCTTTGAACCTAGTTATTCACTCATTGTATTTGACATGACTACCTTCACCTCCTTGGCTATATATGCAAGTGTTTGTACTCATTATAATTTGGGTTGTCTAAATACAATGTTGGAAATTGTTCATTGTGTTTATTTATCATCTCCATAATTTCCTGTTTCTTATACAAGACACTTCAAAAAATATCACAACTTATAAAATTTATCAATTTGATAGGTTTATGATATTGTTTTTTTGGTGGAAATAAGACAAGTTGGTTTCTTGATGGATTTCTGTAGCTTTTGAGAAGGTTCATTTAAAAATAACAAGTGACATTAAAGAAGCTATGTTGCATTGAAACATAGATTTTAAGGTGGTTAGCTGATCAAAAACTAAATTTTATGCTATTGGTCATAATGAGCTAACGTTGTATAGGTGGGGCCCTTTCATATAATTAACTTAATGAGATATAAAATTAAACATTTCACCATTGATAATTTCATAGATCAATCGTTTGCATGACATACAAGCATGAAAATTCTAACAAATTCATATTTTTGTACTATTAGGTTTGAAGGCGAGGTCAACATTTTAGGTGGACCAACCATAAGGATAAAGGATTATTCTTTTAGTGCCACAAGGAACCACCATACTCTTTATAACAAGTGTCATTTTGACAATCTATCCTTTTTTCATTGGCCAAAAATCAACATCTTAACAATGTTAGGCTCTACACCACAATTAAAAAAAGCACCCAAAAAGCGATACTAAGTAAGATTTTCAATAGGATCATCTCAATAGTCCAAAAATTACCATTTTTTGATAGATATAGGATTTACATTTTTAGATACCAAAAACATGTAGGGGGGCATATAGTCTCTCAAAATATAGGTTCTCATGAAGTTTACACCAACATAGAAAGGGTGTGATTTTTTTATTCAATTCGACTAGAAATTTTAACTAATAAAAAAATTCATGGGTATGTGTAGGATCATGATGGGCCAAAATGTGGCGATATGATGGGTATGTGTAGGGTATGTAGCTAACAACTATTTTTTACCCAAGGGTGATCCCACAATACAGTTTTTCAATTTTTGGCCAAACTGGACACTGAACTGCTTTTTTCTAACTAAATCTTCACTTTCGGGCACCTATAGCGGCTAAACCATGAGGAATATGAAGATGATGAAAACTAGTGATTTGTGGCATTTTTCCTGTAGATTATAAATATATTTTTTTCAAAAACATTGGAATCACATTGCACTTCTTTTTCCATCTCCTTCAAAAGCTATTTTTTTCAATAAACACCATTTTAAGGAGTGACATTCACTATATAACACAACATTTTTTCCATGAAGGATAAAATTCTATTTTATTCAAATTTAGATTTGTAACTACGATATCTAGTGCTTCCAATTGGTTTCATAGTGTTTTATTAAATAGTTTTTCCTTAATCAGGTTTCAAAGTCAAACTAATTACAATTCAAACGTAGGCAAAACTTATAATACAACTTTTTTTGTATGTATCAAATTTTTATTTTTTTTGTTGGATATAGGACTTCAATACCTGGTGCACTCATATTTTTCATTTTTTTTTATAATCTTCTACTTTTCCATATATGTAGAACATAGAACTTGATTTTCAGTGAAAAACCTACATTCACAAGAAATAAAAAATAAATATAATAATAAAGTTAAATTTATTTAAAATTATAATTTTTGGGAAGCTCATAGTAAGGACTACATAAAAAAAAAATTACAAATGAATTCATTTGATCCCCCAAAAGGTAAATCAAAAGTGGTTTTTTATCAACATTTTGATAGGTTTAAAGGAGACTTTGTTATAGGTATGGTTTAAAACTAGCAGGGTTATATCCATGGGGTTTTGATCTAAGGTAGTTTGATCAAACTCTATTCAGTTGGAATGCTTTAAATGGAACTTTTAAAGGCTTAAATCATTATATTTTCTAAAAATATGTGATTTTAGCAAAAATCAGAATCTCCAAGAAATTATAAACCAGCTTTGTGGGATCACCCCCAAAATTGATGAAACGAAAAGGGTTTTTAAAGGAAATTCTCAAATTTCCACCTATATAAATTATGCTTTAATTTGAATTTAATAAATAATTATTATTAATTTTCTATTTGAATTATGACTAAAGTCCTGATTGATAAGCTGATTGAAAAACAACTATAGCTTTCAAATGGTATCACATTTTTTGAATCCAAAACATGTGTCATATTCTATGCTCTGCATACTATAGGATTACAAAAAAATATTTTAATTTCATGAAGTTTTGACCAAGTTAAGGTAGTCAGACATACGAGTTTTTATATTTTTTTAAAAGTTGTAATAAAAAATTCATAATTAATTATTTACTTGGAAAAAAATTACAAAAAAAATGTATCACATCGGGACATGAATCCTCTACTTATATCTAAAATCTTATAAGAAAAAAATATCATTTTATTGTGGTTGGGATTATTAGATAGACACCTACTTCTTATTTTTTCCCTGAAATTTAAGTACTACTGCATTGAAATTACAAATTTTCACCAAATAGATTTTTCTTTTTAAATAAACCTAGTAGTTTAGAAACTACATTCAATTCTCTACAAATTCTATTCTTACATATTTTGGAAATAATATAGATAACTTATTCAAATTTTTATGTCAAGTTGCCTAACTCTGATTTTTCTGAATTTTTCGCCACTTAAGGGCATGTTTTTTCCATGATAATCCTGCACATGCCCTCATATTGTACCAAGATACAGAGCATGTGGATTTCATGGAATTGGTCCATGCTTGACATGGTTCCTTTATGAATGGGATGGATCAAAGAAATTAAATCTTCTTGGGTAGGATTTCTTTCACTATTTAAGGATATTCCTTCTTCATTGTAGAAAAAAGATAATTTTTTAGTAGTCTTAGAGAAGAAAATAATTTTGTATCCATGAATTCACAATAGTATATTATTTATTCCTTATTCAATTAAAAAAACTTTTTGATATTATTCCTAGTAGCATTTCAAACATGTAGTAATATTAAAAAGATCTCTTTGTGTGTGAGGAAAAAGGTCTTGTGTGTGTGTGTAACTAAATATTTATCTTGGTTGTGCATATATGTGTGTTCTTCTCTAATACCATTATTTTTTATTTAGATTATTTTCCATCACCTCCATAACTTACTTTTATGAATTTTTGTAGTTTCTAATAATGAAATCATATATTTTAATTCTATTTTTTGTTTCTTTATAACTATAACTATGTATCAAATGAGATTTGTACAATGTTGAATTTTAAATTCTCTTTTATAAAATAGCCTTCTTTCTTAGGTTTATTTTGAATTAATTTCTCCTCTTTTCCCCTATAGATGAATAATTATATTAAACATCACATGAAGAGCCAACCTTCATGATCTTTTTGAGAATGTGTGTCTCAAACTCACTATTAAAACCCTAGCTCAGTTTCCATAAAACTTAGACTTCCCAAAGTTTTTCATTTGGTATTGACCACGGTACCACATGGTGTAGCTAAGAGGGGTGCAGGCTGACAGTGTTACTCGCCATCTTGCAACAGTATTCATCAGCCTGTGTGGGTGTGTAGGGCCATATGGTCACCCTATAGTGGTCCATAAAGTAGTTGGTGATAGAGTGCGAGCTAACCTGCCACCCTCAGATTGTGATTGATGAGGATTGCAAGTAGGCTATAAAGGTTCATCGGGTTGGTAGGTGAATGTTGGTGGGACATAATGGTGAGTCTCCTCGATGTACCGATATCCACTTCATTTGTGATACATTACAATGTCAGAGGGAGTTGTTTGGTAGTCCCTTCGACATTTTGATGAACGATAGGTTGGGGTAAAGATTCATCAGGGAGATGGACACATATCGATAGAATATAGTAAGCAGTCCCTTCAATGTTTTGATGAGGCTTCATTGGTGATACTTTTCCATATCAGAGGGAGTCATCATAGAGTCTCTTCGATATCCTAATGTGAGGTGCTAGCAGCGGTGAATGGTTGTGAAGGACTCTTATTAGAGGGAGTTTCATATATTGGTGAGAGTTACCATCATGTCTCTTCGACACTTCGATGGAATGAGAGATATAAAAGTGATGATGAGAATTTTGAGAGACATGGTTTTATGCCCCTTAGACATTCTGATGGGATTTTGACAAAGGTTGAAGGTAACAGTTAAGTTTGTCTAGTATGGAAGTTGTAACGTTAGTTTTATGGTGACACTTGAGAAGTTTGTATTGAATGTCGTAGTGCATTGCATAGGTGATTGGATTGTGCAAAAAGTGTTGATTAGAGTGAATGTAATTGAATTTCTACCATATTTTTTCTATGTATAAACACATGAAAGAGCATATCTATGAACTTGTACGCAATTTACATTGTACGGTAATACAAGAGATCTATGCTTTGGTGTGTGGGTTTTTTCCCATAAGGGTTTTCCCAGGTAAAATCTAGTGTTTGTTCTTTAATTTCTATTTTTTAATTCATGTATGTGCATCTTTATGTTCTTTAATTGTAAAGTTTTGAAATATTTTTTGTATCTCTCTCCTAAAGATTAGTATTAGGAAGGCATATTATGCACTCTGCTTTCCTTTCAGTTTGTATCAAAGCTTGGCTAGTTTTGTTGTCCTTGTGGTTAAGATAGGTTTTTGTGTTGATCTTGTTCAGTGGGAGTTTTGTAGAGAAATATATTTAATAACTTATTATAGATTTAAGATGGCGAGCACATCTGAAAGAATAAAGATGGAGAAGTTCAACGGTGGCAATTTTGAGTTGTGGAAACTCAAAATGGAATATTTTCTCATGGATCAAGAGTTATGGGATGTAGTTTCCTCTAGTAAGTCATCAACAAGCTCACAGAATGAATAGGATGCAATAGACTAGAAATCAAAGGTTCTGATCAAATTGTTCTTGGTTGATTCAGTTCTCTTGAATGTCCATGAAGAGAAGACAATGAAAATTTTGTGGAATAATCTTTGTGACATTTATCAAGGGAAAATTCTAGTAAATAAGTTATTCTGGAGGAAGAAGTGGGTATGTGTAGGATCAATATGGAAAAAACAAGCCCTTAAGTTGCGAAAAATTTAGAAAAATTAGAGTTAGGCAACTTGACATAAAAATTTGAATAAGTTATCTATATTATTTCAAAAATATGTAAGAATAGAATTTTTAGCAAATTGAATGTAGTTTCTAAACTACTAGTTTTATTTAAAGCAAAACTAACTATTTGGTGAAAATTTTAAATTTCAATGCAGTAGTACTTCAATTTCAAGGAAAAAATAAGAAGTAGGTGTCTATCTGACCACCCTAACCACAATAAAGTGAGAATTTTTTTAATAAGATTTTAGATATATGTAGAGGACTCATGTCCCGATGTTATGCATATTTTTTGTAATTTTTTTCCAAGTAAATAATTAATTATGATTTTTTATTACAAATTTTAAAAAGTATAAAAACTCGTATGCCTAACCACCTTAACTTGGTCAAAACTTCATGAAATTCAATATATATATTTTTAATATTATAGTATGCAAAGCATAGAATGTGACGCATGTTTCAGATTCAAAAAATGTGATACTATTTGAAAGCTATAGATGTTTTTCAATTAGCCTATCAATCAGGACTTTAGTTGTAATTCAAATAGAAAATGAATAATAATTATTTATTAAATTCAAAGTAAAGCATAATTTATATTGGTGGAAATTTGATAATCTCCTTTAAAAACCCTTTTCGTTTCATCAATTTTGGGTAAAAAAAAAGTAGTCAACCACATACCCTACACATACCCATCATATCGCCACTTTTTGGCCCATCATGATCCTACACATACCCAATTTGTATTCTTTGAATATGGAGGAAGGAGTGTCTATTGCAGATCATTTGAATACATTTAATATGATCATTGCTTAGTTGGTGTCTATTGATGTGAAGATAGATGATGAGGATCATTGCATTCTCCTATTGTGCTCATTTCCTGACACATGGTATTACCTGGTAATGGCTATTGGGAGTACAAAAACCACTTTCAAGATGGAAGATGTAGTTGCTTTGTTGTTGTCATAGGAAATGCGAAGGAAATATTCTAAGATGGCCAAGGATTCCCTTGTTATTCATGGAAAATTAGATGAGAAAGGAAAGAAGAAAGAAAAAAATTCTAAATCCAAGTCATAGAGGAGATCAAAGTCTCTAGCTAAAAATTCCAAGGTGAAATATTGGAACTAGTGCAGGGGCACCTACACCTCATCCTCCATTTCTTCTCATTTGATGAAAATAGGTGGTTAGGAGGTTAGAATGAGTATTTTTAGTCTTTTTATCATGAATAAGGTATAACAATACCATCAAGCATGATCTAGGTTGACGTTTTTGAGACTTGAGTCAAAATGTAGAAAATTGCAATCTTGCAACAATTGTTGTCTTTGTAGCCTTGAAAGGCACAAACTTGAATTTGTATATGTAAAGGAAATATTGGATTAATGAACATGTAATAAGGATATTTAGGAGCCACTTAAATTATTTTTGAGGTCTTGGGTGATAGGAATCAAAGCTGGTTCAAAAATATGCAATGTTGTCATAATGCAAATTGTTGTAAACTCATCATTAGAGTTGTAAAAACCTTAACAATGGCTCCTTTATACAAAAACTAGTTAAAGGCCATTGGGAGGATGGGAACATGTTTATAAAGCTTCCATTGGGTCAAGGCATGCAGGGGTTGAAGTTTTGAAGCATTAATAAGAAGAAAACTTTGTTTTTTCACTATTGTTCCTACATTTTTTTATTATTCTTGCGCTTGGTACAGTCTGGAGTGTTACTATACGACCTCCAAATTGGCATGGTTTGATAGAGGGCAAAGATAGCTTTAATCTGGTGGTTATTTTGCTTGATTTCATTAAGTATTTAGAGAGTTACATCAATTCTTCTGAAAGTGGGTCTAAAACCCTACAAATCAAGGGTTTTGATCACAAAATGCTTATAATTCACCATTCCACCATGGGATAATTTTGAAACTTGGTGGAATTTTGGATTTAAGGGTCCTCTTATTGATTCAATTTTTTTTAGAGAGAAATATGGAGTCTTGCAAGAATTATTTGATGCCCTAGGTCTGGTTTCCTTTGTAACAGTCTAGGAAAATGAACTTTTCAATGCATTTCTTTTAATTTTCTGATTTTTTGAGTAAGAATGGTTGATGAAAAGGATGTATAGGGTCTTGGGGAGCATTTTTTAACCTATTCAAGGTATGAGGGGTGTATGGGAGAGCCTTGGTATTCAAAAACCTACTGTTTACAGGCTTAGTTAGGCCTTTTTGGTGACTTGAAGGATAGTCCCTTGATACATCTTTTGTTGGTGTTTGGTTTTATGCTTTTTGGGATTTGTAGGGATTAGTAATAGATGTCTAAAAAAAAGTTCCTTTGTCTGGTTTGAGCCTTTTAGAAACTTTAATCATGACTGTCCTATTGGTGAGTGCTAGAAGGAATGCAAGGCTTGTTTGGAAGCGATGGGAGAATGAGTGTTTGTGAGTGCAAAGTCAGTTTGTTTGGTCATGTTCATATCATTCCCAAGTCATTTTCAGATGTTTAGTTGTGTGATTCAAGTTGAGTGGTCAAGTTGCATTGTTGAGAGGAATAGTGAAGTTGGTGTGTGCATATAGAGTATTTGAGAGAAGCTTTTAAGAAAGGTGTTGTTTGTATGAAAGAAGGGTTGCTTCCCCTGTCACTCTACATTAGGAACTGTGGGAAAATTGGACACATCCAGAAATATTGTAAAGAGGAGAAGAAGAAGAAAAATAAAAATAGTTCTTCTAAAAATGAATCTTCTCAAAGTGATGTAGATGCCTTCATAGCAGCCTTGGTGATTCAGGCATTAGAAGATTTTTTCCTAATTGATTCAAGTGTGTCCTTTCACATGACCTATCATAGAGGTTGGTTCTCAAAGTATGAAAAGTATGCTAGTGGCAGGGTGTATCTAGGTGATTACTCTCACCTAGAGATTTTTGGCCATGGAAGAGTGAGAATTCAGTTTCTTGATGGAAGGATAAAGGGAATCAATGATGTGATGCATATACTAGGTCTAGCTCAAAATTTACTTTATTTAAGTAAGCTTAATGGTGTTGGTGTGCAATTCTCTTACTCAAATGGTTTTTTGTAGAATGACTAGAGGCTCTATGGTGTTGGCTAAGGGTGCATTAATTAGCACTTTGTATAAGCTAGATGCATGTGCAGTAAAGTGTAATAGTGTTTGTGCAAAGTCAAGGAAATTTGATCATGTAGAGAAAGGATTTATTGTTCTTGAGGGCACAATATCATTGTAGATGAAGCTCACAGTAGAGAAAACAATGTTGTGGCATCAAAGGATTAGCCACATTGGTGGAAAAGGCTAAAAATATTTAAAAAATAAAATCTTGCTTGAAGGGCAGATGATTGTAATCTTGAGTTCAATTTTTGTGAACATTACATATATGGAAAGCAACACCATATTTCATTTTATACTAGTCCTCATAAATCTTCTGGTATTTTGGATTATATTCACACTTCAATGTGTTTGGTCTAGTTAATTTTCCTTCATTATTGAACTCTGTGTATTTTGTTTTGTTCATAGATAATTATTCAAGAGGGACATTTTTGTATTTTCTTAGAAGTAAAACTAAAATTTTAATTCATTTTAAAGAATTTAAAACCTTGGTTGAAAATCAGACTAGTAGAAAGATTAAGTTTTTGAGGATGGATAATGGCACTGGTGAGTTTTGTTAACATATTTCGATAAGTTTTGCAAGGACCATGGAGTTAAAAGGAATAAAGTAACTCCTTGAACTCCACAAAAAAATGGAATTACAAAAAGGATGAATAAAATGCTGATGGAAAGGGCAAGAAGTATGTTAAGTAGTGTTTGTCTAGAACAAAATTTCTAGGCTAAGGCTATAGCTACAACATGTTTGATTAAGAGATCACCCACTTCGGCACTTGTGGAAAAGACACCTATACAAGCATGGTCTGGTAAGAAGCCCTCATTGAGACACATTAGAGTCTTTGGCTATGAGGCATATGCATATGTTCCTAGTGAAAAGAGATCTAAATTAGAGAACAAGGTAGTGAAATGTATCTTCATCAGTTATGGCATCGGTGTGAAAGGGTACAAGATTTGGAACCTAGTTACAATGAAGGTGTTGTATATCATAAGTGTGATCCTCCATGAGCTGAAACCTTCTACAATTGATCTACAACCAGAGGTGAAAGAAGCAGAAAAGAATGAGGTAGTTGAAGTTCCTCTTACACCCAATAAGGATGAACTACCTACTCTTGGTGGACTTGTTAGTGAGGAGAGATCAAGTAGCTCTAAAAGTTCTAAACAAGATGAATAACCTCAACCTTAGCTTATGAGGAGGTCTACGTATCTTAAGCGGCAACTTGAAAGGTTTGGATATTCTATGTTAGATTCTAGTTGTGCCTATGCATTGATTACTAACACTTATGAGCCTAGGATTGTTAGAGAGGATATGGATATGTCTGATACAAATTCCTAGTTGGAAGCCATGAATGAGGAAATGGAATATTTGAAGAGGAATGAAATGTGGGATTTGGTACCTTTTCCTAAAGGAAAAAATCTTGTTGGATGTAAATGGGTGTTCAAGAAGAAGATAGGTATTGATGGAAATGTTGAGAAGCATAAAACGAGGTTGGTCACAAAAGGATATTCCCAGGTGGAGGGGATTGATTATAGAGAAATATTTTCTCCTATAACAAAGCTAACGTCTATTAGATTTATGTTTTCACTTGTAGCTGCATATGACTTAGAAATCAAGAAAATGGATGTGGAGGTAGTGTTTCTTCATGGTGATTTGAAGGAAGATATTTACATGTCCCAACCAAGGCACTTCATTGAAAAGGGAAAGGAAAATCTAGTTTTAAAATTAAAGAAATATTTGTATGGTTTGAAGCAGTTTCTTAGAATGTGGTACTAGAAGTTTGATACCTATGTGTTGTCTTTGGGGTTGTGAGATCAAAATCTGATCATTGATTTTACTTTAAATTTGAAAATGGTAGTCTTCTTATTATGGCCCTGCATATGGATGATATGTTGTTCATTGGGAATAGTAAGAGTATGATTTTTGAATTAAAATCTCAATTGTTAGCATAGTTTGAAATCAAGAATCTAGGTTCAGCTAGGTATACTCTATGGATGGAAATCAGAAGGGATAGGGGAAATAGAAAACTTTGACTCAACTAGAGCAAGTATATAAATTTTATCCTAGAGAGTTTTAATATGATGGATTGCAAGCAGTTAGTTGTTCTAGTGTTACAAGGAATGAAATTTTTTGTTGAAGTTTGTCAAAAATCTCCTACTGAGATGGAGGATATGACCAGGGTGCCTTATTTAAGTGTAGTTGGTATTTTAATGTATGTGATGATCTATACCAAGCTATACATTACCCAAGTAGTGGGAGTGCTTAGTCAGTTTATGGATAATCCAAGAAGGTTGCATTGGGATGTTGTGAAGAGATTTTTTTCAGGTATTTGAAGGGTACTTTTGAGTATGCCTTGTGCTATCATGGTTACTCTATTGGATCTCAGAGTTTAGTTAACATTCATGGATATGTGGATTCTAATTGGGCACTGATAGCAGAAGATCCACCAATGGATATCTATTCATGTTGTTTGGTGGTGTAGTTATTTGGATGAGCAGTTAGTATACTATAGTCACTATATCCTCTACTAAGGCTGGGTTCATGGTAGCAACTCACGTCTACAAGGAAACTATTTTTCTTAGAATTTTGTGTTCTAATGTTGGTTTTGATGCAAGGTAGATTGTTATTTTTTGTGACTGTCAAAATGCCATTTGTTTGGAAAAAAATCCAACCTTCCATGCTAAGATGAAATATATTGACATAAAATTCCATTGTGTTCATGATATGGTGGAGGATGGAAAGGTTAGTCTAGAAAAAAATGATACTCTAACAAATTTTGTTGATGCATTAGCAAAGTCAGTGAGCATGGATAAGCTCAAATGGTGCACCAGTTCAATGAGCCTTGGGGCCTAGAATATTCAATAACTTCAAGCGTTGGAAGGAGTTTAGTGAGTTCTTCATCAAGTGGGAGAATGTTAAGAATGTGTATCTCAAAATCATTGTTAAAAACATAGCTCAATTTCCATCAAATTCAAACTTCCCAAAGTTTTGCATTCAGTCTTTATTGTAGTACCATAGGGTGTAGCTAAGAGGGATGTGGGTTAGTGGTGTTACTCGCCATCCCGCGATGGTCTTCATTAGCTTGTGCAGGTGGGCAGGGCCATATCACTACCCTGCAGTGGTCCATGAAGTGGTTGGTGGTAGAGTAGGGGTTACTCCACAATATTGATTGAGGAGGCTTGCAGATAGGTGGTAAATTTTCATCGAGTTGATAGGAAAATGTCGGTGGGATGTAATGGTGAGTCTCCTGGATGTCCTGATATACACTTCATTCGTGAGACATTACAATGTGAGAGGGAGTTTTTTGGTATTCCATTTGACATACTGATGAGTGACCAGTTGGGGGTAAAGCTTCATCGAGGAGATAGAAACATATCAGTGGGACATAGTAATCAGTCCCTTCGATATTTTGATCAGGCTTTGTCAATGAGACTTTTAAATATCAAAGGGAGTCATCACAAAGTCTCATCAATATACCGATGGAAGATGATGGTAATGGTGAATGGTTGTGAAGGACTCTTATCAAAAGGAGATGCATATATTGGTGAGAGTTGCCACTTTGTCTCTTTGACACTTTAATGGAACAATAGACATATCGAAGTGATAGTGGGAATTCAAAAAAATATGGTTTCATGTCCCTTAGACATTCTGATGGGATTTTGACAAAGGTTGAAGGTGACAATTAAGTTTCTTTGGTATGAAAGTTTGGATGTCAATTTTCTGGTGACGCTTTAGAATTTTGTACTGAATGTTATAGTGCATTGGATTGGTGATTGGATTATGGAAAAAGGGTTGATCAGAGTGAATGTAATTGATTTTTTGTCGGATTCATTCTTTTTATAAACACCTAAAAGAGCATAGCTTTGAACTTGTATGTAATTTACATTTTAGGGTAATACAAGAGATCTCTTCTTTGGTGTGTGTGCTTTTTCCCATAAGGATTTCCCCACGTAAAATTTGGTGTTCATTCTTTATTGTCTATTATGTTATTCATGCATGTGCATCTTTATGTTCTATAATTGCAAAGTTTAGAAAGATTTTATGTATCTCTCTCGAAGATTAGTATTAGGAAGGTGTATTCTACACTTTGCTTTCCTTTAAGATATTAGAGGTTATCTTGCAAATCAATTCCTACATTCAAAAGATTTACCATGTTGATATATGGGTGTATGTGAGTACAAACATGAGTATCAATAGTGCAAAAATAAACAATTCATAATTCATATTCCTCACAACTCTTAACTTTGATTGGTTTATATGTTCATGAAAATACTTAATCATGATGGTTGTGGTTATGGTTTACTCTTAAATCACTAAGTGGACATTCCTAATTTTAGGTGTTATGATTGAGAAGTCAACAGTGCTATATGATCGATGAGACTTGCAAGAGTTAGCCACTTAATTTTTGAGCTCTATACTCGGAGATTTGAATTTTCAAGGGTTATAACACCTAAAAATGCCTATGTGATTACATATTATTTTGTAACCCAATTTTTTATGACAATTTGATGTCCATGTCAAGTCCCTAATACATTTTTTCTATAGAAAAACTCTACAATGTGTGAATAGTATTTTCTATATGATAACATGGTTTTTTGTCTCGTTTATTTTGGTAAATTATTTATGGATTTTCCTCTATATTTAGGGTGATCCCACAAAGTTGGTTTATAATTTCTAGGAGATTCTAATTTTTGCTAAAATCACGTATTTTTAGAAAATATAATGATTTAATCCTTAAAAAAATTCATTTAAAGCATTCCAATTGAAGAGGGTTTTATCAAACTACCTTAGATCAAACCCCCTTGCATATAACCCCACTAGTTTTAAACCATACCTATAACAGAGTCTCCTTTACACCTATCAAAATGCTAATAAAAAACCACTTTTGATTTACCTTTTGAGAGATCAAATGAATTCATTTAAAGTTTATTTTTTGTAAGTATGTAGTCCTTATTATAAGCTTCCAAAAGAGTATAATTTTAAATAAATTTAATTTTATTACTATATTTATTTTTTATGTCTTGTGAATGTAGGTTTTTCACCTAAAATCAAGCTCTTTGTTCTACACATGTGGAAAAATAGAAGATTATAAAAAAAAAAACTTGAAAAATATGAGTCTACCAGATATTGAAGTCCTTGATCCAACAAAACAAAAAATTGAATTTTGATACATACAAAAAAAGTTGTGTTATACAGTCCACCTACGTTTGAATTGTAATTGGTTTGACTTCGAAACTTCATTAAGAAAAAAATTATTTAATAAAACACTATGAAACCAATTGGAAGCACTAGATATCATAGTTACAAATATAAATTTTTAAAAATTAGAATTTTATCCTTCATGTAAAAAAAGTTGTGTTATATGGTGAGCATCACTCCTTAAAAATGGTGTTTATTGAAAAAGCTAGTTTTCAAAGGAGATTGAAAAAGAAGTGGAATATGATTCCAAAAATTTTAAAAAATATATATTTAGAATCTATAGACAAAATTTCACAAATCACTAGTTTGCATCATCTTCAAATTTCTCATGGTTTAGCTACTATAAGTGCTCGAAAGTGAAGATTTACTTAGAAAAAATCAGTTCAGTGCCCATTTTGGCCAAAAATTGTAAACTAGTATTGTGGAATCACCCTTTAGTGTTTGAGATGGTGGTTTTAGATGAGATTTTTTTCTAGGTACATAGGTTCTTTTGGAGTTCTATGAAATTGAATATTTTTTTGTTTCTTGGATGTATCTAATTCTTCATGATTAATACATGCTTGGCCTCTTTCACATGTGGAGTTTTTTCTTGACATAAATCCTTTGTTGACATGGTTTTTTAAATTATTTTTCATTATTCATTTATACAAGAACTTGAATAATTTCATGTTACACTTCTTCTCTAAATAAATAATTTTTTGAGTTGCATACACTTGTAGATAATTGAGATATAAAAATTTAAGCTTTTATGTCAAAATATAGAAGCTCTATGTCAAAAACATATATCATAAAACCACATCACTAACATTAAGATCCTACATCCTACCCATTATACAAGTTCTTGGTATTAATTTCTTATTAAAAAAATAAACAACTAAAAAGATATTGAACAAGGATAAAGATTAGAAATCCATGATATACCCTCAAACAAAACAAACAATGCCTATGATAACATATGAAAGTTAAATTATATGAGTTCATTTCTAGTACCAAAATATTTCTAATCTAAAAAAATATTAATGCATGTGTGCATGATTCTATAACCTTAAATTGCAAACATAGTTCATAGATATTTTATACATTGACCCTATAAGGAGAGTCATGTTGTAGTGCCAAAAATTGTCGTTAGTCAAATTTTCACACTTGTTTGGGCCCTCATAAAATTAAGCTTAATAATGCCTTGACTTAGTGTTGTAATGTGTTTAACACACGCACATTAGGTCTTGGGCCCTTGTAAACTAAATAAACCTAATCATACCTTCTTTAAGGTGTTGTAAAGTGTTGTAACACACTTTCACACTTTTCTAATGTTGAAATTAATAATTGGGCTTCTTTATGCTGTAATTGGCCTTATTTTACATCCAAAAGCCTCATTTAATGCATCTTTTTGAGAACAATCCCAATATAAACCAACATCCAATCATAATTCAGGTGATTTTAGGTTGTGTGTCCCAGATTTAGTGATTTGGGACTCATATGCCACCTTGGACATATGAGTCCCATCCAGGGTTTGGGGTCCCAATCTTTATTTTACACCTTTCCAAGCACTTTTGGAAATTATCCCATAATTAATGCCCAATGGGATTCACATGCCACCTTGGGCATATGAGTCTCATGTGGCCCAAAATCAAAATTAATTTAAATTCTTGGTGGGATTTTATCCTCCTAGATCTGATGGCAGCTTGTAGTGTTTTAATTTTGGGAATTTTGGCATAAACACTTGTATAAATACAAGTTCCTTTCACTCATTTTTACCCCTAGCATTCAAGCATTCATGCATAAAGAAAATTTCAAGAGTTTACAAGAGCATTTGAGAGTCTTCAAGGGAATATTATCAAGTGTTTAGAGCATTAGTCAAACATCAAGCATCATGTCAAAGTCATCATGCATCATGTATTTTTTGAAGCTAACAATTGTGATGTAGGATTTCATGATTAAAGCTAGCATTCAAGTCAAGATCTACATCCATTGGAGCCAGTTCATACATATTTGATACACTTTATTACTAGGGATTGTAAAGAAAGCTAAGGTGTGGAAACATCTCTCCTAATGTCAAAACCTCAGGGAAGAATGCAGAGGTTCTTTTAAATTTTCAATTACAGTCCAATTAAGATACACTTGAAAGCAATAACAGAAACAGAGAAAAAATCATACACAAATGAGCACCAAATTTACATGGGAAAACCCTTACGGGAGAAAAACCCACCACACCAAGAAAAACCCCTTTGTATTACAGTAATGAAATTACATACAGAGTACAAGCTTCACTCTCTCTAATGTCAATTTACAACAACATTCACAATGATCAACCTTGCTATAGAACATTCAAGTTACAATCTTTTAGAATTGAATTCACACTGATCATACATCCAACTGTTCATCCAACTGTGCATCAAACATTGATTGAACATCCATCAAACCGAACATCATCTACAATTACAGAATATATCCATGTCATCCTTGTCTGTCAAACTTCCTCACAAAATAGCCACAACAGACTAACTTCCAACGGTTCCCATTTGGCTTCTCTGATTGGTCATAGACTCACCATGTAGGATAGTCATCACTTAGTCAAAGGCGTTCAAACCTTATTCACATGTCGGTGAGACACTAACCATCTCTCTTCAATGCCACAAGAATGATTTAAGTTATTGCCAAGAGTCCTGACCGTCGACAAGACATTATACCAAGTTCACAAGTCACATCGACCTCAGCATTCTCATCAGCGAGACTATCACCATTCGCCAAGAGATCATATCGAGACCTTCAAGTCATACCGAAATGAACAACCATCGGAAATACTTACCATATTGATAAGACTTCATACCAAAACATATGAGTTACTCCGATGACCACAAGTGTATAACTATCAGGGAGACTTCTCTTGTCAGTATGAGACGTACCGAACGTCCAAGTCTCCCCAAAAACTTCTTTCGCTACAAGTCTCCCCGATCACCTTTAGACACCAATAGTCGATAAGAGATTTTTCAAGTGGGAAGAGTTTGAAAAGTCACAGTGATAGCTTCAGTCGACATGATAGTGACAAGGTCTTAGCGACCTGAACAATTCACAAGATTAAACAACTACTAGTCGACCAGACAGAGTGAATATCATACCAATTTTTCTCTTCCAGAGGTTTCATCCTGTGAGATTGAGGCACAATATTCCAACAATCTCCCACTTGACGAAGATCACACAGGAACCTCTAGAGCACACTAAAACTACTAAAATTCATGGGCACTGAGGCCCATTGAACTAGCACACCACCTGAACTTTTCTATGCTCACTGGCTTCGTCAATGCATCTGCATCATTATCCAGAGTAGCCACTTTTTCTAATGATACCTTTCCATCCTCCACCATATCTCATACAAAATGATATTATAAATCTATATGTTTCATCCTAGCATGGAAAGTAGGATTCTTTGCCAAACAGATAGCACTATGACTGTCACAATAAATTGTTATTTTCCCTGCATCAAAAAAAATGTTAGAACACAAACATTTTAACCAGATTGCTTCTTTACAAGCATGTGTAGTTTCCATGTATTATTCCTTTGTAGTGGACAAAGCAACTACATCCTGCCGCTTACTCATCCACCTCATTGCACCACCATTCATCTTGAAAATATATCAACTGGTGGATCTTCTGCTGTCAATGTCCCCTGCCCAATCAGAATCCACATAGCCTCGAATGCTAAGAGTCCTCTGTGATTCAATCAAGTTACCATGGTAACACAAAGGGCATGTGCAGGATCATGGTTTGCCAAACAGGCCCTTAAGTGGCAAAAAATTCAGAAAAATCAGTGTTAGGCAACTTGACGTAAATATTTGAATAAGTTATCTATATTATTTCAAAAATATGTAAGAATAGAATTTGTAGAAAATTGAATGTAGTTTCTAAAATACTAGGGTTTAAAAATAAATAAAATCTATTTGGTGAAAATTTGAAATTTCAATAGTACAAGTAGGACCACCCTAACCTTAAAATGATGCATATATTTTTTGTAATTTTTTTCCAAGTAAATAATTAATTATGAATTTTTTATTACAACTTTTAGAAAATATAAAAACTCGTCTGCTTGACCACCTTAACTTGGTCAAAAATTCATGAAATTTAATTTTCTTTTTTTAATCCGATAGTATGTAAAGCATAGAATGTGATGCATGTTTTGGATTCAAAAAATATGATACCGTTTGAAAGTTATAGATGTTTTCAATCAAGCCTATCGATCGACTTTAGTCATAATTCTAATAGAAAATGAATAATAATTATTTATTAAATTCAAATTAAATCATAATTTATATTTTTGGAAAGCTGAGAATCTCCTCTAAAAACCCTTTTCATTTCATTAATTTTGGGTGAAAAAAAAGTCGTCAACCACATACCCTACAAATATTGCCACTTTTTGGCATACCATGATCCTGCACATACCCCAAAGCATATTCTGAAGTGCCCTTCAAATATCTGAATACTCTTTTTACAGCATCCCAATGTGTCCTTCCAGGATTAGCCATAAACTGACTAATTACTCCCACTGCTTGGGAAATGTCTGGATTTGTACAGACCATTGCATACATAAGACTTCCAACTGCACTAGCATAAGGTACACTAGTCATGTCCTCCATCTCAGTAGAAGATTTTGGATAGTCTTCAATAGATAGCTTCATTCCCTGCAAAACTGCAACAACGAGCTGCTTACAATCAGTCATGCAAAATCTCTCTCGAACAGTCTTGATATACTTACTCTGACTGGGCCAAATTTTTCTATTCTTCCTGTCCCTGGTTATTTCCATTCCCAGAATATACCTAGCTATACCAAGATCTTTCATTTCGAACTTTGTAGACAACTGAGACTTGAGATCATAAATCATTAACTTACTATTTCCTATGAATAACATATCATCAACATAGAGAGAAATAATAAGAACTCGATCACCTTTGCTGGAATTATGCCTCAATCAATACAGGCTGAAACCTCCATTGGAGCAAAGTTGGTATGACATCTATCATTTTTGGCCGACTAGCAGCTTTGATACATTATGTTTTGAACAGGTCACTGTGACCTTGCAGAAGTCTTGCTGAATGCTTATTCTTTGGAGCCTTCATTGTGACATAGTGTATTCACTATGACCTCTTATTGCGTGGAGTTCTTTGGTTGACGGGCCATTCAATCATAAATCGGGGAGACTCATGACAATCACGGGCTTTGGGATAACCTATGTCGGTTATGTGAGAAGTCTCAACGAATAGCCAATGTCTCACTGACAGTGTAACACTTGGGTTCATCGGAGTAACTTGTTTGTTTCATTATGATGTCTCGGCGAAGTGAAAATGTATCACTGACGGGAATACATATGATGTCTTCGCCGTAACATAAAGATTCTGGTGTGAGGTCTTAGTGAATAGTGAAGGTCACGCCGATGGGGACACATCCAAATGTTCATCAGAGTAACTCAAAGTGATCAGGGAAAGGTCTTGGCAAGAGTGTTAAGTCTTTCTGACCGTTTGATGTTCGGTGTAACACAAAGAACCTCGGGGAGATCTCTTAGCGACTGATGGATGTCTTGCCGATAGCCGATGGCTATTGGGGTAACCCAAATGGTTCGGGAAGAAGTTCCGGTGAACTATTTAATTCTCGCCAATGATGAGGGTTCTTCAGCATAGGTCTTGGAAAATGGTGGTCATCAGTGTAACAAATATGTGTTCGATAAGAACTCTCGGCAAAGATGTTAAGTCTTGCCAACTATTCTTTGGAGCTCGGTATAATATGTGACTTTTGTATACCCTTTGGTGACTCGGTATGATCTCCTGGCGAAAGTGATAGGTCTGGGCGATTGCTTGGTGTTTCGGCGTAACACTGAAAGCTCGATAGAACATCTTGGAAAAAATGATTACTCTTGGCGAGGTCAATATGAAGGTTATGTGGCATCGGCGAGACACTGTTAGTGTCTCACTAAGATGCCAACATAGTGTGAATTATGTTGACCGATTGACCATCCTATGTGAAGTCTCGTGGATCAATAGGAGAAGCCGAATCTGAACAGTTGGAAGATTGTTGGTTATGACGGTTCTGTGAGGAAGCTCGACAGACATGGAACAATAGGGATATACTCGATGATTGCAGATTGTGGTTGGTTGGTTGGTTTGAGGGTTGGATCAATGAATTGCTGGGTGGTTGTATGATCAGTAAATGTAATCTAATCTATAATGACTGTAACTTGAAGGTTCCTGTACAAGATTGTTCATGGTGAATGCTACTGTAAACAAACACCAGAAAGATAAGTCTTACATTTGTATGTAATTTCCATTACTGTAATACAAAGTGATTTCTCTTGGTGTGGTGGGTTTTTCTCCTATAAGGGTTTTCCCACGTATATATGGTGTTCCTGTGTGATTGTAAAATACTTTGTTTTTGTTATTTACTTCATAGTGCATCTTAGTTGAACTGTAATTGAAAAATTAAAAGTATATCTACATTATTCTCTGAGGTATTGATGTTAGGAGAATTTTTTCCACATCTGATTTTCCTTGCAAGTGGTATCAGAGCCTGGCCAGTTGTGTTATCCTTGTGGGTACATTGGATTTTTTGAGTCAATTCTATTCAGTGGGAGTCTTGTAGAAATTTTTTATTTTTTATTACAAGTCGAGATGGCTAGTACATCTAGAAATATGGAAATAGAGAAATTCAATGGCAGTAACTTTGAGTTGTGGAAAATCAAGATGGAGGATCTTTTAGTTGATCGTGATCTTTGGATTGTTGTGGCTGGAGTGAAACCTACAGGCATGAAATAAGAAGATTGGTACCTTGCAAATAGGAAGTCTAAGGGGCTGATAAGGCTCTGTTTGGCAGACTCAGTTCTTCTGAATGTGCATGAGGAGAAGACTACCTCTTCTTTGTGGAAGAGACTAGCATCTATTTATCAGGGGAAGTCCTTGCTGAATAAATTGTTCCTGAGGAAGAATATGTACTCGTTGAGAATGCAGGAAGGAGGGTCTGTTGCTGATCATTTGAACACATTTAATATGTTGATTGCTCAATTGACATCTGTTGGTGTGAAGACTGAAGAATGGGATCGTTGTATACTATTGTTGTGTTCTTTGCTAGACTCATGGGATCATCTGGTGATGACTATTGGGAGTACAACATCGAATTTCAAGATGGAAGATGTTGCATCTTTGCTGTCAGAAGAGATGAGAAGGAAATCTTCTGAGATGGTGAAGGAAGCTCTTGTTGTCAGAGGAAGACCGAAAGAGAAAGGCAAGAACAAGGACAAGAAGTCCAAGTCGAAATCAGAGGGGAGATCAAAGTCTCCTGGCAAGAAGTCCAAGGTGAAGTGCTGGAACTGTGGGAAACCTAGTCATATCTGAAAGGATTGTAAAGAGGAGAAAAAGAAGAAGAAGGGCTCTTTTGATAATGGTTCTTCTCATAATCATGGTGACGCCTTCATTGAAGCCTTGGCTACTCAGGAATCAGATGATGTCTGGCTAATTGATTCTGGAGCATCTTTCCACATGACATCTCATAGAGAATGGTTCACGAAGTATGAAGAATACAATGGTGGAAAGGTGTACTTGGCGAGTGATTCAAATTTAGAGATTGTTGGCCATGGAAGAGTCATAATACAATTCCCTAATGGCAGAGTGAAGGGAATCGATAATGTAATGCATATACCAGGTCTGGCTTGAAACTTACTTTTTGTAAGTATGCTGAATGATATTGGAGTACAAGTTATGTTCTCTGGAAATGGCTGCAAGATGACTAGAGGTTCAATGGTGTTGGCTAGAGGTTCTCGAATTGGTACCCTATACAAGCTGGATGCACATGCTATTCAATGTAACAGTGTCTCTGGAAAGTCATTGAAAGCTGCTCATGGAGGTAAAGAGGGAAAAATCCCTAATTATGTAAACTCTATGGAAGTAAAAATTCATGTAGAGAAGACTATGCTTTGGCATCATAGGTTAGGCCACATAGAAGAAAAAGGTTTTAAAATCTTGAAGAATAAAAACCTGGATGAGGGGCTTGAATATTGTAATCTTGAATTTGAATTCTATGAGCATTGTATATATGGAAAGCAACGCCGTGTTTCATTTTATTCTAGTCCTCATAAATCTTCTGGTTTGCTAGATTATATTCATTCAGATGTGTTTGGTCCAGTAGATGTTCCTTCTTTGTCTAAATCAAGATACTATGTGTCGTTCATTGATGATTATTAGAGAAGAGAATTTGTTTATTTTTTGAAAAGTAAATCAGAAGTTTTCAATCGATTTAAGGAATTTAAGAACCTTGTTGAAAATCAGTCTGGAAGAAAAATAAAACGCTTAAGGATTGATAATGGTAGTGAATTATGTTATGATAAATTTGAAAGATACTGTAAAGACCATGGAATTAAAAGACACAAGACTACACCTTATACTCCACAACAGAATGGAGTTGTAGAAAGGTTCAATAGGACAGTGATGGAGAGAGCACGAAGTATGCTCAGTAGTGTTGGCTTGGAGGAGAATTTTTGGGCTAAGGTTGTATCTACTGCATGTTACCTAATTAATCGTTCTCCAAATTCTACTCTTGTTGAGAAAACACCTTTGGAAGTGTGGTCTGGTAAGAATCCCTCTCTAAGACATATTTGTGTTTTTGGCTGTGAGGCATATGCTCATGTGTCGGATGTGAAAAGATCTAAACTGGAGAACAAGGCTGTCAAATGTATTTTTATTGGCTATAGTGCTGTCATAAAAGGATACAAGCTTTGGAATCCTGATATAGAGAAGGTCGTATATAGTAGAAGTGTAATATTTCATGAGCTAAAACCTTCCAGTTTGGATCTACAGTCAGAGAAAAATTCAGAGAACAATAAGGATGTAGCATTAATTCCTCCTACACTAGAGAAAGAAGAATTGAAAATTCAATATGTACCTAAAACTGAGGAGAGCTCAAGCAGTTCTGAAAGTTCTGAAGAAGAAGAAGAACCTCAGCCTCAACAAGTGAGGAGGTCAACCCGTGAAAGAAAACAACTAGATAGGTATGGGTTCTATTTGATTGATTCTACTTGTTCCTATACTTTAATTTCTAGCACTGATGAGCCTAGGACCGTGAAAGAGGCATTTAAAATGTCTGATTCAGATTCTTGGTTGGAAGCCATGGAAGAAGAGACAACATCTTTAGAAAAGAATGAAACCTGGAGTCTAGTGCCCTTGCCTAAAGGCAGAAAGGCTGTTGGCTGCAAATGGGTATTTAAGAAAAAGATTATTTTGGATGGCAATGTAGAAAATTACAAGGCAAGACTGGTTGCAAAGGGTTATTCCCAGGTAGAGGGAATTGATTATGGGGAAATATTTTCTCCTGTAGCAAAGTTGACATCTATCAAATTTATTTTGTCACTTGCAGCAGCATATGACTTAGAGGTCAAACAGATGGATGTGAAGACAACATTTCTTCATGGTGATCTTGAAGAAGAAATTTATATGTCCAGCCTAAGCACTTTGTTGAAAAAGGTAAAGAAAACTGGTATGCAAATTAAAGAAGTCTATGTATGGGTTAAAAAAGTCACCTAGAATGTGGTACCAGAAATTTGATACTTTTGTATTGTCTTTGGGATTTGTGAGATCAAAATTTGATCACTATGTATATTATAAAGCTAAAAGTGATCGAGTACTTGTTATTACTCTCTATGTTGATGATATGATGTTCATAGGCAATAGTAAGCTAATGATTTATGATCTTAAGTCTCAGTTGTCTGCTAAGTTCAAAATGAAGGATCTTGGTGCAGCAAGGTATATTCTAGGGATGGAGATAACCAGGGACAAAAAGAATAGAAAACTATGGCTTACTCAGAGTAAGTATATCAGGACTATTCTTGAGAGATTTTGTATGAATGATTGCAAACAACTAGTGGTTCCAGTCTTGCAGGGAACAGAGCTATCTGTTGAGGAGTGTCCAAAATCTCCTACTGAGATGGAGGACATGACCAGTGTACCCTATGCTAGTGTAGTAGGCAGTCTAATGTATGCAATGGTCTGTACAAGGCCAGACATTTCCCAAGCAGTGGGAGTTCTTAGTTGATTTATGGCTAATCTAGGAAGAACGCATTAGGATGCTGTGAAGAGAGTGTTTAGATATTTGAAGGGGACTTCATATTTTGCTTTGTGTTATCATGGGAACTTGGTTGAATCACAGAGGACTCTCAACATTCGTGGTTATGTAGATTTTGATTGGGCAAGGGACATTCACAGCAGGAGGTCCACTAGTGGATACATTTTCATGTTGAATGGTGGTGCAGTGAGTTGGATGAGTAAGCGGTAGGTTGTAGTAGCTTTGTCCACTACGGAGGCTGAATACATGGCAACTACTCATGCTTGTAAAGAAGCAGTTTGGTTGAAACGTTTGTGTTCTAACATTGGTTTTGATGTAGGGGAAATAACTATTTTCTGTGATAGTCAGAGTGCAATTTGTCTAGAAAAGAATCCTACTTTCCATGCTAGGACGAAGCATATTGATGTATAGTACCACTTTGTACAAGATATGGTGGAGGATGCAAAGGTCAGCTTGGAAAAGGTTGATACTCTGGAGAATGTAACAGATTCATTGATGAAGCCAGTGAGCATAGACAAGTTTAGGTGGTGTGCCAGTTCAATGGGCCTTAGTGCCCATGATTTTTAGTAAGTTATGTTGTGCTCTGGAGGTGCCTGTATGATCTTTGTCAAGTGGGAGATTGTTGGAATTATGCCTCAATCAATACAGGCTGAAACCTCCATTGGAGCAAAGTCGGTATGACATCTACCATTTCTGGCTGACTAGTAGCTTTGATACATTCTGTTTTGAACAAGTCACTGTGACCTTGCAGAAGTCTTTCCGAACGCTTATTCTTTGGAGCCTTCGCTATGACATATTGTATTTTCTATGACCTCTTATCGTGTGGAGTTCTTTGGCCGATAGACCATTCAATCATAAATAGGGGAGACTCATGACGATCACGGGCTTCAGGATAAACTATGTCGGTTCAGTGAGAAGTCTCAGCGAATAGCCAATGTCTCACCGATAATGTAACACTTGGGTTCATCAGAGTAACATGTTTGTTTCGTTATGATGTGTCGGTGAAGTGAAAATGTCTCACCGACAGGAATACATATGATGTCTTCGCTGTAACATAAAGATTCTGGTGTGAGGTCTTAGCGAACAGTGAAGGTCACGCCGACGGGGACACATCCAAACGTTCATCGTAGTAACTCAAAGCAATCGAGGAAAGGTCTTGGCGAGAGTGTTAAGTCTTTTCAACCATTTGGTGTTTGGTGTAACACAAAGGATCTCAGGGAGATCTATTAGCGATTGATGGATGTCTTGCCAATAGCCGATGGCTATCGGGGTAACCCAAATGGTTCAGGAAGAAGTCCCAGCGAACTATGTAAGTCTCGCAGATGATGAGGGTTCTTCGGCATAGGTCTTGGCGAATGGTGGTCATTGGTGTAACAAATATGTGTTCGATAAGAACTCTCAACGAAGATGTTAAGTCTTGCTGACTATTCTTTGGAGCTTGGTATAATATGTGACTTTTGTATAACCTTTGGTGACTTGCTATGATGTCCTAGCGAAAGCGATAGGTCTGGGCAACTGCTTGGTGTTTCGGTGTAACACTGAGAGCTCGATAAAACATCTTGGCGAAAATGATTACTCTTGGCAACATTGATATGAAGGTTATGTGGCATCGGCAAGACACTGTTAGTGTCTCACCGAGATGCCAACATAGTGTGAATTATTTTGACCAATTGACCATCCTATGTGGAGTCTCATGGACCAATAGGAGACGTCGAATCTGAATAGTTGGAAGAGTGTTCATTATGACGGTTCTGTGAGGAAGCTCGACGGACATGGAACAAAAGGGATATTCTCAGTGATTGTAGATTGTGATTGGTTGGTTGGTTTGAGGGTTGGATTGATGAATTGTTGGGTGGTTGTATGATCAGTAAATGTAATCTAATCTGTAATGACTGTAACTTGAAGGTTCCTATACAAGATTTTTCATGGTGAATGCTGCTGTAAACAGACACCAGAAAGATAAGTCTGACGTTTGTATGTAATTTCCACTACTGTAATACAAAGTGACTTCTCTTGGTGTGGTGGGTTTTTCTCCCGTAAGGGTTTTCCCACGTATATCTGGTGTTCCTGTGTGATTGTCAAATACTTTGTTTCTGTTATTTACTTCATAGTGCATCTTAGTTGAACTGTAATTGAAAAATTAAAAGTATATCTACATTCTTCTCTGAGGTATTGACGTTAGGAGAATTATTTCCGCATCTGATTTTCCTTACAACCTTCAGCTTTGTAATACACACAATGATCAGATTTTGATCTTACAAATCCCAATGACAAAACAAACATGTCAAACTTTTAGTACCACATTCTAGGAGACTGCTTTAAACCATACAAAGACTTTTTCAACTTGCAAACCAATTTCTCTTTACCTTTCTTCACAAAGTGCTCAAACTGGGACATATAAATCTCTTCTTCAAGATCACCATGAAGAAATGTTGTCTTCACATCCATCTGTTCAACCTCTAAGTCATACTCTGCTGCAAGTGACAAAAGAAATCTGATAGATGTCAACTTAGCTATAGGAGAAAAAATTTCCCCATAATCAATTCCCTCTACCTGGGAATAACCCTTCGCAACCAACCTCGCCTTGTATTTTTGCTGACGTGCTTGCCATCTTAACCTATAATTCGAATTACCAAACTTCTACAAGACTCCCACTGAATAGAAATTGACTCAAAAAACCCAACGTACCCACAGGGATGACACAACTGCCTAGGCTCTGATACCACTTGTAAGGAAAGCTAAGGTGCGGAAACAACTCTCCTAATGTCAAAACCTTAGGGAAAAATGCAAAGGTGCTTTTAAATTTTCAATTATAGTCCAATTAAGATATGTACTTGAAAGAAATAATAGAAATAGAGAAAAACTCATACACAGATGAACACCAGATTTATGTGGGAAAACCCTTACGGGAGAAAAACTGACCACACCAAGAAAAACCCCTTTGTATTATAGTAATGAAATTACATACAGAGTACAGGCTTCACTCTCTCTGATGTCAATTTACAATAGAATTCACAATGATCAACCTTGCTATAGAACATTCAAGTTACAATCTTTCAGAATTGAATTCACATTGATCATACATCCAACTGTTCATCCAACTGTGCATCAAACATTGATCAAACATCCATCAAACTGAACATCATCTGCAATTATATAATATATCCATGTCGTCCCTGTCTGTCAAACTTCCTCATAGAACGACCACAACAGACTAACTTCCAACGGTTCTCATTTGACTTCTCTGATTGGTCGTAGACTCACCATGTAGGATAGTCATCACTCAGTCAAAGGCATTCAAACCTTATTCGCATGTTGGTGAGACACTAACCGTGTCTCCCCGATGCCACAAGAATGATTTAAGTTATCGCCAAAAGTACTGACCATCAGCAAGACATTATACTGAGTTCACAAGTCACATCGACCTCAGCATTCTCATTGGTGAGACTATCACCATTCACCAAGATATCATACCGAGCCCTTCAAGTCATACCGAAATGAACAACTGTTGACAAGACTTACCATATCGATAAGACTTCATACTAAAACAAATGAGTTACTCTGATGACCACAAGTGTATAACTATTGACGAGACTTCTCTTGTTAGTATGAGACATACCGAACATCCAAGTCTCTCTCGAAAAACTTCTTTCGTCACAAGTCTCCCTAATCACCTTCAGACACCAACAGTCAATAAGAGATTTGCAAGTGGGAAGAGTTTGAAAACTCACAACAATAGAAAAGTCACAACGATAGCTTCAGTCGGCATGACAGTGACAAGGTCTTAGCGACCTAAACAATTCACAAGATTAAACAACTGCTAGTCAGCTAGACAGAGTGAATATCATACTAACTTTTCTCTTCTAGAGGTTTTAGCCTGTGAGATTGAGGCACAATATTCCAACAGGGTTTGGTGAGTTGTAAGATTGTATGTTGTTCATTCATCATTCTCTTTTGAGATTTCATTTCATTACAAGGTTTCATTACCAAAATGGGGTTTGACCAATGCAAACCCCTTTCTGCTAACAAAACAACATTTTTCCCTCTCTTTAGTGTGTGATTTACAGATTTAGGTTGAAGACATATTGAAGAGAAAGCTTGGAGGAAGTTGTCAAAGTTGTCACCTTGTATTGGAGATCATTGGAAAAGACATTAGTAGACATTGAAGAGTCAATTCATACCTTGAATTTCTAGAAAACATTAACTAAATTGATATGCCAGTTCTGGCGTATGAGTCCCAGTATAAGTCATTTTCTATATTTTTGGAAATTTAGAATCTAAAGTGCTAAAAACTTGTTCCTATGTAGAAACCCTAATCTGGTACTAAATCACCTAGTCTAGTGTATGAGTCTCAGTCAGCATTAAAATTAGTGTTTTCAACATTTCAAATCTTCATCCAGTCTTCTTCAGGTTTCCAGGTGCACACCTTTCATCTTTAAGCTTGTTGCTATGTTTTACATGCTTTTCTAGGTCATTCAGTGAAAGATTGAATTGCATTACCTAGTTTAAGCATTACATTTTCCATTTCATCTTTCTTTCCAAGTCTCAGCTTGTGTTGGTTCTTTTTCTTGCAACCGGGTATGTTCAGGATCATCATGGAAAAAAATAGGCCCTTAAGTGGCAAAAAAGTCAGAAAAATTAGAGTTAGGCAACTTGACATAAAAATTTGAATAAGTTATCTATATTATTTCAAAAATATGTAAGAATATAATCTATAGAAAATTGAATGTAGTTTCTAAAATACTGGGTTTATTTTTTTCTAAAAATATCTATTTGGTGAAAATTTTAAATTTCAACGAGTAGTACTTCAATTTCAGGGAAAAAATTAGAAGTAAGTGTCTGTCTGACCACCCTAACCACAATAAAATGATAATATTTTTTGAAAATATTTTAGATATAAGTAGAGGACTCATGTCCCAATGTTATGCATATTTTTTTGTAATTTTTTTCCAAGTAAATAATTAATTATGAATTTTTTATTACAACTATTAAAAAATATAAAAAAACGTATGTCTGACTACCTTAACTTGGTCAAAAATTCATGAAATTCACTTCTTCTTTTTTTAATCCTATAGTATGTGAAGGATAGAATGTGACAAATTTTTTGGATTAAAAAAAAATGATACTGTTTGAAATCTATAGATGTTTTTCAATCAGCCTATCAATCAGGACTTTAGTCAGAGTTCAAATAGAAAATGAATAATAATTATTTATTAAACTCAAAGTAAAGAATAATATATATTGGTGGAAAGTTGAGAATCTCCTTTAAAAACCCTTTTCGTTTGATCAATTTTTGGTATAAAAAAAGTCGACAACCACGTACCCTACACATACCCAGCATATCGCCACTTTTTGGCCCATCATGATCCTGCACATACCCAACCTTCAACCATAAGGAGAAACACAATTCCTAAACTAGGGGATTAAAGATTCCAGACAAAGAATTATACACTATCAACAAGTTGAAGACAAGAAATTCCAACAAAAAGGACTATAAATCCTTCTACACTTTGAGCTCCAAAGGACTCAGGAAGGTGTTCCTAATTGTAGGCCTAAATATATGATAACCCTATACCATGCAACAAACTACAGACCTATGAAAGTGGATATTTCTCAAGTATATGAATGATGGGTATTGTAAATTCTTCCAGGTTCAAGCATAATCCCATTTGCATTGAATATTGATAAGAACACATAACTTAGATATCCTCATCTTAAACAAATGAGGGTTACTAGGTAAAAATCTCTCAAATTCAGCCTCTAAACTCTTTCAAATACCATTAAGATACATGGAATAGATATAACTTAAACAAAAAAGAAAAATGACCAAAGTAACAAATATTTAATATGATTTAGATTGTTTCTAAAAATGATCTAGGTAATATCACATATCAGTGTTTAATCCTACGGCATGGAGTCAAATCTAATATCATGAATGCAAATTTAAACAATCCGCTTATTTCAAATTAGTGGCCCTTTAACAATTAATTCCTTACATTAATGTAACCTTTCATATTACTACAAAATACTTAAAGATCCATTTCATTCCATCAAACCCACATTAATTTGCATACAAAATTTAATTCTTAACTTCAAGAAACCCATACGCAAATCACACAACTACAAAGAGATGGCAATGAAAAATCAACATATCCTTGATATATTTAATCCATATTCAATTTGAGAACACAAAATGGAGATAACTTCTACAATATTTTAATTGATTTGCTCAAACTAATTGACATTGTTATAGAAATCTATACATTCATTCACTATAAATAAAAACCCAACTCCTAGCTAAGCAATCTCTATTTCCTTCCCCTAAACCATAAGTTCAGAACCTTGTACCAATGATAAGAAGAAAGAAGATATAGAAGGAGAAACCCTAAAACTACATATGTAGTTAACACCTAGATCCATTCTTCTCTATTGATCTCTAACTGCCTTTGCTTCCTGAAGAATTTTCAATCTACTTCTTGATTCATGAATCTTTCATTCACCCTCTGTAACAGAAAATATTTCCCACAATGATGACCTTCCTCATTATTCCCTTCCATAGAAAATATATTTTTTCCATCAACAAAGTTTGTCACTCTAAAATTTACCTTGACTATGAAAACCTTCACTCTTTGTTTTGCCCGGGATGCAAATTTACTATTTCATTATGAAAATTCTTCACTTCTCCCACATTTTACCCTACAAATGAAAGCAACTTGTCTTTACCCATGAAAGCTTCTTTTACTTTTCTTTTGTTTCCTAGCTGCACTTTACACCTCCTTTTACCAACAAATAAAATATTCATGCTTTAATAATGGAGCCACTTAATAATACTTTTAAACTTTCCATCATGCTACATTAAAATTGCACCTGTGCCCATAATAATCCATTTTAAATAGTTTCCCCTAAACATTAAAGGCATTCACAATTTATCTCAAGCAAAAATTTTACCTGTGGGCCTACACATTTGTTTCCCACCAGCAGATAGAATTTTATTTTATATGGTGAAATTTTTTACTCACCCCACCTTTTCCTTTGGCAATTGAAAAATTACCCACATCCTTTGCATTTTACATTTTACATTTAAAATTTCCTTTTTAAATTTTACATTTAAAATTTCCTTTTTAAAAGTAAAATGAAATGGAGGCTTTTAAATACCACATCATGGAGCTTCTAATTATCTCAAGGGGCCAACCTTGTAACCTCCACCAATACCCCTTCTCCCATAGCTCTCCTCTAACAATATCAACAAAACACATGGGCTCACGGAAAAATAAGATTTAAAACTTTTAAAAAAAACTTTAGTATTGATAAAGATGGATTTATTAAAATTCATACACCTCTCCTCCCCGCTTCCTACACCCTTATGCTGACATCAACCATTCTATTCATGGGCTAGCGGGGAAACTTGATTTTTGCTCTGCAACTCCACTTTAACCATGTCAACATCATTATTGTTTGTAGACGTGAAACTTCGTATTCTCCATAAATTCATTTTATTGATAGTTTCCTTTGGACCTTTTTATCGAGCAATGGCATTGAATATTTCTAAAAGCGTGTGCAATTTCATTTGAATTTCACTAAGAGATATTATTTCACTATTACTTCTAGAAAATCCTTACTCAATGTAATTGAAATCAAGTGGTGAAGCCATCTGAATAATTTTATTTACCATCCAAAACAACCCTCTATCAAAGGTGTGAATTGAAGCTCACCCCAACTCCTCATGACAAGCCAATGTCCAATGTAATATGTAATTTGAGGGCACCAAATATATGCACTTGATGATGTTTCTTCACATTTTTTCCATTATTGAACACCGTAATCCATTTGGGCCTCACAATATGCTCGAGTTGAATATCATTAAGGCACCAATGCCAAAATGTAACATGCAACTTTAGGGCACTAAATGCATAGCTCCCATCCATATTTGTTGACGAATCTTTCCTTTTGAGCACAGAGAAATCCTTTGCAACACTAGATTTCCCCAGCAAAATGGACCTTCACATAAATCAAAGTCTCTTCTTCTTTAAGCCAATTGCCTGTTTCACAATGCTCGAGCCTTGCAAACCTGTGCCATTACTCATCGAGCACTAACAAAGTGTTTCCAGCAACAACCCCTTTACTTACTCAATGCAAATAGAATTTCCTCAAATAGTTTTGATACATTTTCACTACAAGCACAAACTATTCTTCACTTTGCCTCTCTTCCAACTAGCATGGTGGATGTGCAATTATAACATAAACATTTACTTGCCCCCTTGTGCCAACATTCATTGATATTGAAATTCCCTCATACAAACACCCTTGTTCTAGAAGAAAATTCTATGTTCAAACACAAGCTTTAATTCCAAACAAGCTCTCCCATAATGATTTCTTTTGTAGTGGCCTTGGAGATAGGTTTTGTAGTGTTGTGGCAGTCAAAATAAACTCAAAGAATCTTAACAACGAAACCAAATGCAATTGCAAAATTTTTACTATGGTAACAAAGAAATAATTCCTTCTCTAGAGCAACAGGGTCAAATGCATAATTTGTAGCCATATTCCCTCTTAAGAGATTTCCCAAGGATGTGAGCACAATGGCAGCCATCCTGGTGCTTTTTGTCTAATGCTTTGTAGAGAGAATCATCCATAAAATTACTTGAGAGATTTGATCATCAAGGGGAGAATAGATTTCCTAACTCCACAATTCTTGACAAAATTTGATGCTATTGATTGGTCGGGCCTACACAGTGACTTAATAATCTACATTTAGAATCTTGTTTGTTGACACCTTTCTTAATGAAAATTGGAACTGTTTTGATGGTTTTGATTTGAAGTTGTAATGCTTGCATATTGATTATTTGAACTACAATATGTTTATTCTTACTGTGAACAATTTCATCATATTGCTGCAATTATTTGGTCCCTTTATGCTAAATTTTCTTTGAGTAACTTCTTAAGGTTTTGTCTTTTGTTGCTCAATAGTCTCCTTTATCTCTTGTAAAGGAGAAACAAGTTCCACATTGGACACTTGTGTTTTTCTTAATTGGAGGTCCAAATAAGCATTAGATTTATTCTAAAGCTCCACATGCAATTTCCAGCTATTATGTCTCCCCTTCAAAATGATAGAGGAACTCCATATCCTTTCACACACCTCATCAAGGCTTTAAGGTTTAAATTCCTTTGGCAATGAACTCAAACCTATTTCATATGTCTCAATAAACAATTCAATACACTCAGGCTCTTGGGGCTAGGAACTATTAATAATCTCCAAAAAGGCATCAAGGAACTTGGAAAATAGCACACATCCTCACTCTCCCTCATATCCTCATTACCCACATTGCAACACTTACAACTTCACAACTGTGTAAAGCATGTCAGGTTCCCTTGTGGGCTTGGCTAATTTTTTTTTTGTTTTTAAACAAATTTCAAGCTCAATTGACCTAACACTGCCTCTAAATGCATCTGAGGTGAAAAATATGAGGTGGGTAATCATCTAAATCCATTTTCAGGCACTTTGTATTGTATTCAAAATAGGTCAAGTGGCCTCTAGAATTTCTCTAGAAAACTAGTCAAATAACCTCCTAAAGTTACTAAAATGCACAAGCATGTAGAAATTTGAGCCAAGAATGTAGTGCAACATAGAAATCGGAAAAAAAATTCTCAAGGTGCAAGATATTAACATCCAAAGTAGCCCAGTCTGATTTTTCTACAACTACACCTCTTCTAAACCAATTACGACTCACCAAGTTGCCACTTTGAAAAAACACCAAATAATCTCCTGGGGAACTTCCATTGGACACATTAGGTCATTTGTGTCCATTGATTATGTGTGCAAGATACTTTCCTTGAATCATTATTCATCACAAGATGTTAAAGGTCAAGATTGATCTCCTTGAAACATTTCATAAATGCAGATGTAAAAGCAGAACAAACTGCATTTTCTTTTGATCTAGTAAAAAAATCAAATCTAATCTTGAGCATCTAAAACTGGACAAGGGAGGATATGAATGTGGGGGGAATGTTGGGAAACAAACCATTTGTCATGAAAATCATCTAGATGTGAAATATCAACTTGAAGAGGAGGCCACTTCGCAAGACTGAGAGTTTGCAAACAATAAAATAGTCCCAAAACCTTTCAGATTTTCTTTTCAAAACCTTATCAAAACTCATCATGGGAAGCTAAAATCATACATACATGTTGAAATATGTCAAATGAATATTCCCACTAAAGGATTTGACATGAAAATCAACTAGCTTCAAATTATGATCCTCCAAAGTAGGTCACTAGGGCAGATTTTTTCAGGGGCACTTCTGAGTGTGCAGATCAAATTTTTCAACATGGGCACTAAAAAATTTGAAAATTTTAAAGGTGCCATCATTGGCTCCGACTAGGGATGCATGCTCCTTGTGGGCATGGCGATATTCCAAATTTTTGGGAGAGCAAACCAAGTACCAAAACTATTAGACAACAGAGTCTTTTTAAATTTTCAAACCATAGTTGATGGCCCTAGACCACCAAATGAAAAGAAGAACCCATGCTTTCCTCTATCAAAAATCAACCTATTGAAGGAACTAATTTCCCTCAATCCATACTTGCCTCTGTCACACCACAACAACATGAGTGACTTCATTTTTGCAAAAACAAGTGTCAGGATACCTTTGAACAAGTGAGAACTTGCTCCCTATTTAGCTTTGATGCCACATGACAACCAAATCACATAGAAAAAATAATTGTCAATCCATTCATTTTGTGATTTTATAGCAAGTGGTAGCATATGAGGATAATTCAATAAAGACCATATGAAATCATATTCTTATCAAATTTATTTACCCCCTAATAATGATTATGCTTAAAAAAGATATCATGCCTCAAAAATAGTGTGCAATCCTCTTGTGTGTTGAGCAAAGAATGCTCACACACTTGAAAATATTTTAACTAAATTGCACCATAGGTCAGTTTATTATAAATCCAACAACACAACTCAATCACATCATCATATGCTTCAAGGTTTTAAAAATCAAATTTATCAACACCCACAATACCTCCATTTACATTCAAATAAGGGTATACAAAAAATGCATCAACCTCCAATGCAAAAAAATTGTTTTCCATCTCAGGTTCACACAGGATGTCAAATTCATTCTTCAGACCACTATGCAATTCCATATGGAATTTTTCAAATAAAGATTCAAATAATTCAGAATTTAACCCTAAGCCAAAAATCACATTGATTTTTCATCACATGTTCAATACTACTCTCCATAATGTCAATATGAATACCTAAATCACTTTGAATTTTAGGATCAACAAAAACACTTTCATGTGCATGAGTAACTTCATGTGCACTATCAATTGATAGGCTTACTAACCTATGTTCCAAAGACTCACTGTTATCTTAAATTTGTTCATTGGCACTCGAATATTCATCTTTATTTTCCTTTACATAAATGCTTTCCTCATTGGATGAAAACATGTCCATAATCATACTGTGAAGATAAGGAACGTAAAAAAGTAACTCTATTTCAAATTCACTAACATGAGATCCACCATTGTTTGCATTATTTGACTACTCTACACATAGACCAAAAAGTTCTGCAATATCAACAAAATTTGAAAATTCATCAAACTGTTTCACATTATCAATGGGTAATAATTTTGATTCGAGATCCATGTGCTTGTCATGATGTACATTCTAATCATTCAATAATGAAACCATTCTTTCATCCATGATTACATCATCATCCTCTTAATGCATAACTGAAAACTCCATATCTTCTTCATGTAAATAGTCAGGAGCAGTAGGGTCATGAGCACATTCATCAGCATCTTCATCATTTCTAGCACTATGTTCAGGATCAACATACTGAACACAAACATTCTTATCTTTAAATTCTTCATCATTCATACATTTAACATGCTCAATTGCTGGAAAAACTGAATTATATTCCAGGTATGTATCAAATAGGATTTGTTCATTCACTCGTGAACAAGTGACTTCATTAACATTCATATCATTGCATCCTTCATGTGAAGAAAATACCCCTAGACCATCCTCATAAGAGCATTCACAATCCTCAGAAAAATAATTAGAAACTTCACTCTCATCATGATTCTCATCATAGGAAAATTCATCACTACATAAATTATGCTCAGAGTTTTTGGAGTGAATGCTTAGATTTTCATCTTCAATATATTGACCACTGATTTGTGATGAGAAATCAGCAACACTTGCAAGTGTATCTTTATCTTCATCACTAGTATACAAATATGCATATATGTTGCTTGTGGGCTGATTTCAATCACTACCTTCATCCATACAACAAGATCAATCTTCATTTTCTTATATACTCTTTCCATTTTTGTGTATCATGTTTTGATTATACTCAATAAGATAGCTACCATATTCATTTTGAGATATCACATTTTGTGCATAATCACACTTGGTTCCTTCTACAATCTTTATCCAATCAAGTACATGATCAAAACTGTGAGGTTTCAATTCTTTTGTCAAGGTATTCAACCCTGGCTCAAAGATTTCATAAAATAAATCAATGCATGTTGAATCCTCAAGTCTGAGAGTTTTGGAGACTTCCAACAAGGCATCCAAAAATCTTGAGAACAAAGCATAGGATGATTCTCCCTTGTGCCTCTTTATGTTAGAAAATTCTTGAACAAAAGATATTTGATCAACTTTGCTCAAATTTTGTTGTTGTTTAACTTGGAGCTCACTATGATTTTTGTGTTGTAGTGATGGAAAAATCAGAACAACAGAAGTATCATCATCTTGAAAATAATTTCTAATGTCTGATCCATGAATTCCATTTGCATGAGGTGTGCTAGGATAACCAACACTTGCATCCATGTATCCTTTCATCATTGAATATTTCAGATTGTTCTCAATATCCATGGAAATTTGATACACCTAATGTAATTTTTTAGGCTCTTTATCTCTTAGTAGATAACTCATATCTTCATCAAATGCACCCAAGTATACAACCAAATACACTGCATCATTTGGTCTCATACTTTCGGGAATGTCACCTATTATTTTTGAAAATTTGAGATTGAAGGCTGGGACTAACTCATCTTCTTCTCTCTGGATGTTCATAAGTTTTTGTCTCAATGAATTTGTATTAATTCTTTCTCCAAACTATTCTATGAATGTTGTCATGAACTCATTCCATGAAGAGATAGAACACACTAGAAAATATGAAAACCAATATCTAGAATCTTTCTTCAGAGATTGAAAAAAGAACTACATGACAACATCTTCATGACTTATCTCATAATCTCCCATCAAATAAAAAAATTCTTGCAGATGTTGAGATATTGATTCTAATCTTTTCCTTTTGAACTTTGGAAAAATTTCCCTAACTTCATTAGGAACAAGGTTTGGGAAGCCTTGAATACCATTAAAATTCAATGTTCTATATCTTTCCATAGAGAAACTTCTTTGATGACATGACAGGGGTTTCACACTCTTCATGTTTACATCATGCACCCCATAGGGATGTACAAGTGAATGATACATTTTCTTACACCCCTCTACAAATTTTGAACATCAACTCTATAGTTGATCACTGGCCTATATCTTGCTTTTATCATGAATCTAAAATATTATACTGCATAACTCAAATACATCTGCATCTAAGATCTCTCTAATGGGAAGATTTCAAGAAAATGCATACTTCTTCATTACAACATAGAAGCTTCAAATTATAGCTTAGAAGTATGAAAAAATTATCACTACCATTCCCTTCCTTAGTGATTAATTCACTCAATAAGGAATCTAATTTTTTTCAAACTATCACATATGATTTTCATATATAGATTTATGCTTCTTGAAAACCAAAATATGGAAAATACTTGGGTATGTTGCAGTTGTTGTAAATTTCCCCTCCTGATTGGAAATCTTTGTAGATCTGAAAATTCTTTACATCTTCATCAAGTTCTTTTGATAGAGTCACTACCTTTCATCATAGAGGACTGAACTTCAAGCACTATGAAGCTCCTTCAAAGATGAATATCCTTTTGAGTTCCTTTCACCAGTAGAGTCATACATAAATTCTTTGAAATTGCTGAAAAAAAACCACTTTCAGGTCCAAGAAGTTCACAATATCTGAATTGGATGTTTAGATTCACCAAATTCTTGACTCTATGAAAATGGACACTCTTATGATGTTTCCCTAGTAGAGTCATCAATCTATTGGTTCTTCTTCTTGAAACCTTTAACCCTAAGGAGAAACACAATGCCTAAACCAGGGGATTAAAGATTCAGGACAAATAATTCTGCATTGTCAATAGGTTGATGACAAGAAAAGCCAACGAACAAGGATGTAAAGCCTTATGCACTTTGAGCTTCATAGGACTTAGGAGAGGGTTCCTAATTGTAGGCATGAATATATGATAACCTTATACCAAGTAGCAAACTGCAGACCTATGAAAGTGGATAGTTCTCAGGTATATTAGTGATGGGTATTGTAAATTCTACCAAGTTCAAGCATAATCCCATTTTCATTGAACATTACTGAGAACACATAACTTAGATATCTTCATCTTAAACACATAGAGGGTTACTAGGTAAAATTATCTTAAATTCAGCCTCTAAACTCTTTCAAATACCATGAAGATATAGGGAACAAATATAGCTTAAACAACAAAGAAAAAGGACCAAAGTAATAGAGATTTAATATTATTTAGATTGTTTCTAAAAATGATCTAGGTAATATCATAGATCACTACCTAATCCTAATGCATGGAGTCAAATCTAAGATCATGAATGAAAATTTACACAATCAGGGTATGTGCAGGTTCACGATGGGTCAAAAAGTGGCTATATGATGGGTATGTGTAGGGTATGTGGCCGATGACTTTTTTTTACCCAAAATTGATGAAATGAAAAGGGTTTTTAAAGCAGATTCTCAGCTTTCCACCAATATAAATTATTCTTTACTTTGAATTTAATAAATAATTATTATTCATTTTCTATTTGAATTACGACTAAAGTCTTGATTGATAGACCGATTGAAAAACATTTATAGCTTTCAAACAGTATCACATTTTTTTAATCCAAAACATGTGTCACATTCTATCCTTCGCATACTATAGGATTAAAAAAAAAAAGGAATTTCATGAAGTTTTGACCAAGTTTAGGTGGTCAGACATATGAGTTTTTATATTTTTAAAAATTGGTAATAAAAAATTCATAATTAATTATCTACTTGGAAAAACATTATAAAAAAATATGCATTACATCAGGACATGAGTCCTCTACTTATATATAAAATCTTATAAAAATAAATTATCATTTTATTGTGGTTAGGGTGGTCAGAAAGACACCTACTTATTTGTCCCCTAAAATTTAAGTACTACTACATTGAAATTTCAAATTTTCACGAATAGATTTTTTTTTTAAATAAACCTAGTAGTTTAGAAACTACATTCAATTTTCTACAAATTCTATTCTTACATATTTTTAAAATAATATAGATAAATTATTCAAATTTTTATGTCAAGTTGCCTAACTCTAATTTTTCTGAATTTTTTGCCACTTAAGGGCCTGTTTTTTCCATGATTCAATCCTACAAATACCCATAAACTTATTTCAAATTAGTGTCCCTTTAACAATTAATTCCTTACATTAATGTAACCTCTCATATTACTACATAAACATACTTTAAGATATGTTTCATTCCCTGAAACCCATAGTAATTTGCATACAGAATTTAATTCTTAACTTGAAGAAACCCATACAAAAATCACACAACTGCAAATAGATTGCAATGAAAAATGAGCATATCCTTGATATATTTAATCCATATGCAATTTGAGAACAAAAAATGGAGATAACTTCTATAATATTTTCATCGATTTTCCCAAACTAATTGACACTGTTAAAGAAATATGTACATCCATTCACTATAAATAAAACTCCAACTCCCAGCTCAAAGCATTCTCTATTTCCTTCCCCTAAACTAGAAGTTCATAACCTTGTACCAATGAGAAGAAGAAAGAAGATATAGAAGGAGAAACCCTAAAACTACATATGCAGTTGACACCTGGATCCATTCTTCTCTGTTGATCTGTAACTAACTTTGATTCCTAAAGAATCTTAAATCTACTCCTTGATTCATGCATCTTGCATTCACCCTCTATAACATAAAATATTCCCCACAATGATGACCTTCCTCATTATGCCCTTCCATAGAAAATATATGTTTTCCATCGACAAAGTCTCTCACTCTAAAATTTACCTTGACTGTGAAAACCTTCACTCTAAATTATTTTTCCCAGGCTGCAAATTTACTATTTCACTGTGAAAATTCTTCACTTCTCCCACATTTTACCCTACAGATGAAACCAACTTTTCTTTACCCATGAAAGCTTCATTTACTTTGCTTTTGTTGCTTGGCTGCACTTTACACGTCCTTAAATTACTAGCAAATAAAATATTCATTCTTTAATAATGGAGCCACTTAATTAAACTTTTAAACTTTCCATTATGCTACATGAAAATTTCACTTGTGCCCATAATACTCCATTTAAAATATTTTCCCTTTAATATTAAAGGCATTCACAATTTATCTTGGGAAAAAATTCTACCCATGGGCCTACACATTTCTTTCCCAGCAGCAGATAGATTTTTATTTTATATGGTGAAAGTTTTTACTAACCCCACCTTTTCCCTCGAGCAATTAAAAAATTACCCACATCCTTTACATTTTACATTTTACATATAAAATTTTCTTTTTAAAAGTAAAATTAAATGGAGGATTTTAAATACCATATCATGGGGCTTTTATTCTTCTCATAAGGCCCACCTTGTAACCTCCACCAATACTTGCTCTCTTGTTGCTCTCCTCTAATATCAGCAACAAAACACACGAGCTCACGAGAAAATAAGATTTAAAACTTTAAAATAAAACTCTAGTATTGACCTCTCCTCCCCGCTTCCCCACACCCTTATGCTGACATTAGCCCTTCTCTTCATGAGCTAGCAGGGAAACTTGATTTCTACTCTACAACTCTACTTTAACCATGGTGACATCATTAATTTTTGTAGACGTGAAACTCCATATTCTCCATAAATTCATTTTCTTGATAGTTTCCTTTGCACCTTTATATCGAGCAATGGTATTGAAGATTTATAAAAGAGTTTGCAATTTCATTTCACTTCCACTAAGAGATATTATGTCACTATTACTTATGGAAAATCCTTACTGAATGCAATTGAAATCATGTGGTGAAGTGATCAGAAGAATCTGATTTACCATCCAAAATGGGCCTACATCAAAGGTGTGAATGGAAGATTTCCCCAACTCCTCATTGCAAGCCAATGTCCAAGTGTAACTTATAATTTGAGGGTGCTAGAGATCTGCACTTAATGATGTTCCTTCATATTTTCACCAGTATTCAACACCATAATGCATTCAGGCCTCAGAATATGTTTGAGCTAAATATCATTAAGGCACCAATGCCAAAATGTAACATGTGACTTTAGGGTGCCAAATGCATACCTCCCATATGTTTTTGTTCACAAATATTTGCTTTTGAGCACAGAGAAATCCTCTACAACACTAGATTTCCCCCAGCAAAATGGATGTTCACATTTATCAGAGTCTCTTCTTCCTTAATCCAGTTGCTTATTTCACATTGCTCGAGCCTTACAAACCCATGCCATTACTCATCGGGCACTAACAAAGTCTTTCGAATAGTAACCCCTTTAGTTACTTTGAAATGTAAACAAAATTTCCTCAAACAGTTTTGATTAATTTTAACTAAAACCACAAACCATTCTTCACTTTGCCTCCCTTCCAGCTAGCGCAGTGGATGCGTAGTTGCAACATAAACATTTGCTAGCCTTCTGTTCCAACATTCGTTGATATTGAAATTCCCTCGAACAAATACCCTCGTTCTAGAAGAAAATTCTTTGTACAAACACAAGTTCCAATTCCAAATGAGCTCTCATAATAATTTCTTTTATAGTAGCCTAGAGATAGGTTTTTTGGTACTGTGGAAATTAACATAAAGTTGAAGTTTCTTAACAACTAAACCAAATGAAATTGCAAAATTTTTACTGTGGTAACAAATATATAGTTCCTTCTCCAAAGCAGTAGGGTCAAATGTATAATTTGCAGACATATTCCCTCTTAAGAGATTGCCCAAGGATGTGAGCACAATGACGACCCTCCTAGTGCTTTTTGTCCAATTCTTTGTAGAGAGAATCATCCATAAACTTACTTGAGAGCTCTGATCATCAAGGGGAGAAGATATTTCCTAACTCCACAATTCTTGACAAAATTTGATGCTATTTATTGGTCGGGCCTACACAGTGACTTAATAATCTCATTTTAGAATCTTATTTTTGGACACCATTCTTAATGAAAATTGGCACTCTTTTGATGGTTTTGATTTGAATTTTTTATGCTTGCATATCCATTATTGTAACTGTAACATGTTTATTCTTACTGTGAACAATTTCACCATATTGTTGCAATTCTTTGGTCCCTTTATGCTAACTTTTGTTCGGGTAACTTCTTAAGTTTTTTTCTTTTGTTGTTCAATAGTCTCGTCTAGCTCTTGGAAAGGAGAGAAAAGTTCCACATTGGAGTCTTTTATTTTCATTAATTGCAAGTACAAATCAACATTATATTTCTTTTGAAGCTCCACATGCAATTTCAAACTATTTTTTCCCTCCTTCAAATCGATGGAGGAACTCCATATCCTTTCACACACCTGATCAAGGCTTTAAAGTTTAAATTCCTTTGGCAGTGAACTCAAACCTATTTCATATGTTTCAATAAACAAGTCAATGCACTCAGCCTCTTGGGTTGGGAACAATCAATAATCTCCAAAAAGGCATCAAGGAACCTATAAAAAAATGTACATCCTGACACTCCCTCATATATCCTTTATCCACATTGCAACACTTACAACTTCATAACTATCTAAAGCATGTCAAATCCCCATGTGGGCCCGACTAGAATTTAATGCTCAATTGACCTAACACTACCTCTAAATGCATCTAAGGTGAAAAATTTGAGGTGGGTAACAATCACAATCCATTTACAGGCACTTTGTATTGTAGTCAAAATAGGTCAAGTGGCCTCTAGAATTTCTCTGGAAAACTAGTCAAACAACCTCCTAAAGTTATGAATATACACAAGCATGTAGACATTTGACCTAAGAATGCAGTGAAATAAATTGATCAACAAAATAGATCTTGGGGTGCAAGATATTAACAACCAAAATAGCTTAGTTAGACTTTTTTGCAATTGCACCTATTCAAAACAAATTAGGGCTCACCAAGTTGCCACTTTGAAAGAATAACAAATCATCTCTTGGGTAACTGTCACTGGAAAAATTGGGTCATTTGGTTCCACTAAGTATTTATGAAAAATTAATTTCCCTGAATCATCATTCATCATGTAAGCTATTAAAGGTCAAGCTTCACCTTGAAACATTCCAGAAATGTAGATGTAAAAGCAGAACAAACTGCAGTTGCTTTTGATCTTGTGAAAATATTAAATCTGATCTTGAGGAACTGAAAATAGAAAAGGGAGGATGTGAATGTGGGGAAAATGTAGGGGAACAAACCATTTTTCATGAAAATCATCCATCTGTGAAATACCAACTTGAACATGAGGCCACTTCGAAAGATTGAGAGTTTGCAAATAGGAAAACAGTCTTAGAACCCTCCAGCTTTTATTTTCAAAACCCTATCAAAACTCATCATGGGAAGTTGAAATTAGACATATGTGTTCACATATGTCAAATTAATATTCCCACCAAAGTATTTTACATGAAAATCAACTAGCTCTGAATTATGATCTTCCAAAGTAGGTCACTGGGGAAAAATTTTTAAGGGCACTTTCTAGTGTGCATATCAAAATTTTCAACATGGGCACTCAAATTTTGAAAATTCTAAAGGTTCCATCAGGTTGGTGGTGAACCCCTCTTTAGTTTACAATTAGACCCTAGGAAAACCCTAGTGCAAGATCTCTCTCTCCTTTGTATACCTTAGATTGAGATCTCTAGGGTTTTCCTTGAATGAGAGTGTAGAAGATTGTTATTGTATCTCCCAAGCATAGAAACAAAAAAAAATCTTCCTTTCATTTCGGTGAACCTATATTTAGAACATCATAATTCTAATTTGGACTACAATATCACTGTATATTTTTATTGCATTAACATTGCATTAGGATTTGTGTTAGTTAATTGTCATTCTAGGGTTTCTAATTTTTTCACTAGTGAAAGTGGATATAGGTTGCATCTTTGCATCTCAAATCATTGAAAATCATATAAAATTTGAATTTTCACATAAGTTACCAATCATACACACTAAAAAGAATAAAAATCACTTAAAATTTTCTAAATTTTTTGAAGAAAACCCTCACTGGGACTCATACAACCCTCTGGGCTATTTAGTCCCAATGCTGATTTTGAACTACATTTTCTAAATTCAAAACTCAGTTTATGAGATTTTATTTGTTGTTGATAACTTTTAGTTTTAGTTTAAAGGATTTCTATTTCATTCAATTCATTATATCTCATTTAAATTAGTTCATCTTATGCATTTCTTAAATTCAAAATTACATCTAGAATATTTCATTTCAGATTATTTACCTTGTTTAGGATCTTAAATCAGCATTACATTTCATCATGGATATGTGCTTTAGTAAACTGTGGATGTACTTAAAGTCCTTAGTGGATGTTTCAAGTTGTGCTTTTGGAAATGACCCTAATGAAATTGAACTTAATTATGCTCCCTCAATTCCTAATGCATGTCCTCCTCATGATTTTGACATCACTAGAGAAGATGATGGAAGCATGAATAAATTCCTAAATGATTTACTTAACAACCTTCAAGCTAATGCATCCTTTTATCCATAAATGAAACAACCAACACCCCCCTATAATACCACCACTTGAGATGCTTGTTTACTTACATCCTGAAACTGAGAAAAGAATTGAACCTAAGTTCCCTATAATAGATGAACCTAGCTCCTCTAAGCAAGAAAACACTCAACCATTCTATGTTAACAAAGTGACATACACTCCCATCAACCTAGAAGAGACATATGGAAAAGGATTCACGATCTTGAGTAAAAAATGATGTGATACAACAAGTGAACATGAAATTCATCAATTCTTAGAGAAAATACCAATTGAAGATACTAAAGGGATAGGATATCAAGACCCTCCTCCTGATATGAATGTCCTCCTTCCTAAAGAAAAACCCATGCCTCGTAACAATGACATGGAAGATAGGCTCATCTTATTTCACTCTCCCCAACTGTCAACTCAAGATGTTGGTGAATCTAGAAAGCAATGAAATCCTTTTAAACTAAAGTAACTAAAATTCCCTTGTCCGCCATCTGCCACTGAAAGAACTTTACAAATACTTCTAAACCAAGGACTTATAACATTACCACCCATGAGAAAAAAGCTACAACTATATCCTAAAGATGCAAATGTTCCACATTGCCAATATCATAGAGTCCTTCAATATAGTACTGATGACTGTCATGATTTAAAACATATATTTAAAATATTTAAAATCAAAGAAATAATCCCTTAAAGTGGGACCCTTTCGCTCCTTGCCATGTAATAGTTGTAGAATAATAATATTCTCAGTATTACATGTTATACATTTATTGCAAATAATTTCAAGTCACAAGCAACTCCTTCCCATCAACTACCTCAACTCATTCTTTTCTTACAATAAGTACGAGCAAGAATTAGAAAACATTGTCCTAGAAGTGCATTTTTTATTGTCCCTTTAGCTAGGTTGGCTCGTATGTTCCTTACTAGTCTTTCACATTATTTCTTTTTATTTTGTGTGATTGCATGTGCGTGGTGTGATCCCCTATGAGTTTTTGTTTGATGTATCTCCCCCTCTTTGTGACACTCCTCTATTTGTACCTAAATTCCACTCTATGTAATAATTATTTTATCTTAGCCTTTTATCTTTTTCATTTGTCTTGTGTTTTCCTTTTGGGGATGACGCAAGGCATAAAGACATTTATGTCTCTTCCATGTTGACCCAAAAGCTTTTTCTTTATCTTTTCTTTGTCTTGTGTTTTCCTTTTGGGGATGAGGCAAGGTGTCAAGACATTTATGTCTCTTCCATGTTGACCTGAAAGCTTTCTTTCTTTATTTTTTCTCTCTTTATGTCAATCTTCTAGTTCTATGTATATTTGGAGAATCATGATGGTTCTAAGCTCTCTAAAATTATTGTAGCAAGAACATACTGACCCCAAATCCATATATCCCTTATGTTTTTGGAGTTTCATTTTGGGGGCAACTCCTTTTCTCTTTTCTTTTGCATGGCATAGCTTTATTTGGAAACATATGACTTGGCATATAGGGCTTTCCAAGTAAGCTCTTATGTCCTCTTTGTTCATAGCACTTATCATTTGTTGCTTTAAAGTAATTGCTCACATCATGGTATTTAGCAATTTCTTTAATGTGGGGGCATACATTGGCATTATTACTTTACTTTTCATGTTCATGTTGTAGTGTTTTTACTTCATGTGATGCGTCTTTCACTTTTTGGTTTACATTGGGTGTGATGTCCCTCAGGATCGTGATCTCTCTTAGCATATTATATTCCTCTTAGTGGCTTGATGTGACACTCTGCATCCCATAAGTTGTGAATCTTTTATCCTTTGATTGGTCCTCTCTTGGAGACATTCTAGGCACAATGTTCCCTAAGTTAAAGACCTTACATGAAATAAGCAAGAATCCTTTGAATTTTCTTTACATTTTTCATTTTATAAAATTTTGGTTATATGACCACCTTGCATAATACACCTTGCATGCCTATGGAGCCATCTTGTTTGTTCATGAGTCCCAAACATACAAAGCTTTTCTTGCCTGATGAAGCTCAAATTTCATTGTTATGTCCCATCTTATCCAATATTTTAGGAGGTATAACTTTGGTATGGTTTTGATGGGAAGCTCGACCAAGGAATGAATTTCTGATAGCCACTTGTATGTGTGTGTGTATGTTTCTCACCTCTTTGGATGCTCACCCAGCAGACAACCTCAAGTTTTATTACCTCAAAGTGAGTGTGCATTTGGGACAAATAGCCTAGATCTGATCCATATCGTGTTGGACAAATGGTCGAAGGTTGATCCATCCCCCCCCTTTTTTTTTGTTTTTCTTTCTTCTCTTTGTCTTTGGCAGTGTATGCTTGTGCCTTGTTGCCCTTTATATTATTTCCATGTGTGTTCCTTTGTGCCTATGTTGTTTTTCCATGGGATCTCAACCCTGGGGGCTTGACCACCCCTCATTATTGTTGTTGTCCTATCTCACTGGAATTGGTGCACTTGGACCCCTCTTGAAGTGAGTTCATCTACTTTAGTGCACAAGTTTGAAGCAAGTCCATCCTCATTAAATTGGGGGATAAATGCACTGTCAAAAAATATCATCGATGACATTTTCACACTTGTTTGGGCCCTCCTTATAAAATTAAGCTTAATTATGCCTTCACTTAGTGTTGTAATGTGTTTAACACACTCACATTAGGTCTTGGACCCTTATAAATTAAATAAACCTAATTATACCTTATTTAGGGTGTTGTAAAGTGTTGTAACAAACTTTCACAACTTTCTAAGGTTGACATTAATAATTGAGCTTCTTTATGCTTCAATTGGCCTTATTTTACATCCACAAGCCTCATTTAATGCATCCTTTTTAGGATAATCCTGACATAAACCAACATCCAATCATATTTTAGGTGTCTTTAGGTTGTGTGACCCATATTTAGTGATCTGGGACTCATACGCCACCTTGGGCATATGAGTCCCACCTAGAGTTTTGGGTTCTGATCTAGATTTTACACCTTTCTAAGCATTTTTTAAAATGGTCCCATAATTAATGCCTAATGGGACTCATACACCACCTTGGGCATATGAGTCCCATGTGGCCAAAAATAAAAATTAATTCAAATTATTAGAAATATTTTATCCTCCTAGATCTAATGTCAGCTTGTAGTGTTGTAATTTTGAGAATTTTGGCATAAAAAAAGTATAAATATAAGTTTCTTTCACTCTTTTTCAACCCAAGCATTCAGGTATTCAAGTATTCATGCATATAGAAAATTTGAGTTTACAAGAGCATTCAAGTTTTTACAAGAGAATTCAAGAGTCTTCAAGGGTAGATTATCAAGTGTTTTAGAGAATTATTCAAACATTAAGCATCATGTCAAAGTCATCATGCATCATGTTTTTTTGGGAGCTAACAATTGTGATGTATGGTTTCATGATTCAAGCTAGCATGAACAAGTCAAGATCTATCCTATTCAAGTAAGATTCAAGATCTACATCCATTGGAGCCACTTCATACATGTTTGCAACACTTTATTACTGGGTTTTTGTGAGTTGTAACATTGGATGTTGCTAATTCATCATTCTCATTTCATATTTCATTTCATTACAAGGTTTGATAACCAAAATAGGGTTTGACCAAGGAAAACCCCTTTCCACTAACAAAACAACATTTTTCCCTCTCTTTAGTATGTGATTTGTAGATCTAGGTTGAAGAGATAATAAAGAGAAAGCTTGGAGAAAGTTGTCAAAGTGTTCAATGTTGTCAAAGTTGTCACCTTGAATTGGAATACTTCAATGGGTTCCAAATCAGAGTTTTGGATCCTTAAATTAGTTGGAAAGGAAAGAATAGACATCGAAGAGCAGATTCAAACCTTAAATTTCCAAAAAACCCTAACTAGACTGATACGCCTATTCTAGTGTATGAGTTCTTGTATAGGTCACTTTCTAGATTTGCAAGTATGAATGAGTATGGTGGTGTTTTCATTAATGTTGTCATTGATGTCAAAATAGTATAGGTTGTTGTAGAGAAAGGAAACCAATGATTGTCGGTGGTGCATGTATAATTGAGATAATTTTGAGATGTTGTGAGTACATGGAGCTATCTTTATGGTGTTACAAATGTGCTGATATAATGATTTACCAAGTGCTTTTGAGAAAATTCATAAATAGTGAAGTCAGAATTGTGTGTGTGTTTAGAATGTGCTTTGGTATGTGCTTCACATTTATTTTGTGTTGATCCTATGCTTGTTTGCATCTGAAGTATTTTTTAAGAGAATCCTTGGGTGATATATCATGGATTATAGCTGGGTATGTGCAGGATCATCATGGAAAAAATAAGCCCTTAAGACGTGAAAAATTTAGAAAAATTAGAGTTAGGCAACTTGATATAAAAATTTAGATAAGTTATTTATATTATTTCAAAAATATGCAAGAATAGAATCTATAGAAAATTAAATGTAGTTTCTAAACTACTAGGTTTATTTAAAAATAAAAAAATCTATATGGTGAAAATTTTAAATTTCAATGTAGTAGTACTTAAATTTCAGGGAAAAAATAAGAATTAGGTGTCTATCTGACCACCACAACCACAATAAAATGATAATATTTTTTTATAATATTTTAGATATAAGTAGAGGACTCATGTCCCGATGTGATGGATATTTTTTTGTAATTTTTTTCCAAGTAAATAATTAATTATGAATTTTTTATTACAACTTTTAAAAAATATTGAAACTCATATGTCCGACCACCTTAACTTGGTCAAAACTTTATGAAATTCAATTTTTCATTTCTTAATCTTATAGTATGTGAAGCATAGAATGTGACGCATGTTTTAGATTCAAAAAATGTGATATCGTTTGAAAGCTATAATTTTTTTTGAATCAACCTATCAATGAGGATTTTAGTTGTAATTCAAATAGAAAATGAATAATAATTATTTATTATTTAATTCAAAGTAAAGCATAATTTATATTGGTGGAAAGTTGAGAATATCCTTTAAAAACCATTTTCGTTCAATCTATTTTGGGTATAAAAAAAATTTCGGCCACATACCCATTATATCGCCCCTTTTTGGCCCATCATGACCCTACACATACCCAGCTTCTGAGCTGATGAAGATTGAAAGTTGAGTTCATCTATTTGTGAACTGGTCTAACAGAGTCATTTGTCTATGGATTGGGAGAAATGTATTTACTTTTCAGTCCTCCACTAGTTTGTTTATGGTCTTGTGGATCTAGAAGAAGGCTTGTAATGATGTTATCTATGCTCTATCACAGGTGTTCATTGTTTGGTGCTCTGAAAGACTAGTTTTAGAGTTACTATGTGTTTTTGTACAGTCTTGATGAACTGATGGAAAGTGTTATGTGTATGAAGGTTGTTGAAGTAGCTACAAATGAATTTGAAGGAATCTAAGAAGTGTTCCAATGTATGGTGAAGCATGTTTTGTCGTTTGTATGTTATCTTCTTGTTGACGAAGCATGTACTTCAAAGTTAATTGGTGTTTCAATTAGGTTTGGTCGACCTGGTGTTTACACATCATGCAAAGGATAAGTATTAATTAAGGAAGCATGTGATTGATTCAAGATGTTTTTTTGGGTCCTTGTTAAGTGTTGGTTTGGTCCACTCTCATTCTCATCCACTATGGGAATGTTGAGTTGCTAACCTAATTTGAATTTGTAAAATGAAGTGTGTGTAGCTGACCTTGGAGAAAGTTTCTAAGGTTTAAGATAGTATAAAGATAAGGAAAGATGTTAAGGATTGTAAGAAACAAGTGTGAGAAGCAAGGTAGACACAAGAGATTGTGTGAAAGTGAATTGAGGCAGCGAGGACTTCTATGTGTTAGACTCTTGAAAGTAGTGAGCTAATGGTGTTTGCAATTCTCTGATCAGGGTTGCAGATGTGTGCAAGTCATTGTGGTGGATCTTCTATTGGATTGAGATAATGTTCTCTATGTAAAATTCTTATTTCTATCTTTCTATATCGATAGGTAGTGAGCCTCTTATTCAAACAGTGAGTCCCGTCTTGGGCAATGAGCCCCTTTAGCAGTGAGCCTCTTTGTAAACAGTTTTGTAATTACTCTTATGTTGTGAGTTAATCCTTACCATGGTTTCTCCCTTATTGGGTTTTCCACATAAATTTGGTGTTTCTTGTGTTAATATTGCTTTGAATTATTTGCACTTCATGCTCATCCTTAATAACAGATTGAAGTGGATGTGGAATTAATAATTGTTTGAGATTTGTGAATGTGATTGCTGACAACAAATTCACCCCGCCAGGCTCTCAATTGTCTTGTGCATTTCAAAAATTGGTATTAGAGCTTTGGTTCCTTAGAGAAGAGCTTAATCGCTTGAGGTAGATCCGATGACACACAAATTGACAATCCCTATGTTTGATAGATCTAACTACAATTTTTGGAAAGTGCAGATGAGAGGTTACCTGATCTCTCTTGGTTACAAGACTTAGAAATTTATTGAGACAAAATATGTTGACCTAGCAAGTGTCCTTCTTCCGCAGATTAGATTTTTTCCTATGAAGAAAATGAAAAAGAAAGGTATGCAATCTATAGAGCTTTATAATCTAAGATTGATTTGACAAAAGTTATTTCATTAGGTACTACAAATGAAGTTCATGGGAAAAGTTGAAAGATATCGATGAATGAAATTATAGAGTCAAATTATCAAAGAAGTTAACTAAATGTAGATATGAGAACTTGAAAATGGAAGAAGGTGAAGACATTGCAAGAAGAGAAAAGATAATAAAGACAAAAAGGACAGAAAGTTCAAGAAATTGTATTATGTTAGAGAAGATGTTGGAATTTCTGATGATGAATCTAATATGGAGGTTGATAATAATGAATGTTTGTTTCTAGCCTTAGAGAATAAATCAGTGTCTACTAACCATGGAAGATGTGCAAGGGAATGTGGTCCAGAAAACAAGGAAGAGATGGAAGGTACTTTGGTTACTGTCTTTCATGCTAGACAAGAAAAAGATTATTGGGTAATTGATAGTGGCTGCTCAAATAATATGACCAGAGACAAAAAGTAAGTTCAGTAAACTTGAAAAGTATGATGGAGGATTAGTAATGTTTGGAGATGATTCTGGTGCAAATATTGTTGGAAAAGGAACAATTAGTTTTTATGGAAAACATAATACTAATGATGTTTATTATGTTAAGGGCTTAAAGGCATAATCTCTCGAGTGTTGGACAAATGTGTACCAAAGGATTTAGGCTTGTGTTCTAGGATAACACTTTTGAGCTCATAAAAGGGTCTAGAATTGTGGTAGCTGCAGGAAGAAGAACATATGGAAACATTTATCATCTTAAGGGTGTTGATGGTTAGTGTTTTTTGTCTCAAGTTAATGAAAGTTGGCTATAGCACCAGAGGATGGGACATGTAAACTTTGACAATCTGATCAGGATTAGTTCAAGAGAAGCTGTCAGGGATCTACCCAAATTCACAAAGCCTACCAATACTATTTACAGAAGTTCTCAGTTGGGAAACAAACAATATGGATCTTTAAAGGAAAAGAACAATCAACTACTATAATGTTGGAATTGATTCATATATACATTTGTGCTCCCACAACAACAAGAAGTCTTAATGGTGATAAGTATTTTATGCTTCTAATTGATGATTATTCTAGAATAACATGGGTTACTTTTCTTAGGGAGAAAGCTAAAGCTCTAGATAGATTCAAGATGTTCAAGGCTATGGTAGAGAATGGAGTGAAACTGAAAATCAAATGTTTCATGTTTGACAAAGGTGGAGAGTTCACCTCCAATGAGGGTATGTGCAAGATCATGATGGGTATGTGGCTAATGACTTTTTTTTACCCAAAATTGACGAAATAAAAAGGGTTTTAAAAATATATTCTCAGCTTTCCACCAATATAAATTATGCTTTAATTTGAATTTAATAAATTATTATTATTCATTTTCTATTTGAATTACAATTGAAGTCTTGATTGATAGGTTGATTGAAAAACATCTATAGCTTTCAAATGGTATCACATTTTCTGAATCCAAAAAATGTATCACATTCTATGCTTCACATACTATAGGATTAAAAAAAATGAATTACATGAAGTTTTGACCAAGTTAAGGTGGTCAGACATACAAGTTTTTATTATTTTTAAAATTTGTAAGAAACAATTCATAATTAATTATTTAATTGCAAAAAAATATGCATCACATCGAGACATGAGTCCTCTACTTATATCTAAAATCTTATAAAAAAATATTATCATTTTATTGTGGTTTGGGTGGTTAGAAAGACACTTACTTCTTATTTTTTGCCTGAAATTTAAGTACTACTGCATTGAAATTTCAAATTTTCACCAAATAGATTTTTTTTTTAAACAAATCTAGTAGTTTAGAAACGACATCCAATTTGCTACAGATTCTATTCTTACATATTTTTGAAATAACATAGATACATTATTCTAATTTTTATGTGAAGTTTCCTAACTCTAATTTTTCTTAATTTTTTTGCCACTTAAGGGCCTGTTTTTTCCATGATGATCCTGCACATACCCATGAGTTTAATATGTTTTGTGAAGAGAATGGTATAAGGAGGCATCTTTCTACTCCTAGAACTCCTCAGCAGAGTGGAGTTGTTGAAAGGAAGAAACAAATAGTTCAAGAGGCTACAAGGACTATGATGAAAGAGGAAAATGTACCTAAAGTATACTAGAGAGAAACAATTCACACTGTTGTCTATATTGTTAACAGAGTTCAGATCAAAGTTAACAACACAAAGACCCCTTATGAACTGTGGCATGGAAAAATTCCTACTGTTAAGTACTTTAAGGTGTTTGGAAGCAAATGTTATATTAAAAGAGATGATGAGAATCCAGGAAAGTTTGATGCTATATGTGATGAACATATTTTCCTTGGATACTCAACTAATAGCAAAGCTTATATATGCTTCAATAAAATATTGAGAAAGATTGTTGAAAGTGCAAATGTAAAAGTTGATGAAGATACACATAGATCAGTTAAAATAAGTGAAGTTGAACCAGATGAACCTATCTACGAACAAGTACAAGAAGAGAATAAGGAAGAAGAAGAACAAATTGAAGATGAAGAAGCTCTGAGACCTGCTCCTAAGACTCTAAAATATCTACATAAAAATCATCTAGAAGAAAAGATAATTGGAGACAAAAGCGAAGGTGTAAAGATAAGAAGCAAAGTGGTAGTGCAATTGACGTAAATTTTTGTTTAATTTCAAAGATAGAACCTAAAACATTTGGTGAATCATGCAAAGATGAAAATTGGGTTAGAGCAATGAAAGAGGAATTACAATAAATAGAGAAAAATAAGACATGAGAATTGATTCCTAGACTAGTAAATAATAATGTAATTGGTACAAAATGGGTATTCAGGAATAAGCTGAATGAGAATGGTGTAGTAGTAAGAAACAAAGCAAGGATTTTGTGAAAAGGTTATTCATAGGCTGAAGGAATAGACTTTGAGAAGAAATTTTCCCCGATGGGAAGAATGGAGGCTATTCGGATGTTTTTGGAATTTTTTGCTCACAAAGATTTCAAGGTATACCAGATGGATGTTAAGTCTGCATTCTTGAATGGAGAATTCGAAGAAGAGGTCTACATGGAACAACTAGAGGGATTTAAGTTATCAGATCAACCGAACATGGTTTGTAAGTTGAAAAAGGAATTGCATGGACTTAAATAGGCTCCTAGAAAATGGTATGCAAGGTTGGACGGGTACTTGACCTAGCAAAGGTTCAGCAAAGGCTCTGCAAACAGTAATATATATTTCAAGGTTGAAGGAAACAAAATGTTGATAGTGGTTGTGTATGTTGATGATATTATCTTTGTAGGAAATGAGGGTATGTGCAAGAAATTTGTAGAGGATATGCAAAAAGAGTTTGAAATGTCTATGATTGGTGAGTTGAATTTATTTCTTGGACTTCAAGTGAATCAAATTGATAAGGGAATATTCATTTCACAATCAAAGAATGTTAAAGAATTGCTAAAGAAGTTTGGAATGGATGACTCCAGGGTATGTGTAGGATCATCATGGAAAAACTAGGCCCTTAACTGGCAAAAAATTTAGAAAAATCATAGTTAGGAAAATTGACGTAAAAAATTGAATAAGTTATCTATATTATTTCAAAAATATGTAAGAATAAAATCGGTAGAAAATTGAATGTAGTTTCTAAAATACTAGGTTTATTTAAAAAATAATAATCTATTTGGTGAAAATTTGAAATTTCAATGTAGTAGTACTTAAATTTCAGGGAAAAAATAAGTAGGTGTCTGTCTAACCACCCTAACCACAATAAAATGATAATATTTTTTTATAAGATTTTAGATATAATTAGAGGACTCATGTCCCGATGTGATGCATATTTTTTTTGTAATTTTTTTCCAAGTAAATAATTAATTATGAATTTTTTATTACAAATTTTAAAAAATATAAAAACTTGTATGTCTAACCGCCTTAACTTGGTCAAAACTTCATAAAATTCAATTTTTTTTTAATCCTATAGTATCTGAAGCATAGAATGTGACACATGTTTTGGATTCAAAAAATGTGATACCATTTGAAAGCTGTAGATGTTTTTCAATTAGTCTGTCAATTAGGACTTTAGTCGTAATTCAAATAGAAAATGAATAATAATTATTTATTAAATTCAAAGTAAAGCATAATTTATATTGGTGGAAAACTCCTTTAAAAACCCTTTTTGTTTCATCAATTTTAGGTAAAAAGAAAGTCGCTAGCCACATGGGCCATCATATCAGTTACATATTGCCACTTTTTGGCCCATCATGATCCTGCACATACCCTTCAAACCGTTTAGTACCCCTATGGTGACTGGATGCAAACTGAGTAAGGATGATGAATCTCCTAAAGTTGATCAGAGCATACATGTACAAATCTATGATTGGCAGACTATTATATCTTACTGCTACTAGACTAGATATCATGCATGCAATATGTTTAGTTGCCAGATTTCAAGAAAATCCCAAAGAAACATATGTTACAGCTGTGAAAAGGATATTCAAATATCTAAAAGGGACTCCGGATTATGATTTGTGGTATCCTAAGGATACTAATTTTACTTTGAGTGCTTACACTAATGTAGATTGGGTTGGTTGTGTAGATGACCAGAAGAGTACAAGTGGCGGTGCATTCATTCTTGGATGTAGGTTGGTTTCATGGCTAAGTAAGAAATAAGATTCAATTTATTTATCCACAATAGAAGCTAAGTACATAGCAACAACATCTTACTGCACATAGGTACTATGGATGAAGCAAACATTGAAGGATATAGGAGTGATGTGTGATGAGCCTATCCCTATCTTCTGTGATAATACAAGTGCAATAAATATTTCAAAGAATCTGGTAATGCATTCAAGGACAAAGCATATATCTATCAGATATCATTTCTTGAGAGAGAAGGTATTGGAGAATGAATTCAAGCTTGAGTATGTGCCTACAAAGGATAAGATCATTGATATATTTACTAAGGCTCTTCCAAAGGATACTTTTGAGTATCTTAGGGAGAAATTAGGGGTTACTACCCCTCCTTTGAACTAGGTGCACATGGAGGTGCATCAGTCCAGAGGATCTACAAATTCATCATTTTTCTAGACTGATGACTAGGATCTACTCCTCAAGGGGAGTAGGAAGTATCATTGTTGCAATATGAGATGTGTGTTGTGATGGGTTCACTCTTAAGGGAGAGTGATAAGAATTATGTAAAAAAGAAAATTTATTTTCCATTGATTTCAAAGGGGGAGAGAGTGTTTTATGTTGCCATTAATGACAAAGGGGGAGATTGTTGCAAGTATGAATGAGTATGGTGGTGTTGTCATTGATGTCAACATAGTATAGGTTGTTGTAGAGAAAGGAAACAAGTGATTGTAGGTGGTGCATGTATAGTTGAGATACTGTTGAGATATTGTGAGTACATGGAGCTATCTTTATGGTGTTGTAGGTGTGCTGATATGATGAGTTACCAAATGCTTTTGAGAAAATTAATAAATAGTGAAGTCAAAATTGTGTTTGTTCAAAATATGCTCTGGTATGTGCTCCACATTTCTTCTGTGTTGATCCTATGATTGTGCAGATTTGAAGTGTTGTTTAAGAGGATCCTTGGGTGATATTTCCTTCATTATAGCTTCTAGGCTGATGAATAGGGAAAGTTGAGTTCACTAATTTGTGAACTAGTCTAGAAGAGTTATTTTTTTTGTGGACTGGGAGAAATTTCTCTACTCCGTAGTCCTCAGCTTATTTGTTTATGGTCTTGCAAATCTGGAAGAAGGATTGTAATGATGTTATCTATTCTCTATCAAAGGTGTTTGTGGTTTGGTGCTCATAAAGACTAGATTCAGAGTTACTGCGTGTGTCTGTATAGTCCAAATGAACTGATGGAAAGTGTTCTATGTATGAAGGTTTTTGTAGTAGTTGCAGATGAATCTTAAGGCATATAATATGTGTTTTAGTGTATCGTGAAGCATGTTTTGTGGTTTGCATGTTATCTTCTTCTTGCTGAAGTGTGTACTTCAAAGTTCATTGGTGTTTTCATTAGCTTTGGTTGACCTGGTGTTTACACATCATGCAAAGGACAAGTATCAATTAAGGAAGCATGTGATTGATCCAAGATGTTATTTTGGGTCCTGCTTAAGTGTTGGTTTGGTCCACTGTCATTCTCATGCACCATGGGAATGTTGAGTTGTTGAACCAATTTGAATTTGTAAAATGAAGCGCATGTAGTTGACCTTGGAGAAAGTTTTTAAGGTCAAGAAGATGCTATAAATACAAGGAAAGATGTTAAGGATTGGAAGACATAAGTGTGAGAAGCAAGGTAGATGCAAGAGATCGTGTAAAAGAGAATTGAGGTAGCAAGAAATTCAATGTGTTAGACTCATGAAAGTAGTTAGCTGACAGTGTTTGCAATTCTCTGATTAAGGTTGCAGATGTGTGCAAGTTGTTGTGGTGGATCTTCTATTGCATTGATATAGTTCTCTTTGTGTAACATTCTTATTTCTATCTTTCTATATCTGTAGGAAGTGAGCCTCTTATTTAGACAGTGAGTCCTATCTTGGGAAATGAGCCCCTAGGTAGTGAGCCTCTTTGTAAATGGTTTTTCAATTGCTCTTATATTGTGAGTTAATCCTCACCATGGTTTTTCTGTTATTGGATTTTCCACGTAAATCTGGTGTTTCTTGTGTTAATATTGCTTTATGTTATTTTCACTTCATCCTCACACTTAATAACAGATTGAAGTGGGTGTGGAGTTAATAATTGTTTGAGATTTGTGAATATGATTGGCGATAACTAATTCACCCGCCCCTCTTAGTTGTCTTGTGCATTTCAAAAATTTGTAGATCTAGGTTGAAGACATTGAAGAGCAAGTTTGGAGAATGTTTCAAAGTTGTTACCTTGCATTGGGAGACTTCTACATGTTGCAATTTAGGGTTTTGGATCCTGAAATCAGTTGGAAAGGATAGAATAGACATTGAAGAGTAGATTCAAACCTTGAAATTCCAAAAATCCTAACTAGACTGATACGCTTGTTCTAGTGTATGAGTCCTAGTATAGGTCATTTTCTATATGTTTGCAGATTCATAATCTACAGTCCCAAAAACCTCTTCCTACCCAAAAACCTTTATCTTTGACTAAATTGCCCAGTCTAGCATATGAGTCCCAGTCAACATTCAAATCAGTGTTTTCAAAATTTTAGAGCTTCATCCAGGCTTCTTTAGGTTTCCAGGAGCACACCTGTGAGCACCCTTCAAAAATTGCACACACTCTAAACTCTCTTTCATGGTTTAGTTATATGCAAACTTGTTAAATGCTCCTATGAAATAATGCATAATGCCTCTCAAACAAGATAACAAAAAAAAAACTACTTAGAAGCATGAAAGAAACATATGCACACATATTCCATAGTGTATTGGTGTCACTTGTGAAAACTAACCCTTTCCTAATCCTTGACAAGCTCAATGATAAAATTCCTTGAAGATGGAGTGAAGTGGACAAAATCAGCTCTCAATTGAAGAGAGTAACTTTGCATGAAGATTATGGATGCTAAGATAAAGAATGACCTTCTATTTATAGAATATCAAGTTGAAAGAGTGCCCAAAAGAGAGCAATGTGGGATAAATATTTAGCCAATAAGAAGGAGCCACTTGTCACCTTGTGAGTGGATGGGGGATGTGCAAGTTTTGGTCAATGTGCCACTAAATGAGATTAGTTGGACTTTTCAAATTCAAAATTGGCTTGTTGGAGAAAGAAAAAGAGACTTAAATGCCAAGTGGAGGACATGTAAGAGGGGATTTAATGCCATGTTGGAAGGGACAAGTCAACTTGTTTGAAATTCAAACTTAATGGAATATTCTCCACATATGCCTTGTTGAGGGAAAATGAAGATTTTAATAAATGAGTTAATTGATTTATTTGTGCAAGTGGGAAAAGCTAGAGGATGTGATGGGTGATTAGATTAGATTAATTAGGATTAGATTAATTTAGTAGGAGATTAGGTGATTTTGACTTTTGACTTAGATTTTAGGATTAAAATAAATCAAAATTCAAAAGAAAATGATTTTAGATTTAATTAAATAAAGATTTGATTTATTTAATCAAAGAGGATGATGTTAGTGTTAAATAAAAATAAAGATGAATTTATTTAATTTAAATGGATGACTTTAGGAGATTAATTAAATAAACTTGATTTATTTAATTAAAGAGATAACTTAGGAGATGATTTATTTAATCAAAAGATGGAGTGTTAGGATTTGAAAAAATTGATCTATTTAATCAAATGAGGTAATGATTTAATTAAAGGATGAAATGTTAGATTTAATTAAATAAAGGTTATTCAATTAAAATGGTGAATTGAAATGAATGCATATTTTAAGTGTCTACAACATCTTTCATCTTTCATCTTGTTGTTATGTTTTACATGCTTTTCTAGGTCAATTAGTGAAAGATTGCATTGCATTGGGTTTAAGCATTACATTTTGCATTCCATTTGTCTTTCTAAGCCCTAGATTGGTGGTGAACCTCTCTTTAGTTTACAATCAGACCCTAAGACAACCCTATTGCAAGATCTCTCTCTCCTTTGCATGCCTTAGATTGAGATCTCTAGGGTTTTCCTTGAATGAGAGTGTAGAAGATTGTTATTTTATCTCCTAAGCATAGAAACAAACAAAATTCTACCTTTCACATGTATATATAAGATCTAAAATATTCTTAGCAATATACAAATCAAAACTTGGAAAAGGAACATGAGAAGAAGAATAAACAAGTAGAGTGACACAAATATACTCTTGGAAAAATCCAACCTCAAAATCATTGAACCAAAATATTTCTAGCAATAATAGCTATAATAAAATATCTAGCTTAATACATTAACATGGAGATTGACACCCTATTCTTCTAGAGAAAAATCTACAGCATAATTTTATAATAATATCTACTTTCTACCTCCATCTAAAGCCCTCAATTATAGACTCATTAAGTGCAAAAAACCCACCAAATGGCATTACCATGAGCCCAACATAAGATCTCAAAATAGCATGGTAATATCACTCATGAACCACACCCAATTTTGGACTCATTGGGCCTCTATCAAAAGATTCTTTACATCATGTCATAATATGTACTATAAGCAGGTAGAAATTTAAAACAATTTTGTAACTTATTATAATTATGCATACACATGCAACAAATTTTGCATAAATAACTTCCACATTTAATGATTCCATATGATACTCTTACAAATAATGATGAAATTATATATTCTTACAACTTACACATGTTACAAAGTATTTGACATTACCGAAAATGCTACCATACTGTATGATGTCCTCTTTCTCATATTAAGAGAAAATAATTAATAAATACAAATAAATAAACAATCAGATGTTAGGACTTGCAAGGTGTATGACACACTAAATATCAAAGAATAAAATGAACATCTAAAAATAGTTCAATTTTCTAAAAGTGAGAATAATTTTTAGATGTATGACTTTTCTTCTTATTAGTGAATGTTACCTTTGATATTCCCATGATCATTTTAACTATTTATAGAACACTATTATTTGTACACAATTTCAAATATTTAGAAACCAAACTCTTTATCGAAAGTTAAATTATATGTATTCAATGTACATTTACCTATTAAAATATTTATGTGAGATTTGCTCACACATTTAAAAGTCATAATCAAGTGAAACTAAGAGGTAATAATTAGGTTGCCCACATGCTTACCTCTTAGCTTGAATCTCATAGTGCCAAAATGTCATCAACGTGGCGATGTGGCCCACGTTTACATTTGTTTTTTCAACTCCAAGTTAACATCGTAGATTTTTTCAAATGACAACATTTGTACACCAGTCACAAAATTTTAGCCTCAAGTGAGAAAATATAAACTCCCAAAAATTTGTATTATAAACAGTTTAGGAAAGTGATTATTTGGTTCTACCCACAAAACGATAAACTAGTCAGCAAATAAAGCCCGTATTACTTAAATCCAAATTTCACTTAACCGGCAGTAATTTAAATGCGAGAAGGTCAGGCCCATTATCTAACTTAATAAATTGTGAGGAAGCATTCCTTTCGTTAATTCCTTAACAGATTTTTTCTCTATAAAAGGAAGTAAAATTGTGAGTGAAGCATTCCGATCTCTTCCACTAACACCAGGAAAATGGAATCCCATCTCCACCTTTAGGAGATAGAAGCTTTCTGCTACCAAGCCCATCGCTCTCAAAGTTGTTGTTTTGCTTAACATCCCGCAATATTATAGCTACACATGGCAGATAAAATCATCTGTTTGAGGATGTAATTGTTGAACTCATTTCTTCCTCCACAAAAGACATGGTTCTCCAGAAGAATTTTGATATTGCAAACATAGATGATCAAACCAAGCAAATGATGCTTGTTGTGTGGTCTTCACTGAAAACGTAGATGAGCAAACCAAGCAAATCAAATATGGGTTGAACAGAGTTCCCAAGTTGGTAGTGAACGAAGAAAACAGGGATTCGTGTGTGCCATTTCTGATGTTGGCAGCACAGAAAGTTTACTTGGATGCTTACAACCATTTTCATGATGCTATCTTGGAAGGGTATCATCCCTTTATCAAAGTCTATGGCACAAGACCCTGGGAATATGTCAGTACAAATTCTGAAGCTAACAAGATTTTTAACCAGGGCAGGGCCTGCCATACAGAAGAAGTCATGGCTTCTGTGGTTAAGATGTATGATGGGTTCAAGAGTGTTATGGGAGTGGTGGATGTAGGTGGAGGAGTGGGCTCTGCATTTTCTATTATAATTGCTCAACATTCACACATACAGGGCATTAACTTTGACTTGCCCCATATCATTGCAACTGCACCTCGCATACCTGGTGCACAACCTCGTCTCAATTTTCGCCGCATGAAAAAGTAATTAGTTTTGTCTTTTCTTGTGGATTTATAATTTTGGTGATTGGTGTGGACAGACTGGTACTTATTACAATACACTTTTCTTCATGATATTATGAGTTCATATTTAGTAGGTTTGATATAAGTATCTTTTATGATTTGATTGAACATATTTATCTACCATCTTTGTAATAGGTTTTCATCCTTTTATTCATATGTTACAACAAAATACTTCAATTTTTTATCATATGTATAAGTATCAAATAAAGTCACTTGAAGATAAGATTTTATAGATTCATTTCTCTTATAATTATCTTTCTAAATTTGTGTGTATTATATGAAACACGAATCATATATATGTGTATGTATATATGTATGTATGTATGTGTATGTGTATGTATATGTGTATGTGTATGTGTATGTATATGCATATATATGTATCTATGTATGTATGTATATATATGTGTGTGTGTGTATGATAAAAGAAAAATAACAAACTATCTTATATTTTTTTTATAAATTACAATATACTAAATTAGTGTTGTTTTGGTGAATTTTTTTCTATAAGTAGTAAAAAGAAGCATGTTATGATGAACAAAACACCATTGATCAATATGAACAGAGCATACACAAATTTGAACATACAACTGTTGGGTTCGATGAAGCCCAAATTGGCAAGATTCTCAAACAATTTCAATAAGGTTTCCTTTGTCTAATTTGGCAAGTTTCTCTCACATATTAAAAAAGGATGTCTTTTACAACTGGCTTCTTTTTGCTTGTATTCGCAAAATTAGAAGCTATCTGTTTTGATGGAGTTTTTCAATTATTGGAGTGGAGACTGTTTCATAAATAAGTTGTTGGTTGAATATGTAATCAATTGAGAATTGAGAATTAATAAGAGATAATCCTTGAGTGTGGACGTAGCCATTTATTAATGGTGAACCACGATAAATCTTGTGTTCTTGTTATGTGTTATTTTTAATCTTTTATTTTTTGTAATATCTTTTCATTTCTTTTGCAATTATATTCAACAATTGGTATCAGAGCTCAGTGGAGAAATTTTGGTGTTGGAAATCGGTGAAGAATTTCTACAGCCATGGAAGATGCAGACAAATGGAAGATTGAAAATTTTGCATTGGCTGGAAAAGCCAAAGGGAAAGGTTCTTTATCTGATGAAGATTGGGAGAAGTTGGACAAAAAGAAAGAGCTACAAGTTTCCTTTCACTGTCCAGTAATGTTTTATTTAATGTCTCAGCTGAGAAGACAACACAGGAGTTGTGGGACAAACTCTCTTCAATGTATGAGATGACATCGGCTTCGAATAAGGTATTCATTATGAAAAAGCTCTATAATTTGAAAATGCATGAAGGAGGGATTATGTTAAATCATTTAAATGAATTTAATGCATTAGTCACCTAGTTAATTTTTGTAGGCATTAATTTGGATGATGACATCAAAGCTATTTTATTACTATGTTCTTTACCAAATAGTTGGGAAGGTGTGGTGATGGCAGTGAACACTTCGGTGGCTGCCAAAGGAAAATTGAAATTTGATGATGTTGTAGCCACTCTTCTGAGCGAAGATATGAAGAGGAAAAATCAGAAACCCTCATCTGGTGAGGCACTAACCACTGTAAATACTGGTAATAGAGGTAGAAGTAAAGAAAGAGGTAAAAATAATAATAGAAGAAGGTCAAAATCTACACATAGATCGCAGTCAAGAGGAACGAATAGTGCCTATTGATTTTGTGGCAAACCGAACCACACAAAGAAAAATTGCTTGAATTATAAAAGGGCACAGGACAAAGTCAGAAACAATGAAGCAAACATTGCCACTGAAAAAGATGATGGTGTTTTGGTCTTGGTTGTTGGAGACATGACTACAAACTCTTGGGTACTTGATTCCGGGGCTTCTTTCCATGCTACTTCATGTAAACAAGCTTTTACAAATTTTAAAGAAGGTACTTTTGGTACAGTTTTTCTTAGTGACAATAAGGAATGTGAAATTTTTGGTAAGGGTGATATAATTTTGAATTTAAAAAATGGCAATCAATGGATTTTAAAGGATGTGAGATATGTTCCTTTGTTGAAAAGAAATTTAATTTTTGTAAGTTAGCTTATTTCTTCTGGGTGTAATGTTAAATTTTCTTTAGACAATTGGAAAGTAACCAAGGGAGTTATAGTGCTTGCAAAAGGCAAGAAGTTGGGTAATCTTTACATTTTAAAATGCCATGGTGAAGTGGGAGATGCCCTGACAGTTATGGACAACAATTATGAAATTTGGCATAAGAGGCTCGGTCACATGAGCAAGAAAGGGCTTGAAGTAATGCTTCAATGAGATCAACTTCTTAAGTTGAAATCAGTGGATTTGAAGTTATGCAATCCTGCCAATGATTTTCCTTATAACAGTGTATAGAGGAGTGTAGGCAATCAGGCAATTGAAGGTAATTTACATATAAATGAAGAAAATATGGAAAAATAGGGGAATTTACAGCCACAAATGGGTCCTCAATTACGGAGATCAACCCGGAAGAGAAAGCCACCAATGAAATTTGATGATTATGAGTTATTATTATCTGTTGATTATGATTATGAATTGTTGCTTTGTGGTGAGGTAGAGCCTGCAAGTTTTAAAAAAACTTGCAAAGATGCAAATTCAGTACAAATGACACATGGGATTTGGTTCCTCTTCTACCAAATTGGAAACCACTAAAAAAAAATGGTTCTATCATTTGAAAGAGGAATATGGAGGCCATCAATGTTACAGGGCTAGATTACTTGTGAAGGGTTTTGCTCAGGAAAAAGGCATTGATTTCAATGAGATATTTTCACCAGTTGTGAGAATGAACACCATTCAAGCAGTGTTAGGCTTGGTAGCTGTTTGTGATCTTGAAATTGAGAAATTAGATGTCAAAGAAGCTTTTCTTCATGGAGATATTGAAGAGGAATTATACATGGAGTAGCCTAAAGGTTTTGCAATGTTGGGTCAAGAACATTTATATTGCAAATTGAAGTGGAGTTTGTATTGACTCAAGCAAGCCCCCAGGAAGTGGTATCTCAAATTTGATAGCTTTATGACTCAACAACATTTCATTCGTTGTGAATCAGACCTGTGTGTTTATTACAAAAAGCTTCCTAATGGTGAGTTTGTTATTTGATTACTTTATGTTGGTGATATGTTGGTTGTTGGCAATAGTGTGAGGATAGTTTGTGAGTTCAAAAAACATTTATTTCACAGATTTTCCATGAAGGATTTAGGGACAGCAAAGAGGATTCTTGGGATGAATATAATCAAGGATAGAAATAAGAGAGAACTAAGATTATCTCAAGAAAGATATATTCTTAAAATTTTAGATAGATTCAATATGAAGAATGCCAAATCCGTTAGTACTCCTTTGGCTGATCATTTTCGATTATCCTCAGCTTTGTGTCCTAAAACAAAAGAGAAAAAATAACACATGAAGAGTGTTCCATATTCATCAATAGTTGGTAGTTTAATGTATGCCATGACTTGTACTCATCTGGATATTGCTCATGCAATGGGAGTTGTTAGCAGATTTCTGAGTAATCTGGGTAAACCACATTGGCAGGCAGTCCAGTGGATATTTAGGTATTTGAAAGGTACTTATGATCGTGTTTTATGTTTTGGTGGTAAGGACATTCACCTATGAGGTTATGTAGATTCAGATATGGCTAGAGATCTGGATAAATGACTTCCTACTACTGGTTATGTGTTCACTTTTTCTAGGGTATTGATCAGTTGGGTTTCTTGATTGCAACAGGTGGTTACACTTTTTTCTATGGATGTAGAATATATTGCTCTCTCTAAAGGAGCAAAAGAAATGACATGGTTGAAGCGGTTGTTAGGTGATTTATTGTTTAAGCAATCATTTTTTACTCTCTTTTGTGATAGCAATAGTGTTATTCACTTTTCCAAGAATTCAACCTTTCACAATTGGAGGAAGCATATAGAGCTATGAGATCATTTCATTTTCCATGCTATTAAAGAGGGTAAGTTGTAGGTGGAGAAAATTGACATGAAGTTGAATCCAGCTGATATGTTGACAAAGGTAGTACCCAGGGAGAAGTTCAAATTTTTTAGAACTTCTCTCGGACTTGTCCAACTCTGACAATAAACCTGTAGCAGAGGGATATCTCTAAGCAGCAATTTGGTCTTCAAGTGGGAGATTGTTGGGTTCGGTGAAGCCCAAATTGGCAAGATTCTCAAACAATTTCTATAAGGTTTCCTTTGTCTAATTTGGCAAGTTTCTCTCACATATTCAGAAAGGATGTCTTTTACAACTAGCTTCTTTTTGCTTGTATTCATAAAATCAAAAGCTATCCTTTTTGATTGATTTTTTTCAATTATTGGAGTGAAGACCATTTTATAAATAAGTTGTTGGCTGAATATGTAATCAATTGAGAATTGAGAATTAATAAGAGATAATCCTTGAGTGTGGACGTAGCCATTTATTAATGGTGAACCATGATAAATCTTGTGTTCTTGTTCTATGTTATTTTTAATCTTTTATTTTTCTACAATATCTTTCCATTTGCTTCTGCAATTATATTCAACAACAACAAATAAAAGCTATCAAAGTTTCTTGAGACAAAAATTTTTTTGAACAAAATAGGACATATATTAACCATCACAACTACTAATGGAACTTGCACTATCATACACAAGGGGCATTGAGGGGGGTGGAGGATGCATGTATTCTTTGATATAATTAAATAAGATGAAAATAGTTAAATGAAATAAATTCTTTGATGCAGTTTCCACCCAAATCCTATTTCATAAACTATCCTTTCAAGGGTATCCAATGAAGTACCATAGACAAGGTTATTTCATAGGATGGAAAGATTAGGAAAAGTCACAACAAAGGAGGAAAAATAAGAAGTAGAAAAGACACAACCATTTGCAATTAAGCCAACATCCAACCTGGTTGAATCAAAGAAAGAGATTGACAAATTAACAGTTGTATATATGTATTCACCAATAGCTTAACCATCTCTTTATATAGGAGAATATTTGTACCATTTTTGAGATAATGCCACCTTAGAGAACAAAGCATTGCTATTGTTTTCTAGTTAATCTCTACCAATTACATATTTTAAGGCCTCCTATACCAGTAGACAAGGAATGACAAATACATGTCCAATTTTCTCTAGCATAAGCATGGTAGTCACACCATTCTTAGAAGCACTTGGGAAGTGAAACCTTCTATAGATAACCCATTATGCATAATATAGCTCTTCTACAGTAGTAAGACATAAATGAAAAATAAGGAAAATTTATAAACCTCCAAAAGGATGCCATCACAAATGATATTATTTCAAGGCATGTAAATCATATAACAAATCTCCTCAAACTAGGAAAGGTGCCACCAAATTAAACAAAAATGTTAAAACAACAAGCGAAGAGGAGGCATTTAGATTTATTTACACACATAATGATCCCATAATAGACAATTGTTCACCAACACTACCTCACACAAAAATGGAATACATCAACCTGCACATCATCAAAGCATATGTTAATATTAAAAGATTTATCATGAATGTGATTAGACAATAAATATATTTTTTCCTGGCAACATGTGTGACAAAGTCAAGTGATGACCCTAGGAAAAGACTCCTCTCTAACATCAACATCGTCAATATACTTCAAGAATGTCAGAATACCAAATAAGAAGACTCTGGAAGGGAATTAAGATGAACAGTGAACATGAGTTGAATACACAAAATTAGGGGTCAGCTCAAAAAGTAATTTTTAATGTACACCACCACCAAAATTTACTTTTGAACTACTATAATGTCCCAAAAGATCACACTGAAGGAGAATTGCCATGAATAATGTACTTGGAACCTACGTCATAAAGTAAAGGTCATCAAGATTGATCTCTTTTTCAATATTTTGTAAATCACATTTCAAAGAAAAGGTCATCAAGAGTGATCCTTTCTTCAATTTTCAGTAAATCTTATTTCAAAGTAAAGGTCATCAAGAGTGATCTTTTTTTTCAATTACATCTTCAAGGAGATAAATATCCCTATCAATTGTCCTATTTTCCAAGTTGTAGTTATTTTGGGAAAACATTAAACTACTTTAGATGAGTCCACATCTAATATCAAAAATTTGCTTAAAATTCACAATGAAGAAAGAGGTGATCAATAGTTTCAACTTCCTTCCTACAAAGAGGGCATGCCCTATCTTGGTGAGAACTTAATTTTGGATTGCTAGCCATGAAAAGGAGTTATCCTTAAGAAAACATTATTTATTCCAACAAATAATATTCACATATTAAATATTGGATAAAATGATTTATTTTCAAAAAATTATAAAAAATGTATTATTTAGTAATAGCAATGTACTATGTTAAAATGTCTCTCAATAATTTATATATATATATATATATATATATATATATATATATAATCTAATGAAAACTAACCAAAAATAATAAAAATTATAATTTTAAATGAAAAATTATAAATTTGATCTACGTACAAAACATCACATATCATTAATCTATACGATTCTTAAATTTATGGTAGTATATTTATATACTTGATAAAATGATCTAAATGTTGAAAAAAAAACTTGATTTTGGTAGTGCAATAATCCTAAATGGTGGGATAGCCTATTGTCATTTCACTCTTTAATAAGAATTAAATCCCAAGAGGAGTTTAAAAATTTAACATTAAGAGAACATAGAAAAAAAAATGAAGGGTGTTTTTTTTACGATTACATGAACACAACTATTGTGGGATAATTCCAAAAATTGAATCTCTTAAAGGGTTCTAATTTTATACAATATCTTATTATTAAATTTGAAATACTTTTTGCTCAAGTTATTGGTCAATCCTAGTAGGGAGGGGAAGGAAAAAGTCCAATTTGAAATTTTAATTTAAAAGTGTAGGGTTCAATTCTACATCCTAATTTTAATCCAAACATGGGGAACAATACATATGAGATTTTTGGGATGCAAGAAGTTGGATTCAATCAAGGATCATGCATTATTATAATTTTTTATACATAATAATACTATAAAGATTGTAATGAACCTCATACTTGTGATTATATTTAAATCATTATTTAAATGTAATAATTAATTAGTTGGTGATGTTTAAATCATGACATTGTTATTGTACCGAACATGTTTGAAACTCCTATTGATCCACTATGATCATGGCTATTGTAATCTTGGTTATAGATTCTACTCATGAGTTTCAAGCCTCACATTGAAGCTGGTGACATTCATGCTAGTTGCCTTGTGCTCCAAACCCTCATTAGCTTAGTGGTCTTATAGTCTTTATTCCCCTTCTAGTCTACTAAGCTCATGTGTTTAGGCTATTCACATGAATGTAATGCATTCATGTCCTAGATGAAGTCCATCATTTTTTACCTCACTTAGCTTAAGTCGGACTAAAAAATCTTATGTTATCAATAAAAGATATAATTATAAATATAATTAATTAGTTTATTAAATATTGGTGAATTAAATTGATAAGAAATTAATTCTAATTTATTAGTTTAAGTGAAAATAATTTAATTAAAATTAAAAATAATATACTTTTAGTATAATTTAATTAGATTTCACTAATTAATTAATTCATTGGATCTAATATTAATTATAAATGGTATTAATTAATATTATTCAATGTAGAAATGTATTGAGTTTTTTAATAAAATGGGATATTCAATTTGAAGATTTTTTCTTATTAAGGTAGCTATATCTATACAATAAGTTTAATAAGTTTACTATGGGGACTCGTCATAGTTTTTTACTTTCATACAATATTAGTAATTTAATTTTATGTGAGTGGAAAATAATTAGGAGGGAATGAGTTAAAAAAATTAAATTAAATTTTAAAATCACAAGGTTCAACTTTACATCATGGTTTTGATTTGAGATAGAAAACAACAAATTAAATAGCTTAATTTTTAAATTTTATTTTAGTGCATAAGGTAAAATTTGCATCATGATTTCAATATGAGATGGAGAATAAGAAATTTTTAGGTTCGTGAGATGTAGAAAGTTACAACTAGTGAGTGTTCACTTAATTTTTCAACCTTTATAGAAAAATATAATACTTTTGTACACTAGTCATTACATACATAATTTATACTTTTGAACAACACATTTAGAAAATAGAAAAAAATATATGCTAACATTCAATCAAGTATATTTACATTAATAATAACCCTTACTAATTCATATCCAAATATATTTTGTCAATATATTCTTACAACTTAACATCATTTCAAGAGAAAATGACACTTTAGAATGATTTCTTGATATTTAGATAAAAGTATTACTTAGGACAAAAGATACTTCTAAAACTATTTAAAGTAAAATTTAGCATTATGATATCTTAGGTATGTTCTAAGACTTTGATACTTCTATAAGTACCTGGAGGAAAGGTAATTTCATAATATTGTAGCTCTTAAATCCTGCTTTAAGAAACAATTGACTAAATTCTTCCTCACTTCTCTCCTTTCCATTTGTAGTATAGATCATCATAGTTATGTCAAACAATAATCCTAATCGATTCAAACTTCCTTGCGAACCATCAATTAGTGCATCAACGATTAGAACCTTCCCATCTTTGGGTGTTGCTTCATAACTCTTCTTCAAAATTTCTATACAGTGGTCATCATCCCAATCATGTAAAATCCACTGCAACAATTATAATAATAACCATTGAGAAAGCATAGTATTGATAAAAAAAAAAAATAGAAAACATAGAATACTATAACAATTATAATAAGAACCTCTAAAAAAATATTGTATTTATGTAGTAAACAAAGAAAAGTCGTAGAAGACTAAAGTGAGTTGTTTATTAATATAAAAGATTTTACCTTCATGAAAATTATATCTCCACAAGGAATTTGGTCAAACATGTTTCCACCAATATGCTCCACTCCTACAAATAAAAAATATAAAAATAAAAATCATACATTTAAGGAAAAAAGTATACTTATCCAATTATTTATATAACTATATAATTTTAAAAAAACAGTTTTTTTATTAATAGATTTTATTTTATTTTGAATATGTAATTTTAATTAAACATTTTATTTATCATTATCATTCAACTCCTTAAAATCTTTTAATAAATTATATTTAAAAATTATAATCATACCAACAAACTTAATAATATAAAATATTTTGTTATATCTTATATACAAAAATATATATGAATACATTATATTAAAATATTTGGTAATTAAGATCTGAATTTAAACTTTGAAATATACTAATGTATGTAACTATCATTAAACCACTATTTCAATAAATTAAAAATAATAATAATAATAATAATAATATACTACGATTCTCTAATAGGATTGTATTAAAATAGACTTTTCCTCTTCTTTTAAATAACTGAAATAAGAAACCCTTCCAAAAAATCTTTGCCTTCAAATAAATAGTCTTTAGGGTATTTATTTTAATAATTAACAGGCTGTCCACACTAATTACCAGCACTATAAATCAACTAGAAAAGACAAAATTTGTTACTTTTTCATGCAGTGAAAATTAAGACGTGGTTGCTCACCAGGTATGGGAGGTGCAGTTGCAATGACATGGGGTAAGTCAAAGTTAATGCCCTGTATGTGTGAATGTTGAGAAAGTATAACAGACAATGCAGACCCCACTCCCCCAGCTACATCCACCACACTCCTAACACTCTTGAACCCATCATACATCTTCACCACAGAAGCCATGACATCTTTTGTATGGCAGGCCATGGCCTGGTTAAAAAGATTGTTGGCTTCAGCATTTGTACTCACATATTCCCAGGGGCTTCTGCCATACACTTTGACAAAGGGATGACACCCTTCCAAGACAGCATCATGCAAATGGTGGTGAGCATCCAAGTAAACTTTCTCTGCTGCCAACATCAGAAATGGCACACAAGAATCCCTGTTTTCTTCCTCCACCAGCAAGTTGGAAACGCTGTTCAACCCATATTTTATTTGCTTGGTTTGCTCATCCATGTCTTCAGTGAAGACCCCACATGAAGCCAGCAATCTCAAAATCCTAAACAAGTATTCCTTCTGGGGAACCTTATTTTTTGTGGAGGCAGAAATGTGTTGAGCAATTTCATCAACACAGAGAGGATTCTCTCCTCCATGTGTAGCTATAATTTGTGGGATGTTAAGCAAGACAGCAGCTTTGAGAGCCATGGGCTTGGCTGCAGAAAGCATCATCTCATAAAGGTGGATGTGGGCTTCCATTTTTGTGGTGCATGAAATTGGAATGATTCACTCACAATTTTTCTTCCTTTTGTAGAGAAAATATCTGTTAAGGGACCAATGACTGGAATGCTTCGTCAGTCGTCACACGTGATGTAAGTGAGGTCATGTGCCCGAGAAATTTTCTCGGATTTACAGTAGCATACGTCAAATTTGTCCTTCAATTTATCGTTTTTATTTAGATCTAAGTAATTACCTTCTTAAACTGTTCATGATACAAATTTTGGGAGCATATATTCTCTCTCTCGATGCTAAAATTTCGTCACTGTCCATTTGGTGACTACTTATCTTTTCGCAGGGCACTATTTTACCGTTTTGTCGGTAGATCTAAATAATCACTTTCTTAAAGCGTTAATAATACAATTCGCAGGACATTATGTTTTCTCTCTTCACGCTAAAATTCCGCGATTGACTGTTGTAATTTGAAAATATGTACGATGTGATGACAAAACAAATCAGAGAAAAAGGGAAAACGTCAGCCATCCATCTTCTCAGTGGGGTTTGTGTACCCAGATTTTAGGGCGCACATGGCCGTATTGACGCAACTTTGGGAGCCATGGGTTTGGCAGCAATCTCATAAAGCTGGAGATGGGCTTCCATTTTTTTCGTGTGAGTGGAAGAGATCAACAGTTTTGCTCATATATTAAAAAACTCCGTGAAGGGATCAATGAGAGAAATGCTTCCTCACAATTCACGTGACATCATGGGCCCGATTTTTTAGGATGTAGAGTAATAAACGTTTAATTTGATTACTAATTTATCGTTTTCCATTTAGATCTTAGCAATCCCCTTCTTAAACTGTTCATGACAGACATTTGCGAAACTTATATTTTGATTACTAATTGTTAAATTTGTTTGTCTCTATTTAAATATTAATGAGTTTAATTTGATATATGAGTAACAATCTTTACAATATTAACTTTTCATATGGTTTAATTTCAAGCATTTGGGGTTCAATTGCAAACAATTCAAGTTCAATTTGATATGTAAAGTTCATGTGTAATGTGGGAGAATGTCTACATAGAATATTGATAAAAAATAATTATGGAATTTGCTATCTTAATACGTTAATATGTCAAGGTAGTGTCTAGTGACACTATTAGGGAAATTTCTAACTCTATAAATGATCATGTTCTCCTATGTCAACCTCCATTAGTAACCCTAATTAAAATTATGGAAACAAATATAAAAGGAAATATTCACTAACAAGAAGAAGACCCATATATGCCAATATTGTTCTTTTTCTCTTTATAATTTTGTAATATTCTCTAGATGTTATTTTTATTCTCTTATATGTCTAGAATAAGTGCACATTAAAAATATTTATAATTCTATTGGAATAAAGTGTGGCATATACCTTGCAAGCCCTAACATCATATTGCTTTTTTATTTGTTTATATTAATTTTTTTTCCTTATATGGAAAAGAGAAAATCACACATCATGGTAGCACTTTTGGCCATGTCAAATACTTTTTAACATGTGAAGGAGTTGTAAGAGCATATAATGTCATAATTATTTATAAGAGTATCTTATGCAATTATAATATGTGGAATTTATTTATGTAAAATTCTATAATGCATCTATGATCATCATTATAAAAAGTTAAAAAGTGAACTATGTGTTTTTACCCACTTATGACACATGTGATGACATTCAATAAAACATCTTTAATAGAGGAAATGAGTCCAAAATAGGGTGTGCCTCATGAGATATATTACTATGATATTTTGGGACCTTGCTTGCGCCCATGTTAATGCCTTTTGTTGTGTTTTGTTGAGACTTCTTGATTCTTTATATTGAGGTCTTGAGATGCCAGTAGAGAGGAGATATTATTACAAAAAAAAATTGAATCTTCTCCATACTCAAAGTCAAGTTTAAATATCCATGTTAATGCTTTAAGCTTGATATTGTATTCTAACTAATATTACTAGAAATATATTGGTTCAATACTTTTGAGGTTGGGTTTTTCCTAGAGTATATTTGTTTCACTCTACTTGTTTATTATTCTTCTTTCACTTTTTTTCTAGGTGTTGTTTATTATGTTGCTAAAATTATTTTACATATTGTTTGTACATACATTTCGTCTTAGGGTCAATGTAGAAATATCTATGTAATGTTTCTAATTGACGAGCATAGATTCATTTACACTTCTATCAATATTGTTTTAGATTATAAACTATATGGTATAGTAATGTGTGCATATCATTTTATTTTCATTTGGTATCAAATCCATGCTTTTAAAATTAAGAGGGTCTATCTTTGACTTGTGATCCTTTTTCTTCTTTAAGATTTTTTTTGTAGTTGATCATGTGTTATGTGAAGAAACTAATGTCAAGCACTTATATAATGGAGAGAGTGGAGGATCTTGAGGTCATTCATATGGCTTTATTATGTATAATTTTGACCTGGATATTTTTTTATTTTGATAAACAAGATTAAATTATTGTAGTAAATTTTGAACACACCTAGATATTGAGAGGGGGGGCTAAATCAATCTTATCAAAACATGAATCCTTCAATAGACTCAAACTTATTTATTAGATTAGAAACTCTCAACATATTAGAAGTAAGGAATGGTATAGAAATTTAGTTCCTTAACAAGGAAAAGAACCCTCAACAATGAAAGATACAACAATTCAACCCATAACTAGATCAATAGAAATGAGAACTTAAAAAAGGAACACACATCCACAAGATAACACTAGATTTATGTGCAAAACCCAATGAGGGAAAAATGATAGTGAGAGTTAACTCGCAATATATGAACTTCACTGCTTACAAAATTTACAACAATGCTTAGTGCTAGAAGACTTGAAAACTAAGGTGTACAACCTTAGGGAAAGATACAAGGGACCTACAAAATTGAGTGCGTAAATCTAGAGAAAGATACAAGGACCTAATGAGACTCACTATCTCAGAGAAGGATATGTAAGAAGTTTTTAGAAATTATAACATGTGTCAACAATACACTTTGTTGACTAACGTGTTAAAGCACATCTGTACTATCTTCCACACACTTTTGCAGTACTACATGATCTTCAATACATTCTACTCTCATTCAGTTTGCAACTAATTTTATCTTCCATTTATATCCACTGCAAGATCACAAAACCTTAATTAGGTCGAGCAAGAAGAAGATAAACAATAATCTAAACAAGTCAACCATAAAAAATATAGTGCAGTCCTAGCCAGGAGATAGAGAGGACCAAAAAAAATTATTATATATTCCAATGTGATCCAAAATACCTCACATGTTGGTGCACATTAACTCAAGTCAGTAACAAGGAAATATGTAAATTAAATGTCTAGCACAATACCAGTTGGCCCAAAAACATACTTCTAATTGAACTCACTCAATGCAATTATATCAAGCTAGGACCAAAATACATCTTAAAAAAACTTCACATGTTAGCTCAAACCCTCAAGCACACAACACAAGCAAGATAACAAGCCTGGTCGACCAGATATCCACAAATTACCCAAAAGACCAACTCAAACACAATGAAACACTAAAGGAAATCAGCTACATATATTCAAATCACAAAGAGATATTCCTTGAACATCCAAAAACACTTCCATACACTTATGGAATACTAGCATGCCACCAACAGCTACCACAAACCAAATAGGAGTAGAACACTTCATCCTAAAAGCATAAAATATACAACCATGAGATAAAACATTAATAGAACAATGTGTAAACCAGTTCAACACATGAAATTTGTACTAAGACACTAAAAAAATATTGAGAGCACATCCACCAAACCACATGAGTAAAAAATATATGTACAAATCCAAATGCAATCTCTCACAAATGGAGAAAAGGAGAAAAATAAGTGGGATAAAATTCCTCCCCAAAATAGAGGTGAGATATAAAATGCTCTAAATGATGAATTAGAGTGATAAAACCCCATGTGAGGAAAAAGAACCCACATAAGATAGAAAGAGAGATACCATGCATCCTCCCTCAATGGTGATTCTCCTGCAATGGTAGAAGTGTGACATTGAATGCTCAAGATGATCCAATCTTATCGAACAATATTCCCCTCATAGGAAGAAATAAAACAAGGGTGATATGCAAGATATCTTCCTATTCCTAAAAGGAAGATGTAGCAAGAAGAATGATATGTGATGTCTATGAACTATTGAATAGGCACTAATTATCATCCAAATGAAACCCATCCTAGATAAACCAAAAATTTTGATGCATCTTGACGAATACTTAAGGAATGCTATGGGAATAAGCTTAGCATTGTCTTGTCCTAAGGAAAAGGAATATATAATGGAGTAGAACCAAAAGAATGTAAAATTTTAATTAGGTTGATAAAATAAAAATTGAGTTGAAGTGAGAACAAGACATGTTTAAATAGATCCAAGTTACATGAATCCTAGCAAAAATATGCTATATTAAATGATGATTTCATATTTTTGTGTCATTGAAAAGATTACAACCAAAGTAGTCATATGATATTGCTTTTCAAATAGAGGTGGATTAATTAAAGATCACCCTAGAAGGCCATAGAAAATATGTTCAAAAGGAAACTGATCATGAAAAAATCATAATTATAAAGGCCACCAAATTATATAGACTAAGATGACAAATCTTGCAATTTTATCATCCTCATAAAAATGGAATTTTTAACAAATGATAAGCTAATTAAACAATTATTGCAAGACTTACATGTATCAAGAAACATAATTGGGGTTGGTTTTTGGTAAAGAAGCTATATATTTCCTACTATGCTAGGATCATGTCAAATGCTACAAATCTCAAATTTTCCATAAGGGTAAAAGCACAAAGCTATGTCACACTTTTTAAAGGAAACAACCAACACTGATCCAACTTTTAAGCTTGAATCACTAAAAAGTGACATATATGTTTTGAATTTTGAAATGATCTAAAATAATAATATATTTCTTTTTTATTATATTTTATGCTTTTATTTAAAAAATAAAAATAAAAAATTATTTGAATACAGTTTTTTATAAATTGACACTATAATTTAGTTGCTAAAAAATTGTTGACAAATGAAGTCACATGAGACGACAACCTTTATATAGTAATTTTTTTTCTCCTTCATTTTTTTGTGTGTTTATGGCTTGAAACTTTAGTGCATGTATATATTTGTTTCAAATTTTGATAAATATATATATTTTAATAAATATTGAAATGTCTGTGTATTAAAACATAGTTGTTTCCATTTGACGTCAACTTTCATATTATCTATTTATCTAAAATGGAAAAAAAAAATACCCTCTTGATATATATTCTTTTATCTAGTGCATCATACATTTTTCATATTTTTTTAATAATTTCAGAAAATCTTTTTTTTTTTTGTAAACTAGCCTTAAAGTGGTGCTACATATGCATTTAGCCAATAATTTTAGTTGGAAAATTTTTGTATATATCTAATATAGCTAGAATGAATCTTACAAGATCATATGTTTGACATAAATATATTTTTAGTTAAAAATACTTAAATTAACTTGTGCTAATAAGTTGGTTTAAAGTGTAACACAACTTTGTACTTTTACCCATTAGTTTTATTGCTTCAACTCAAGCCTTGAATAAATATGTCAAGATACTATTGATGGTACCCTAATCTTCTTATTTTTTAAGATATCCTAGGCTCAACCATTAGTTAAAAAGCCCTAAATTTTGAAAGATGAGGGTCTCTTGATAGATTTTATTGATAACCATATGATAGATATATGATTAAGGACTATGAGATACTAGTTATAAAAAGGACCATGCTTAATTCTAACACCCAATCCACCACCCTAGATCATTCCATATAACAAATATGAGGGCATATTATCAAATTGCTAAAAATTGGGATTCCATCTCCATTTATAAATGGAAATAAGGTCTTAGGAGAAGAATATCAAGTATGTTTATGCTTGTAATAAAGTAGGTATACTACAAACTAGTCATTGGATGAGATCAAATTCCAAGCGTTGTAGAGATTGAAACCATCATTTACCTTTTAAACGAATTAGAATTTTAGGTAAATACCATAGTAAAAAGGTTGAAAAGTATATCCCACAAGGATATTATTTATTTATAGAAGGATTTTTAAGCTTTAAATAAAATAGATTTCCTTCTAACACTGAGTGGGCACTCCTCTGGGTTGATATATAAAGGATGTAGGAAGAAATTATTGAATTCTTTTGAAATTTATATATATTTTTAAATTTTGAGTACTTGAATAATATGGCTCCTAGATTCATCATTGTGAGAAACCTAATCCCTTAAGATGGTACCATGAAATAGACAACTCTTCTCTTTGTTTTCCCTTTTAGTTCATGACATTTTTATTATAATACTGTATTATTTTTTGTGATTTGTATCAAAGTTTATTCATATTATTTCAATAGACTTTTTCTAGTTTTCTCCCCTCCATGATTTATAAATTTAGTTTTATTTCAAATTTTCACAAGGTTCATTTGTTTCAAATAATAATAGTTATAAATTTTGTCATTCAATAAACTTTTAGATCTATATATCACACATATTTTTAAGAATTGTCCAAATTAAAGATTTCAAAGGTTGTGCCATTACTTGAAATTGCTAGCTAAGTCTTTTGTGGGTCCCAAATCATGTGAAATGTAAGGAATAGTTGAAAAAGTAAAGTAACAACATCAATTCAATGAGAAATCTAATTGATAACATCTTTCAACTTATAAAATTTGTCAATAAAACAAGTTTATAATATTTTGTTGTTGGTAAAAGAAAGAAAAGTTAACATTCATGGTGGACCTCAGTATCTTATGAAAAGGTTCATAAAAGAAGTGAGTTCTATCACTTAAGCTATATTCCATTAATAGATAGAATTTTAAGGTGGTTATTTATTCATATCCTAGATGTTGCACCATTGGTTATGGTGAGTTAAATTTCTAGAGGTGAGACCCTTTCATATAATTAATCAAATGAGATGAGATGAAACATAACTATTAATAATTCCTTAAATAAATGGTTCATTTGACATATGAGAATTGTCAATGTACAATAGGCTCTATAATATTATGCTATTGGGTTTATAATCCAAATCAAATTTCCATTCAAACCCATCATAGACATGAAGGTTTATGCTTCTAGTGCCACATGGAACCATGATGCTCTTCATAGGGAACATGTCAATCTAATAATTTTCCTTATAATTTCATTGGCTAGAAATCAACATGAAATCAACATTTCAACAATATCAGGGTCTACATGCAATAAGTAAGGAGGCACCCAAAACATGATACTAAGTACAAGTTTCAATAAGATTATGTCCATAGTCTAAAAAGGAACCATTATTTCTATAGATATGGAATTTATTTCTTTAGATACTAAAAATATGTAGTGGGCCATTTCATGTCTTAAAATATGGTTTCTCATGAAGTTCACATGACCATAAGAATGGTGTCCGTTTTTCTTTTAATTTGACAAGGAATTTCATCTACCAAGACTATTTCATATTATACCAACCTATAGAACATGTGGATATAATGGAATATATCCATGCCCGACTTGTTGCTTTGCTAATACCATATCATGATTGATATTTACCTAATTTATATCATTTTTTTACCAATGGAATTGATCATAGTAATTAGATATTTTACGAAAAATGGTTGCCATTTTCTATTGAAAAAAATTCCTTCTCCATTTCATAGATTTCATATCATTATTGAGTGGTCTTAGAGAAGAAAGGAATTCAATATTCATACCTTTAAAGTAGTAAATTATATTTTTCTAATTCAATCCAATGAAATATTTGGGACTAATCTAATGGACCATTTAACTTTCTAGTAAGAGGAAATTGATATATTTATATAGGGTAAAATTAGAAAGTTGTCAAACTTTTATAAACAAAACAAGCAACATTGGTCCAACTCCTTTACCTACATCACCCAAAACTGACATATCTATTTTGAATATTGAGAAAACATGAACTAATGAAATATAAGTATTCTTAGTGTATTTTATATTTTTTATAGATAAGTAATAGTAATAAATCATTTGAATTGTTTTAGAAAATTGAAATTATAATTTAATTGTTGATAAAATGGTGAAAAATAAATTTAAATTGGATGTCACTCTTTGTATAGCATTTTTTTCCATATTTATATCTTGAAATATTATTGCATCAATTTAATTTTTCTTCATTTTGATAAAAAATATTCAATAAATTTTAAAATTTGCTTGTATACAAAATGCAACTATTTCCATGGGAAATCATCTTTTTTCTTAACTATTTCTTCAAAAATATAAAAAAACTATATCATCTAGACATAAATATTTTTTCTACTACATATTTTTCTCAAATTTTTATTAAAATTTAATATTTTATCTTGAGAAGTTAATCAATCATGGTTAAATGTTGTTGATGACCTAGTTTTAATAATGTGTGTGTGTGTGAAATGATTAAACTATTAATAAAATTTTATTTATGAAAACTACAATTATAGATCTACAAAAGGATATTTTTATGTCTTTGGGAAAATATTATTTGCATGAGTAGGAATTCTTGAAATATCAAGTTTATTTGAATAATTTTATTTATTTGATAAATTAGCCCCAATATAGTGCTATATACATATTTGGTGTAAATTGCTAGTTGAAGTAGTTGTGTTCCATATCTAACTTAGGTAGATTAAATCTAGCTAGACTATATGTTTGAAAAAAATAATAGTTAGAAAGACTTAAATTCACTTGTGTTGATAACTTGGCCAAATGTGTAATTTAGCTTTGTACTTTTACCCTATATCTATATTTATCTCTCTCTCTCTATATATATAATAGGTTGTGCCTATTGGTGTGTTATTCTCTAATGTTTTTTATTAGATAAGGAGGGAAGGGCCCTGATTCTGTACAAATCAAATAAAAGGGCTAAAAAACCCAACAAAATAGACTAGCCAAACACAACAACAATTCAAAAATAGAAGAGTAAGAAAAAAAATTACAAATAGACAAGTAGCAAAATGAGAGCCACCAATACAAGGATAATGAGAAATAGAAAACCAAGGAGAAACAAATCAAGCACTAGAGATAAGACCCATCAAAAATGTTCCAAGGGCTTGTTAAAAGAAATAGAGACCTTCTTAGAATTATTCTTACATTGCACCACTATCCAAGAAGAATCAGAAACAAGATTAGGAACATTTAGACTAGAAAGGGAAGAATCCCCTTTAGAGTAACTAACAAGTGGAACAAAAGTTACTTTAGGTGAAGCATCTAGAACCAAGCTCAAAGTTGCAGGGTTTGAAGTTAAGAAAACCTTTTCCAGAAAGGGGGCAATATGGGCCTTAGGGGAAGAAACACACAACAGTAGGATTAGTATTGTCCATAAACAGTACAGTAAAAGCCTCAAGAAAAGCATCACCATCAACAATAGGATTATTCGTTTGTGCAAGAGGAGAAGGAGGCTTGGAATCCTCGCAATCAAAAGAAGAGTTTGCATCAAGTTACACTGTTAAATCTTCCTGGAGAGCATTCTTCCACCAAGTGGAGGATGAAATAGGATGAGAACCAAATGGATCAAATATTGTGCTATCTAAGTTGGCCATGAGAGAGTAATGATCTAGCATATGGGAAGCCAGTCGATATCTCTCATTGTCACACACACTTATAGTAGTGTTTATTAGTATTATAGCATTCTTTGTGCTTATTAAAAGACTATTCTCCAATGTTGTTATTTGTTATTTAATTAGTTTTTCATCACATCCTTAGCTTAATTTTATATATTTCTATAGTTTCTAATCTTAAAACCGTACATTTTTATTCGCTTTCCTATTTATTTATAACTATGGTTATGGATAAAATGAGTTTTGTGTATTTTTTATCTTAATCCTTTCATTGTAAAATTTCTTTATAGTTTAGTTATATTTCAAAGTAATTTATCTTATTTTTCACGTATAGATTAATATGTCTATCAAAAATAAAAATAAGTGAAAAATTTAAAGATCTTAGGGGTTATCTTGTAAACCATATCCTACATTTGAAATATTTCCCATGTTGATATATGAGTGTATGAAAGTGCAAACTTAATTATCAATAGTTTATTTAGGAATAATTTGTAATCTATATTCTACAAGAATCTTGACATTAACTATCATATATATTCACTAAGATGGTGGATCATAATGGTTGTGGTTATGGTTGACTCTACAATAACCTAATAAAATTTCCTAATTATATGTGCTATGATTGAGGAGTAGAGAATACTATATGATAGATGGGATGTACATGAGTTGGTCAATCCATGGTTTAGTGCTATCCTTGGGGATTTAAGTTGTCAAGGGTTATGGCACATAAGATGCCTTTATAGTAATGTATACTATTCCATGGGCTAAATAATAATGACAATTTGATGTCCATTTGAATTCATTGATATAATTTTATTCTCAAAAGATGCTCTCTAATGCATTTATATAAGGATATTTACATGATAACACGGTTTCTTCACTCATTAAATTGATCAACCATTTATGTTTTTATGTTATATTTTTAGCATATGAGGTGGTGGTTTTAGGTGAGACTATTTTCTAGGTACACAAGTGCTTTTGGATTGCTATTAGAGTGGAGATATTTTAAACATGTTAGATGTATCTCAATATTTAAGATTGATGCCTATTTTTCATATTTCTAATGTGGATTTTTTCCTCTATATATATCATGTGTTTACATGGTTTAATTATTTACGCAATCACTTAAATAATCTTATGCTAATCCTCTTTTTAAAGAAACAAATTTTAGAGTTACATACACTTATAGAAGATTTCACTCTAATATTTTGCTTATAGTAGAAGCTCTAGGTTAAAAAAATACAACATAAAACCACATAACTAACCTCAAGATCCTCCACTCTCTTCATTCTACAAGTTCTTGACATGGCTTTGTTCCCATGACATGTAATCAACTATAAAAAAATTGCTTGAACAAGAAAAAGGATCACAAGCCCAAGATAAATCCGCTCACAACTAAAACCATGGATTTGATACCAAATGAAGATAATCTTTATTCAAGTATAGGTGAATCTATTCCAATAAATTAGAATCATAAAATAGATAATTTCTACATTGACCGTAAGAGGAAAGGCATGTACATATAAGATCCAAATTATTTTTCACAATATAAATATCAATGCCTATAAAAAAATGATAGAAGAAGAATAAAAAAGTAGAGTGAATAAATATACTATAGGATAAAACCAACCTCAAAATCATTTAGCCAGTATATTTCTAGCAATAATAGTCACAATACACTATTGAGTTTAAAGCATTAATATGAAGATTGACACCCTACTCTAGAGAAAATTCAACAACATAAATTTCTAATAACTCCTCTCTACTTCCATATCAAGCACTCAAAATATATATTGAAGAAGTCCCCAAAAGCATGAAAAGGCATTACCATAGGCCCAACACAAGGTACAAAAACATCATAGTAATATATCTCATGAATCACACCCTATTTTGGACTCATTGCCTCTACTAAAAGATTCTCTATGGCATGTCATAACATCTATCATAAATGGATCAAAATTTATAGTCCACTTTGTAACAACTTATAATCATGTTCATGCATGCATTATAGAATTTGGCAAAAATAACCTCCACATCTTAATATAATTTCATATGATACACGTACAAATAATTATGACATCAGATGCTCCTACAACTCCTTACACATGTTAAAAAGTATTTGACATGGCAAAAAATGCTACCTCAATGTGCAATATACTCATTCCCATATGAGAAAAGCAATTAATTAATAGAAATAAGTAAACAATCCAATGTTAGGACTTGCAAGGTGTATCAAACACCTAATTCCACTAGCATTTAAAGACATTTATCAAGAAATTATTTTTATCTAGAGATATACGAGAATAAAAAGAACATCTAGAGAATATTTCAATTTTTGAAGGATGAAAGAATAATATTTGCACATGTAGGTCTTCTTCTTGTGAGTGAATGTTGTCTTTGATATTCTTTTTCATCATTTTAATTAAGGTTGCTAATGAGGGTTGACATAGAAGAAAATAATCATCTACATAGTTATAAATCTCCCTAATAGTGTCACTAGAGACCACCATGACATATTAAGCTAGTAATATAACAAATATTAAAATTATTTTTATGAATATTCTTGGTAGATATTCACACATCACACATGAATTTTACACATTAAATTGAATTTGAAATGTTAGAGATTGACCCCAATGCTTGAAACTAAACCATATAAAATGTTAAGATTATAAAAATTATGGCATGTATACAAAAACTAAGTAATTAATCTTTAAATAGAAACAAACAAATTTAATGATACATCAATAACATTTCTAAATCAGTAATTTTAAAACAAAATATCTCTAAACCTCAATTTATATTTATTTTAATATTATATTTATTAATAAACCTTAATAATTAAATTTATATAATACTATTATTTTGATTAAATTTTTCAAGTATTTAACAATCAAACTCTTAGAGGAAGTTAAATTATATAGAGGAAGTTAAATATTTATGTGAGATTTTCTCACAAATATCCAGTCAAGTCAATCTAAGACGAAATAATTAGATTGCCAATATGCTGACCTCAACAGAATGCACACTTCACAGTATTTATTAATTAATTAAAAATAAAAAATAACGCATTTTAAAATTTCAATTAATTAATAAACACAGTCAAACGTTCATTTGAATTTCCAAGTGCCGATGTGCACCCGTTTAAAAACATGGCCCACGTTTTATATGCAGCTTTAATTTGTTTTCTCATCTCAGTGTGCACCCGTTTATAAACACGGCCCACGTTTTATATGCCAGCTTTAATTTGTATATATCTACAAATTAAACGTGTATTACTGTATATCCGAGTAAATTGGGCCCATGATCTCATTCACATGAAATGTGAGGAAGAATTCCTTTTATTGATCCCCTAACATTGTTTTTCTCTATAAAAGAAGTAATATTGTGAGTGAATCATTCAAATCTCTTCCACTCACACCAGGAAAATGGAAGCCCATGTCCAACTTTATGAGATGATGCTTTCTGCTGCAAAGCCCATGGCTCTCAAATCTGCTGTCTTGCTTAACATCCCACAAATTATAGCAACACATGGCAGAGAAAATCCTATGTGTGTTGATGAAGGAATACTTGTTTAGGATTCTGAGATTGCTGGCTTCTTGTGGGGTCTTCACCGAAGACGTGGATGAGCAAACCAAGCAAATAAAATATGGGTTGAACAGCGTTTCAAAGTTGCTAGTGAAGGAAGAAAGCAAGGAATCCTGTGTGCCATTTCTGATGTTGGCAGCAGAGAAAGTTTACTTGGATGCTCACCACCATTTTCATGATGCTGTCTTGGAAGGGTGTCATCCCTTTGTCAAAGTGTATGGCACAAGCCCCTGGGAATATCTCAGTACAAATGCTGAAGCCAACAAGCTTTTCAACCAGGGCATGGCCTGCCATACAAAAGATGTCATGGCTTCTGTGGTGGAGATGTATGATGGGTTCAAGAGTGTTAGGAGTGTGGTAGATGTAGCTGGAGGAGTAGGTTCTGCATTGTCTGTTATACTTGCTCAACATTCACACATACAGGGCATCAACTTTGACTTGCCCCATGTCATTGCAACTGCACCTCCCATACCTGGTAAGCAACCACATCTCAATTTTCAAGACATGAAAAAGTAATTAGTTTTGTCTTTTCTTGTGGTGGGTTGATAATCTGGTGATTGGCATGGACAGACTGGTACTTACTAGAATAAATATACTAAAGGTATATTCCAATCAAATCAGGTATTGAAGATATACTTTATTTTGTGTGTGCGTGTGCTATGCGTGTGTGTTTTGTGTGGGCTTAAAGATAAAATTTTATTTAATAAAAATAATATTATAATGTATTTTTATATGTTTTTTTAAAAAATGGTAGAATTTATTTTATATTATTAAATTTGTATTATGATTATAATTTTTAAATATAATTTATTAAAAATGTTAAGAAGTTGAATGGTATTTTTAAATAATATATTTAATCAAAATAACCTATTCAAAATAAAAAGAAAATTCTATTATAATATAAATAAATGTAGAAGTATGTAATTTTTATTTTTATTTTTATTTTAGAGATTTATGTTTTTTTTTTGCTATTTTTATAGGAGTGGAGCATATTGGTGGAAACATGTTTGACCAAATTCCTTGTGGAGATATAATTTTCATGAAGGTAAATGCTTCGACACTAACATACTTTAGTGCTCTATGACTTCTTGTTTTTGTTTATTACATCAATACTATGTTTGTTTAGAGGATTTAATAATAATTATTATAGTTTTCTTTGTCTTTTGTTTCTTTGTTTCATCAATACTATGATTACTAAATGATTATTATTATAATTATTGCAGTGGATTTTACATGATTGGGATGATGATCATTGTATAGAAATTTTGAAGAAGAGTTATGAAGCAACACCGAAAGATGGGAAGGTCCTAATTGTTGATGCACTAATTGATGGTTCCCAAGGAAGCTTAAATCGACTAGGATTATTGTTTGACATAACTATGATGATCTATACTACAGGTGGAAAGGAGAGAACTGAGGAAGAATTCAGCCAATTATGTTTTAAAGCAGGATTTAAGAGCTACAATATCATGAAGCTACCTTTTCTCCAAGTACTTATAGAGCTATCTAAGTCCTAAGCCATACCTAAGATATGATAATGTTAAATTTCCCTTTAAATACTTATTAAAGTATCTCTATCTCAACATATACTTTCATCTAAATCTCAAGTAACTATTCAAATATTCCATTTTATTTTGGAATGATGTTAAGTTGTAATAATATATTGATATAATATAATTAATATATGAATGAATAAGTGGATGTTTTTTATTAAATATACTTGATTGAATATTAGTGCATATCTCTTTTTTCTAATTTTACTTATAAATGTGATGATAAAATTTGTAAAGTCCTTATGAAATGACTAGTGTAGAACTAGTATATTTTTCTATTAAAGTTAAAAAGATTATATGAGCCTTGAATTGTTCCATCTTTCTATATCCTAACAAGTATCAAATTTCTTGTTCTCCACCTCTTATCAAGATCATGTTTCAAAATTGATCTTATGCATTATAATTATAATTAAAAATTAGGCTATTTTCTTTCTCATTTTCCATCTCAAATAAAAACAATGATTTAAAATTAACCCTTGTTCTTTTAAGCATAAACTTTAACATTTGTACTCATTCCCTCCTCTTTCTATTAATTTATTTTCACTCAAGTGTGAATATATTCTAAAATATTTTATGGAATTACAATATTTTGAGAAATTCACTTAGTAAACAGATTTCATAGATGTAACTACCCTAATTGAAAACTATTTTGAAAATTAGACAACCACTTTAAATTATAAGAAAGATATTGAAAAATATTAATTAATAATCTATATATATTTAATTTTAGACCCAAATAAATTAAGTAATTAGTCAAATATAAAAGAATTAGATAAACTGATCATCAAATGAAAAGTGTATTATATTAATTTTGAATAAATTATTTTCATATAAACTATCTAATTAAAAAGTATTTCCAATAAATCTAATTAATTAATATGTGAGTAATAAATTATATTTGAAACATGTGAGCTTAGTAGTGTAGTAGGGGCACAAATTATATGAGTGCACTAATGTACCAGGGGTTTGGAGAATGAAGCAACTAGCATTAATGGAAATAACTTTGATGTGATGATTCAAAGTAGAAAGAATACAATACCCATGATCACAATGGCTCAATAAGGGTTTAAACCTTAATGGCTACATTAAAAACTCCATAACTTGTAACCATCACACCATACCATGAATGTCACTAACTAACTAATTATTACATATAAAATTTTACTTAAATATTATTATAATCATTGGATCCCCAATTTCTTATGTCTCCTTTTCTTTTTATTTGCCTCTATGCTATGTACATGACCCTATATTACCCACCAAACCACTGTGAGATATTTCTAGCTAGCTTTTATGGTTTAGATGTTGTTTAAGTGTATTATTTGAATGTGCAATTGGAAAATTCTTTGGTAATATATGTTAATAGGTTTCTTTTTGGTCATTGCATAGTTTCTAGACATTTTATGGATGTATTTTGGGTTATCTCTAAATACCTAATTTTTTTGGTTTATCTTTAGATTATTTTCTCCACCCTCAACTATGTACTTTGGTTTGCCCTCAAACCTTGGGACTTGATGAGAATATTTGACCAATGTTGAAATATCCATTTCTATCATGTTCTCCATAACTCACAAAGCTTCATTTGTTTTCCTTTTTAACTTAAATCCCTAATAAGAAATTTCACAATTTAAGTTTACATTCATATTTTCCATCTGTTCTCCAATCCCCACATTTTCCTTGCATATTTGTTCCTTGTGGATGTTGAGACCCAAATAGGACTATCAACCTTAGGTTCCAAGTTCAAATTCTAGTCACCTTATAATTTATACTCCCTACTATTCTATTCATCATTATTTCCTATTAAAATCAAGTCCCAATAGGAACCTAGAACCATATATGTTCCAAGCTCCTATTTCCCTCTAAAATCTTATCCCTACTCGGTCATCCTCTTTATTCCTAATAAGACTGTGGGTCTTGACAAAAGCATAGAAACTCTGTTTCAATTCCTCATGTTGGTGTAGTGTTTAGCCCCTGATAATGATTCCCTTCTCTTTCTTATGACACCTCGGGTCTTGATTGGAACTTGGAACTTTAGCTTCAAGTCCTAAAATTTTTCTTGCTCCTAGCCCCACCAAGTATTCATCCTCTTCTCCCTAGTAGATCCTAGGTCTTGGTTACAATCTAGAATCTAAATATTCTAGTTCCAGGTTTCCATTTCATCCCGTGACGTTGTTCATTCTAACCTTGAATCTTAGTCCTCATTTCTTCCCTGCTTTGGCTCCCCATGATGCTTAAGTGAATTTAAAACTTAGATAAGATCTAAACACTATGTTTTAGTTCCAATTTACCTTCTAACCTCGATCCCTACAAAATTTCCAACATCAAAGCTCACTCTTCTTCTTTAAATATTGAACTAATCCTATTTATGTTTGAGTTCCCTATTTTTTCCCTTTTCCAACACACACTACTTCACCTATAGTTCTAGGTTCCTTCTAGAACCTAAACCCTTGGGAGTGTAGTTTTTGATTTTAAAGTACCATGACTCCAAGTTCCTCATGGAACTCACCACTTGATAATATAATATGTAGTCTCTAGTTTCCTTGTTACATCCCTCGACTTGAGATTGATCAAAATCAAAGGAATGTTTATGGTTGTAGGTTCTTCCCAAAACATGAACCCCACCAAACCCCTAAGAACAAAGGTTATATGCTAAATCTCACTTAGTTAATGGAATTAGTTCCACCCACTCTCCTAACTCTCGTTAAATATCATTAATGACTAAAATTTCTTCCTATGGATAGATATGGTATGTGTATACATGGTTACGTTAAATTTAAAGGATAGAGAATAATTAGAAACCTAATATTGAGGCATGGTCACTCCATGGAATAATTTTGTGAGAACACATGAATCACAAAGACTGAAATTCCAAGAACAAAACCAACCTGTTGATTAAATCATGTGAATAACATTATGAATTTGATTACAAAGTTATAGGTTTAGGATGCACTTGTCAAGAATGACAAGTGTCCTAGTAAAAATGAGTTATCAAAAGACCAACTCAATTTAGAGGTGTAGTAGTGTCAAAATAACTCACTTGATGAGGGAGATGTGGTCAATAACTCCCATCAATCAAGGAGTAATGACACACACTTGCCTAATATTCCTAATTAACTTAAGTAAATAATACTATTTACGTAATCTTAACTAAGGTGTGATATTAACAATTACACCAATACCCCCCCTTAAGTACAACTTAGGTGCGCACAAAAAATAATGGAAATTTGAGTCTCCACTACAAGGCTTGATAAGGTACTCATTTACAAAGGAAACTCTCAAATAAATTGGAGAAAGATAGAAAACCCAATGGGAAAAAACTATCCTCCAAAAAAAGAGTGTTTCATATTTTCCTCTTTCGTGATTTTGTTGCTCCTTGTATTTATTTATCGTTAACTGCATTTGGCTCCTTTGGTTGATTCGGCTCCATGCTTAGTTGTGATTTTCAACTTTTTAGAAAAATGAAAGAAATTTGGAGTGGACTTTTAATCACAACTCTTTGACATCCCCGCTTTTTAATATTTTTGATTTCCCCCTTTCTTTGACACATTATTTTAGTGCATATATTTGCATACAAGAATGATGGTGAAAAATAGAACTTTATATTAGTACGAAATCACCATCATTGAATAGAGTTTGAAAAAATAAATTTTCACCATATTACAAATTTACACCAATAAAAAAAGTTTGCATTTACAAAATTGAGAAAATAAAATATTTTAAGAAGTTAGAGAAAGGAAAATAGAAAATAATAAAGCCCTCATGGACTAGAAAAAAATAGGGGTTGAAACCCCATGTGACCAAGAACACTGTAGCCTTTTGCTACTTTAATCTTGACTCCCATCGCAGATTTTCAAATCCTTCTGATGGCACTCAGATTTTCCGCACCAAGTTTCAGATTTGACTGGTTGACTGGCAGATTTTTCACGCCCCTTTAGGCTCCCAACGTGCACAAAGAAATCACACATGAACATTACAAATTTGAGGCGTCACTCACTGCAGATCCGTCCTCTCTTTGCACAGATTTATGGGCCCAAATTAGAGGGCGATGCAAGAAATGGTAGTGTGGGCCACTTGATTGGTGGCGCTGCCTACAGATGTGGGTGACAACAAAATGCCCCCAAGCATGGGCGTGAGAGGAAATAAAGAATTTGAAAAGCTCGAGTCCCTTGCTTAGATGCCTCTTGAAGCCGTGATAGGTCATCAATTTAGAAAATCCCACCATGAACAACAACCTTCACCTCTAGAGCAGAGAATAGTGCCCTCTCCATAGCAGATCATGCCTCTTCACCACCCAATCGGGCGTTTTCTGTTTTGAATCGGGTCTCCCCTCTTCAACAGATCGTGGCAGAGAAAAGATGAAATGAGGCCTGCAAATTCTGCCAATCATGAAGAATTCACGTGGCCTGAGATCCTCCAAAATGCAACTTGCTACAAGTGAAACGACCTACATTTGAAGGAAATCACGCCTGGGAAGAGTTCGCTTACACCAAAAAGCCACTCACAAATGCAAATCAGGTCTCAAACAAAGGAATTTAATAGAGATTTTTGACTGCCTCTCTTTTTCAACCACTTGGTGAGATCCAGCTTCCAAATAGTGATTTTGAATGAAAAAACAGAGATTGACAACTGTTTAAGAAACATAGAAAATCAACATGCCCTCACATAATCTCTATTCACTACATTCGGCTTTGGCCTGAAAAACGTCTTTGATGGGTCTGATACCATGTGAGAACCCATGAATCACAAAGACTGAAATTCCAAGCACAAAACCAATTTGTTGATTGAATCAAGTGAATAACATTAGGAATGATTACAAAGTTATAGGTTTAGGATGCACTTGTCAAGAGTGACAAGTGTCCTATTAAACCTGAGTTATCAAAAGACCAACTCAACTTAGAGGTGCAGTGGTGTCAAAATAACCCACTTGATGAGGAAGATGTGGTACCTAACTCCCATCAATCAAGGAGTGATGACACACATTTGCCTAATATTCCTAATTAACTTAAGTAAATAATACTATTTACCTAAGTAAGCTTAACTAAGGTGTGATATTAATAATTACACCAATAAATTTAAATTACAGATTTCTAGAGTTTCCTTTATATATGTACACATTTCCTACTTTGATTTAACCTATATTATGTATACGAGCCTTCTTTTCTATATGTATGAAGAGGGGAAATTAATTTTAAAGTAGTAGTTACAAAACTAGGAAAATAATGGCATTCACTAGAAGCCCTAAGGTTTCAATTTCAAGTTCTAGATGTGAAAATTTTAGTATTGTAATTGTTAGTTTTATGATCAGATGTAATGCACAAAAAATTAATTCAAAATCAATCACAATAACACAGCAAATACCCTAGGAAAACCCTCCTCTTGAGGGAGAAAAACCCAGCAACAAATATATCTCTTATATATATGAGCAATGGCAACAAGTCTCTTACAATGAGGCCACACACAAGGCCAATAATGAACACAAGTAATGATGTAACACAAGCTAATAGTCTGCCCTTCAAACTGCACTTGAATAGACTCACAATCTTCCTTAGAATAATTCGCACTAGATAGATTAATATGCAATTGATATAATTCGCACTTGAGAAGGATATCGAACTTGCTTGATACACAAATGAGAGAAAATTTGGCCCTTCTATATATACATGTTGCTTAGAGGGAGTGCTTTACCTTTTCAAGGACAAAGGTCATTGCAAAATTGCATTAATATATAATTACAAAGAGGTTGGCCCATCTTAGAGATGTGCCATTAAATAATCACCAAGCCAATGGGAAGTGAAGCCGGGGTTGCAGCAGCATCAGCACTCCCCTCTGAAGTAGGGAGGAATGCTTCCCCTGCTACTTTTTGAGAGACACATCCACTGTGTGATGCCAGCCACAATAGGGTTTACAACCATATGTGGAAAAGAAATGATATAACCTCATCGTGATATCAGATATCACCTCATCGTGATATCAACCATAATGGCTACAACCATGTATGGTATGTACAAGTTTTCATCACTTGTGTGATGTTGTCACCTCAACATGACTTTCACCATGGCTCTCAGGAGAATCCAAGGCACAGGACAGGGGAATTAAATGCAGGGGCTCTCCCCATGTGATCTTTGTCATGAAGTCACCCGGCATCCCACCATGGCTCTCCTAGAGGGTGGAATCAAGGGATTTAACCTTGAACTTCTCTTACAAAGAAGAACTCATTAATCAAGGGATTTCACCTCAAACTTCTCTCACATAGAAGAACTCATTAATCAAGGGATTTCACCTCAAACTTCTCTCACAAAGAAGAACTCATTAATCAAGGGAGTTCACCTCAAACTTCTCTCACAGAGAAGAAATCATTAAACAGGATCACTGATACTGAGACTCCTTCTCAGTAAGGTTGTATTATCCACCATACCAAGTTTATCTCGAAAGTACACAAACTTTATCCTAGAGAGGCCGGTTATTTGTAAATCTACTCATCTGGAGTGTTGATATACCTCCATTTGATACTTTCCTCAGCCAACGTAACTTGGTTCCTGCCAGTGAGCACTATAATTGATGAGAGGCTCCATAAGCTTAATTAACGTGGATTATTGATCGACTCTGGCCGGTCCCCTTCCAGCAACCAATCTTGCAAGGAGCTTAAAAGCCACATTGCTTCTCAATTGCCACACATCTTTGCAATGTACATGATACTCCTCACTGATACCGATTGCCCGAAGACTGCGCCCGCTACAGCAGGGGTAGTCGCGGAGACTCAAACTGCGATAGCATCGCGGTGCTAATCAACCTTAACCTGCCGAAATAGAATTTGTATAACCATGTAGCTTTAGGATCACACCTGAAGAATATCTCAGCCCATATCTAACTATCTCACTCAAGTATCTTAGGACATGTTTCACTACAACAAGATTTACCTGCCTCAGTTCACACATGAACTGACTAAGTGCACTTATTGCATAGCAGATTTTAGATCTAGTGTTAACTAGATACATCAAGGATCCAATCTTGACTTCTTGTACATTGTGGGATCCACCAGGCCTAAACTAGGTGCAGCCTCCTTCAACTTGTGCAAGTTGGTTTCCATAGATGTAGACATGGATTTGCAATCCATCATACCAAATCTCTTCAAAATATCAATAGTAGGTTCCCTCTAAATTTTTAAGTACTTGCATCAACCTTCTGACCTCATTGTCCAAGATTTCTTGCAACACTTGCCTTAGATAAATTTTTTCCAGTGCACACCTCTGGTACTGTAGAGAGTTTAGGGTTGACCTCCTCGACCTCATTGCAGATCACTCTATTCTGAATAGGTCTATGGAGCTACCAATGACAAATCTAGATTATAGTTATGAGCAATTTTGATCTTAGCAGCTAAAGGGATCCTCTAAGGGTTTAGCACCTAGCCTTGTAATACAATAATCTTCACTTCTTCTTAGTGAGTTACCAAGCTCCCTCTTGATCGTTGCTTCAAAGATTGCAAAGAATTCTTCTGGAAGTGAACTCCCTCTAGCCATCAACTCAGTCTCATAGCTGCAAGTTGTGACTTCACACACTTGACCATTTCTTTGGTCAGCATGAATTCCTCATAAGATGCCTCAAGCTTTTCATCACTTTCTTGCCCCTGGATATTTCTGCAAGCATTATAGAGAGAGATTACTAACTGTTTATAACTATGCAAAGAAATATCAAGACTAGAATCATGTACAAGGTTTATTATCTTAGGTTATAGCATGAATACATAAGAATTTATGAACAATATTAAAACATGAATAAGTAAATCAACCTAAAGAGAATTATATCAAAGGATCAGAATGAATGGATAAAGAAACTTATCTTTATTGAATTCTGATATAACCCTTCCTTCCATCTTTTACTCCTCCGAGAGTGCCAAACTTAGCACAACAAAAACACAATCTGCACAACTACAGATTTCTTGAATGCAATATGCAGTTAGCATGTAGAACCAACTCTCTTCAAGATTTCAAGGCTCTATCAAAGTTCATGCATTAGAGAATGATATCAATGTGACTAACCAATCACCATCGAAATTACAATTCTCTTTTTATTTCAGAGTCACACTCAGAAATCTTCACAACCAGCATGCAATAAATGAAACCACTATGCTAGTGAACACAATTCAAGAGAACCCACTATCTCTCTTTACTAATTACAAGATCCAACTAAATGATATAACTCAACAAACAAAGAATACTTATCTCTTTAGATATTCTTATGGATGCAAATACTGGACGCAGTAAGATACACTACTCTTGTGTACAAATCAGCACACAACCTTCATAGCTTGAACACAGGCCCATGGGTTAGAATAGAAATTCCCTAGAATCCTTCTAAGGAGAGATCTCATTCACATCCCCAAATGAAGCATGCTGATTAGGCCTAGTGGGGCAATCCTTTGCTTAGTGACCAAACATGTCACAATGAAAACATTGGAATTTGGAGAGGTCCCACTTCTTCTTGAATGGGGGAGCACCATCAACCCCTTTATCTCTATTCCTCTTGAAATATCCTTTCTTTCCACCTTTCTCTTTCTTCTTCGAGGATTGATTGGAAAGAAGATGAATTTATTCATTTGTAGAGCTTCGACCAATACCTCTCACAGCTAACTTAGATTCTTCTTGAATACAATCTGCCCTCAAACGATCAAACATGGGAAGTTTCGATCTTGCACTAATTACTTGAATGTAAGACTCCCAAGATGAAGGAAGACCATTAAGGGAAAGCATGGTCAAATCCTTGATATACACAAAATGACCAATAGAAGAGAGATGATCTCTCAATTCGAAAATCTTCATGAAGTAAGCGATGACAAATTCTCCTTCTACCATCTTCACATGATGAAGTTGTTGCTTCAATGCAAGTGCACGGCTTGTGTTGTTGATCTCATACATCTCCTCCAAAGACTTAAACATCTCCCTTGTCCTTTATCTGCAGGGGCCGATGAGGAGGAACAATGATCCTTCAAGGAATCAACTAACATATTCTTGCCGCCCATGTTATGCTGCTTTTCTTCCCATGGATCTTCTCTTCCTCCGCTGGTGGGGCTCATAAACTTTGCTCTCCAGAGAGCTGCATTAATTCACTATCTTCAGGGCGCCTTGGGTTCTGGGATGGAACGCGGAGATCCTTGAAACTTGGGACTTGATGGTGAGAGGAACGAGAGTGAGGGGGCTGGCGGTGAAGAGGTGAGCGCACCAGCCGCAGACCGGGATCAACAGCAGGCACTGACGGCCTGACAGGACGGAATGGAATTCTCGGCCCAAAGGAGTTTTCAAAGTCGGTACCGCTAATGGCGGACGCGCGCTGGAAGCCCTCCCTCGCTGCGCTGCGGAGGAAGAAAAACGCCAGCACGGCGAATATCAGCGTAGCGTGGGCGACGGAAGATATAACGCCGAAGGACGCGCGCGGTGCAAATCGCCTGATGGCAAACGCACAAACCATGGCTGCTGAACCGGGCTTCAGGCCTCCCAGCTCCCGCCGGGCCATTTGGCAGGATCGAAGATAATCCGCCATCTCGTCACCCGCAAAGAAAAGAGATCGAACTTGCTTGATACACAAATGAGAGAAAGTGACATTCTCTATATACATGTTTCTTAGAGGGGTTGCATCTTTTCAAGGACAAGGTCGACCACCATAAAAATAATTACAAATAATAAATAATAATTACAAAGTAGGTCGGCCATCTTAGAGATATGTTGCCATTAAATAATCACAAATAAATAAGGAAGTATGAAGCCCGAAGTTGCAATAACATCAAAAGTAATGATCTTTGATTTAACCTGGATTTTTATTAATATCTATAACCTTAGAAGGTCAAATGATTAAACATAGATTCAACCTTGATTGGGTGTCTTCCTATTTATGGTGTGTATTTCTAGATATTTTTTTAATTAGTTGGTTAGCTATAGGATTATAAATATTTATAAATGTTTTATGACATAAAGGAAATGTATGGGTATGCTCATGGATTACTAAATAGAATCATTTAATATTATGTAACAATCTATTATTTTTTGAATTTATGTGAAGATCTTAGCTTACTTTTTCCTTCTAGAAGGCCTGATAATTTTATATATCATGATTAAGGTATCATGTTTGTTTTAGTTATTACATGTCTTATATAAATTTGAAGACTTTGTTGTGCAAATAGATAAAAGAACTATTCAATCTCTAGCTCCTTCTCCCCATTTTCCTCTACACATTCAAAATAAATCAACATAAACATCTTTTAATTTTAGCTTTCTTTAGTGTGTTCCAACTACTAGATTTGAACATGCATAACTATAGCATTGAAAATTGTCACACTTAGGTTTAGCTCTCCCTATGTGCTTGGACCTAATTATGCATTTAATTTTGTTATTTTGTAAATATCTTTATAAAATTAAAATATGGGATTCAAAATAAATATTTGAACTCCCAAATCGAGTCTAGCTTCATAGAGCAATAAGGTGAAATAATGGTAGTACATTGATGTCTATTAAGGAGGAACAACTCTAAGAATGAATGAAATAGTGTTATGTATTAATGGTTGTTTGTTTATCAAATATTCAAAGCCCTATAATATAAGAAGTCTGTAATGATGTTTTGTGAGAAGTGTTTGTAATGGTGAGTGAAAGAGAAGATGTAAGAATCAATGTAATGCTAGTATGAAGAATGAGTAACATCTTAGGAAAATATTTGCAATTTTTTTTTATGATTCATATTAAAAAAATTATCTATTTTTGTTTGTTTTTATTTTCTCCTACCATTGCTTTCCAGCAAATGGTATGATAACAGGTTTGAGAAATTTTTTTGCATCTAAAAAATTGTAGAAGCAAGAGTTTATTGGTGGTTTTTGTAAAGAGGACAGTCCAAAACAATGTATTGCATGTAGTTCAGAGTGATGGAAATTTATAGAAGAAAATTTTGTTGTTGTTTGTGAAGAAAGTCATTCTCAAGGAGAGATTGAAGCTACTAATTTTCATAAGAGGAATTTGTCTATGGATCATGGTTTAGGATAAATAAAATATCTTGGATGATTCTAAAGAGATTGTAAGCCATGGTTTGAGAAGTTGAAGTTGTTGTTGGCAACAAAGTTTTTTTTTTCTCCCAAAATTTTATCACCATTGTCACAAAAAGGTGTAGAAGAAGATTGTGGGTTTCAAGGAAATAGAAAGAGAAGAGTTTGTAGCACCTATTTCCAAAAGAAAGAAAGGAGCAGAGATATATCAAAAATCTAGAATTTGACTAAGTTTGAAGACATCACAAAATGGTGTGAAGAATATGTAAGTAAGTTGATTGAGTTTCTTGGGAATTAATGATTGAAGTATAGCCATTTCAAAGTGAAATGAATCACATCATAAGGAAATAGGATATCTTTTTGATGAAGTGGTGGAAGAATCTGCTATAGATGTTTTAATTAAAAGTTGAACGATGTAGCCAGTCAAAGCTATCATTGCTACTTGAAGAGTTCATAATTTTTATAAGATATTGTGGCCAAGAGGAAGTCGCTAGTCTTGGTCATGGAGCTTTTAAAGCTTCAAAGAAACTTGAAGGTGATTGAAAAGGAGTGGTAGAGCTTAGTGAGATTCAACTAGCCACATTGAATGAGTCATAGTTGTAGAACCTTAAATCTGCATTAGCTCAAAAACAAAAACCCTTAGCATTTTTAGTAAACCAAAGCAAAAAAAAAATCCCTATAAGATTCATCTAATCACAAGAATAATGCAAAAGAAGCAAGAAAAACATAGAAAAACATCATTCTAATAATCAAACTAGCATCTTATAGTGGATTGGTGCTTCTATGGAAAGAAGCCCTTTCCCAATCCTTTATTAAGCTCCATGATGAAAACGATTTGAATATGATATGGAATGCTAAGATATGGAGTGGACAAAATCAGTTCTCCATTGAAGAGAGTGACCTTGCATGATATTGTAGATGAGATACAAAGATTGTGGAGGATTTGATCAAGGATGAAGCCTCTATTTATAGATTATTTTGATGAGAGATTGACCAAATGGAAGAATGTGGGATAAAGATTCAACCAATGAGATGAGGCCACTTGTCAACTTGTGAGTGGTTGATGCATGTGCAAGATTTGGGAAATGTGCCAATGAGAGGGAGTTTCAAATTTGTGCAATAAATTTTGAGAGGCGGACATGAAATAAAGAATTTATTGCAATGTTGGAGGGGACAAGTCAATTTGTCCTCATTTTCAAACTTTGAGGGAATATTCTGGGCCATAAATGCCATGTTCAAAGAAAATAAGGGATTTAATAAATCAATAAATTGATTTATTTGTGCAAGTGGCATTATCTAGAGGATGTGACATGCATTAGATTAGATTAATCAGGTTTAGATAAACTTAATGATGATTAGGATGTTTGACCTTTTTGACTTATATATTTGATTTATTTAAATTAGAAAAGGATGGAATATGACTTGGAGATTTAATTAAATAAAGTCTTGATTTATTTAATCAAAGAGGGAATGATAGGCTTAAATTAAATAAAGTTAATTTATTCCATTTAAGTGGATAATCCTTAGAGATTGAATTAAAGACCCGATTTACCCGGTGAATGGATGAGCTTGATTCATTTAATGAGCGGATGCATAATGTTAATTTTGCATGTCTACATTTTTCCCCTCTTTGAAGCAATGTACTTGTTGCGTTGGTTCAAAGAATAAACTTTCAGACCGAAAATTTAGATTTTGGATTACCTGGCAGAGAGAAAATTTTGCATTTACCCCTCGAGAGATCGAGTGAAATATTTGATTTGAGGGGTGATCTCACTATAAAAGAATTTGAAAATGGATGATGGTTATGGATGATGATACAAATGAGATGATTCCGTCACTTGGGCTAACTTAAATCACTTGTATCTTAAACCTTTAACCAAATGATACGTGCGATGGATGGGGTGGGCTAATGATATGCTATGATTATGAAAATGTATGATTTATCACGGTCTTAGACTAATAGATCTATATTATGATGATGATGCAAATGCAATGCATGGAAATGATGTTCGGTGGAAACACCCTATTATGTATGATATTAATGATATGGTATCTTTGATGGTTTTATGGATTTAGGGTTATGCATGATGGATGCATTGGTGATGATGATGATGTTAATTACAAAATGAGATGGTGACAAGAGGATCCAACAAGTCCATGATCTTCCGAGACTTTATTAGAGATGATGCTGATAGATGATGATTTGCTTATCAAGAATTGGGGATTTTAAAGGGCTACTTACCTTATGTTTGATAACACACATAGATATGATGCATCAAGGTATAAAAGAACCCGGATGGCATTTGTACCTAGTAGATGAACTTTGGCTTCGAGAAAATAGATGGGAGTATTCTTGTTCACACTTGACATACACAAAACTACTTTAAGTCACCACCTAAATAAAGCAGAGTATTAAGCCAAGTTATTTTACAAGAATGTCCAACAAGTATAGTAGACAAAAAGATAATGATTGTTGCCCCATTCCTATCTCTCTAAATCCTTTGTTGAGATATCATCGAGAGGTCCTTGGAATGAGCACAATAAGATAAATCAAAAGAAAAGATCAAGTACACAAACAAGCCAATGTTCTTCATACGTTCAGCCAAAGGGATGTGTTTTGATAGGATAATATTCTAAAGCGATATCCAAAATGATGCCCATTGTCGAAATGATATATCCCTGGTTGTATAGGATGATGATGGTTTTGATAAGTTGATTGATATCATTGATATAAAGTTGGTATGTTTAGAAAAGTAGTCAAAGAGTTTGATTTTTTTAAAAGGGTTTGTTATTTTGATTTTGATTTTATGATTTAAAGCTTGCTTTTGCACCACCTACTATATGATTGTTTCTATTTGTGTTACCAAGGATGAAAGGTGTGTCGGTTTTATTATGGATGATTGATTATTCTGGGTGAAAATTGAGATGCAAGCCTTGGATGGATGTTTTCAAATATTTATGGATGTTTTTAGCGTTTTGAAATGTTTTGAGGCTGTTTGAATTGTTTTGGAATTTTCAGTCTTTGATTTTGATTTTAAAATGTTTTGGGATTTTCTAATATTTTATGGTTTTTGGATTTTGATGTGATTTTGGATTTTTTTTGGATTTTCACGGATTTTTGGATGTTTTTGGACTTTTGTGTTTTTTGAATGTTTTTGGATTTGATGTTTTTTAAATGTTTTTGGATTTTGATGTCTCGAGGGCTGATCAAAGATTTAGCCTTGCCTACCTTTAAGCTCAGAGACGACGTAGTTTAGATTCCATGTTTTTGATGTTTTTATGGCTTTTTGAGTGTTTTTGATTTTTTGATATGTTTTGAATGTTTTTGGATTTTCGCATGATTTTTGATGATTTGGATATGGATGTGTGTGATGATATTAGTGCTCAGTTTTGGGTTTTTTGTTGAAAACCAAGCTAAGGTTGACTATTTTGATTGGTCGATTGATGATGATGATCTCATTGTTGAGGATACACAACAATGGAAGGATTGATGACAATAACATTGTTGAGGAGGTAGAACAATGCAAGGATTGATGATGATAACATTGTTGAGGATGCAGAACAATGCAAGGATAGTGTTAAGCAACAAAATGATTGGGAAGGATATCCCAAGATTATGGATTGATTGGATTCGATTGATTAGGACTAATGAAGCTTGATTTTGGAGCAAAAGTTGTTCAAATGATCTAATGTGACGTCGACGTACAAATTAGATGTGACTGTTATTGATTGTTTGGATTGATGTTCGATGAAAGATGAAGATTGATAAGGAATGTCTTCTTGTCAAAATGTGCCATGGGCTAGTGATTTGATTCAGGATCACAAATGCTTTGACCAATTTGGTTTCACGTTTTCCAATGTTCAGATCACCATATAAGTTAGAGGATATAGATCAAGGTTTATTCCTGAAGCAAGATGTAAATATCTACCCCCAATGTCTAGCAATGTATGGAATGTCATGGATGGCTGCTTGAATAGGCGTGTGGATGGATATGGTAAGTATGCAAAGGATGCCAAGGATTATCTTGTGATAAGATAAGGTGTTTGAACAAAGGAATGCTTCATTGGATATTGCTTCATGGCTCAGATAATGTTGCATATGATAGGATCAATGAAAACGACCCATGTCAAGATGTTTACCATAAGCACGTGTAAAGTGTGCACCAAAATTTTCATCAAGATCAAGATAACTTGGACAATGGATGCAAATGGATGAAAATGGATTGGATCAATGGTTTATGGATGAATGGATTTATTATGGCTGAGATGGATGGAAAGCTAGATTTATTATGGATGGGCTGAGATGCTTTCATCTGAAGTGGCACACGTAGATGCTCGATTCTACACATGATGCATGTTTGTCAGGTTTTCATCATGGTCTTGCCCAAAGCGCCACCATAGTGGTTTTCACTAGAGGACGATTATTTTCTCTTTACTATTTTCAATCCTTTTTCTTTTTTTTTTGGATTTTTAAATATTTTGATTTTTTTGTTTTTTTTCTGAAAGATTTTTAAACTCATGTTGAATCACAAGGTGTTGCTGATGTAGAAGCTTCTATCATAATGTGCCATTGGTATCCTGCTTGAAGAAGTTGCTTTGCTAAGATACGTGCACTTGAATGCAAATTTAGGGATTCCTGATTTGCTTTGTCGATACCAAAGTTAACTTTGTCTCTGTGTGCACATTGCGATAGAGTGCCCTCTAAATCCTTATGATGAAGGGTTGTTGCCAATACATGGTCAATGTAAGAACTAGATATCATGCGTGGAGGCATGGATGGAGTGTGTTTAGGGATAAAAGATGGATTGGTTGACAGCTTGGAATCTTTGACTCTCCAAACATGGGAAGATGAGCAATGATGGATGGATACGGAAATGTGCATGGACTTAGGACCAATTGATTGATACACTTTGTACATCACTTGAAAAGCCTACTTTTGCTTTTGTGGACATCTTTGATGGATACTTTTCCCTCTTTTATTTTGCCCCACAGTTTCTTTGACTGATGGAGTTTGATAGGGATGATCTTTCTTTGTATTCTTTGGTATCCATTTGTATTTTCTTTGTCCATTATGCTTCTTAGCTTCTTTTTCTTTGATAACGTTCTTCGTACTTTGATTCAAATTTTCCTTTTGACATTGGTTCAAATTTGTGGATGGGGTGATGGGTGGATTAAGATTCATGGCATGGCTAGTTGTAGTATTGACACTAGTTTCATCATAAGGACTCTTCGCACTCCCTATGTTGACGTTTACTTGAGACAAAGTTGCCCCCAGTATTGTGGAAGTAGTATCTTCATGCTTTGATTTTTCCTATTCCAAGAGCTCTTTCTTAGAATGCATTCTCTAATAAATGACCATCGTAGATGATGTTGTTTCAATTGGATGCTCCGTTAACTCTGAACTATACTGTTATGTATGACTTGTTTCCTTGAGTGGATAATATTGGATATACGCATACCTGATGTCTTCAGTCTAGATTTTGGATATATTTGATCTTGATGTTGACAACTCAGTTTGACTGTAGGAATCAATACTCTGCTCTTTTTGCATAATAATAAGCAGAGTAAAGGAATCCTATTCTAAATGAAGATCATCTACATTTCCATCCATAGAAATCATCTCATGGGTAGATCGAGGAGTATGTTCTACATGGATATGATTATCTTGCATAGATAGGAGAGTGGCCATTAGATTGTTGTAGTATCTTGAAGATATAAATTCTCGATCTTGAAAGATTTCAGGGTTGCCTTCAACATGCTTTGGATCAAGTTCTTGACATGGGTCAGTTTCAAAGGATGGATTACTTACAAAGGGCTCTTGGATGTTTTCATTAGACATGGTAAGTGGTTCAATATCCTCAAGTGTCGAGTTCAGGGTTCCTTCAATATTTGTAACCATGAGGTCGAAGGATGTCAATATGTCTTGGAAAGGACCATTGTTAGACTTTGGTGAAAGATGTTGATCATGCTTTGGAATAAATTCTTGAGATATGTCATCTAACTCATAAGGAAATGTAGAGACATTTTCAACATGATCATTGGTCAATGGATCTTGCATTATGTCAATAGGATCAAATAATCCTAACACTCCTTGAAATAGATCACTAAAAAGTGGCTCTTGATGTATAGTGAGTTGATCATTGAATGGGGTGGAAACATCTTCAATGTGCTCCTTGATGGAGAGATCTTGATCATTGTTTTCAACAATTGTGGTGGAGGGATTTCCAATTTCTTCAACCATAGGGTCAAATGATGTTGACATTTCTTGAATTGGATCATTGTTGAGTATTGTTGCTGGATTTTGATCATGATTGAAAATTGACTCTTGACATATGCTAATTTGATCATTGGATGAAGTAGACATAGCTTCAAGATGCTCAGTGATGGACTGATCTTGATCCTTGTTCTCAACAGTTGTGATTTTTTGTGTTTGTCCTTGTGTTTGTTGGGTAGCTTGAGAGGCTTGGGCAGCTTGAGAGGCTTTTTGTACTTGTTGAGCTTGCATTGCTTGTTGCGTGGCTAGATATTGTTGGATGGCCATTTGGTAGGCCTGGTGAGCTTTTAGCGCAATGTTATATTGTCTTGCTACCTTTGGTTTTGGTGGTAGTGATGGCAGATTCGAAATTGTGTTGGATGTAGTGACAAGTGGTTGAGATACACTTGGAGTGATCATTTGAGATATGATGGGTGTGATAGGGGTGGATGGAGTGATCGAAGTGATAGGAATGGTCGGAATGACCAAGGTGATAGGTCCTTGGGAGACCATATTTTGATTTGTCAAGATTGATGTTGTCATTTGATTAGATACCATCTGTTGGTGCGATGTTGATGGTATATTCAAAGGATTTGATGTGATGGCTTGATTGGTGTTAGGTGGATTGATTTGGATGGAGTGATTGATCTCACCAAATTTGATCTTGATTTTGATCTTGAATCCCTTGATATAGTTGATTTGGCTTTTGTTTAAGTAGATTTGGGATGCATACTTGTGGCTTTTGAATGGGATCATGGACAAATTGATTTGGGACAATGTTCTGATTTGGGATGACTCTCAGATTTGGCATGATAGGTTGAAATTGAACCTTGTTTATGTTGAGAATCACATTGCCTTGATTTAGGTAACTTTGATTTTGCTTGGTGTTACCTTGACTTGGATTAATACATAGAGTCGTTGACATCTTGTTTGGACTTTGAGAAACATTTGTGTGATTCGCAAACATATTTATCTCAAAGTTTTATGGATTCATGTTTGGAAAACTTGTACTTGGTACATTCTCATTTTAAATGTAGGGATTTGGTGGGATGACGTTATTCATTTGAAGGCTCATGCATTGATTGTTCGGTTGGAAGACTTGTAGGTTTGGATTTATATTTACCATCGGGAAATTTGTTCCAATATTTGATTTGGAATAGTCACACTTGTTGTACCATTGACATTTGTCGAAGGAAATGATCCCATGTACGGTTTGTATAGATGTGAGTGTTGATAATCAACTGGTGTCATAAGGCTTTGATAGCTTAGTTGACTGGGATTACTCATGATGTAGGGATCAAGTTTATATTCCATGTTCCTCTTGTGTTTTGACCTTCTTAAAAAAGTGACCTCTAAGGTTCTTAGGACTAATGACAAGATGAAGGATGAAAGGGGGAAATGATATGAGTGTTGAACATTTAGGGACCTTGTATCAATGTTGGACTTAGGGTTTGATTTTGATAGTTTGAAATGAAATTGTAAACCCTGAGATGTTAGATGTTATCTTAGGATGAACTTGTTCAAAGGGGTGCTAATTCAATTAAATGTATGAGAAAGGATGCATTCCCCTACACCTAACTAAACAAGGTGATTTTGATTATGATGATCTACCCAAGTCTAGAATGACGTTTCCAAAGATCTAAACTTGCTTGGTGGGATGGATATGATAAATGTTTGGATGGATGAAGTGTTTGATTTTGATCCTAAATGAATCTAGGAAGGACTTGTTTACGAGACCAAGATAGTGAAGAACATGCCTTAAGAGTAATTCAAAATTAAAAGACCAATGTTTATATGAAAACCATATGACCAAAAGATGCCAAGCACATGTGTGGGGTCCAATTGATTTAATCTTTTCTTAATGGATTCCTTTTACCACAAAACACTCTTGATTAGATTTTGAATCTAGATGTCTGATGTCTCAACTTTCCCATTATCCCACAAA